>JAIWYQ010000006.1:3000000-3597883 GCA_022818035.1 Armillaria solidipes | reverse complement strand
ACTTAGCGAGCTCTCTAAGATATTTGAGATACTGTCAGGGCACAAGTAGAATTAAATTCCTTGCTCCCTTCCACACTTATAGAGATTGTGTGTGTGTGTGTTAGTGGATTGAGTAGTGGTTTAGGGTGTTGTTCACGCTAGGCTGCTCTTAGTTTCATGAGTGCCCGTTACCAGCCTCATCAACGGAGTTCCGCATAAGTGGTGATTTCTCCTGCCTTGTTGCGGGATCCATCAGCATTGTAGACCGAGATAGGGCTAGCCATTTTGTGGATGGGAATTCTATATTTTTTGACAAAGTTGCGATGAATAGAACTCCCAGTACAGCCACTGTCAACGAGCGCTTTAGCTTGGATAGTGATCGGGCATTCAGGGTTTCGAGTACGACGGGGAGAAGGAGACTGGAAGGGGAATTCTGTGCTCAAATGAAGTATCATTTGGGTTTGCAGAGTTCATCCAACCAGTCGAGAGCATGAAAGCATTCTGGATGAATGAAGACCTTTGAGGAGGTTGTCAATGACTTCCTCCACTCGGGTCTTATGAATCCAGTTGAGCAATACGGCTCTAGTGGTGGATTCATCTTTATGTCTTTGATAGCCTCCAAGTCCATTCTGTCTCAAAGGGTTTCAACCATTCCTGAGGTGCTACATTGGGGGTGCATACAACACAGCCTTCCGACCCTCTGATACCAAGGCATCGGTTGTCGCAACCTTGGTTCTGCTGTAGTATAAATGAGGTATCGTCATCTTCGTCTGGTACTTCGATCATAACTACCAAGTGCCCCCTTTCTATTGCCTGGGCACTAGCAACTCCCTATCCTGCGGCAATCTTCTTCATAGCTGTGGCATTGCATCACCAGTGGCCTTCAACGGTGACGCGCTCTGAAAGCATTTACGCGTGTAATTTTGCGAAATGTATTAATACATACATTTTATAATAATGAGTTACCAATGCAGAGAAGCAATAGCTAGAGCGCAGTATTTAAGGTGCAGGCAATGAGATGCCTGAGTGACGCTGGGTGGAGCGCATGGCTTAACTTGAGAGTGATACTATATAGGTCACACTATGTCTAAAGTCCTAGTACTCGACACTGAGTGCGCTGACAGTGTATACAATACGCGCGCTAAGAATAGAACAGAAGAAGCTTGTGAGATAATTAAAACTTCGTGCAACATTGATCTATGACGCACCAGGCACTGCCATACTGCAGATGCCGCTCTAGACTTTAGAATGTCAGAATGCGATTAAATCCGAGGTTTCTGGCTTCGGCCAAAGCGCGCGAGACCTAGACAAGGAGCTGGTTGGTCTAGCTACCATAGAAATTACTAGAAGACATTATTCCGAGATACGTGAGCTGCACGGAATGCTGCAACTCCGAGGATATACCAAGTAACATCCATACGCGTGCTGAGCACTGCTAACTGACTTCGAGTCACGGAGAAACCAAGAGTCTGGCCCCAGGATGGAGCTCTGAGTAACCACCAAGCTATGGTGTGATGACAACGACACGCGCGGGACCCAGGAAACAGAGTTCCGCAACCCAAATAATACTATATATGGTTGTACTAATTTGTAGGACGTAGACTAGATAAATAGCGCAGTGTAAATTGTAGTATACAAGTTTCGGACCCCCGTTGTAGTCGCGTGCAAGCCCTCAGCTTGACGCCCTAGCATCAGGATCAGTTTGTAACTTCGAGCGAGAGAAATATACCGAGAATTGATATCATATTGAGTGAATTGAGTTGCGCGCGAGGCATAGAAAGCTAACGCGGCACTTGTGTGATTGTTAATTGGTTGGGTGACTTGCGCTCTAACCTGAGAAGAAGAGTTCAGTGTCATTGAGGACGCGCTCTTGTGCTTTGAGGGTTTCTTGTGACGCGAGGCACTACAGGTGGCAGAGGTTCAAACCCTTTGGCTTGATTAGTGCTCGCTTGAGGGTATATATTTCCCAAGTGGCATAGGTTCAAACCCTGTGGCTTGCGGACGGCGTTTTATAAGGTTGTTGAGTCTCTGGATCGCATAGGTTAGAACCCTGTGGATCTACGATTGTTTGGAAGCTCGAGCGCGTAGGTTTGAATCCTGTGGCTTAGTGGATGGTTTGTGAAGGTTTCTGCTTAGAGCGCGAAGCTTTGAGTCGTGTATTGTGTGTTTTAAGTTGTTTGAGGTCATTTCGTGTGTCGCTCGAGACTTATTGAGGGTTTTGTGTGCGTCTCTTGACATTGTGTGTATTGTTACTACACCTTTGCCTTGAGGCCCAGCGACAACTGTTGCTCCTCTTGTTTTAAAAGCCTTTGGACTTAGAGAAATCTAGATACGATACGAGCACTATCGCTATACGGCGTACTATATATTCTGAGAGTTTGGTTGTGCTAATTCTATCTGCTTCTATCGCATCAGAATCCCCCACAAACTTGAGGTTTGTGTGTGTAGTGTTGGGTGTGGGTGTGATCAGTGTCTTCGACGCTGTTGCATTTCTAGCTTACACACACGGAAACCACTTCATCTGGAGCCACCGCGAGGGGGGGAAGCAGTTTTATTTGAAACTAGTACGACTAGATCCAAAAGAATCTATTTACGCGCAAGCGTAACGAGCTTATAACTATCAACGATTTCCTTCTCCGAAAGCAAATCTGCTAGTCGCTCTTCATCCCTGAGGACTACTAGTGAAAAGGGTTGTTAATTCCCAGAGAAACGTCTACTGTCTGTGAGTCAGAATAGCTGAACCAAGTCAGCCTCGAGAGCCAAAGACCAGATCGGCAAAAGCAGCTAGTGGAGTCACAGTTCCACCGATCTATCCATTTCCAGCACAAGCGCGATATCAGGATAGGATACAAGCGAATCTAGCTGTTCAGCAACAAAGGAGCGCGCCAGTACCACTGCCCCTCCAGTTCCTGATTCCGAGTTTAGTCTCTTTCGACGTTGGATACCACCCAGTGAATCTACTCCTACAGGGCCAGGACCAAGTTCTACTTCGAACTCGCAACCTATAACAAACCAAAATCCGGGTCTAACGATCCCGCGTAATCAAAACGATTGCAACGATGGCACCATCTATGCCAGGCCCGAATGAAAAGGCCGCCCCACGATTTGAGAGTTCCTCTGACCCAGAGGAGCTCGAGCGTTTCTTCTCTAGACTTGAAGATCTCTTTGACAAGTGCGCAGTGACTGATGAGGAAGAGAAAAAGAAAGCTGCAGTGTCGTACACTGATATTAAGACAGAGCGACAATGGAAAGTCCTTCCCAAATATGCCACTGGTGGAAAGTACGAAGAGTTTAAGTCTGAAGTAATGGACTGCTATGATGGCGCGCGTGATAGCGACCGCGACGCTGTTCAAGAACTAAAGAGATTAGTTCGTCGCTATGATATAGCACAAATATCTGACAAAAGTCAGTTCATGGAGTTCAAGAGGGAATTTCAAGTACTCGGTCTGCGCTAAGCAAAGTACTGTCGAATAGGGAACTAGTCGATGCCTTCTTGGCACCCATGTCTGATGAATTGTACAGATCTATCAAGCTACAGTTAGAGCGTCTCCCACCGCCAACAGGCTTAACCAAAAGGGAAAACGCAGACCCATACACTCTGAAAGAGATTATGGAGGCTGGCTTGATTGTGCTACAAGGAGTGTTTTCGTCGATGGATAGAAAACGAGATGAAGCGAGAGGTATTCCCACTGCTGCGACTGCTACACGAGAGCAGCATAGGTCAACCACAACTGCACGCAATTCCCCTGCCGTGGAAGAACGATCTGTTAAGCAGGAAGAAATGGGGAGCGTCATGGCAGTAATGAAAGACTTCATGGAGCAGCAGACCTCGGCGAACGATAAGAGGCTGGCAAGCTTAGAGAAAGCCATGCTCGACAATCAGAAGAGCATTCTGAGTTTTCTACAGCAACAGGCAAGTAGAGCGCCAGGCCCATCTTACGAGTCAGCTCCAAGGATGAATAACTATGGGCACGACCATCGAAGAGCGTGCTTCTTCTGTGGAGAAACGGATGGGCACATCTCGAGCGAGTGTCTAATTAAGTCTTCCTATATTAAGGCAGGAAAAATAGAGATCGTTGACGGAAGACCTCGTCTACCTGGTGGAGGCGAGATCCCTAAGGACATACGAGGTCAGTATGTCAAGGACCGTGTTGATGAGTACTACGCGCGAGTCAAGTCTGGCAAGGTGCAAAGCCAGAATGTAGTTATAACTACAACCTCGACGCCAGGACTCTTCCACGTCCCAGGAGGCTATAGCGCGCTACTTCAAGAAAAGCAGGAGTTGGAACGTCAGGTGTATGCGATGAGATCGCAGCAGGCAAGCAATGATACGGGTGTTAGAACTCGTAGTAAAGGTCCGCCACCAGATGATCCGCTTGAACAAATGCCAACAGACGAAGAGCGAGAGCAGGGTTTTTCTAGACGTTCAATGAAGGCGGGCGGGAGCCGTACAAAGACTAGTGGAGTTGCCAGGTCTGGTTCACCATCACCCCCGGAGGACGTAAGAAACAAAAAAGCGGAGTGGAGCGGTAAGAGTCGAACTAGCGGACGACTCATCTGATGAATCAGAAGACGAGCGCCCAACAAAAGTAGCGAACAAAAAGCAAGTGCGGTTGGACCCCGCACCCAAGACCATACCTACTGCGCGCAGTGCAACCCCGGAACCAGAGATGCCATATATTAAGGTTCCAGATGTAACTAATGCAGGCAAGCAGGGAGGTCCGTCAAACCGACTCCCAAAGAAGACGGGATTCGTACCATTTGCAGCAGAAGAGAAACAGTCTGCTTACCGATTGAAGGCACCAGTTGAGGAGCGAGGAAACTCACCTGAGGTGTTGGAGCGACTCATGAAGTCCCCAATAGCCGTAACGGTTGGGAATTACTTGCGCTCTCGAAGATTGGTGGAGCGGTAAAGCAGGAATTGACTATGAAGAGAGTAGCTCTTGGCAAGTCCAAGAAGAACGGCAAGCAGCAGTTTGGACTGGTCATCGAAGAGGAGTCAGAGCTGGAAGAGGAAGCACCGGTAGAGGCCTTCCCTTTCGCAGAAACCAGAGATGACCAGAGCGATGACTTACCTGATGGTGCGGTGCATCTATCTAAGATACCCTTTGTTGGTACCTTCATAGTAACCACTGAGGCTAAGAATGGGGTTCCTGAAGGCGCGCTTGTCTGGCAGGACCCGTTTGAGCAATATCTGAATGATGCGGAAGCCAGGGGAGAAGTTCCAAAGGAAGTCTATGTAGCAAAAGACTCGCAGGCACTGCGCTCTGTCTTTCCCTTCATTAATGGCTTGGAGCGATTCGAAAGCTTGTATGATACTGGCTCGCAAATAGTATCCATGTCAGGTCGGGTTGCAGACCGACTAGGTCTAATCTACGACCCAGACAAAGTGATCAATATGCAGTCTGCGAACAAGCAAGTAGAAAAATCCCTCGGTATGGCAAAGAATATTCCGTTCTTATTTGGTGATATTACAGTGTACCTACAAGTGCATATCATCAAGGATCCGGCCTACGATGTTTTATTAGGTCGACCTTTTGATGCTCTAACTACGAGTACTGTGTACAACACTGCAGATGGTGGACAGACAATAAAGATAAGAGATCCCAATTCCGCGCGAAGTGCTATGATACCCACGTTCCCTAGGGGACAGAAAAAGTTCATAACGCGTGAGGTTGAGGAGGGTTTTCAGTGATCGATGATTTGATCGACGATCAAGGAGAGTTAGCACTAATAATAGAAACCGATCAGGATGGAGATCTAATGATCGGTGGATATGCAAAACCCACGGGATCTCTAAGGTTTAAGAAAGAAGAATTACAGGCAGTATATGCCGTTGCCAGCTCACAGGTGTGTGGCGAGGATACAAAAGCACGTGGGACTTTATCCTCGTATTTTGGGGCGCTAAGAGATATAAAAGATATAAGAAACCAGAGAAAAGGTGCTGACGAGGCAACAAGACTGCTCGAAGCTAATCCTAGTCGCTGGATAGAGACTTACTTCTACAACAAGGTAGACCCTGAGTATACTCTACCCGCAGTGGGAACTGTAAAGGATGTCTTTGCGACAAAGAAATATAAGCCAGTAGCGCAAAAGATACGACCCATTACAGGAGGATTACCTTCAGAGTTTAGAATTGTGCGTGAGATTAAGGGAGATCCTCTTAAAGATATGCCTCAGTTGAGTACGCATCCCTCAGATTATACGCCCACAGGACGATATACTCTGGAGCGCAAGGAAATAATCGAGAAAGTACATCAAGAAGAATTTCTTTGGCCAGAAGAGCGCAAGCTCATGCACGAGTTTATGAGTGTTCAGAATGAAGGATTTGCATGGGATGATACGGAGCGGGGACACTTCAAAGAGGAATATTTCCCTCCAGTTACAATTCCGGCCGTTGAGCACACACCATGGATACAGAAGAACATACCAATTCCTCCTGGAATCTTCGACCAGGTATGCAAGATAATAAAGACCAAGATAGATGCGGGAGTGTATGAGCCATCGAACTCCTCGTATCGCTCTCGTTGGTTCTGTGTAGTCAAGAAGGACGGCAAGAGCTTACGACTCGTACACAGCCTGGAGCCACTGAATGCAGTCACCATAAAGCACTCAGGTGTGCCTCCTGCGACGGACGAGTTAGCTGAGCATTTCGCGGGACGATCCTGCGGAGGTACATTGGATCTTTATGTAGGATATGACGAGAGGACATTAGATGAGAAGTCTCGAGACCTGACTACGTTTCAAACACCGTTTGGCGCTCTAAGGCTGGTTACACTGCCTATGGGTTGGACCAACTCTGTACCGATATTTCACGATGATGTGACTTATATTCTCAAAGATGAGGTGCCACATGTTACCATACCATACGTAGATGACGTACCAGTCAGGGGACCCAAGACGCGCTACGAAACCAAAGACGGAGGATATGAAACCATCAAAGAGAATGCAGGGATCAGGAGATTCGTCTGGGAGCACTTCCAGAACATCAACCGTGTGGTACAGCGTATGAAATATGCTGGAGGAACTTTCTCTGGACACAAAGCTGTACTCTGTGCATCTGAGATCATGGTAGTTGGACATCGCTGCACTTACGAAGGAAGAAAGCCTGAGACGGATCGAGTAGGAGTTATAATGAGATGGGGGCCGTGCGAAGACTTGGGTGATGTGCGCTCTTTCTTAGGAACAGTAGGCGTTCACAGGATGTTTATTAAAGACTATGCAAAGAAAGCAGACGCGCTAACCAAGCTCACACGCTTGAAAGTACCTTTTGAGTTTGGGGAGGAACAGAAAGAGTCGATGCAAACATTGAAGGACGCATTAAGAGATAGCCCATCTCTAATGCCAATTGATTATGAATTGGACACAGATGTAATCCTAGGAGTGGATACTTCGTACCGAGCGATAGGATTCTACATCTGCCAAGTCGACCCAGATAATCCTAAGAGACGACGCTACGCACGCTTCGGATCCATAGTTTTGAACGAGCGCGAAGCCCGTTTCTCACAACCTAAGCGAGAGCTGTATGGCCTCTTTAGAGCGCTACATGCCTGTCGACATTGGTTGTTTGGTGTTAGGAAGCTAGTGGTCGAAACAGACGCGAAGTATATCGCTGGAATGCTTAGAAACCCTGATGAGGTTCCTAATGCTGCGATAAATCGTTGGATTGAATCTATTTTAATGTTCCACTTCACGCTGGTCCATATCCCTGGTGAGAGACACGCTCCTGATGGTTTGTCGAGGCGAAGCTTCCAACCTGGAGACGAGGAGTACTCAAATCCAGAAGATGAATATGGTCCACCAGACGAGGATCCTTGGGAGTTCATAAATGAGACAGAGGATGAAGTCGAGGACATTGCTGACTTCAAAGATAGAATTGATACAAGACATGGGTATGTAACCATTGAAAGAGCAGTGCATGATTTTCACGAAGATAAAATTGTGCAGGAGGCAATAGAGCGTGGCGAAACTTACTCAGTGTTCCACAACGCGGGGCCTTTACTACCTGATGCTGCAGAATATAGTGATGTAGCAAGCTATGATGAGGAGCGCAGGAGTGGGTACGCAAGAATGCTGGATCGCCAGCTGCCTCAAGTAATTCAATGGCATGAGAATCCTACCGCACGACTCCCAGGCTTCAAGGATGATCAATATCGGAACTTCATTAGATATGCAAAGAATTTCATTGTGGATAAAGGCAAATTGTATCGACGTGACATAGAGTCCGAATACAAGCTTGTTATTTACCCTGAGAAGCGAATGTATATAATGAAAGCTGCGCACGATCAACTTGGACACCGCGGGATGTATGCGACGAAAATGTTGATAAAAGAAAGGTTCTGGTGGCCAGAGATGGAGCGAGACATCTCATGGTTTGTCAGTACCTGTGAGAGATGTCAACAACGCCAGAAAACAATTATTAAGGCCCCACCGACAGTGACCTTTACGCCTTCGATCTTCCAGGTATTACATGCGGACACTATGCATATGCCAGAAGCTTCGAATCACCATAAGTACATTGTACATGGACGTTGCGCGTTAACAAGCTGGATGGAAGGCAGGACCTTAGCGAGTGAATCAGCACAAGCGATAGCAGAATGGTTGTTTGAGGATATCATCTGTCGCTGGGGCTGTATCTCGTTAATTATAACTGATAATGGCAAACCATTTAAAGCAGCGGTAGCTTATTTGGAACGTAAATATGGGATAAAAGGAATTAGAATCTCGCCATACAACTCACAAGCTAATGGGAGGATAGAGCGACCTCACTGGGACGTGCGACAGAGCTTGGTCAAGGCTTGTGGGGGTAATGAGAAGAAATGGCACTACTACTTTGTGTTGGTGATGTGGGCGGACCGTATTACTGTTAGGAAAAGGATGGGATGTTCCCCGTTCTTCGCAGTAACAGGAGCGCATCCCATCTTACCACTCGATGTGTTAGAGGCAACTTGGCTCGTTGAATACCCTGGACGAATTCTAGAAGACTGGGAACTTCGAGGCTTGCGCGCAATAGCGCTTGAGAAGCACGCAGATAAGGTAGCAGAAATGAGGAACACTATGGATGAGAAAAAGAAGCAAGAAACGTTGAAGTACGCGACCATGCATGCGAATAAAATCAAGTCGTATAACTTCAAGCGAGGAGACTTAGTCTTAATGCGCAACAGTCAGATTGAAAGCGCGTTAAACACGAAGATGAAGCCACGCTATCTTGGCCCGTTAGTTGTCGTAGACCGATCGAGCGCAGGAAACTATATTCTGGCCGAGTTGGATGGCGCTCTAATAGGTTCCAAGATTGCAGCCTTCCGGGTAATCCCATATATGGCACGTCGCTCTATTGAGTTAGATGATAAAGTGTTACATTGGATGAGAAAAGACTCCAAAGAACTTCGTCGAATCATTGAAGCGCCAGAGCCCAAAGACAAGTGGCCGGCGAACTTCACTGAAGAATATGAAGAAGTTGTTAATCCAAAGATCTCTGACGCTGTAAACTTAGATGAGGACTAGAGCGCAATGCAGAAACGCCTCCTGCGGGCATAGTATTATTGAAACGACAGGATGTACAGCTCTAGCTACTGTACTTGCGATATGAAGAGAGATACTGACTAGGGGTACATATTTCTGAAGCCTTGAACGATCTGGAGGCTTAAATCTATGAAGAGCGGAAGGGTAACTTCACAAATAGGTAACAGAAGCTCGACCTCGGAGTCAGGGAAAGAAAAAGAGAAAAGAAGCTCATGATGAACAGCTAGGAGATGACCAGATGACCTGTGAATACCGTAAATATAGAGCGCCACTGGCTTTGGATTAGGCAGAGGGAGGCTCCAGACTAGACGAGGTGGAAGGAGCGGGAGGAGCTTCGGCCTCCACAGGAGTGGTATCTCGAGCGTTGGCTGACTCTGTAACCGTTGAGCGAAGGGCAGACTGTACGCGCTCAAGCTCATCGAGTAAAAACTCGCGCTGCTTCTCCGCAGCGTACAGAGTGTGCTGAAGCACGATGACATCGCCCATGAGGGCACTCTCGAGCTTGGCCAGATGCTCAGGTCTCTCCACCGTGAGAGTGCCCACGGTCGACCCCTTATGACTCTCGCGAAGAGAATCGACGCTTGGAAGAGCTCCCCCTTCCCCGGCATCTACAGAGCATAAGGAGAGATAAGCAAAAAGAACTAACGCGCGAAGAATGAAGAGAAACTCACAGGTACTAGTAAGTCCAAGAGCTGAGGCCGCGCGCCGCTCTCCGACTCCCTTAGCACCACTATGGAAATACTCCCTGGCTGAAGGAAGCGGGAACGACTGTTTAGCGCGCTTGCTAGCTCGAGCACCATCCTTGCCGAGAGACCTGTTGGAAGTTGGCTGAGCCACTTAACGAGTTAGAGAGAGAATATAACGCGCAATGAAAAGTAGGCTTACATGGGCTTTCTCAGGACAGTCTGCGAACGGATGACTATTGACACCGCAGTGAGTGCAGCCAGAAGGCTCCTCCTAGAACAAGAATCATTTAGTGGGGGGGATATCAGTGTAGCGAAGCTGATATCCTACCTTGGAGGGTTCCTTGCGCTTCTCACCAACGGCAGCTTCGTTACCCTTAGTCTTGGTGAACTTGAGAGGCTTGGAAACCTTAACGGTCTCGTCGTCGATGACCATCTTGAAGAGATTGGCGGTCAGAACGTCAAGCAAAGAGCGCGAAGACTGTGCATACTTTAATGGACTCGGCTTCAGAATCAGAATTAGCAGCTACCTTGTCGTGGTCATCGTAATCATCGTCAGACTCGCTCTCGATAGTAGCGCGTGAACGACGAGTAGAGCGACCTTTGCCCTTGCTACGAGTAGTGGCACCAGTCTGAGATAACGCGCATAAGCCAAAACACGGAGAAAACAAAAATAAGAGTAAGACTCACCGATCTGGAATCACGACGCGGACCAGTTGGTAAAGCAGGAACACTGGCACCTCCGTCATTGACTTGGCTGCGCTCACTTTGGACCCAACCAGTGATCGTCTTCAGCACCTTATGAATAGGCTGCTTCGACGCGTTGGTGTGGAATTCCTTCTCAACAGCGGTGCGAGCGCGAAAGACTGACTCCTTGAGGTCCTTGTCCTTGGCTAACTCGACCTTGTAATGTTCGAGATGAGACTATAATGCGAGCAGTCAATAATAGAGATAGAATAACGCGCAAAAGACGCACAGTATACTCCTGGAGCTGATCAAGATGATCATTCGCAGTAGTAGCCGGATCCTTGCAAAGAGACATGATAACTGCCTTCACAACGATGAAAGTGGGAATCATTTTGAGAAATATAGAAAGATAGAGTGCAAGCTGGTAAGCAAGTAGATATGTGTGGAGGTTTTGTTGGTTGGGGTGAGTCTACTGCAAAAACCCAACGCATTTTATACTTGAGCGACAATGAGAGGCCGGCTAAACTCTTAGTAGCCTTCGAGAAAATTATCATAAAGTCAGACGTGGACTTACAGAGAGTCCGAGGAAATGGCTTGTATTCCGCGCAGGTATCTAAGCCGGAAAAATCTGACTTTATGAAATAGAGATTATTTGATTTATGACTGAGGACAGTCAGATTCTTTTAGTGGGGGGGATATAGTGGTATACCTAAGGAATTACCATTACTATATTACCTGTAAAGGTACAATAAATTTCGCGATTTCTGTGATCCAGAAAGAAGGAGCGCAGGACGAGTATCTACTGCAAAAAGAAAGAAAATCAAATTCAGAGCGGGATCAAACCCGTAGTATACGCCACTATGTGGCGGTAGCAACACGAGAAAGGACATATTCCAGTACACGCGCCATAGTTCAGGTGTTGAAACCCATGGAAACGAGGGAGATATGCTCAGAGCGCAGTAAAACGAGGTGTCATGGAATAACGGATAGATAGGGACTTGAGTGCAACAAAGTAAGCAAAAGCCACGCGAGATTTAGACATCGCAAATCAGGGCTATCAAAAGGAAATCCTGATAAGAATTGACGCTTACTTAAATGTGCAAGCTTATAAAAGCCGGATCACACAGATAGAAAGCTCAAGCAAAAGGAAGATGATATATTTTTGGGGGCCCTGCAGGCCAGAGAGAGATACGCGAGTAGAAAACTAAATGATTATATGTACGCGCGGCGACTACTGGCTGCATTTAAAGTCCCTGAGTGCCACGATAAGTAAAGGAAATGGTATCTACAAGAAGCATGGCGCGGAATATTAAATAATTCGATAGAGTGAGCGTCCAAGAAATGTTCAAGAAAGATACAGAAGTCCTTCACACGGCACTGGACCCAGATGCACTCTCATTGCCCTCGGAACCTGTGTTGACCTCGCCCAGACGTACAATGAAGGAACCGAGGAAACTAGACACTTGCGCGTGGGCATCGATGATCTCGGTGCCATGCTCGCGAGAAGCAATAGCATCAAGACCATCAGCAAGCTCGCCGATGATTTGCTCTCGATCCTCGCGCAACAGCTGCATAGCCTCGCCAAGGAGCTTGATCTCAGTGTTGAGACGCTCGACCCGGTTGACTCCTCGACGAAGGGCTACAGAACAAACAATGAGATGGAGGGCACTGAAGATGAGAATAGAGAGAACTCACCGCCATCACCACTCAAGGTGAGCGGATCCAAAAGAGTAGCTGCCCGGCGGAGTTGGTTTGCATCCCAGCGCGCAGAGCAAGGACCATGCCGATTGGTCTTGCACTTAGTACAGACTTCCTCGCCGACTTCACCCTCGAATACGCACTCATTTGGGAAACCAGACAGCGTACAGTTGTAGCACGGCCAGGTGAGCTAGAGCACGTAAGGATTAGGCACCGGAGATTAGGAAACCAAAGAGTACTCACAAGGGGAGGCCGAATGAAGTGAGGATCGAGGTCAGAATGGCACCGATACACGTACTCGCGACCGTTCCGAATCTGGGACACTGGCCTGGGGGAGAAAAGAGTTAAACACTGAAATTGAATAAGTAGAAAAGCCCTTACTTGGTAAGAGAGTCAGGCGCGGAAGGCAACATTGACAGCTTCATGTACTCCAATGCTTGACGAGAGGGAGGCTCGTGGAACTGCAAGTCGATCTGCGGATGGAAAGCCCGAGCATAGATCGTGTTGTCAATATTGTCGGCCTCGAGAGCCGAAGACGAGGGATCCCTGGTTACAGTCTCGTCGACGATAGCGTCGGCAAGGGGCAAGGGTTGCTTGCCACGAGAAGAGCGACTGCGCTTGGGTGCAGACACAGGAGGTGGTGAAGCCTTAACAGTGGCCTTCTGCTTGCCTTTGACCTTGGCGGACGGACCGGCAGGAGGAAGAGGAGGCGCAGGATCCGAAGGGGCTGCAAGGGAAATGTATAAGAGCCCGGTAAGAGGCTCTCCAGTCAGTGGATGATACGCACGAGGGGGTGGAGGGCTGGTATTAGCCGCAGACGCCAAACGGGGCCTCTTGATGGGAGGAACCTCGATCTCGTCACTCAAAGCATCCTCGTCGGCAGGGGCAGGAGCTTCTCCTGTGGCAGCGTCGTCTTCCTCAGAGTCGGCCTCGCTATCCGAAGAGGGATCTAAGAGAAAGAAAAGAGACACGCAGTTAGCAAGGCAGAAGAATCAAAGAAGGGAATAAAGATGGTACTTACCAATGAGGACGGGCTTTTTAACAGCGCTTGCCCGTTTACTAGGCGCAGGGGCAGTCTTTGTCTTGGAGGCTGCTTTTGAGGCAGTGGCCTTGGCTGGACCAGCTTTGGAAGGAACCTTGGGCCTGTAAAAGAGATCTTATCAGGAAAGAAGAACAGCGCGCTTAGAAGAACGGACGCACTCGACGAGTTTGACCTTTTTGTTAGTTTTGGTAGCAGGGGACTAAATGGAAACGGTAAATGAGCGGTCAAAGGGACACAGAGAAAGAAGAGCTTACAGCCTTCAAAGCCTCTTGATCACGCTGACGCTTGCGCGTGAAAGGTGCAGCCTGGGACAATCTGAGTAAACGAAAGTAGAGTAAGGAAGAAAGAGAACTTACCGATCCTGAGCCTTGGGAAGGCAGGACAACGGCAACTTGCTTTTTGCTAGGTGAAGCGAAAGCTGAGGAGAGAAAGTCAGGCCCACTTACAGACGCATAAGATATATGAAGGGCTTACATGGTTCTTGTGGGGGCTGCGGCGTCCTAATCATGGTAGGGCGCGGCATTTTTGAACTGAGAAGAGATTCGTGCACCTTAGCACCCCATGAAATTGTGGAAAACCGGGAGAACTTACGCAGCAGGACGATCCTCATCCGCAGGAGGTTTCAAAGGCGAAGGAGTAGCCTGGGGACGACGAGGCGGTGGGAGAGCCTGACGACGGAAAGGCTTGAGCTCACACTCCGGCACGCAGTGCTCAGCATGGGCCTGGTACTCATCCTCACCGGGGAGGCACAGAGTTTCGTTCAGCGAGTACTTAGAAAATCGTCAGAAAAAGAAGAGACGCGCAGTAGGGAACTCACCGTATCCCGAAGGTGCTCGTGCTTCGTCAGTTCCCATCTCTTCCACTCAAGGGGACGTTCTTTCTCAGGGATGCGGCGCACCAAGCGGACGATCTGGCTTCGAAGAGCGAGACTGTAGCGACAGTCGAACAGACCGAACTCGCGCAGCGTAGCGATGTGGGCATCCTAGAGGGATACAAGAAAAATTAGAAGAGAAAAAGAGAGCAGGGCACGGCTACTTACCAAGTATGGGTGTGCCTTCTCAAGCGCGAGGTATACTTCATCCACCGGCGCCTGGTAAAGGATCCTGGACTCGAAATAAGAAGCGGTATACGCGCGGGCACCGATAAGGTTGCTGCACAATTCCTCCAGCGGGATGCGATGAGAATAGACGAGGTCGCTGTCACCCATGGCGAGGTAACGAAAGAGAACAAGTAAAAGAAAGAAAAGTAAACACGAAATCCTGCGTTGAACACTGGATTAAGTGTCGCGCTCCAGCATGTAACGCAGGGATGGCAGGAGCAAAGATGGGGGTGAGAAAGAAAGAGGCGACGACGGCAACTTGAAAATTTTAAGCGCTAGAATACCAACTTGACGTAAACGTTGGCATTCTTGACGGAGTTCACACAAGCGTGAGAACGGAAGTGCTGTGACATGACTCACGCGCTTCTTTGATTAAAAATAGACATTGCAGCAGTAACCTGGACCCACGCAAACCCACAGAAGTACACTGGAAGGACCGTGGAAGGTCCAGATCTTAGTGAGGGGGATATGACGCGCTCTGAAAGCGTTTACGCGTGTAATTTTGCGAAATGTATTAATACATACATTTTATAATAATGAGTTACCAATGCAGAGAAGCAATAGCTAGAGCGCAGTATTTAAGGTGCAGGCAATGAGATGCCTTGAGTGACGCTGGGTGGAGCGCATGGCTTAACTTGAGAGTGATACTATATAGGTCACACTATGTCTAAAGTCCTAGTACTCGACACTGAGTGCGCTGACAGTGTATACAATACGCGCGCTAAGAATAGAACAGAAGAAGCTTGTGAGATAATTAAAACTTCGTGCAACATTGATCTATGACGCACCAGGCACTGCCGTACTGGCAGATGCCGCTCTAGACTTTAGAATGTCAGAATACGATTAAATCCGAGGTTTCTGGCTTCGGCCGAAGCGCGCGAGACCTAGACAAGGAGCTGGTTGGTCTAGCTACCATAGAAATTACTAGAAGACATTATTCCGAGATACGTGAGCTGCGCGGAATGCTGCAACTCCGAGGATATACCAAGTAACATCCATACGCGTGCCGGGCACTGCTAACTGACTTCGAGTCACGGAGAAACCAAGAGTCTGGCCCCAGGATGGAGCTCTGAGTAACCACCAAGCTATGGTGTGATGACAACGACACGCGCGGGACCCAGGAAACGGAGTTCCGCAACCCAAATAATACTATATATGGTTGTACTAATTTGTAGGACGTAGACTAGATAAATAGCGCAGTGTAAATTGTAGTATACAAGTTTCGGACCCCCGTTGTAGTCGCGCACAAGCCCTCAGCTTGACGCCCTAGCATCAGGATCAGTTTGTAACTTCGAGCGAGAGAATATACCTAGAATTGATATCATATTGAGTGAATTGAGTTGCGCACGAGGCATAGAAAGCTAACGCGGCACTTGTGTGATTGTTAATTGGTTGGGTGACTTGCGCTCTAACCTGAGAAGAAGAGTTCAGTGTCATTGAGGACGCGCTCTTGTGCTTTGAGGGTTTCTTGTGACGCGAGGCACTACAGGTGGCAGAGGTTCAAACCCTTTGGCTTGATTAGTGCTCGCTTGAGGGTATATATTTCCCAAGTGGCATAGGTTCAAACCCTGTGGCTTGCGGACGGCGTTTTATAAGGTTATTGAGTCTCTGGATCGCATAGGTTAGAACCCTGTGGATCTACGATTGGTTTGGAAGCTCGAGCGCGTAGGTTTGAATCCTGTGGCTTTAGTGGATGGTTTTGTGAAGGGTTTCTGCTTAGAGCGCGAAGCTTTGAGTCGTGTATTGTGTGTTTTAAGTTGTTTGAGGTCATTTCGTGTGTCGCTCGAGACTTATTGAGGGTTTTGTGTGTGTCTCTTGACGTTGTGTGTATTGTTACTACACCTTTGCCTTGAGGCCCAGCGACAACTGTCGCTCCTCTTGTTTTAAAAGCCTTTGGACTTAGAGAAATCTAGATACGATACGAGCGCTATCGCTATACGGCGTACTATATATTCTGAGAGTTTGGTTGTGCTAATTCTATCTGCTTCTATCGCATCAGAATCCCCCACGAACTTGAGGGTTTGTGTGTGTAGTGTTGGGTGTGGGTGTGATCAGTGTCTTCGACGCTGTTGCATTTCTAGCTTACGCGCACGGAAGCCACTTCAGCGGTGTGGACGTAGCCAGCCACAGATCGTGATAGAGTAGCGCACGCATAGAAGTGCTCTCCGGCAACAATTGAGTTTTCAATAGTGATGACCGCATGGTGGGTGTCCGGGCGCATAAAGCTGTGAAAGTTAAAAAAAGATGGTCAATTGTTCGGATGGAAATGGAGCTCACAAAATTGTTCCCGGTTCCAACAGTACAACTTCTGTGTCGCAGTCTTCGGGAGCAGGAATGAAACCTGGCTGCCATTCATGTAGGTATTCATCGGTCCTACTGTCATTATGCTTGGTGTACATCCTTTGGAAGATGTACCACAACTTCCGACCAGTAAGGACTCTGATAGCGGTACCCACGCCTTGAGAATCGGAATGTATGTAGGTTATAGCACCACGGGTAGACACTAAACTCCATGTCTTCGCCTGTTTGGGGAACTCTTGAGGGAAAAGGTCCCTCGGTAGGTCTTCGGTCTGATCAAACGCAGTCTTATGCACCGAAAAAGCCCTGTACAATCCTTAGAATTGTCAGAAGCTAATGATAAAGGATACTCACGACAAGTAAGGAATGGTCTCAACGCCTTGCCCTGCTCGGGGAAGGTTGAGGGCATTCAGGGATCTCCCATTCTCTGCCTGACCTTCGCTGAAGAGGTCTCTGAATGACATCGCAATGTTGATATCTTCCCTTTTTTCAGGATCCATTCATTTCTGATGGTCTAAGGAACAGAATGGGTACATAGAACGATGACAATGAAGAATGCATACCTTGAACTTCCTGGGGAGCATCAAGGTCCCCAACTCTGTTCAAGGAAGTCAGACTCCAGCTCCATGATATCCGAAGAGGAGCGTCATGCATGAGAACTTCAAAATCTCATAACAGTTGAGATGGCCTAGATCCCTTCCTGACCGCTTCACGGTCCAGAATACATATCATCGAGTCCCTTACTCTATTGGTGTTGTACCATTTCAGTGTGTCATCTTCGTTTGCAACAATACACTTGTTCCAGCCTTCAATTGTTGCCCTATCATCGTCCTCCTATAAAAGTTTTAGTACCTCAAGGGCTCGCCAAAAAGATGACATACATTTGAAAGCATTGGGAAGATTTCGCATCGAACCAATTTTTTGGCAGCGGTGATGTGCTCGGTAACGGCGAGTGGCAAAAGACTAGTGGGTGGAAATGAGCTCCAACCAACACTAAACCTCTCTACACTCTACACTATCACCAATGTATTGAATTCGGGTGTTTCAAGTATGATAGAAGCACTCTGCAGACTCGATAATCAAGGTAGGTTGTTCAAAAGACGTTTTATTCGTTACTAGTGAGTTTTACAAGTGTACTACTCGCACTAGTGGGGTGGGTAAGACACAATTGGGTGAATGTGACTTGGTTTTGAGCTACTGCACTCGCTGGGACTCCGACTGTTCGGACTACTGGCTCTCTTGGCCCTGTAATACTTCCTACAAGTGATCAACACTTGACTAGTTCGCACTCTTGGCTTACTAGTGGCACTCTTGGCCTAAGAATAATACTTTAACTTTGAGAAACTGCAAGAACTAACTTTGGAGCACTCTTGGCCTTTGCAGGACACAATAGTAGACTCAAAGGGACTTCAATTCACTCAATACTATAGGTAACTTAGCGACTAGTAGCCGCTTCGTTCGAGGTTATGCACAAAAGCCTTTAATTGGGGGCACTAGGTACTACTAGTAGGTCTCAATCGCAGGGATGGCGTTGCCTCGTGAGGTTAAGCACACAAGCCCTTTAATTGGGAGCACTAGACTCTTGCTAGTCACTCGCAATTGCAGGGGTGGCTTCTTCCTCTGAGGTTAAGCACAAAAGCCTTTAATTGGGGCACTAGATACTGACTAGTCTGTCTCAATCGCAGGGATGGCATTGCCTTGCGTTGCGAGTGGCTATTCTACTACTTATATACTGTAAAGAAACGTACAAAGTGACACAAACAGCTACACTAGTGGGGTATTGTCGGTATGGATTTCTTGGCTAGTCACGAAATACTGCGAAAAAGCACGCAATAGTCGGTCTAGAAACTGCTGCTGGACGACTAGTGAGCCACGGAGCTACGCTAGCGGTTTTAGGTTGCGTTCTTGACCCAGCAACGCGCCACTAGTGCCGAGGATAAACAACTAGCCACGCTCCCGCATCCGTAACACAGTTCGCCGTGATCGAAAGCGCAGTCTGGCTAGCCTCATGCCCGATCGTGGCTGATCTGATCGCTCCAGATGGATCTAGATGCGAGGTTAATCCGTTGCTAATTCATTTCTAAGTCCTGCTTCGAGATTGCCACATGACTAGTTAACCTGACTTAGGCGTTTATGCCCTGATCGGCCTGCTAGCGACGGTACTTCACGAGATCTGTGTATTACGCTTCTTGTTGGGTGCACTCGTAGCTACCCTCGTCTACTAGTAGCCGTTATTCACCGGCTCGTAACAGTAGCCGAGGTACTAGTCATTCCGGCTTATAGACTTGATCTGCTAGTGGTATCGCACCTAAGTCCTGGCTCGACTAGTAGCTTCCTGGCTTGACTATCAGCTCGAAGCCTCCGCTATAGCCCTCTAGTTATGACTAGTCAAGGATAGATATGCGCTAGTATCATTATAAAATCGCAAAATCTAGGTGTGAACGCGTGGACCACGTATCAGCGGTGGAATACACAAGAGGCAAAATTATCGGACGCGAAGAACGTGTTGAATCACGGTCCAGCTTGGGCTTTTTGGATTCTGTAGACATCTCCTCTACAAAGGAGATGGAGCACGCACACTTGCGATTGGTTGTCAACGCTGGTTTAGCTGAATTCCAACTCAGCGAAGTAGCTTCAAGTAGCATTCATCGCCACTGAGAATTTAACTCCTCGACAGCCTTCGCCTCGTGCTGTCGCCTCTCTTCCTCAGTAAGATCAAACATACTCTCCCCCTTCTGGTCATCAGAGACTAAGACAGCCAAAGCTCCACCAACTACGAGGTCCTGCGTATGGATGGTGCGAATCATAACAGGTTTCACAGGAAGGTTGGGCCACATTGCCCGGTAATGGCGATAACCCCAAAATTCGAGACGGTATGTTAACAGGGGGCAGATGGTAGCTGCGTCAGCAACGGGAAAGGGGAGGAGGTCCTCGTTGTCCAAATCGGTGCATTTGTAGTAGCGTCTCTTCAGCGGGGGTAACGTTGGGTGATCTGTAGACATTGATACAGCCCGAAGCCGTCGATGAGGTGACAGAGAAATATCAGGGTATCCTGTAATGTCCCTGCCGTTCGCCAACCAATCTTGATTCTCCTGTGCCAGTCTGACCTGGAAACTTACAATGCCTTTGCGTTCAGCACATTTCACTGTTTTAGTAAACCAATTTTCTTCCTCCCATTCGTCCTCCTCATACGCAGTTACCAAAGGTCGCACATTGTCCAGAAAGGTTTTCAATCCAACCTCGCTGGTCCAATGGCACCAAGCTATGCCGATAATGCAATGCCAAAGCATAAGTTCGATTTCTTGAATGCGATCTGGTTTTCCATGAGAGTATAGACAACCCCCGATCTAGAAGACAAAATGAATTTGAAGAAATATTTCTAAAGAATGACCAGTAGTACCTGTAGCGCAGCTGCTGCACTCGGGGTCTGTCCTAGCCCTTGTCCCGTGATTAAAATCAACGAGGAAATTGCAACGGTGCTGGCGAAGGCTTGTTTCCATTTGCCAAGCTGCTGTCAAAACCTTTTCATCGTGCCATCATCTTCGATGATTCGTTGAATATCGGGGTGATTGTAATTCTTGTGTATGAAGCTGATAGCAACGAAACCATACTTTTTGAGTTATCATATGAGCTCAAAAAATGTAGCTTTACCTTTTCCACAATGCTAACTTTTCAATGCCGTCATGCTGTTGGTGAAGTTAAGACTATACTAAACTGGTTTGCGGTTGTTGGAGGCTCACATGGGTTAGCAAACAAATGTGGAACACGATGCCTTCTAAAACAGAGAGTGACTTCACCCATTGCTTCATAGAGTCATGCTTCCAGTGTGCAGCAAGTATGCAGACGTCACTGTGAATAATCTCATCTGTAGGGCTCACGTTGGGTTCTAAAGGAGGGAGAGGAACAAGGTTCGACTCATCTGACATCCGAAGGTTTAGACGCATGGACTCCAACTTGTCCAGCCATTTGTCCAAGCGATTAAGGAACTGGGAGATTGTTAGCACACAACTTAAATACATTGTGTTCACTTACACTTTTCGTCCTAGTATCCAATGCCAACGGGTTTGAAAACTTGGGATAGAATCCGCGACTTGGGACATGTACAAATTTGCACGCAATGTCCATTGCCCAGATGAGGACCAACATCTCTATGTGTTGACCATACTTCTGTGCTGACATATTTTTTAGTGAGTCAATGTTGAAACCCTCGGGAATGGGCGCCTTGTGCCAAGCAGCGTCCGCCATTGATTTTAAGCTTCTCGACATGGCCTATGGAATGGTTAGCCACAAGAACTTGGGCAGGAAAAACAACTGACTAGTCCAAATTGGGCAAAAATTGGGTCAATTGGACCACTGCCCATGCATTTTGAGATCCATTCCTCAGGTGTCAAGGATGTCGTTAAAAACTGCCGGCACTGAACAGGCATCGACCAAAGCAGGCTGGATTGCTTCATGGCGTCGTATCCAGCAAGTTTGTGTTGATGTTCTGATGCTATGAAAAAACCCAATTAGATCGACGAATTTGAAATTGGCTGTAGAGCTCGACAGGTTTTTGTTCAGGTGTGCCTGACCACGTGTCCTCTGTATATCCTCAAGGAAATACCGGAGGTGTGAAAATGAGCGAACTGCTGTTGTATGGGATAACTTCAAAGTAGAAGTAGACAAGAATATAGCAGCATGCAGCATAACGTTACCAGATGCCGTCTGCAATATGTCTATGTGGATCACGGCAGGTTACTTCGTATTCGCAGAGAAAGGCTTCCCCGGAGAAGACGTAGGAGAAGTGGAAGAAGAATGATGAAGGAAAGGTGAACAGTGAGATCACACATACCATGCACTAACATTCCTGAATTCTTGGGCATGGTGGTGAAAGAAAAAGACAGCGTGGGAAATATTTGTAATATTGGTGATCAAATTTGGAACAACTTGAATGACTTCCCTGCGCCTGTTGCGGTCGTGTCTATGAATCTTGTTATCAGCCTTAAGGGGCAAATACAATTCAACATTGCTGTATGGCCATTACAGCATGTTATATTAGGAATAATCGATCTGAAATAAATACAGGAGCTCTTTTCATTGCGCCTATGACCTGGTTTGCAAACCACTTCTGTACAATCGTACAACTTGCATAAAGATTTTGCTAAAAATGACAATAAAATTCAACTATGTACTACGATTAAGCTTGAAGGTCTTCGTTTCAGGATCCCAGCTTCCTACAGAGCTTCCACCGATATCTAACCTGTACCTCTTTTCACTTACATCGGTCTCTACGGATCGTGCACACTTTTGCTGCTGACTCATTCTGTGTTGGTGACGTACCTCCACCCAGATATCTTTGGCCCGAAGACGCATAGGTTCAGCATCTTGCCCGAGGCCCAAGACCTTTGCGTCAATGATGATGTCATGTTCAGGTGATAAAGAAGTCTCGTCAATCTGGAATGGTGGGCTAAGCCACCATCTAACATGCTGTGGAAGAAATTGCTCACTATGCCCGAATTGACTAAAACTGCGCCGGAGTAGTACCGCCCACCGAGGTCATTTGTGTTACGGTACATTCAGAACTTTGTGCCTATGGCGGTTTGCTCCCCTTCACTTTGAATCCATATTCCCTTCTCCTCGGAGAGATGGGGGTGTTTGGCATAGAGTTGGAATGACTCAAGATCTCTATGTTTTTTTTCTTTCTGACCTTGTGTTCCATCTAGGAGGAAGGAGACTAGGCTGTAGGTGACCTTGGTGATCTCCCCATTGGTGTTCCTGAAAACCTTTGCGGCAATTCCTCCTCCAATCTGCCCCCGATGGTAAATGCCGAGGAGAGCCTTCAACAAGTCTCTGAGGCATTTCCGACCTGAATCGGCATATGCAATTTCAAAGATGAAGAGGGGCCAGAGGTCCTTGAAGTTCTTTTCAGGGTTCTGGGCAAAGATGGCGAGGTCCAGGTTTTTGGAGCCTCGTCCTTCGATGGGATAATCGACGTTTTCTTTCACATACAGTTGTCTGCCAAGCTCGCGAGCTACGATGACATTATAAAGTACCACCACCATGAATTGGTGCATAAGCGTGGGGAACATGACGATGATCATGTTGTCTGTTAATTCCAGCCTAGTCAAAATACATTAGATCCGGTGATGAAATCATGGATATACTACTCACATTCCTGGAAATCTCTCACAAACAATGTCGTAGTGATTCCTCACCCAATTTCCGACCTCAGGATCTAGTGGGAACGTCATCTCTTTATTCTCCACAGTAGCCCTGCACTGTTCGACATCCATGAGGAAATCTTTAAGGACGAGAGGAGCGTCTTCTTCGAATTCGTCACGTTCAGGTGGAGTGGGAATGTGAGTCACAGTTGGGGGAGCTCTGTGTGGCGTTGAAACAGCGGGGATGGCTGCAGAGGTGCTGACAGTGAGTGAGGGACTCTTTCATTGTGCGTCGTAGAAGATAAAGGCCGGGGAGGAATTCTGTGACAATGCACCATAGGAGGATAGCATTGCTGGGACTATGTGTGTGGTAGATGAGGAAGATAAGAGAGGAGGCTTCGAGTTGCCACGTAGTACTCCACTGATTAGTCATATTTTGATAAGCCCCACGATGCAAGACTGAGCCTGAGTTGTTGTTGAGCTGTACTTGAAGGTTTTGTAAAGACGCACAAAGCGTACTTAGAGAAGGGTAGCAAGTAGAGTGGAATTAATACGAATGATTCGGTTAAATATCTTGAGATGTCGATCAAGGGGCAACCTCTTGTTCATGACAGCGCCGCGAATGTGTTACGAACCTCGCCAAGGTTAGTGAGAGAATTAAGTTTTGTACTATGAAGAATGACATGATTTGCATGATTTACGATGTTACCCCCGATCATCACAGCACCCGATCCCAGCGCCACCGTCTCTCGGGCACCGGACCATTGGAAATTCCCTTCCACATCTGGCCACTAGGATGCACAGCTGTTTATTGGACTACACCGAGTTTTGGGATTTGTTGTTCTGTCCTTTCAGCGTTGGGGTGGTGGACAACCATAGAAGCAGTTTTTGTTCCTTCAGTGAGAAATGTGTCGAAGTTGTCCGGCGCTCAGTATTCACGTGTGTGGCGTGGGACTTTTTCATCAAACATGGCGAGAAAGCCTTTTTTTTTGCAGATTACTTCTTGCAACCAAAATGTCCACAAACCATGTCGCGTCGATCCTTCTATGGCTCAGAACTACAAGCCATGAATGGCCAGCAGTCAGTCATAACAACGAGACCCAGCCCATTGACAGGGGAAGATCGTCTTCCCCCCGACCCAGCATTTCATTAAAAACGATGTCAAGGTCATACAGTGAGCCACCCTGGTTAGAATATGCCCCTGGTGAGTGTTGCGAGGAGCCAGCTTTCACAGCTACTTCATTTCCCATGGTTCACCACCTCTTGACGTTGCAGGTAGAAGGATGGGGTCATAAGAACTTTCCAGTGCGCTGGCCATGTCCCTCCCAGACCTCTATTTACGTTAAGGACCTCCCCATCGTCCTTGGTAAACTAGGCGAAGACAGCTCCCGATTTATTCGTGAAGGCCTCCCTCCCTTTATGTCTGGACAGAAAAGGTGAAGATCATCATCCATCTCGGTCCCCAGCAAGCAGCCGAAGCGCGATCATAACCTTGATCGTTCTTCAACAGCTATCCATTCTCCCCCTATTTCGGTTCCTAGTATTGCAAGTGAAGAAGAGACTGTCTTCAAATGTTTTCCTTTGGTAATAACTGTACGTCAGCGACGCCCTCCCTGTACAATTACCTCATGGTTTCTTAGCAGCTTGAAGATCAAAGGATTTTACACGGCTGGAACAACTGTGTAACTAACTCTGCAAAATTTCTCCCCTCCACCCCTATTCATATCCATCAACCTATGCTACGCAAGGTGGATTTTCATTTTGCAGTCAGCAATCCCATCGAGACACTCCAGGATTTCTGAAACTCTCACCTTTTGATTTATGGTATGGAGGTGTCTTCACTGACTTGGTCGCTGGCCTCTTTTTGTAACATTGGGAACCTTGATGTACCTCGAGAACTTCTTGGTATGAGTTTTCTTTCTCTGCAGCACTATTTTTACACAGTGCACAGACCATTCTGGGTGGGGCTCTGGCACCAACTCCCTGTCTTTACGCGAGATGTATGAAGAAAGCCTGGAGGAGAACGGCCGTGTGTTGAGTGCCCTCTCTCTGCCTTGTCGCACTCCTGATTTTGGCCATCCTTTACAGTCGTGAGTGCGAAAGTTCACTCTGTGTTTCCAGACTCAAACTTATTGTCGCAGGGTTCTTTCCACTGACATAAAGGCTTTCAAACAGACTTCTGTGTACACAGAGCGCATCTTCAAAACAGAGTTTTATCCAACATCTGCTACCAAC
Source organism: Armillaria solidipes (assembly GCA_022818035.1). Lineage (NCBI taxonomy): Eukaryota > Fungi > Basidiomycota > Agaricomycetes > Agaricales > Physalacriaceae > Armillaria > Armillaria solidipes. The sequence goes on along the minus strand of JAIWYQ010000006.1, from coordinate 3,572,500 downwards.
TTCTGGTTTGTCGCAACCAAAGGTTCAATTGACCATATTAAGCCCCATAATCTTGGGGTTGGTACTGTTGTTCAAGTTCTCTGTGGTCGTCAGGTGTGGTACCTCTTTCGGCATCGTGGGGGGGATGGGTGTATCAGTACATTGAAAGATTGGAATCCCAATCGTATCACAGACCCAAATGAATGGAACGCGAATTTAGTAGTCCTCGAGCCTGGTAATGCCTTGTATGTCCTACTTGTGATATTTTGTGACACCTGCTAACAGTGAGTGAAGATACATTCAACCGGAAACTCTCCACGCAGTTGTAACTCTCGAACACTCCATCGTCCGCGGTCAGAACTTTTACACCACAGTAACATTGCCAAAAACTGTCGCCGGATGGGTCGGGACTTGTATGCGAAGAGTCAAGATCAATAAAACTGTTTACGCACAACTGCGGGACGTCATTCTTCGTCTCATGGTTTATTATAACCTTGGTCTTGACAGTGAGCTTATTAATGGAATAGTGTTGTCATTCACTTATTCTGTGATTATAGCCACTGATCCTAATATTCCTGACATGCGGACGAGCGAAGGCCTTCTTGACATCGTCACTTTAGGCAACTTATGCTTATTCCTGTCCACCTTGGAGAACTTCACCGCCTTGAAGGATTCAAAGGCCAGCTGCACACTGCATAAGGCAAGAAGAGCCTATTTTGAGATGATTTACCAATTGTGCGGAAATCACTCTCTCATTCTTCTCTCCAACAAAGAATCCACTCCCTCCTATAAGGAGCTCTTTCACCTCCTGCTGGGCTCTCATGACATTACCGAGTTTGCAAAGAGCTCTGCTGTTTACTTTGCTTGTTCTTTAATCTTGTCTGCCAGAAAGGCGGCAGGTTGGAGCCAGCTTGACCTCACACGTTTTGAAGAAGCTGTGGAGAGTTGTCTGGATTCCTTTTTTTCAAGCAACTTGGTTGATGATTTGTTGAATGCAAGTGTCGACAGGCGTGACAGGCTCTTGCATTTCAATCACCAGATACTGGTCTGGCCAAAAAGTAGTCCCCTTGGTAAGTGGTTTTGCCAAAAAGTACTCCCTATTTTTATTTCTGTTCATGCAGATGTCACAACCATCACCAAATGGGTAGAAAATGTTATCCGGGAATCACAAGGCATTGTGGAAAGTCTTGAGTAAAATAGACTTGTTTATTACTTCTACACATGTGTATCCAGGAATCGAGTGCTATGACTTTAACTATCAAGACTTGACGAGAATCTGTTGGATCGCTTAGCGACCTGGAATAATCGCCACCTTGATAACTGGGGTACGGCTCTTGTTGGGCAACAGCTCATTTTGCTTCCCTTTGAAATTATGTCCGAGTTGGTACTTCCACTTTTCTTATTCATGTCCTTCCCTGTCATCTCTCTCACCATGCTGGGCATATCAACCAATATACTGTTTCAGCTACAACTACCATCATGACCTTCCTGCCCTTCCACATGAACCCAAGCTTTCTGGTCGGACACCTTAGAACAGAAGGAAATGGGCAGGCACCTTGGGCCGACCTTATGTGCCTATGGTTGCGACCTATGATCCTCTGCTATTGACGTGCTGTGTACTTGTAAAATGCGCTAAAGATGTCCTATAAGTAAAGGCCTGGAGCGCCTGTGCCTCAAAATCCCTGGCGTCCCCGATGTCCCATCTGATGCAGCGTGGAATTAATATGCTGAATGTCTTACCTTCCGGCAGCTTCCAAAAAAATTCAGAGCCATGAGGTTGGTGGAAATACTGTACTATTTCGATCAATTCGAACGTGATCCAGGAATTTTGGACCGAAAAAAATCCAAAAGAAATCGGAATAATCAAGAAAAAATTATTTCCGTTCTCAGATTTTTTTGCTGTGATGCGTGACGTTCGAATTGAACGAAATAGTACAGTATGAGCCAGTATGCAACACGAAATAGTAGCCCTAGTGATTGTGGGAATGTGATTCCAAATATGGTTGCAAAAGGAATGGGGCCAATAGTCATAGTAAGGCGGTTAAAACAGGAGTATATCTTCCCCATCCTCAGTCTCTTGTTCAAAAGAAAGGCAAATGGCCACAAAACCACCAGCGCAATTTCAGCAAGCAAGTACACAATATAACTAGGGACGTTTCTACTGGAGTGGTAAAGCTTTGTAAGCATAATACCTGTCGAGCTCTATAGGTTGTATGTTAACTAGTTCTCATGGTATTGTTATGAATTCTGTTTATTGATCTACTTTCACATATTGTACTAAGACAGATACAAAATTTGTATGTGTGAGAAGATTTGGAACCCAAGAAAGCACCATCAACGGAAAATCTATGATCTCAAATCTTTTGGTTGAGTCAAATGGAACCATTGACACCATGCATTGCATGTATGTTCCAGAGAAAATTTTTCGACAGATCCCTCGACATTTCCATCGCCAAAAGGCCTTACACCATCAACGCTGCAAAATGTCAGCGGAACTGCCCTCCTAGAAGACCATGACACATACAGGGACGCTGCCATGACTTGGGGATCTGTCAGCCACTTCGTTGAGCCTGCTATCATGTAAGAAGTGAATCCCAGGCAAAAAAAGGAGAGTACCTTGATAGTCGGATACGAACGCAGACTGTTCAGTGTACTGGTATTGAATGTGCTGTAGGAAACACAGGTACAATGCCATATCTTGTTGCACCTCGGGCAAATTGTCGATAGGGTGAGGTTGACCGTTAGCTATGTACTTCCAGAAGGTGCCTTTGGGGAGCAGCCGCTCAGCTAAGGCGGTCAAACCTGTCCAGGAACTCCTTTTTACCGATACTGGTCGGGTCCTTTGAACTACTGCTACCTCAACAAACTGTAGATCAGGAATCGGTATAGGAGGCGGATCGAGGGTCAGGGCACTATCCCTTACAACTGCGACGCTCATCTCGTGCAGGGCACTGGCCCAGAGGTAGGTATTTGCCTCCCAGAGAATGGTGACCCTTTCTCCTTCATTTGTTAATCGCTTGGGATTATATCCGACCTTGGGGAAATAAAATGGGCGTTTAAAGCACACCTCCCCCTGCAAGGCAAGTGCCAGCTCTTGTCCCCCGACATGTATACCCGGTTCAAGGATCCCTTTGTTTGCGGTCTTGAAGCTACCAATGCCAAGTCTGGCGTCTTCGCCTTCCTTCCAGTCTGCGTACATGCGCCCAATGTACTGTCGCTGAAATGAGAACTGCGGATAGTGCAAGAACCCCACCAGAGATGCCCAGACGCTACATATCTCCACGTCGATCGCGATGAGTCCTGTAACTACATTAGACCGAATCTGAAGCGTAATTAGAGACTTGCCATATTCGCTTTGTTCCTCATTGACCAACCCGCCTTGGAGGATCAGTTTCGGTATTTCTTTGAACCAGTCTGAGCATTGGATTCCTGTCATAGTCGCGTCCACTTGATCCTCAGTTTCCAGCAGCTAAGCAAATGTCATCAGGATATAAGTTACGGAGGTGGTGGTACTTGCCTTCCATTTTGGAGTTGAAGAATACATTTGGAATCCCCTGGAGGGGAACTGAAAACTGGTCTAGATTGCATGTAAGAAGTGTCACCCACATATGATATTTCAACCACTCACCGACATGGTAGAAGATGCAGCTGAGATTGAAGACGGCGGAACATCATCGTCGAGTTCCTGAATATTTACATTATTTGAGTGTACAGACAGTTTACGTGATGTTTACCTGTGTCACCTCTCGACCCTTTCCTTTATCATCCCCGACTGGCGACGGTGATGACTGAACAGCAGAATCAGCCAGTTGGAGAAGAAGTTGGCTCAATACACATACCTCAGGTGCAGCATCATATTCGGCATCCCACATGTTAAATCGGGTGGCTGCTTCCCATGTCATGTCCAGGAAGTAGGTAGGGGATGCCTTTTGCATATATTTAAACTGTTTTGGGGGGTCTTTGAGTTTTTCCACGGAGGCCCTCTGGGTGTTAATGTTGTTGGAATATAGATCTGATGGCTCTGTTCAGGATTGTTCACTTAGAACTCTTACCCAGTGCGGATCCCACAATACAAAATTGTTCCCCTCGAAAGGAAACCCTTTCACACGAGTGTCTTTGATAATATGAGGAAGAAGCTGGCCCAGGACAAGAACATTTACTCTGTACGCAGGCTCTCTCGCATAGAAATTGACACCTTCCGAGATTGCCTGTTTAATCATGTCCACACATTTAAATTAAGACGCCAGAAAAACAGCAAAAAATGGGCTTATGAAGAAGTGGTCTCCCTTTTGCGTTTTGTTGTTAGGTTTTCGAACTTGAACTAGAATTTTCACTTGTTCATCCTGCCTGCCTTCTATTGCAAGGCACTGGTGTCGTTCCCTCTCACTTTGGTAGTCAACATGAGCGGCAGAATAGCCTGCGGTCTCGCTGCCTGGGCGTGCGGGTGGTGACATCGCTGTGGGGGTCCTCTTGTACAGCGTTGCATCTTGGAAAATCCATTAGTTTGGTTGAAATTTCCACATGCAAAGAACGTACTTTTTCTTCTCGCCATTTTGATGCCTTTGTTGATTCCATCAATGTCAGGAACTTGGTGGCTTGGTCTGACACTCGTTGAAGGCCCCAAAATCGGCACACCACTTTGCACAAGGTCCATCAAAAGGGAAGCTTTCATCTCTGCTTCTAAGACTTGTTGCTTCAATGATGCATTCATGCCTATGCAAAGGGTTAACAAGTTTCAATCTAGGTGAATTGAGGGAAGCTCACGCTCAGCCTCCACTGTACTAGTCCCGAGTGGTTGTGTACTTTTTGAAGGCCTCGCGAGTGACATACCTAATGAACTAATCGAGGAAAGATTTACCAAAAAAAGCGGTGCGCTTACCTGACGTCAGAGTGCCCTTCGTTGCTTTTTGTTTCTGCGTTGCAGCATCTGGAAGGTCAGTTAGCAGGGAAGGAGATAACCATTACGACACGTACTCTTTTGGGCGGACAGGGCCGCACAAGATCCGCACACTGTGATTGAGAGTGATGGCAATGATCAATCCTGGTTTGTAATTGTTGCGGGTCCATCAGTAACCACAGCTCCTTCCATTACAAACGTCGCCTCTCCGGGTTCGAAGAGGTATGGCTTTTTGTCAGCTTGGCGCTTGGCGCAGCGATGATACTGGCAATGGTCGATGGATTCGTCCGCCGTGAAAGTGAATTCGGTACCTTCGGTTGTGAGTTGCTTGAGACGGAGAAATTCAACAAATATGAACAGTACTCACTGCCCCCAGGTAAGCGAAATCTGATGTCGAGATGTGACAACGCTCCGACGTTCAAAGCCAAGAGTGTATCGCTGTCTCGAACAGGTTGCCATTGTCCGGGCACGTATACGTTGTATTGAGGATGCAGTTTCCCTAGCAAACATAGCCGGGGTTCTAAGAGATGTAAGACATCGAGGACGGTCTGAGTGCTTTGGACATCTACATCGCAAATGCTGAGATTATGCAGCGAATTAGAATTACTTGACATACGCAGTGGAAATGTCCAAGCTCCTGGTCCTTGTACAAAGATTGTGTAAATCACAGGGTTTGCTTGCACAGAACCTGAGGTAGTGTATCTTGGTGAGCAATGGTAACGGCGGAAGAGGGTAATATGGCGGAAGGCTATAAAGAGTACGACAGCGGCTTTGTTGTTGGTGAGATCACGACAACCAGCTCCATCCAATTCAACTCACAAGATAATGCAGCGATGAGAGGCAGGAAGGCCGTCTGATTCAGTAGTGCCCATAGGACATTTTTGGCAAACATGATCGTCATGAGAGGCGACTGTGATTGGGGAAAACTTGGATAGGAAGATATAACGTCTCCGATCCAGATTTTATATGTTGTGAGTCTTGGTGGAAACTGCCTTGCTCTCTACGTAACACATCCAGACCATTCACTATTTGAATTCTCTATGACAGGGTTCAGCTTTCCACCAAATGACACGAAATTTTTCGTGGACGGGTGATCCTCATTGGCAAATTACTTGATAAAGGAATCTACAGTCTCAAATTTCCTTATTGGCTACCACAGGTTCCTGGATGCAGGCAAGTGACATCGAGGAATATTGATGAGGAACCATTACGTGTTTCTTCATCTGGAACGACCACAACCGGACAGACGTCGGAAGGGGGACTTTCCTGTCAGAGTCTCAAGCCGTTACTAGATTTTGCATCGTTGCCTTTTGCCCCACCAACTAGTGTTGCCGTGACTCGGCTAGACTCGACTCGGCTAGGCTTACGCCGACTTTGGTAATTCTAATTAGTCAAGTCGGCTCAAGCTGCTGTGAGTCGGCTTGAGTCCCGACTCAAATCAAATAAGGAAATCAGAAGTGCGAAAGATGCTATTGCTTGATGACGGCCAGCATTTTATCTGAAATCAATACCTGACTTCGTTGATGAGTGAATACAATATTTGTGAGGGTCAAATTTGCCTTATACTTGTGGCATTAATCAGATTGAGCAATATTCATAAATTCTACAAAATCTTCACATGAGAGGACTGAGTCAAGAGCCAGAGCAGCAAATCGAGATGGCTTTGCTCTAATTGTTGCAAAGACTTGGAAACTGCAACAAAGGAAGTCTTAGAAGCCTTGAATGGACCTAAATTACTCAGATATTGATGTAGCTGAATCATTGAAACATGACTTAGTTAGACAAGCCTCCGAGCACCAGAAAGTCTCAAGACTAGTCAATAAGTGTGAAAAAGCACTCACCTGGCAATATTTGCTGCACTATTCAAGGTTTTCTACTTGGTAACTACTTCGAAGCCTGTTTGAAATTTTTAGCTTCGAGTTGAGGATAGGGAAATAGCCAGCTATAATAATTAGCCTTGGAGGAGACCAAATCCATTTAAAGGCGTCAGATTATGATTTCAATTAAATACTACGCTGAAAGACGCAAAAATATGAACAGAGAAATGACAATAGCGAAGTGCGTGAGGATGCATGTCCAAATTTGGACACACTCAGGCTAAGCCGACTCAAGCCGAGCTTGAGCCGACTCCGTTAAAGTGGGCTCAAACTCGGCTTAAATGGACTCGGCTTACCGGCTAAGTCGCTTTGAGCCAAGTCGCGGCAACACTACCACCAACCCACGTTCAGAATTCCCCAGGTGGGACAATGCCAAATCAATATCTTCCGTGCGGTACCTGCCTCTATAAAGCTTTCAAACTTGAATACTTACCTACTTTTGCAGTTCCCACGGAGATGATCGAATGAAGACTCCATCAGCTATGGAAGATGGACAGCCACATGACAGATGAAGTTATGCGACAGGAGCTGCACAAGGTATTCGATACGAAGAAATACTCTCTAGGGTATGGGATATTATTTTTCAAGGACATTCTCTGATACACAAACATCCAGATTGAAGAGCTTCAAGAAGCTCAGAAAATCATTGGGCCTCCTTTCAACACGACAACAGAAACACACCATGACGTCAATTGATGCAGATATGACATATCTGCGTACGATCTACCCAACAGCAGGCCGCACAGAAATGCACAAGCACCTTAAACATAAATGTGGCATACTTGCTCCTGAGTACTTGCTTTTACCTCTCTTAAATTGCGAGTTCTAAGTTCTCAGAGGTGTGGTTGAAGAATGGTTCTGGATGAAAGAGCCTGTGCTGTTTGCAGGTAGGAAAAGAGGACGGCTGCATCCACAAGTCTTTCACAGCGCCGGAGTCAACGATCTTTGGTGTCTGGACCAACACGACAAATGGAAAGCTCGGTTTGGTGTCTGTCTACATGCTTGTGTGGATCCCTTCACAGGAGTTTTGAAATGGATGAACGTGTGGTGGAACAATAGCAATCCGGTTCTGATCAGTCACTATTACCTTGATGTGGTTGAACAGACAGGCGGTGCGTGAAAAAGTATTTTCATTTAGAATGACCTAGGACTAAAATTCTTGCCCCCTATTCTTTTTGATAATCCATCTCAGCAGGACCGCTCTTGACACAGAGTGATCTTGGTAACGAAAATGGAAACCTGGCTTGAGCTCATACATTCTTGAGGCATATGCATGATCCCGCTCTAATTGGCACAGTGCAACACCGCTGGATGCGGGAGAAGAAAAATTTGCCAGCCGAGATCGTCTGGAGCATCCTACGCAGATCCTGGTCACCTGGATTTGAATGTCTGTTGCAGGTTGGTATTGATGAGGGGTGGTATGATCCGAAGGTGCCACTAGAAGCGTCAGTAACCCAGTTCCCATCATTTCTACTTTGACTTGACGTTCCTTCATCTCTAGACAAGTGTTCCGCTATGTGTTTCTGCCTTGGCTTCAAGCAGAATTAGATGTATATGTCTCAGAGAACAACAACACAAAAAAACGTCATAATAGGAAGATTGCCAGGCCAAATGGTGTCCCTTTGCTTATAGAACAAACACCTGAACGCTTCGGCGCTAAAGATTTCAAGGCAAGAGCACAAAAGTGACAAGAAATTCAGCCCCTAATTTACCGCTTAGGTTGCATTCACTTTCGAATCTATTGCCGCTGCCCGGGAAATTTATGCACCCCCTGACCATCCTGTGCTGAAACTTGTTCCTCATTCGTTTGCTGTGCTCGCAGATGAATATCTCGAACAGCTCGGGCATCCTATTATCAACAGACATTCAGTCTGGAATGTGTACTTGGCCCTTGTTGGGATGTTCCGAGATAATAACATACTGATACCTGAAGAATGGGAAAACCATGATCAAGAAGAGTTAGATGCCCAAAATAATCAATTGCAGGCTGACCTTCATGTGCCTGATCAATACACAGGCACAAGCCGTGCCAACGATCCTGGTACTGTCTTCTCTAATGCTCAATTCCAACTATTGATTTACCCTAGACCAGCTTTGAGAAGGAAAGGATGGTGAACAAGACGGCAGTGATGACAACAACGCTGATGCAGATGATGGTGATGATAACAACGCTGAAGCTGGAGTTCTCGAGATGTCAAGACAAGAATACATGGCCTACTTTTCATAAATACCATTTTACATGTCCTTTTGTAGTGCACAGCCTCTTCAAAATACCTGTAGAGCTCGACAGCTTGATGACTCAGCAAGTCATGTGAAGACACCTGTAGAGGTGCGGGTTGTCACGGGATTTCATTATGTCAGAAACCTGTTTGTTTTACACTCATGCATGTTCTGCGCTGTGATCTCTGCTGCTCTCTTCAAATCCTGCCTGCCTGTCAAAACAGTAATAATTGGTGACTCTGCTAATATAAGCTCAGGCAAACAATATTAAACTACTGTAGACCTGTCATCCAGGAAGCATAAGGAAGTAACATAGGAGGTTGAACGGCGAAATACCGATTTTGACATCGGCAATGTTGGGCACGCGCAAGGGAAGAAAGTTTCAGAGTGGTAGATACAGGACTGAGGGAGATCGTGTACACTAGGTAGTGAATACGAGGTAACGCTAAATGACTGCGTGAGGTCACTATCATCAAAGATGTCACGCTGTCACGCAACCTTACGACTACCGCACTGAGCAGATTGAACACGAAAAATCGGTATTCTCAACTTCAAAATCCATCGGTAAGTAGGACAGTTGGAACGACAATGGAAGTACTCACTCAGAATTGTAGTTATCATCGGAATGGCCTTAAAAAAGTGGGTCAAAATTGCTTGGAGGTGAGAAGACGAGAAGAAATTACGCAGACTGTCATTGACAGGGTCGTTAGCCGCGTTGTGAAAGTGTTCGAAAAAGTATGTCAGAAAATCAAAAGGGAGAAAGGTCTGTATCTTCAATTATCGGCCACATTCTTTGCTGATCAAAGTCGTTTTTGTACATTCACATCCAGGGTTGTATGATTAATGGAAAGCATGCACACCCAGAGAAGTCTATCGGCAAACAAAAGGCATCGCTATGTACCTGCACAACGATTAGGGCTCAGGAAAGTAGCAGGGCATGAGGGCAGTCCAGGATGGCATGGAAATATCAGGAATCCTGCACAAAATCGAAAAATTAGCCCTGTTTATATCAAGAAATAGCAGTACAAAAAACCATGATTTTTTGCGAACTGCTCGTGATTTATTTGCCTTTTTTAGCTAGCAGCGCTTCGTCGTTGTGGGCCACGACGACAGAGCAGGCGGCCCGCGTATGGAGATGGGCCGGTTGGAGCCTCGTAGTATTCACCGGTCGGGGTCAGCGTCTCGGCAAGTTCGAACTTCGCGGCACTTGCCTTTTAATGATCGATTCCGTGGCATGTCATGGCTCGGATCTCGGCAAAATTGAAATACCACTGGAAAATCCGGTTCAGGCGGCAGTTCCAATTGACCATACTTGAGATTTTGGGTTGATGGCACGGCGGCATAGTTCGATTCTGCTGGCAAATTCCGGACTTCAATTTTCTCAGTACCCATAAGACTCGAATACTAAGAGACATACGAGGATACAGAGTGGGAAATTATTATTGCTTGAAGTCATACCCTGACCGTCATCCGTATTGTCCACGTCTGCGATCAAGGATCCTCCACACTCTGAGCATGAAGGCGATAGTGACATTGTAGAAGACCCATTGGAATCAAGAACACCGGATGCAGAGGTAAGAATATTTATCTTTTTAGAATACAAACGAGATGATGTGTATTGATCAGCATGTATTCATTTTCACATATCTGGGTATGGATTGTATACTGAAGAGCAGTCCATGAATATGCATCCAGTTTATCATAGAGAAGCTCACCATAAAATGTGCAGTTGATGACATATTTTTTAGGTGGACTTTTTAGCTGTTGCTTGCGCTATACACATAGTTTACGGTTGAGACTCACAGATCGTCTAGTGGTCTCAATCTCAGACGAATCAGAGAGGAGGTGTGGGAGGGGGGAGGGGGTATTCGAGTGGGGAGGAAGGGGATGTAGGTTAGGTAGGCGAAGAAAGATTGTGTGGCAACCGGGAGACAGCCAAGGGCTGTTATAACGTCACCTGAGACTTACATTCAGTTCCTGTGGGTTCCATTGCGGAACTTTGACGTTTCTCATGCTGGGATGGTGAGGGTAGACTAATATAGTAGACCTGGTTGTTTCTGGTTAGGGGTAGTTGCACGTGATCTCTCTGCCTGAACGTAATTACTAATTAGTGACTAATTAGACTCGCAACCAGTTTCCTTCTTCGGCTCACGTCACGAGATCAAGGGGCATGAGCCTACAAAGGACTGGTCCGATTGGTTACAAATTTGGCAGGACCCGTCAAAGGTGAGTACTTGAGTATGCACTTAGTTTTTTCGTCATCCTCAATGTCGAAAAAAAGCGTCAAAATTAATATAATGAAAAGTGGATATTTTTCGATTTTAAGATGATTGAGATCAACATGATTTTTTTGGTAACATAAAAAAATTACAAGTCCCTCATGCCCAATGGCCTACGTTATGTACCTACGATGTTCTTTCTCTCTCACCACGCTGTTGATGCCTCATCCGCATTCATAGGCCGGACCCTGCAGACAATGGGCTCATTTCTGATGATACAGAATCCAAAGCAGACATTGATCTGGAGTCAGATGAGGACGACGAGCAAACGATGAGCCCCAGCACTAGATACAACTTAGAATTTTCTCATGGTACTGAAAAAAACACGTTGCCTTCAATGCTCTTAAAATCGAAAAATATTCATCTTTCCTTATATCAATTTTGGCACTTTTTTCTGACGTTGGGGACGACGAAAAAACTAAGTGCATACTCACCTTTGGCAGGTCCTGCCAAATTCGTAACCAATTAGACCAGCCACTTCGCCAATGTGATAAGCGCAGCCACGTGGCGATGCATGGCTGGTCACGAGCCTAGCAACTAATATTTTTAAATAATTAACTCATCTAATTTATTTATTGACAATTAATAAAGCCTTTTTAGTCTTATTAAGTTATAAATTCTTTATTTAATAAAACTACTAAATTGTTATTACAAATAACTATTGCCAAGAATGATACATGAGTGATCAATGATCGCATAGAGGTATTCGAGGTCTCATTGCCATATATGGTTATATAACCACCAAATGTACATTTGAAATGAGCGTGCCAGTCTACCCTTCCATAAGATATGCAAGGGGCCTGAAAAATAAAATTTATTACATGATGTTGTGGTACCGGCCCGACTACTAGGCACCACATTTCGCCGTTCGGCAGACGTAAGCCGAACTGTCGGCAACACCGCGGCGAATATAGCGCCGGCTATCAATCTTGCACCTTGCCCTCATTCGTTCATCGCATACGAACTCCTGTGTAAGCGTTGCAAGAAAGAAATATGCCAGGGCGAATGAAGGAAAGCATCTCCTGCTCTAATTCCTCTGGTTCTTTGCTCACTGCTCAGATATAGGCACGAACACCACTGAATGCTGACCCTTACCCGAGCAACTCCATTGGCGATGGGCTCGATTCATGGAAGAATTTCCATTCCCTCGAGGGCAATACAAACTGTCCTGAACGGTGCTAGTGAAGAGCTTGAAGTTTTTGAGCCACCAGGTAGTTTTGTCACGAAAGAATGCTGACGAGGTACAATGGCGTGTGCTTCCACCTACGACTATCCTCAGAATTCTAACATTCTTGACTTCAGCTTTAACTTCATGATTCATTCTTGTTCTGCTGCCACCTCTGTGGGATACACTCGTTATCCGGTCTAATTTCGCTGGGTTGCACACGAGGCTCGTCCAACGACAGAAAGCTTAGTCTACCAGACCGGCTACTATTTTCTTTTGTGTGAATGTCACAGGATTATGGCCTTTTGGATCGTTCAGTGATTCTATGTTGTACGGACCCGTATTGCCGGGTTGTGACCATCGGTATGCGTGTACTTCTGATTATATGCGCTTTAATTTCTAACTTATTCTTTCTAGGTGATTATTTTCCTTTGGAATGAGGGTACAATTCATCAGACATACTCTTGTCTTGTCAAAACTCTCCCGATATCCATCGAACCGGTCTGACTGCACCCTCTTCTTCGTCCGGCCCGTCTTTCGTCTTAGTGCCGATCCTTCCGGCAACCATAACACGCTTCCCGGAATCAGCAATGCTTCTCATACGGTGTTCTTTGGATAGATCTTACAAACACTTCAGCTTGTGATACACTAGGAGTAAGGCTGCCCTGAGATTTTCCGAACCACAATTGACAAAGGTTTGGCTAGACACGTCCACCATCGCCAACATAGCATTCGACGATAACAAAGGGAAGTCTGCGCGATAATGACACTGCGTGCGACGAGGGCATGACATACCGTGTTCCTGGTAATCAGACACACCAGTCGAACATGCACAGACCAGCCATTGCGTACAAAATGACGCTACTCTCCGACCATCATCACGATCTCGGATCACGTTCTGCATCCATTCCGCTATCCTTTTTGTCTGCTTCCTCTACAGATGATAGCGGACTCAGTGGAGCTGCACTGCACTGCTAAATCATCCTCCTTAAGCTCAGCTTTCGATGGTGTATAACAATTTCATGCCGGTGACTATCGGCATCATGTGTATAACCAGTCACTACTAATTCATTGTCGAAGAAGGTCAAATGGCCACTGCCTTCAATCCGTCAAGGCCTCAAGGCTCAGACCCAGGCTGCACCGAAAGATTTACACTATCTTCATTTTCAAGACTACTTCGTCTCATCATCGCGCGCAGTGACTTCTTCCGGTTCCGCTTCCCAGATACAATCCTCCGTTACCACTCCCTGACTCCGTAATCACACTCTCTCCTGCTTCGTGCCTTAATTCATTCTATCATCTAGAAGACGTCGGCAATTTTGGCAACATAGCATCCGCCGATGCATCCATCATTTATACCGAGCGTTGATATCAAGCAGAAGACGAGTCTAACTCTATCCCTGAGGATGACATGCCATGCTGGCGAGTTTCAATCTGCAGCTATTGAAAGACACATCAGGTCGAGAGCTCGCCTTGGGACTCACATCTATCGATATTTTGCCGCAGATCGAGAGGAAATCTTCGTCGAAGCATTTGACATAAGGTTTCCGATGAATTTCCATAGTGATGCACTGTGCCTTCTCTGCGACCTCATCGGGTGTATCATGCAAAACGCTGAGATGCACTATCGTGGCCTTTTCAGATGTATAATGCCTCACCACGGTGCACTAGTGTTGACGCTTTCCCTGCCGTATGTTGACGTATATGGCGAATCGACCATCTTTCTCTTGTTTCATTTGCTTGGTTTGCGTACCCGCATCCGGCGTCCATTCGCTTTCCTTCTCTTCTTTCTTGACAGGGCGTTGAGCAACTCATGCCCATAATTTAATGGATGTGCGGTGCTCAGCTGAAGGACCGTAATCCCGTGCAGGGGTAATATCAGTCAGTACCTTCACATCGAAGCCAGCGTGTGGCTTCTAATAACGGTTCTGCCCTTCATCCGATTTCTTCACTCAACGTTGAACGTAACGTTCAATGAACGTCTGTCCAATGATATCAACGAAGAAGTACCAACTTCAAGAAGACTATTGCATCCCATGATGATCAAAAGGCAAGAGTCCCATCCATCAAGAGACGGGAGTCTCTCCTTCCTTGCATCCCCAGTATATCCTTCTGGAATCGTTCTCGATGTTGACGTTCGTCCTCATTTTCTCATTTCTTTCTAACCTTTTCCTCACTGGTGGGGCTGCACCTGGGTCACTGGACTTTGGCGATCTGCTCTACAAGGCTAGCAACCTTCTCGACAAGGCGGGAGGGGTTATTTCTGCCGGGGCTAATGATGCCCTTGACGATATCTTTGGAGCCAGTGGGTCCAATGCTACAACTAGCGTCAGTCCTTCAGATTTAACAGCTGCGTGTTCTCGCCCTGCTTTCTTCAGCCGGGTCGCATACTGCTCTAGCGCTACTGCGATGACCTTCAGCTGCGGCGCGCCGTGCGATGCTCTTGAAGATTAAGTCAATATTTTAGCAACTGGGGGTGATGGTGGATTAATACCATGTTGTGCATTGTTTTTCTTTGCCTTGTCGTTATACCCTGACTGACATTTGGGTAGTTATAATCGCTCATGATAATCTGACTAACTCGATCGTCGTGGCACACCAAGGCATCAATCCTTTGGTGTACTGATTCTTTATCGCAGAGAACATTGAAGTTCATTCTGGCTTCCTCGACACATTCTTGCGAACCGCTCCGACCGTCCTCTCTGCCGTCAAGTATGGAATTTACACCACCGGAGCAACCACTGTCATCCTTACAGGCCATTCCCTTGGTGCCACGCTAGCGACACTCGACGCGCTGATGCTCAATGACGCGCTCATCAATGTATCCATCCAGATCACGACCTTTGGGTCTCCTCGCATCGGTAATCAGGCTTTCGCGGATTTTGTAGACTCTTCTTTCTCGAATGGAAGTTATGCGAGAATCACCAACGAAGCGGACCCCGTGCCGCATGTGCCGCCGACCTTCTATGTCCACACGCAGGGAGAGGTACATCTTGGTGAGGAAGGCGCGATGGCGTGTGAAGGACAAGAGAATGAATCGGCGGGGTGTGCGGATGGGGTAGGGCTGTTAGCTCTTGCGACAGGAATAAACGATCATACCGGTAAGTCTAGAGTTCTATCCTTCTAGAACGGCAAGTGCTGATTCGGACATAGGACCGTACTTTGATGGGATATCGTTTGGTCAGGATCAGTGTCTCAATTGATTTTTCTGTCTTTGCTTTCGCTGTTATCGTGCTGTTATGAAAGGCTTTGTGTTTTTATCGTGTCATAGATAGCTGGGTTTCGGTTGGGTTCACCGGTTTATAATTATCAATTAAAATTTACACGTAATGAAGATAAATGATGCGGTTTTGGGGACCTTACGCGCCTAACAGTTCTTAAAAGGTTCTACCGCGCTCGTATTGCACCAACTTACAGAAAAGGTACTTGGTGCTTTTCGCAGAACCCAGTACTAGTTTCAAAAAGCTCGTGAAATGTATTTGTTTAAACAAATAGACTGTAGGTGTAAAGGAACAGACTGGTGACCGTCTGTCTCGTCTAACCACCCTATACAAGCATTTTCTCACAAGTGACGACGTTTGTGAGTTCATATGATCAGTATACATATCGAAGCCTATCCAGCGGCCTCCTTGGTAGCAAGAAACGGTGTTCAGATGGCTTTGCTCGTGGATAATGTAACTAACGTTTTACCTTTTGACGATGAAAGGCAGATCTCTAGCCTCCACAACGATATCAGCACGATGTGTTGCCAGCTTCCTGAACTGTGCTTCGGTCACAAGTTCGATATCCCGTAAAGTGCACGAAGACATTCGCTGCTGCCACGTTGCAACGGTCTCCGATGGCTCGTAATCCAGAAGGATGCGGAGAGAGAACGAGGATGATGACATGTAATGGGAGAGCGCGTGGTCAACCTTTTCCCAGATAGGCAACAGATAGATATGCGTACTGACATCGCCTATGGAGGATAGAGAAATGACGACACGCAGTGTTAAACGTTCCAGGGAACAATCAGGGCCCATAGATTCAAAGTTCCGATTCCAGAAGTCTTTTCAATGTTGAAACGGTGGAGGAAGATATCACGTAGCTGTAAATCGATCTCGAGCACTCTCAGGTTAGAAATATTCAAAGGCGGTTGATCCCCGCTGACGTCACCTGCGAACGCGTGAGCTTGTGTCGCAAACGGGAGAGTATGTCAGAGATTTACTCATATCGCCGATGTGGAAACACCTGAGCTTTGTAAGGCAGGGTGTCACGTTCAACAAGGCTCTCAGGTGAACCAAGTGTTGTGTATCAGGTAGTGTTATGGTCATGGCTTTCAGGGAGGAAATAGGGAAGGGGTAGGCGGCGTTCGAGGTCAGAGTTCGAAAGAGTTCACGTATAGTCTCGTGTATCATTATATGATCAACAGGAGGAAGAAAGGCATCGTTGTGTTTGTGTTTGGGGGAAAAAGGAGTGTCTTCGATCCTGCCCGAAAGTGCAAGGGTTGATATGTGAGTCGAGTGGGACAGGAGCAAGCGCATCTCCTGACGATCTCGCACCTTCACACAGATGAGAGTGAGAGCATCGTAGGAGCGGGAGCACAAAGCTGTGAAGCAGCGTGTAGGAAGATTGGAGAGCACAACTCCGACGAGGGTCAGCTCTTTTATGTTTATAAGCAGTTCGAGAAGAGGACACAGGGAAGAAGTCGACGGGATTTCTTTCCTCCATCCATCACGGCCGGAAATGTATCGTCGAGGTTCAGAGCAAAGCAGTAATGCCTTGATGGACTGGACGAGATAATGAGACGATCGGACAAGATCGAGGAGGCGATCACAGGACGTTTCATCCATCAACTCGATAGAATGAAAAATATGCTGACGTGTCCTTGCGGAGAAGAGGGTCGACGCGAAAGAGCATGATTTTAATGATGGGAAATCATCGCGAAGCTCGTCGACGATTTTGTCGAAAAGTTCTGGGGGAAACACCGGATCCTGCTTGATAGCTTCGTCCGCCATCTACTGGAAAATGTAATTAATAAGATCGAAAGAATAATCGCAATCTTACCTACGAGTGCCCAAAGCGTGCTGAGCGACCACTGCAATCGGTTGGAGATCAATGGAACGTCAAATGGTGCCGGAGATGACCACAACGCTACCAATGAGGTCCAGTATTATTAATCGGCAAAAAGACACTGGGATAAATCGATGCGACAAAAGGGCTGTTTTTACAGGTTAGACAAAGTCAGAGCATGGGTTGAATGGCAACCATGGGAATAGCTTGATCGATTGATCGCCGTCCCTCGGATGCGGTCCGGTGTGCCGAGATTCGAACCTTGACTTCGTCGCTCATGGTAACAGCTTAGTTTCCTCGTTCCTCTTTCTTGCTTTGCATGAACATTAAGTTCTCTTAAACATTGAGTGCATAAGGCTAATATCATAGTAGCTGCTGCAGTCCCCTGATGCTATTTCGTGCTAGGCCACCAGTGGACGCGGAATATCTCAAACCTGGTTCTTGTCTACCCACCGCCACTTAACCACTACACAACTATGTTCGGAACTGAGAACCCCGCAAACCGACCTTCCCAGAAAGAACTGGCAAGGCAATTGATCCTTACTGACCTGACTTTTCCGGTTCAGGTCTAGGGCTTCGCTGCTGTGGTACTAAGCAAACGAGACCGACGGAGAACTCGACTGTGATGATAGCAGCGGCGTTCCAGAAACGATTCAAATCGAGCAAGGCAGCTCTCCCCGTCATCCTCGCGTTTCTCAACTGCGAGACAGGGTTCTTCCCTGCTGCTGTAGATGTTAGGCGCATTATTCGACAATGATATGCATTCGACGCATTTGGATGAATGCCGGGCCCAGGAACATGCCCTCCCTTCGGCCACCGTTGTTTTCTTTTGTGTCAATCTTTCAATCACGTCGGATCTGGAAAGTACACTCTTCCTGAGGTTGATGACGTTTCTGCAGATCCGACTCGGCCAGCCGATTGCCCAATAATTAGATTTCGCGAATCCCACACAAGTAATAAACCAGGACCACCTCATCGCGAGTCGCAACAAATTACATACTACAAGCCCGTCAATTTTCCGGTGAGTTAAAGGTTTTTGACCATTGCTATCTTATTAATTTGCTCATCCAATAGGCGTATTGCCCATGTTCACGTCAATGACAGCTTTAATGTTTAGTCATGATGATAACCCATCATGATAACGTGATCGCTTCACTTGCTTTGCAATTCATCGGGGTATCCGTACCGGCGTATAAAGGGTGCGGCATAGTGTTTCCCCATCATCCGCTGTTGTTACCGTTATATTTTCTCTCAGAATTGTCACCGATTTGTTTGAGAATGCCCGTAGAACCTCTCGACTCATATGAAGACTTCCAGAAAGCAGTACGCTTCCTTTATCGATGCCCGTTTATCCCAGCGCTGACCGAGCTTTCTGCACCTTCCCAGATCGAAGGAGACAAAACCGTTGTCGTCGATTTCTGGGCCTCGTGGTGTGGACCCTGCAAAGCGATCTCTCCGATCTTCCAGCAGCTCTCCGAGATTGATGACTTGAAGGTGATCGACTTCTATAAAGTTGAGGTAGACGAGCAGACGAGGATCGCGGAAGAGATGGAAATACGTGCCGTAAGTCTAGTTTGATCCTATTATTCACCCTGCCGTCTGACAGTCCTCGCTAGATGCCGACATTTGCTGTCTTCAAAGATGGCAAGAAGATCCAGGAAATGGTGGGCGCCGACCCGAGGGCTCTCATGGTGCGTTTACTATTGTATGCATCATTAACATGCTTCTTGATCCACGAATCTCAGTTGATGTTGCACTCGTTAATTTCTTAAAATCGATAGATCTGTCGATGTATTATACAATATTAAATTTGCCAAATGTATCATAAATTTGCAATCTCTCCTTTATGAACGTCCAGGGCAAAAGCCCTTGCCTTTTTCCCTGCCGTCCTGAATAAACGTCTTGTTACACTTTGAATATTGAATGCTAGAGGCGGCATCGCGCCTTTGAAGTGGTCAAGACAGCAGATAGCACGTACACAGCGATCGCATCATCATTTTTCAGTAGACCAATATTTTATACAAGCGCTTTAGGTATTCTCTGAAACACCTTGTTCCGCTGCACACGGTGAAGTCGAAATGAAATAGATTAAAGAATATAGGATCCCCATTTTCTCCGGGGAAAAAATTACATCGTTTGTTACAGCTCTATTCACTCCCGACGCGTGTTAGGCTCAAACGCCGGATACTTAATCTTCCACTTCAAGCCCAGCGGCGTACTACATGACACTAACACAGGCCTCAGTGTTTTCGTGACATCGAAAATTTATCGGGAAGCCTCAACATCCCGCGTGATGAGACAAGGAATCCTCTATCCCAAGCCGAAGGTGAATTCAGCCGCGCGACTCATGCGTCTCCGGACTCACTTCCGAGTTTTGATTGTTGTCTCAACGCTGATGAACTGGGCTTCTCAGCTTCTTTGTTCTGGCTGTCATATCACGAGTTTTCTTTTACTCCGTGTGGAAATGAGGAATTTTAAACAACTTAAGCCTGCTCACCGCTACACTGTAGCTAATGCGACTCAGCATTGCAGCACTAGTTATTAGCCACCGTCGCAAAATACCTCACGGTTTCATTGACAGTTGTTGCCTGGTCGGATACCAATACCGCAGACGAGTAAACAGATTGAGTCTACAGCAGTGATTCACATTCATCATTCATCACGTCTTCGCTTTAGTGCGAACAAATCTTTGTTCGAAGGCGCTTATTCGTCCTTCGATGCATCCTGTTCGGTGTAGCACGCTCACAGGAACAAGTCACAACAAGCTGAACATACCGTCTCTGCGTATAAAACGCGACCTGAGCATCGAAAATGAGCATCCGTCAACCGGACCTTTTCTCTTTTGTAACATGCTCGTCCACGGTAGGCATCTCTTCATTTGACATGGCTATTCATCTAACGCAGCATCCGTAGCTCTTTCCTTGGTCGCAATCCTGCTCTCCGCAGTCAGCACAACGGCTTTGCCGTCGTCTGAACGAGGTACGGGCCCGGCGCTCGCTCTTGCCAAGAGCGTCTTTCTAAACAGCGTGTTTAGGTATCACTGTCGACGGGGCAGCCGCTGTGACTACCTCCCTCGTAGCCAGAGCACAAGCTCAGCCCCTCGCTTTCACCGACTCCAACTGGATCTGGACCGGGGAAACCGCCAGTCCAGGTGGCGCCGCTCCCAACGGTCCTCGTCCATTCCGCGTGACTATTCCTCACACCAATACCAAGTGTCCCGTGTGTGCGACCATCATAGTCATCGCGTAAGTTTTCTCTTCCTCAAAAAAGACGATAGTTTTACCTACCTGATCGTCCAGCGATAACCGTTACACCCTCTACGCCAATGGTGCTGAGATCGGCTCCGGCATAGCATATGAAGGATCCAGCTCCACGTCCCAGGTATACACTGTCGGTCTCAGCCCCGAAATCGACAATGTCATTGCCATCAACGCCACCAACACCGGTGGTCCCGCTGGACTCATCGCTACCATTCTCGTCGATTACTTGGACGGCACTAGCGAGACGTTCGTCACCGACGCGTCTTGGAAGACTCTGCAAACTGCAACTGCAAGCGGCTTTGAGAACCCCAGCTTGGACGACTCCGCCTGGATTGCAGCGAACGTCCAGGGTAAGGCGGGAATGGCACCATGGGGAGCCATCTCCCTTCCACCCGCCCTGGATTTGACACAGAGCAACTGGATTTGGACAAACGAGTCTACCAACGCGGCAGTGACCACGCCCGTTGGAAATAGGGCCTTTAGAAAGACCATTCAATCGCCGTACGGAAAGGGAGCTGTGTGCGCGAAGGTAGTGTTGACAACGTATGTTGATTCTATTCATGGCTTCGCATTGGGAAGATGCTGACGGGAACGACCATAGGGACAATGGCTACACCGTCTACGCTAACGGCCAAAACCTTGGCTCGGGAAGCGATTACACCACTGCCCAAGCGTACTCCGTCCCCCAATTGAACCCAGATGAAAATGTGTTTGCCGTGAATGGAGTTAACACCGGAGGTCCCGCTGGTGTGATTGGCACGATCCTCGTGGCATACAACGACGGTACCTCAGTGTCCTACGTCACAGATAGCACCTGGAAATCGTTCGTTGGAGTCCCGAGCGGATTTGAGCTCCCGGCGACCAATGATGATACCTGGGCTGCAGCGACGATTTCCGGCAAGTACGGGGTGTCTCCGTGGGGTGCGATAACAGTACCAACGGCTTGATTGGCGTTGTGTCCGAGAATGGTCCTCGTTGATATACCCGTGTTCAAATATTGACGTTCTTTTGAGTATTTTTGCTTCGTAGGACCTTCCTAATGTAAAAAGCACTGTCATGTCCTTATCCAAGGAAGGGGAGGATCAAGGCCTACCCTGAGCACCTGAGTGCAACAATTACGCTCCAGGTAATGTGATATAATCGCTCTGGACAACTGTATAGTCCAACGGCCGGCACAACATCCCCCACCTGCTGAGGATAACTAGAACGCTAATCAATCAGGTATGCTATCAGAAAAGCGAAAAAGGTACCAACGTCGACATTCAATTCAGATGGATACATTCGACTATTGATCTCAATCCTGTCGGCAGGCGCGCGCGCTGACTTCTTGAGGATCCAACAGCAATGAGTGTTCCTTCTCCAACTTCGTGTAGATGAGCATCTCAAATGCCCCGCAGTGCTCTATCTGATCGTTCCGTGCCGACTTTCGCGACTGCAGGGGAAAGATTGAATCAATCGACTGCAGAAATGCCAATGACCATACCGAAAGCGCCGGCGATTCATACGCGCCATGCATCCATGAAACGATCTACGAGCTAGTCAGAGATTTGCATAAAATATATCTTATGGGACGTACCACAAGCATATATGTCTCGCTAGCCATGTCGGAAGTTTTCGGTACGTCTCTCTGGCATAGTAGAATCTCCTTTCATAGCTGCATCGGTCGTTCGCGTGGTTGTCTGACCACAAACGCAAAAATGCCAGCTGTTCGAAAACCGCAATATCATCTGGAATGCATCGCAAAACCTTCATTCCTTGGCCGGCCGGGCGATAAGCATGCCTCCTGGATCCTCATTGATTCAAAGCCTTGCAGAGACGACCACCTGCGACGTACCACAAGCCTACGATGCCTCGCCTATTCGCGCATCGCAGGGCACAAGTCTACACGCCCTTGGGGATCCATCGACAGGACCATCACACGTGGTGAAGTCGAAGCAATACCAGCACCAAAAGGAATCTTCGAGGTCGCGTTGCTCTACATGTAACATGCATTCTCAGTGAGAAAATCGTTTCAATGAAAAGGCGGAAGAAAATGCGGAAGGCTTCCGACAGAGCCGGATTTCCTGGGAGAGAGCATAGAAACCATGACAGTGAGAGCAGGAAGAAGAGGATGTTTGCCTTCGACGCGCTCGGACAAATACCTTCTTTCCGGTCCGGTAATGCCGGTATTCAACATCTCCGCTCGCCCGTTCGTTTTGGGTCAAATTCTGAGGAGCTAAGTAGTGATCTCTAAATCTTATTTAATTGTCGGATACCAAAGATCTATCCTGCTACCTCCGACGAAGTCTCTCCTGACACCGCTCTGAAAGTCGTCAGCGAGCTTTCCTCAACAGAAAGTTAAACTTGTCCTGAAGAGTCTGAGAGTGCCTGTTTCCGGAGACGTAGTAGCATACGGGTGACCGTGATACTCATAACTGACACACCCAACTGTGCCTCCTAAATATATATCGTCAACTTAAGTCCGAGCATATCCGTGGCGAAAATGGTACCAAGAACAACATTACGGGAAGAGCGCAAAGAACGCTGAACAGAAGTCAACATCAGATACATAAAATTTAACATTTATATAGAGGAAGCTCACAGCAGGAAGAAATAGAGAGCTGAATCTCGGAACATCAACCACATGATCGGTCTTGGACTTCGTTGCAATACACTTGTATATGATAATTTCAAGACTCTCGAATTTCGTAAGTGCTTGATTCCACGGTATGCAGCAGCGGCTACAAGACAAATCTCAGAGAATGCTTCCGGTGAACTAAACGTCCAATTCCAGTAAGAGTGTCAGCGTAAACAGCCGGATAATACGCACAGGTAGGAATGGTTCGGTGTTTTCAGTGGGTTTAATGGAATGAAGTGCTAGAGCCGCGATTGTGGTACTGAATAGCAAGCCAAAGAAGGTTAACAGGATACGGCGGTCCTTATCCATCATAGCCCAGACACGAATGACTAGTATGCTTTGTATAACAACAATCTGTATTGATACTAGTTGTAAACGTTAGTGTTCACGAAACAATCACAATGAAGTGGATGCAGATAGACCACACGCACGATATAAAATCGACTCGGTATCAATCAACAGGAAACATCCGCATTTCCATGAACCTGTTGTAGTTACCGCGTGGTATCACAACTCAGGATCACGTACTTAAGTGTTGAGAAGTTGGATTATAATTTCCGCATCTAGTACCTGAGGTGAGCTGGAACATTCAATAGTTTGGACAGAGCCGACGTACATGGAAATGGAATAAACTAGCTTCGAGATAAATAAATCAGAGGTTTCAATTTCTACTATAGACAAAGGAATCAACTTACATGGCATTGCTTATCTAGAATCAAGAATTTCACAGCCATGGAACAGCGAGCTTGATACGACGTACTGATGAACCCCCAGATTCGGAGAAAGAGTCCAAGGTAGCGACTCTGACATTTTTGTGGTGAGCGATTTCGCGGCGTTGTTGCGGTGTTGAGGCCTACCACAACGTAGAACAAGAATTTAATCCACGATCGCCTTGAGGGCTATTTATGACGCTTCAGAGACCCGTAACCTTACAAGAGCTATGGAATTGAAACTTGCCCAAATTAAGGTGACCTAAAGGCCCGTCAGTAGTACATGGGAGAGGGTTGTCAGCGCCAACCTCATCGTCGATACTTATCAGATAAGTAGTCCCATAGGACCACTGTCTTCACCACGTCTGTAGTTCATGCAAAGTCAGCTGGACAGGACGTTGGTGTAAGAAATGCTGGACATACATGTTGCAGCCTAATTTAACTGACGCGTCCACTTTGGGTTTTTATATCTTCTCTACTAGGAGCGGGAGTTCAGGAGAGAGCTGATGAATTGAATCAAGAACAATAATAAAGAGAAACGACGACCGAAACACATCAAGTATTTTGGGGTCTGCCTGAAACCATCGATATTCAATTGTACTGGACTGCAAGGGAAGATGAGGCCTAACTATGGCAGCGTGATAAGGTTTGACGAAGGATTGGAAGATGAAATTAGTATGGAATCTAGATGCTGGTGTCGGATCCTAGCCGCCGTGACGACATTATCGAGATAAGGCAGGGAGAAAGGCAGTGTGGAAAATTGGACCCGTATCGTGGGGTACACTAGCCAAATGGATGGTGTGGTACTAGGCTAAGCGATCGCGAACAGCGGAAAAGTACGACGAAACCTCTGCAGTGAAACCTGCCCTAGAGTCCACGTGGTCATGGACGGTCCGGTCTCAATGCTCGATATAAGCGCCACGAGCATAAATTGTATGCCAGCTCGAACATAGGGAGTGATCGCCCTCAAAATGATTATCGAGATACGAGACCTCGCTTGCAGCAGTGGAAGAAGATACGTTGGGAACTAGATGTCTCTGAAGAATGCGTGATGTATGAAAAGTAGAGGAGTTTACTTATAACACTTATAACATATGGGAGGCGGAATAGACAGTAAGTCATATCGCGAGAAGCTGAGAGCGTCGTCGAGCGAACTGCATGGGGAGAACAACTTGCTCGTCCAGGAACCCAGTGAGTTACCGGGCTTTTCTCTCAGGACTGGACCACAGCGCGCTGGCTCTCATCTAAGAGTTGGTGCATATAATGGCAATACTACTAAATAGCAGTCAGTCGCCAGTTGGGTCATATGGATTAATTTACATGTTCATTTGTTTCAGAGGGAATTTCGTATGTAGCTAGCTCTCATGTAGTATTTGCGTGCATAGATGTAACCTGCTTTGGCTCCTCGCTTCGTTTGTTCTCTGTAATGACAATGCTTCGTATGCCGTTGAGTGCGGCAAAAAAACCTAGCTCCCCTTTGGATAACATCGAATATCAATGACGTCTCCCACTTCCAAAGACATAGCCCCATTCGTGGTAGCTCTGAATGTCGTTAATTCCACCTTTTGCGAGGATATGCCAACAGTGTCGGAAACAACCTGTTTCCGCAGATGGAGAAGCATATGATTAATCGTAACACTCATTATCGTTAGCCCCAACCGGGGATCCTGTATGAGAAGTAGTAGTCAAAGTATGTCGAACTTGGACAAACTTTCAACGTACGAGGAACGCCATAACTGGGAGGGAGCAGAGTGCACTAAAACAGTTGACACTGAGCATGCAAAAGTATATGTTGCAAGGAAAGAATGCTCACGTCGTGAAGTACAGAACCGAACCTTGAAAGACTACACGTAGGATAGGCGTGGGGCCGTACTGAAACGGGCTTGTACCTCGTAACAAGAGTGGTCTCACACCTCCCGATTGCTTGATTCCGTGGTAGGCAGCGGAGATGAACATAATGGCCTCAAATATGATCGTAGGTATACTAGAAATGCAGTTACAACAGGATTTGTAGACAAATGTGACCGTGAAAGACTCACACATATTCAGTAAATGCCGTAGCTGAGCCAAGATATATAGAAAGCAAGACAGATGCAGTCGTACTGCAAACGAGCAAGCCAAAAAATGTCCACAGGATCTGCCGCCGCTTCCCCATTATTGCCCAGATTCGGAGGACAAGGATGCTTTCGATGACAAGGAGCTGCATTGTCACTGGAGATAAAGTAAAGCCACGGAAGGTTTACATGAAGGCAGATGACACGTACCATATAGAACCGAGACAGATTCAGTACCCACATAACAGGCTTCGTAAGCTCCTTCCGACAATACAACTGCGTAAATGATGGTAACATGTCCTACATAATGAAGGCAAGCCACCTACATTTTTCACATCTATGCCGAAGGTTCAGCAAAGGAGCCAGAGAAGTCGGATCAGACCAACGTACATATGATACGAAAATAGCACATCCTAGCCGATGAGGGGCAAAAAGACTTTTGATGCCGCAGACATGACTTACTGCATTTTCGAGATGCTCCCCTAGAGCACATCTAGCGGCTATAGGATAATAATGCCGGACACCACGCACAAATGATATCCCATATCCGTAGAACGAGTCCCATATAGCGATTCTAAAACTGTTATATCAACCACTCGTGTCTACAGGCTGACAACGACTCACCGCAAAGAACAAGAATTTGATCCATGACCTTCTTGAGAACTGTCCATCCGATTTTTTCAGGTGTTATACGGAAACAAGGCCCTGCTATAATGAAGACGTACCCAGAACAGCGTGATCTTCAAGCCGGTCAGTGGAGAGTCCAACATGAGAAGGATACAATAAGGACAAACTTCATCGTCGAGGGTTATCAGATAGTCCCACAAGATCAACGACCATGTCATATCTGCGTTTTGGTCAGAGAAATCTGAAGAAGAATATGTAATACCCACATTGTGCGACCTCATAGACGGGTACAGTCCAGACCATTTTGCCATCGACAAAGCCTTGAATGTGGGCTAACTGACGCACTCTTTATAGCGTGTTAAAAATGCGGTGGGGACGTTCGGCACTGCCATTGTTACCCATAGGAACGAGTGCCCTCAGTACATCATTAATCAATACTGCACCGCATGTGTTGAATGCAGCCAACTTGTTTGTGTGCCGTATATATTCGTAACACTTGATCCTGCAGCGTCAAGATGGAGAAAGCATAAGGGAACACGCGGGAAGCAACGACTAATGAGCTGGTCAGATTCGAACCTTAGATATACTGTGCTGTGACAATCACTAGTGTGGAGCTACTAGATGGATCGTGCGGAGACGGGTTAGCAAACGGCCCGCTTTCAAACTTAGCCTCGGATTGTGGACTTGGAATGGGCCTAGACGAAAGACAAAAATCAGAGACAGTTGAGCTCGGGAGGCTGTGTAAACTTTACAAGACAGGACTGCAGGAGGGGCGTAAATGGGAAAAGCGGCAGATACTTAAGTTGAAGCGCGCACTGATCATGTGTGACAGCTGTTGACGTCAGCAGTTCGATCCGAACCCAGTTGGCAGCCTTGACCTTGATCAATACCAAATCGACACTCTCAAATCTATCTATCTTCGATGATCACTGCATCAGCAAAACCCAAAATTGGTCTTTCGCGTCTTTTCGGTCTTGTACAAGATCATAAAGACAAAAAAGACCAAAGTTCAGCAATCTTGTCCAACTGAGGTACATAGTCTTGTCAAGCGCCGTGACATCTTGCTCCGCCTGATTTGATCTTACCCAAGACTTATGATTCTGACACCAAGACCAGGTTTTCGCTCGCAAATTGACGGTAGCACATACTTGGCACATACTCCACTATGACCTATGAGACCTAGTACAGTATACTACCTAGAATTGACAAGAAACGCATTAACTGATTACCATGGCATTACCAGCATTACTTCCGGGCTGAGCCTCACCCGAGTCTTCTTCCAAGTCTGCATCGGAGTCGCCGGCCACGGTGACATCCTGCATGCCTTCGTCATCCTCTTCCCCTGCGACGGAGGCAGACCCTTCATCGCCACTGCCTTCATCAGAGTCCGGCTCAGGTGGATCTGACTGGAAGACGACTACAGGTTCCTCTTCAACGAGATCAGGCGAAGTGGAGTGAGCCAAAGTTGATATCTTGCGCTTCTTTCTTGATGAACTGGTCTCGACGGCTTCCTTGATATCATTCAGCAAATCAATCCACTTATTGTGCTTCCAGGAATCCAGCGTCGCGAGGTATAAGGATACGCGCTTGGTCTTGACAGTCTTTTTCCTCGCATCCTTCCCGTACTTGGCACGCTCGGCGGGGCTGAGAGCGTATTCCTCAGTGATATCGTCATAATTTCGTCGTGAAAATGCCGGCACACTGTTATTGACAAACACGCCGGTTGTCCACATGGAGGACCACAACTGACATAGTATTGCATGACACAAAATCAGATCTCCGTACTCACCGTGGCCCAATTCCGGTAATATCAGATGAAATCGTCCTCTTTCACTCGCTTCGACTTGATAGACAGCGACGAGCATTAATTCTGCCACCGCACCCTCTTCAAAGGTGCTGCGACGGAGTGGTTTCTTGTTCCTTTGGTTTTGGCGACGGGGATCGCTCCTGCCAGCGGGCGCCGCGCTGTTTTCCAATGGAATGTTGCGACGGAGTACTCTATCATTGCTTTTGTTTTGTGGTGGTGACGAAGCCCCCGCATCTTTATCATAAATACTGAATACTGATCAACACCCTCGAATCAATCTATCTTAGGCCGATGATCAGCGACACGACCACAGCCTCTTCACACGCTTAACCCTTCTGATTGATAGTACTGAGCATATAGTCATAACGTTACAGTGTCTTGTCCTTCTGAAGGTTGCCCAGCTTTCAGAATTAAATCTCTAGTATCCGTCAAACTTTCAGCAAATACTCGAACCTGTTCGAGTCGTTACAATCGCCGTTAACAATCGAAGAAAGAAACTATTCGGTACGTTGCAAGTACCTGGGATTATCACGTTTCACCCTCTCTCGGCGTCTAAACAAGTACTCCCGCATGTGCCGATTCAACTTTGATGTTGTCAGGTACCCAGTCGCACAGCAATTGTGGTTCGTCACAATATAGGCACCTACTAGTGCCACAGGAGGGATCAAATTTATTGTTTCCAGTACGTTCCTTATAACCCCGAAATCTTCGATATGTATCACTCGGGAGTGGAGATGCCGTCAGCTTAGTAGTACTGATTGAATGTCCAGTAGATCTGGAACAGCTACGATAACGGTTCGACCAGCGCTTGATCTAGAATATTGAGGCCGGCGACTTCGAGGCTATGGGTCCAGAGTGATTCGTAACCAGGCAATACAGTCGAGACCGAAGATACGTCCGAGAGGATATGGATAGTATTGTAAGACTGCTTCCCGCGAGGATCTAATACTGGTACTGATATCAACTGAGACGGGGCGGAACAAGGTGTATCGCACGCCTTTGTCTCTCGTATGGAGCCGATATCTATCCGACTCGTCTAGAGGTCGATACTCACCACTCTCTTCCCTATCAAGTCGGAAAGGGATACGATTATTTTAAAAAACGATCAAGAACCGGACTATTGAGTTCTAAATCTATTTCAACACGCCTGATCATGTCCTCAAATACGATAAGTTCAAAGTACAAAATGTGGGATCACTACTCACCACAAGTCCTCGTAGCATCCTTTCTAATTAGACCAATTTATGCGTCAGAAGCAACGGATACTTCTACCGGATTTGCTACTCGAAAGGATTCCAATTCCATGTCTTGAGTGCGTGGCATATTCAAACCCGCTTTCGCCCGCTTGCGTAACCTGAGAAGCATACGCGTTATCGTAATGCTCATGAGACTGAAGCCCGTCTCATGGTCCTATACGGTCATAAGTATGAGGAGCTGACATGATAGATGGGGGCTGCGCACCACGAATGCTAGGATGGGGAAGCAGCATAGGACGCTAAGCAGTAGTTAACATGGTCAGACATGTTTAGTATCGAAAGACATAGCGTGATGTACATCACGAAATAAAAGACGCTGTCTCTGAGGAGCAAAGCCATAATCGGCTTCGGACCAAAGTTTTGTCGCACTTGCGTCAGAATATTCGTGGATTTGACCCCTCTGACTCCATAAAATGCAGTGGTCATAAACATGATGAGTTCAAATAAAAGCATGGGAAGCCTGAAGTAGCGTCGTGGCCGCATCAGTCGCAGAACTTGATACGCAACCAACAGTGTTACTTACCAGTCGAACAACATCCATACCGATGGTGATTCAATAAAGAACGTCACCGTCATTGTGGGAGCGGCGAAGAGGATACCCAGAGTTGCACCCATATTCAAGAAGAGAAGGCAGAAAAAAAACCACAACAAAAACCCCCGTCTGCTTGCGATAGCCCAAACACCTAGAACGAGGATGCTCTCCATGACAACGATCTGAATAGTGGCTATAGCTCTCAAAATCAGCGTAGTAACAGTAGATCTAAGAGCTAAAGTAGTAGCTAGATAGAACGTACCGTAGACAACGGAATCCGACTTGAGGACTAAGTAGCAGAGAATACCTGGGCCTGAGTCTATAGACTCTATACTACGTAAACACCTAGTAATCCTAGTAAGCAATATCTGTAAATGGAAACAAACGACCAGGGTTACACAGAGTACACCCGCAAATTTCGCAGCTGTGGTTGGCATTCATAATAAAGAAAGAGATAGATAACTGACCCGAAATAACCAGTCTGGGTTCGTCACATAAGTTAATGAAGTTGTGGACGAAATGGAAACGAGCGTAATACATACCTATGATATCCCAAATTCGCAGGGCGATGATAAGGTACTGATTCTGACCAATCCTAAAGTCAACCACTCGGCGAGATGCAAAAGGACGCCACTTACCACGAAAAATAGGCATTTAATCCAAGATAATTTGGAGGACTGCGTCATCAATGAGAGCTCTGGACAGATAGTACTACTGATGTCTACAGACCCAAAATAAGTCGACCTGAGAAATTAATAAGAACAAGGGCTTCTGGCTTGAACGGATACGGACCTCATCATCAAAAGTGACGAGGTATTCCCAGAGAGCCAAAGTCGTATCGGCATCTAGTGTGTTATGAGAAAATGTAGGGGGACTGCTCTGAATCAAAATCGGACATCAACGTACATGGTAGGCTGGCAGCGAGTCGATCCAGCAGTGTAACAGGAGTGTCCATTCTATTGCTCGAGCTAGAGGTGGCCGATATGAAGGAGTGTTCAGTTCCCTGTGAAGTACAAGTTTATAGTGCTCACACTGCCATCCTCTTCGCAGTTTCTGGATCTACAATTTACGTGTAAAGATACAGGAATTCCCGTCGTCACCAAGAAAGGTTTACCTACTCGCGCTGTTTATTTCTTGATAGAAGTGCACTGCACTGATTGATCATAGCTGATTATATGGGTTGATAGTTGCGTCCGTGTTTTTCGAGCAAGACCAACAAGCTCTTATATAGAAGGTTCCGAGGTTCAGGGATGGCATTCTGGATGCGAAGAATCAGTTTTTAGACGCTAACAGAAGGAAACGAGATCCAACGCTTGGATCGGAAAAATGCAGAGCTCTACGCCGTTCGACGTTCGATCGACGTTCAACTTCAACGCAGTTGATCGTAGGACAAATCGGGGGCCGCGGCATGTCAAGTATTGGCCGGATAAGACAGGAGATAAGATCGGCCGAAATCTAAGTCTCTTCCTACCTTCCATGACTCATTCACATAGTACTTACAAGGCGAATTCCTTCCCCTCCTCTTTCTCTTCCAACTGGGAATCGAAATAGCTCTCCCTCCTCCTCCCTCCTCCCTGGAATCTTTGGTCCTCCCAGGGCAGCCGCCAGCCTTGAAAGAATACTTTCATTTTGATCCCGAATACGTCAACTTGAATCATGGTGAGTCCTTGGATTGTCGTACTGAAGCGAGACGCTCACCGTGTGGTTATCGAAGGCTCCTACAGGTCACTTCCTCGACCGGTCAGCGCGTGGTGCCGACAAGATCAAAACGAATCCGGATCTGTTCATGCGATTGACCTACCAGCCTATGCCTATCGCTGTACGCGAGAAAGTCGCCAGCTTTATCGGAGTCAGTAATGCTAACGAGGTCGTATTGGTCCCGAATGCATCGAATGGAGTCAATACGGTCCTGAAGAGCTTTATCTGGGAAGCGGAGGATGTCATTGTTACATGTGAGACTTCTTACCTTCTCTGGAGGACCACAGGTGCTGATTATTACAGCACAACGGCTTTGGAGGTACGGCCTCCTTCTCGCTCTTCTCAACGATGTCACCGCGTGTTTAGGTATTGCTGTCGATGGGACAGCTACTGTGACTACCTCCCTCGTAGCCAGAGCACAAACTCTGCACCTCACTTTCACCGACTCCAACTGGATCTGGACCGGGGAAACCGCCAGTCCAGGTGGTGCCGCTCCCAAAGGCCCTCATCCATTCCGCAAGACTGTTCCTCGTACCAATACCAAGTGTCCCGTGTGTACGACTATCATAGTCATCGCGTAAGTTTTAAGCATACGAAGGATCCGGCTCCACGTCTCAGGTATACACCGTCGGTCTCAGCCCCGAAATCGACAACGTCATCGCCATCAATGCCACCAACACTGGTGGTCCCGCTGGACTCATCGCTACTATTCACGTCGACTACCTGGATGGGACCAGCACACCGACGCGTCTTGGAAGACCCTGCGAACGGCAATTGCAAGCGGCTTTGAGAACTCCAGCTTGGATGACTCGGCGTGGATTGCAGCGAACGTGCAGGGTAAGGCAGGAATGGCACTATGGGGACCTATCTCCATTCTACCCGCCCTGGATTTGACACAGAGCAACTGGTTTGGACAAACAAGTCTACCAGCGCGGCAGGAACCACGCCCGTTGGAAACAGAGCCTTTAGAAAGACCATCCAATCACCGTACGGAAAGGGAGCTGTGTGCGCGAAGGTGGTGTTGACGACGTATGTCGATTTTATTCATGGCCTCGTCGGAAAGATGCTAACAGGAATCATCGTAGGGACAATGGCTACACCGTCTATGCTAACGGCCAAAATCTTGGCTCAGGAAGCGATTACACCGCTGCCCAAGCGTACTCCGTCCCCCAATTGAACCCAGATGAAAATGTGCTTGCCGTGAATGGCGTTAACACCGGAGGTCCCGCTGGTGTGATAGGCACGATCCTCGTGGCATATAGCGACGGTACCTCGGTGTCCTACGTCACAGATAGCACCTGGAAATCGTTCGTTGGAGTCCAGAGCAGATTCGAGCTCGCGCCGACAAATGATGATACTTGGGCTACTGCGACGATTTCAGGCAAGTACGGGGTGTCTCCGTGGGGTGAGATAACAGTGCGTTGTCGAACTCTTGACGTTCTTTTGAGTATTTTCACTTTGTAGGATCTTCCTAATATACAAGGTCCCGTCATTTCCTGATTCAAAGAAACAGAAGGTCCCGGTCAGAACTGACCCCAAGTGCAACGGTTATGCTCCAGAGCCCGACGTTCAGATTCCAACCCTGTAAGACATACTCCTTCCGGATAGTCATTCAGTCTACCGGCCACTGGCATCCCATGTTTCGAGGACATTTCTAGTGCGATAATTTCAGCAATGCCCTCGGAAAAGCGAGAAAGATAGGAACATTGATTCTTGATACCCATCCCATCACCAGTCCGAGCTGTTGCATCTATAAAACGATCTTGATACTATTCAGAGACTTGCATAAAATATCTTGTGCAGCGTACCACCATCCTAGGATGCCATCCACATCCAGTAAATGCGAGCTGCACGGTTTACACGTCTTTTGGGATCCGTCGACAGAGCCGTCACGCGTCGTGAAGTCGAAGCACCAACTTCTTGACAATGAGTACCCAAAAGGACGTCATACGCTGGGTGCTTTCTACGCGAAAATTCTTTCAACGTTTGATGAGAAAGTAGGGAGGAGGGAGGAGAAAACGAGGACGCTTTCTGACAAAGCTTGGTAGAAAGTCGATAGCAAGGGAAGAAAAGAGGGTCGCTCGGGCCGGGAAATGCTTGCCTTCAAAGCGCTCGGACACACAGCTTCCGCTCTCAGGCACGTTAACGCCGGTATCCAACACTCTTCGTCCATAATGTTCGTTTTATGTTCGTTGGACGTTCCAAGACTCTTTCTTGGATTGTCGGATACCAAAGATCTATCCTGCTGCCCCCGACGAAACTTTATATCGTTCTCTTCTGGCAGGCTGCGGGAGTTTTATGATGGGGCAGCCGATAAATTAAATCAAAAATGATCATCTTTAAGTTGTTGATCAGACGAACCGATGGCCGAAACATCAACAAGTATATCACGTCAGCCTGAATCACTTTGATGCTATCAGGCTCGCTTACGGGCGAAGATGAGGCTTGACTGTAGGAGCGTGATAATATCTGACGGGGAATTGACAGATAGATGCTTGTGTCTGATACCCAGCTACCACAACAACCTGCGCGAGGGATGGGAGATCAATAATGCAATATAAGGCGGAGAGAATGGCGGTACAGCTAGGAGCGTCCTCTATAACAAAGGAATGACGAATCGAAGGATGACCGCCCTCAAACCAGTAAATATCGGGATGCGAGACCAGCTTGCTTGCAGCAGTGGCAGTAAAGAATCAAGGTGTTTGAAAATAGACCCACAAATGCGTGGCGAATGCAAAGTAGAAGGTTCTATAACCCGCGGGAGGCTTAGTCGACGGGAAGCCATATGTCAGGAAGCCGAGAACGAATGGCATGGGAAGGAACAACTTGCTCGACCACGAACGCAGCCTGGTTTTCTCCGTGTGCACGTGTGTGCTATGCCACGCTCCGGCCGGCGCTCAGCTATGAGTTGGCGCATCTAATGGCAATAAAAATCAGTCGTCAGTTGCATCGTATAGAAATAGTTAAATACTCATTCATCTCAGAGAGAATTTCATAGTATATAAGTCATAGCTAGCTCCAATGTAGGGTTTGCGTGTACAGAGGTAATCTTCTTTTGCTTCTCGCTTCGTTTGCTTTCTGTAACCACAACGCTTCGTATATCGTTAAAAACAATCTAGCTCCCCTGCGGAAAAGGTCCAATATTGATGACATTTCTACCCGATTCCAACGACATCGCCCCATTCGTGTTAGCTCTGAATGTCGTTAATTCCACCTCTTGCGACGACGAACCAACACTATCCGAATTCGAAAGACCCTCCTTCCGCAGACGGAGAAGCATATGAGTCATCGTGACACTCATAATCGTTAGCCCAAGCCGCGGATCCTGTATGAAATATGGTAGTTAAAATACATTGAACTTGCACAAAATTTCAACATACGACAAGTGCCATAAGTGGGAGAGAGCAGAGTACGCTGAAACAGTCGACAGACAGTGGACACTGAACACGCAAAAGTACACAAAACAAGGACAGGTGCTCACGACATGAAGTACAGGACCGAACCTTGAAAGATGAGACGCATGATAGGCTTGGGGCCATGTTGAAATGGACCCTTACTTAGTGACAATAGTGATTTCGTACCCCCTGATACCTTAAATCCATGGTACGCTGCAGCGGTGAAAATGATCGCCTCAAATATCAGCGTCGGTAGACTGAAGAACGGCCGTTAGATGGGCTACAATACATGATGTAACACTTACACGTATCGCAAGCTTGGTGTAAGCATATTAAGCGTATCCATCAAAAATGATAGGTTGAGCACAATCGATACAGCCGTGGTGCAGGCAAGCAAGCCAAAGAATGTCCACAGGATCTGGCGCCGCTTGCCCATTATGGCCCAGACTCGGAGGATAAGGATGCTTTCCATGACAAAGAGGTGTGGTGTCACTGGAGATACATCACAAACGTAAATCCGCGGAATGGTTACCGATGGTATACATGAAATCAGATGGCACGTACCATATAGAACCGAGTCTGATTCAGTACTCACAGCACAGGCGTTGTAAGCATCTTCCGGCATAACTACAAATGATGGTAAGTTGGTAACATACGACCTAAATAACAAAGTCCGGTTATCTACCTCTTCTGCATCTGTGCAAGGTTCAGCAAAGGTGCCAGGGAAGTCGGTCAAACCAACGTACGGATTATAAAAACCCATTGGGTCATCCTGCCCGATGAGACACGGGGATAAATTTGATGTCGCAAACATGACTTACTGTATTATTGAGATGTTCCTCTGGTGAAGCACATCTAGTGACTATAAGATAATAATCCTGGACACAACGCACCGACGATATCCCGTATCTGCAGAACAAGTCCCATATAGCGATTCTAAAACTGTCATGATCAACCACCCGTGTCTACCGGATGAAAACGACTTACCGCAAAGAATAAGAATTTGATCCATGATCTTCTGGAGAACTGTCGACCCAACTTTCAGGTGCCATGCAGAAACAAGGCCATGCTAGAAACAAGACATACCCAGAACAGCGTGATCTTCAAGTGGATCAGTGGACATTCCAATAGTATGAGAAGACACAATAAGACGAACTTCGTCATCGAGGGTTATCAGATAGTCCCATAAGATCAGCGACCATGTCACATCTGTGTTTAGGTCAGAGAGATCCGAAGAAGACAATATAATACCCACATTGTATAATACTGGATTCAGTCCAGGTTATCATCTTGTCGTTGAAGAAGCGAATGCATGCCCATAGACGCGCTCCTTATAGCGTGGGGCAGTGAGAGCGCGATCAAACGATCAACACTGCCATTTTTGCCCTGACTCTATATCTCGTAATACTAGTTATGGGATTGTTACTGCTACGTCAAGATGGAGAAGGCGAAGGGACGGCGTGGAATGCGACGGCTAATGAGATGGTCTGATTCGAAGCCGCGCATAAATGCACCGTGTAACAATCATCATTAAGATGGAGTCCGAGCTAGGTGGATCTTGCGTGACGGGTCAGCAATCAGGCTTTCACCCTTCGAATATTATCAGCCTGGGATGGGCCTAGACAAAAGACAAAAATCACAGAGAATCGAACTCGAGAGGACAAGATGTGTCACGCACAATCAAATGCTCTTTACGTCACAAATATCATTCGAACCAGTTAGCAGTGATCTAACCTTGATCTAACCGCCATCACGTCCATCCAATGAACCACCTCCACTACTGGCACAATCCTCGTGGCATATAACGACGGTACCCTACGTCACAGATAGCACCTGGAAATCGTTCGTTGGAGTCCCAAGTGGGTTCGAGCTCCCGACGACCAATGATGATACTTGGGCTGATGCGACGATTTCAGGCAAGTACGAGGTATCTCCATGGGGTGCGATAACGGTGCTACGGGCTTGATTGGCGTCGTTTCCGAAAATGTTCTTCGTTCATACTATACCGCGCTAAATCTTGACATTCTTTTGAGTATCTTTGCTTCATAGGATCTTCCTAATATAACAAGTCCAGTCATTGCCCATTGCCTGATTCAAAGAAGGCAAGGATCAGAAATCACCTTAAGTGCAATGGTTATGCTTGGATAGTCATCCAGTCTAACGCTCACTGTATTCTCTCGTATTCTGAGGATGATTCTAGCGCGAAGATTTCAGGTCTCAGAAAAGCAAGTAAGGTACAAACGTCGCAGGTCAGGTCAGATCAATACGTGGATCAATTATTGATATCAATTTCGTCGTCAACCGTACAGACGAGGTAAACACGTGTCGCGCGGTCGCTGAAATCCAACAGTAGTAATCGTTGCTCCAAGCTTTGTATGGGTGAGTGGCCTCCAGAATGCAGCCAAGGCCTCAGAGCACTACAGATGCATCGTGGAGCTCTATGTGACACCGTCGTGCCGACCTTGGCGACGGGAGGGAAACGGTTAGATCACAATTTACTGTCAAAATGACAACCGCTATACCGAAAGCGCCAGCGATTCATACGCACCGTTGCATCTGTGAAGCGATCTAGGGGGTATTCAGGGACTTGTATGAAATATATTTGGCGACGTACCACAAGCCTGCTATATCTGAGCTATATTCTGTGTATACTATCCGCATGCTTGTAGACGAATACGTGGATTTGGCATGGATTTTCCCTCGTGCACCGGATGCTCGCAGTCGTCCGACGACAAGCGCAAATGCGGGCAGTAAAACGACAAGAACGTCTGTGATGTATCCGAAATTCTTCATTTATTGACTTTCATGGAATGGTCAGGCGATAATCATACCACCTGGACCGTGGTTAATATTCAAGGCTTGTACAGACTACCAGCTGCTGCAACGCACCACAGGCCTACAATCCTCGCCTATCCAAGCATATACGAGCTGCACGGTTTACACGCTGTTTGGGATCCATCGACAGAGCCCGGAGCCATCGCGCGACGCGCATCGTGAGGTCGAAGCACCCATTTCCTGAGTGACTGGTCACGCTGCTTTCCACACCAAAAATTGCCCAGAATTCTTTCAACGTTTGAAAAGTGGTAGGGAGGATGGAGGAAAGGAAGGCTTCCGACAGTGCCTACTTTCCTGGAAGAGAGCATAGAAAGTGGAGAAAAAGAGAGGCCGCGCAATGTTTGCCTTCAACGCCCTCGGACAAAGACTTACCACTTTCCGGTCCGGTCACGTCCGGTGCTGACTCCGAGAGTTAGAAGTGAAACGAGCTTTCTCTCGCAGCTTAGTCAGCACCTTATGAGCGCTGTCCTCGCGTGCTCGGACTGTTCTCAACGTCTATCTTTCTAAGATTTAATTCTAAGGCGCTCAAAGTAATTGCCTCTAAAATTTTACTATCAAACCCCAAAGATACTTATATTGCTATCTCCGACGAAGAGTTCTATTCTTCTTTTCTGGGGTGCGGGAGTTCCATGATGAGGGAGTCGATAAATTAAATCAAGAAAGATTATCCTATTCATCAGGGGAACCGATGACCGAAACATCAATAAGTATTTGGGGTCAACCTGAAATCACTTCGATGCTGTCAGGCTCTATCGGAAGAGAAGATGAGGCGTAATTCTAGCAACGTGATAACATCTGACGAGGAATTGATAGATAATAGATGCTCGTGTCTGATACCCAACCGCCATAACGACCTGCGCAGGGATGGGAGATCGGATATGCGACATAACGCAGAGAGAACAGTGGTACAGCCAGGAGGGTCCGGTATAACAAAGGAATCAAGAAGATGACAGCTTTTGACATGTCTGTGCCTCAGCACGTTTGGCATCAGCTGCGAGTTAGCGCATTTAACGGCAATGAAAGCCAGTCGCCGGTTGGGTCGTATGGATTGTTTACATGTTCATTCATTTCAGAGGAAATTCATAGTATATAAGTCGTGGTCAGCTCCCATGTACTTAGTGTTGCGCGCACAGACGTAACCTGCTCTGTGTTTTTGCACCTCGCTTCGTTTGCTATCTGTAACGACGACGCCTCGTATGCCGTCGAGTGTGGCAAAAAAAAAATCTAGCTCCCCTGCGGAAAAGGTCCAATATTTATGTCATTCCCCCCCTCCAAAGACATCGCCCGATTCGTTATAGCTCTCAATGTTGTTAGTTCCACCCCTTGCAATGGCGGACCAACAGTATCGGAAAGACCCTGCTTCCGCAGACGGAGAAGCATATGATTAACCGTAACACTCATTATCGTTATCCCCAACCGGGGTTCCTGTATGAGCAGTCGTAGTCAGAGTATGTTGATCTTGGACAAATTTTCAACGTACGAGAAACGCTATGACTGGGAGGGAGCAGAGTACACTGAAACATTTGACACTGAGAACGCAAAAGTATACATAGCAAGGAAAGATGCTCACACAATGAAGTACAGAACTGAACCTTGAAAGACTAGACATAGAATAGGCCTGGGGCCATGCCGAAACGGGCCCTTACTTGGTAACAAGAGTGATCTCAGACCTCCTGATTCCTTGATTCCGTGGTACGCTGCAGCGATGAAAATGATCACCTCAAACACCAGGGTTGGTATACTGAAAAACAGTCGCTACACAGGTCACAGTACGTGATGCAACACTTACCTGTATACCAAGGCTACTGAACCCCCAAATAAGTGTATGGCAAGCATGACGGATGCAGTGGTGCTACAGGCAAGCAAGCCAGAGAATGTCCACAGGATCCACCGCCGCTTGCCCATTATGGCCCAGATTCTGAGGACAAGGATGCTTTCAACCACAAGGAGCTGAATTGTCACTGGAGATAAATATAAAATCACGGAATTGTTACTGATGTGACACAAGAAAGCAGATGACACGTACCATATAGAACGGAGTCAGATTCAGTACCGATAACACAAGCTTCGTAAGCTCTTGGCGATCCAGCTGCCTAAATGATGGTAACATGACCTACATAACGAAGTCCAGTCACCTACCTTTTTCACATCTACACCTAAGGTTTAGACAAGGAGCCGTGGAAGTCGGATCGGAGTAACTTACAGATTATACGGGAACGGTTCATCCTGGCCGATGAGGGGCAAGTATGCATTTTCGAGATGTTTCCCTGGAGCACATCTAGCGGCTATAAGATAATAATGCCGGACACCACGCACAAATGATATCCCATATCCGTAGAACGAGTCCCATATAGCGATTCTAAAACTGTTATATCAACCACTCGTGTCTACAGGCTGACAACGACTCACCGCAAAGAACAAGAATTTGATCCATGACGTTCTTGAGAACTGCCCATCCGATTTTCAGGTGCCATAGAAATAGGGCCATGCCAGAATGAAGACGCACCCAGAACAAAGTGATCTTTAAGCTGATCAGTGGGAAGTCCAACACGAGAAGAAGTATAAGGACGAACTTCATCGTCGAGGGTTATCAGATAGTCCCAGAAGATCAACGACCATGTCATATCTGAATTTTGGTCAGAAAAATCCGAAGAAGATAGGATAATACCCGCATGGTGCAGCGTCAAAAATATCTACATAGTACACCATCTTGTCACTGGTAGAGCCTTCAATCCAGGTCCACAGGTGCACTCTTTATAGTGTATTAAAAGCACGGTAAAGCGATCAGCACCGCCATGGTTACCCACAGGAACAAGCGCCCTCTGTACATCGTTGATCAGTACTGCACAGCATGAATTGTATGCAACCAGCTTGTAAGTTGTTGTAGATCCCGCACATCTCATAACATCGACTACAGGATTGATGATGCAGCGTCAAAAATCAAGATGGAGATTGAAGGCGCAAGGGGAAGCGCGGGAAGCGACCGCTAATGAGATGATCTGATTTGAAGCTTAGATACACTGTGCTGTAACAATCACTGGCGTGGAGCTAGATCATGGATCGTGCGTAGACGAGTCAGCGAACAAGCTTTCAAACATAGCCTCGGATTGTGGACTTGGGATGGGCCTAGACGAAAGACAAAGATCGGAGAGAATTGAGCTCGGGAAGGTATGGGATACTTTACGAGACAGGTCTGCAGGAGGGCCAAAAAGCGGCAGATAAGTTGAAGAGTTTAGAGTTTAGATAACCGGACTTGAAGCAGGAAACGCGGGGCGCGATCATCGATCGTGTGTCATTGGCAAAGCCCGTTTACGTTATCATTCGAACTAGTTGGCAGTGAGGGCCTAACCACAACCACTTCCGCCACTAAAACTTGATCCGTGCAGAAAAACGCAGGAGCAGCCCTGTGATGCTATCATGCACGTTCACCTCTCTCCACCTTCTCGACTCTGCCAAGGGCACCAAACTGCTCCACAACTGACATATTGCATGACACAAAATCAGATCTCCGAACTCACCGTGGCCAAATTCTGGTAATATCAGATCAAATTGTCCTCTTTCACTCGCTTCAACTTGATAGACAGCGACGAGCATTAATTCTGCCACCGCACCCTCTTCAAAGGTGCTGCGACGGAATGGCTTCTTGTTCCTTTGGTTTTGGCAACGGGGATCGCTCCTGCCAGCGGGCGCCGTGCTGTTTTCCAATGGTATGTTGCGACGGGGTACTCTAACATTGCCTTTGTTTTGGTGGTGGTGACGAAGCCGCATCTTTATCACAAATACTGAATACTGATCAACACCCGAGAATCAATCTATCTTAGGTCGATGATCAGCGGCATAACTACAGCCTCTTCACGCGCTTAACCCTTCTGATTGATAGTACTGAGTATACAGTCATAACGTTACAATGTCTTGTCCTTCTGAAGGTTGCCCAGCTTTCAGAATTAAATCTCTAGTATCCGTCAAACTTTCAGCAAATACTCGAACCTGTTCGAGTCGTTACAATCGACGTTGGACAATCGAAGAAAGAAATTATTCGGTACATTGCAAGTACTTGGAATTATCACGTTTCACCCTCTCTCGGCGTCTAAACAAGTACTCCCGCATGTGCCGATTCAACTTCGATGTTGTCAGGTACCCAGTCGCACAGCAATTGTGGTTCGTCACAATATAGACACCTACTAGCGCCACAGGAGGGATCAATTTTATTGTTTCCAGTATGTTCCTTACAACCCCGAAGCCTTCGATAGGTATCACTCGGGAGTGGAGATGCCGTCAGCTTAGTAGCACTGATTTAATGTCCAGTAGGTCCGGAACAGCTACAAGAACGGTTCGACCAGCGCTTGATCTAGAATATTGAGGCCGGCGACTTCGAGGCTATGGGTCCAGAATGATTCGTAACCAGGCAATACAGTCGAGACCGAAGATACGTCCGAGAGGATATGGATAGTATTGTATGACTGCTTCCCGCGAGGATACAATGCTGGTGTTGATATCAACTGAGACGGGGCGGAACAAGGTGTATCGCACGCCTTCGTCTCGCGTATGGAGCCGATATCTATCCGACTCGTCTAGAGGTTGATACTCACCACTCTCTTCCCTATCAAGTCGGAAAGGGATACGATTATTTTAAAAAACGATCAAGAACCGGACTATTGAGTTCTAAATCTATTTCAACACGCCTGATCATGTCCTCAAATACGATAAGTTCAAAGTACAAAATGTGGGATCACTACTCACCACAAGTCCTCGTAGTATCCTTTGTAAAAAACAAAAAGGCCCAGTCATGCGTCAGAAGCAATGGATACTCCAAGTTCAACCGGATTCGCTACTCGAAAGGATTCCAATTCTATGTCTTGAGATCGCAGCATATCTGCCTTCGCCCGCTTGCGCAACCTGAGAAGCATACGTGTTATCGTCATGCTCATGAGACTGAGGCCTATCTCATTGTTCTGTATGATCGTAAGTATGAGGGACTGACATATAGATGTCCTCTGCGCACCACGAATGCCAGGATGGGGATGCAGCAGAGGACACTAAGCAGTAGTTAAAATGGTAAGACATGTTAATAGCGAAAGATTTAGCGTGACGTACATCAGGAAGTAAAAGACGTTGTCTCTGAGTAGCAGGCCCATGATTGGCTTTGGACCAAAATTCTGTCGCATTTGCGTCAGAAGCTTCGTGGCTTTCACCCCTCTGACTCCATAAAATGCAGCCGTTAGAAACATGATGAGTTCGAACAAAATCATGGGAAGCCTAAAGTAGCCATCGTGGCCCCATCAGTCGCAGAACTTTGGATGAAACTAAAAGTGTGCTTTACCAATAGTAAAACGTTAATGTGCTTGTCGGCATGGCAAAGTAGATACCGAGAGTTGCGGCGACATTCAAGAAGAGAAGGATGGAAAAAGACACAAGCACGTTCTTCTTTCTGCCCACGATAGCCCAGACACGTAGAATGAGAATGCTCTCCATGACCATGACCTGTATAGTAGCTGTCGTTCTCAAAGTCAGTGCGCCATAGTGGTAGGCGTGAGGACTAAGGGAGGAGCTAAATGTAACATACCGTATAAAGCGGAATCCGGATTGAGGACTAAAATGCAGAGATATCCTGATGGTAAGGATGTTGTACGTTCACACCTGGTAGATCTCGTAACCAATATCTGAAAAGGGAAACAGGCGGCAAGTAGTTACACTGGATATGGCTGCAAAATTCGCGGCTGTGGTTGGGATTCGTGATGTATGGACGCATAGATCACTCGCCTCAAGGCTGTCACCTGGATTCATTGTGTTAGTTAATGAAGCCATGTACGGAAACAAAAGGGGCGTAACACATACCTATTATATCCCAAATTCGCAAGGCGATAATAAGGTAGCGATTCTGACTAAGTATAAAGCTGCGCCTTCAACGAGACGCAAGGGGAGGCCACTTACCACGAAAAATAGACATTTTATCCAAGATAATTTCGAGGACTGCATTATAAATGAGAGCTCGGGACAGATAATACCGTTGACATGTGCAGACCCAAAATAAGTCGACCTGCGAAATCAATAAGAACACGGGTTACAGAATGTCTGGCTTAAACGGATACGGACTTCGTCATAAACAGTGACGAGGTATTCCCAGAGAAGCACAGTCTTCTCAGCATCTAGTATCGTATGAGAAAACATAGGGGGGAGAGGGGGAACAGCCGTGAATTAAAATCCGACATCAACATACAAAATGTGTAATGCCAGTCGACATCGAGCTGTAGCAGCAGTGGAACACCGTCATCCATTCTGACACTTGAGCTAGAGGTGGCTGGTAAGAAGATAATGCGCGTTTTCCCGCGAAGGACGAGTTTATAGTA
Organism: Armillaria solidipes; assembly: GCA_022818035.1. Taxonomy (NCBI): domain Eukaryota; kingdom Fungi; phylum Basidiomycota; class Agaricomycetes; order Agaricales; family Physalacriaceae; genus Armillaria; species Armillaria solidipes. The sequence goes on along the minus strand of JAIWYQ010000006.1, from coordinate 3,527,896 downwards.
CTCACATTGCCGTCCTCTTCGCAGCTTCTGGATCCATGATTTACGTGTAAAGATCCAGTAATTCCTGTCGGACCCCAAACCCATGCTGTTATTTTTCTTCATAGCAGTGCATTGCTCTGATTATATATTTTGATAGTTGCGTCCGCATTTTCGAACAAGACCAACATGCTCTTGGGATGATTCCGAGGTTCAAGGTGGTTCTGAACGTGAAGAATCAGCTTTTAGAAGCACCGACGAAAGGAAATGAGAGCTAGTGCTTGGATCGGAATAGTGCAGAGCTCTATGCGGTTCGACCTTCGACCTTCAACTTGCAACGCTGTTGATCGTGGGACAAATCGGGGATTGTTCCTTGGCCGCGGCATGTCAAATATTGGATAAGCAGATAAGATCGGCCGAAATCTATCTTCCTACCTTCCATGACATTACTTACAAGGCAAATCCTTTCCCTTGCTCTCTCTCTTCCAACTGGGAATCGAAATGGCTTCCCTTACCCCCGTCTCTCCCCTAAAGTCTTTGGTCCTCCCTGAGCAGCCGCCAGCCTTCGGGCATCAGATGAAAGAATACTTTCATTTTGATCCCGAATACGTGAACTTGAATCATGGTGAGTCCTTTGGACAGTCGTATTGAAGCGAGATGCTCACCGCGTGGTTATCGAAGGCTCCTACGGATCTCTTCCTCGACCGGTCAGCGCGTGGTGCAGTGCTCTATCCGACAAGATCGAATCGAATCCGGATCTGTTCATGCGATTGACCTATCAACCTATGCTTATCGCTGTGCGCGAGAAAGTCGCCAGCTTCATCGGAGTCAGTGATGTCGACGAGGTGGTATTGGTCCCGAATGCCTCCCATGGGGTTAATGCGGTCCTGAAGAACTTTATCTGGGAAGCGGGGGATGTTATTGTTACCTGTGAGACTTCTTACCTTCTCTGGGGGATCACAGGTACTGATCGTTCTCTTAGGCAACACGACCTACGGGTCCATCTCCCGAACGGCGCAATATATTTCCGATATCCCGCCTCATCCGGAGGTCGCGCAGTTCACTATCCTGTTTCCAACGACACAGGAGGATATCATATCTCGATGGAGGGAGCATCTGAAATCGGTCCGAGAACGCGTTGGAAAGAATGCGAAAATTGTTGCTGTTGTGGACGCGATTATCTCTAATCCAGGAGCTCTTCTTCCTTGGGAGGTCATGACGGATATCTGCCGCGAGTTTGACGTGTGGAGCGTTATCGACGCAGCGCATGCCATCGGACAGCAGACAGGAATCCAGTTGGATGAAGCCAAGCCAGATTTCTGGATAACTGTAGGTTGTGTATATACAGTGACGAGCTTTCTGACTGACGATGGACTAGAATTGTCACAAGTGGCTGTTCGCAAAGAGGGGCGCTGCGGTGCTGTATGTTCCTAAGAGGTGGGCGACGCGATCGTACAGCTGTTAATTTGTATCCACTGATCGACCATCCTCATAGGAACCAGCATATTGTCAAGTCGAGCTTTCCGACGTCGTCTACGTACATCTCGCCGAAAGATCGTACAGGACCAAATTTCGTGGAGCAGTTCGAATGTCAGGCTCCTCTGTTTCAGCGCTGAGTCGCTTTCTTATTTTGTTTTAGGGAATGGAACTGTGGACTGGACGCCGTACCTCAGTATTTCTGCGGCGCTTGATTTCCGCCAGTGGCTGGGTGGAGAAGGCGTGATTAACGAGTATTGTCACAACCTAGCCATTGAGGGGGGTAAAGCTCTTGCGAAGGTTCTGAACACGAAAGTAATGGATGAAGACGGCCAATTTACTGCGCATATGGTACTTTTGGTCCTCCCCCCTCTAGAGTCGCGACTCGCTACTGATTTTCATGCTTCTAGGTTAACATAGTCATACCTCTTTCGGGTGACGTGAAGCCGACGTTGAAATTAGACCTGATGTTCAAGAACAAGCTGCTCGTCAAACATAACGTGTACGCCGCCCATTATTATCATAATGGAATGTGGTGGGCAAGATGTAGTGCGCAGATTTGGAATGAGGTATTTTTCGTTTGTCCTTATACGATGTCCCATATAATGAAGTTCCGGCAGGTCGAGGATTTCCAGAAGCTCGGGACTGCTCTCCTTAGCGTATGTGACGAGATCGAGAAAGAGTATAGAGCAAATTGAACGGCGATATTAAGGACGGGCAGGTACCCCCCTAGGAGAATGCATTCTCAATTCATTCATGCCAATCTAGACGGGCGCGCACGATGCGGCGCGCCGTGGTAACCGCAGCCCTCCGACAAAAGTCGTACGAGGAACAAGCTTAGAGGAGGTTGCCCTGGTCGATTGAGCCTTTCAATACGGCCGCTCTGATATTTTAGCCTGGCCATTTCCCATTTTCCATTCGCCTAGATGCCTCGGCTTGAGTCGTTGAGGACCTAATATTTAGGCAAGGAGAAGCGGTGCAAGAATAATCACGCTGATAATTTCTCCAGTGGCGGGTACCGGTACGCCCTGTTTCATTTATATTCCATATGGTTACTCACTGCCACGGGCATGAAAGTTTTCTGCGCAACATGAACTTGAGAAATTAACGTGTTCACCGAAGCAACATTTTTACGGCTATACAAGCATTTTTGAGGCATTTACGCGGGAGGCCGACCAAAGTGCGTTGCGAAAGTCGGACATGGAAAGCCGAAGCCGGGCAGGCGTTCTTCCGAAAACGGAATTATATTTGTCGTTGCTATGGCTTATGTACGTGTTGTTATGGCTGTTCATATTTGCAACCGTGCTGTCCTTCATCTTCAACCATCACTTTTACCGCCCCCGCCGTCCTCCTACCCTTCGACATCGACCATGACAGCGTACTCTGCATTCTTTTCTTCTGGTCTCCTTGCTCCTCGTCACATATTCACGGCCAACCTCAATGTCAACTCCTTTATAGACTCGCCGTCTTCACCTCTCCTGGACGATGCTAGCGACATCGAGGTCGACGACGACCGCCACATGTCAGTATCATCAGAGACGATGGTCACCGCTAATTCTGTCTTGCGACCACGCTTGCGCAAGCGTCGGTCGAGTCTGAGCATCGGAACGTCCATCAATGCTCTCAAGTCGCCTTCGCGCAATGCGAGCACTGCTCTGCAGTTTCAGATCCACCTCCAGGCGTCACCCTCACGTTCCAGGAGTGGCAGTCTTAGCTCGGTGATGGGTACTTTGGTGGAGAACGAATTCCAGCCCAACGTCTCCAGTCAAGGAACGAGCCTTGTCGGGCGAATGAGGAGCGGCAGCGTTGGTACTTCTCTTCGGTACGTTTCCTTAACTTCTTCCTTCTTTGACGTTGCTGACATGTGGTTTGCTGTCAGACCCCGTAGGCCCATTCGAAGGACACAGGCACCCGCACCCTCTCTGCCTCCACCCACTACTCCTCTACCTGAGTTACCGTCCTGTGCCGCTGACAAGCCCAAAATTACGTGGCCCTCACGTAGATCATCACCTCCTGATCATGCCAGGCAACCGCTTGCGCAGAGTCTACAGCCGACCTCTGCAGCTCAGCCGCAGCCCTTCCGCGGGGAGCTCAGAGGGGCCATCGACGAGGAAATGAAAGAAAACTAGGCGCCCGTTCCGTGCCGCCTTACAAAAATTATCGTCTTGTCTATGTCGAATCGACCATCTATCCAACATATATCCTAATATTTATTCCCGTACATTATTTAATCGGCACTACTTCTCCGACTACTGCTCTCTTCTACTTTGGTCCTGGTGGCCACATTCGGTTTTTTTTTCTACGGATTGGGTTTGCATTATCACGATTTCTGTTTATTTAATTACCAGGTTACTATCCGGATTCTCTGCCAAGCCTTCTTCCTCCCAGTGTTTTTTTACGTTGTATCATCGCTATCTCGTATACATTTGCATATCTTTACCCACATCATTCCTTATGACTTGAACGACTTTGTACGATTACAGTAACAGATTCGTGTTGCATCTCTTCGTGTAGGTAGTCGGTTAAGATGCAATCGCCGCCTGATTCGATTAGGTTGGTTTCCTCCTTCTGCACCAGTTCGAGACTGACTGGTTTGCAAGTATGCTTAGACTCGGACGCGCTTTCATTCGAATATTAGCTTCCGTTCTGGACGCATCAATGCGAACGAACAAAATGCTGTTTGAAGGCACACGTAATGCGTCTAGCTTCTGATATAAAGGCAGCCTCTGCGGCATTATCATCACTTCCGGAGCTTCTGCTCGCTGGCATCGATACCTATCAGATCCATTCTTGCGCTTGTCTTTTCAGTCGAACAATACTTCGGCAAATGCCATCCTTTTATTCTCTCGCGCCATGTTGGTTCGAGAGCTATTCGGTGGCTCCTTCTACCTTATGAACAGACAGATATGAACAAGACGCTACTGTTTTGGGAATACGTTATCACCATTGATGACGAGGTTTGCTCTCTTGGGAGATCTCTGCCTCCATCCCCTAAATGCCGTTATAGGTTGACTTGTTCTGAGCATACACTTGTACTTTATGGGCGGGATGATAATACACTCATGAGGGCCGACAGTTCTCCAGCAGATCTTGGATTAAAACCTTGTTTTTCATGGCGAGTTCGTATCGCTTTCACTAGGTCCATGCGCCTCTGACCCGCTTTAGAATCGGTACATGAACATCATGTTCCGCGTTTGGGACGTCGTCTGTAAGTGTCTCCTCCTGGTCTATGAATACCCCTAGCTCATGCTGTTTAAGCTGCTCGTTTCGAAGATGTGAGCTAATCAAAAATGGAGCCAACGCGCTAGGCTGAAGTCATCATCTAGCATTTTATCGCTCTGTGAAATCTTCGTGCTGGCTAGTGTGTCCACGCATTGACAACCATTACCAGACGTGCTGGGCAAGGAGAATATTGGTCATCGTTGCTCTGTACGGTTATCCTTCAATCCGATTCAATTTTATATGGCACGTCTATGACTACCGATACAATGTCCCACAAGCTGACTGTAGGAATCAGTGTGGATCCAGCTTGTCACTATGGATGCTATCCTCATTTTGCGCGTCTGGGCTATCCTCGGAAGGAAGAAAGTCGCCCTTTGGCTTCTCTCCTGTCTACTCTTATGTACGGTGGGCACATCCATTGCTCTGCCCGCGACCGTTGCCAAAGGACGTTTGGGAATATATACCTGGTGCGTGCTCGACTCGTTTACATCCGTTATCACATGTGATGACGAAGGCTATCAGGGTCCCGACTTTAATGTTTAAGATCGTGATATTTCTTTCAGCCGCATTTCAGGGGACCAGAGAGATGAGAAATCATAGGATTCTAAACCGAGTGCACCAGAATTTCGGGCCCGAGCCAATCATGGCTTTGATTCTCAGAGACAGTGTCTTCTACTTTGTGATGTGCGTTCCTCTCAATTCGTTGACTGACAAAAGCCTTACGACGCATCTCCAGTGTCCTTGGCTGCGTGCCTATCATGTCGTTTGCGGTACGGAGTCATCTGTGTTTGAGCATACACTGACGATCTCGAATAGAGCACCATGATGGGTCTTACTATTATGAGCTTTACCATAACACGCATGCTTCTTAGACTGCATAAGCAGGCTAGAAATAACATAGACGTACCACGATCTGGGGAGATGGAGTTGACGTCGTTTCGAGTGGCGAGGCCAGTCGGAGAAGGATCTTCGGAGTCGAGATCGTAATCTATAGATACCTCATGACCTGCTACGTAGGCAACTACGTCTCGTAATGTACATTATCTGAGTCAGAGCTATGCTTCGATATCGGGTATCTCGTTCTTCCACACCACACCGGAGGCACGGGCGACATCAAGGGAAATCTGACGAACAGCTTTGACTTCGTCCAAGGTCGCGCCGTTCCTCAATGACCCCTTGAGATGCCAATCAACTTGGCGTGGGGTGTCATTCGCTATGAGAGCAGCCACCATCGTGAATGAAGTTTCCGCAGCTGAGAGCGCGCCAAAGTAGCCGTAGGTGTACCCATATCCGAAGGTTGTCGAGAAGAATTCTACAGATCGACGTTAGACGCGACTATTCGCGTTTGAATGCGGATAGAGCCTACCAAAATCAGGATATAGCTCCTTGAGAAAAGGCTGTACCGTTGCGGCTGTGCCTCCGTATGTACGATCAAAATATTCTTGTCCGATTTTGGTCCATGCTTCGGTCGGCAAGGATAGATCACTACGCGAGCAAGGGAATCAGCCACGTTTTTAGCCCAAGAAATAACGGGTACCGAAGGGGTTTTGTATCGCGCAATTCCTTAGGAATGAAAGGATGGAGCTGAGAAAGAGCATTGATAGCCTATCGGATTCGCTGCGTATAAGTCACAATGATCGACACGCTACGTAGGACGCGCCTTAGGATATCCAGACAACAACCCCGATTTGAACAACGCGTCTTTTAACTTCCTGACCAGCAACTGCCGTTCGTCATGTGTGTTCACACCGTCAAGAACGTATTTGAACACCTCTGGGACAGCCTCCGGGAGATTACTGGAGCTAAATGCTGTAGCTGCGACAAGAGACCATGGACTGACGACGCCCCGGGCCTGTCTGGGGTAGAGAGCTTCAATGCTAGCGAGGAATTCACGAGTGGCAACAGTTGCCATGAAGGACACAACCTGGGTCAAAAAAACGGGTTCGCAAGTGGCCGTCGTTGCCTTAGAGTCATATCAAACATTTAAACACTGACTGCCACCTAGGCATTGGCTGATTAGCTCAGTTGGTTAGAGCGTCGTGCTAATAACGCGAAGGTCTTGGGTTCGATCCCCACATTGGCCAGTTTCAAGTGAGATGCATATTTTCCTTCATTTTCAAGTAACAATGAACATTTCGTCGTTCGAAGCCCTTAGCCCGAGTCTAGGGAGAATGGCGTATATCCCGCGTTGCATACTTGAAGCAGTGATGTATTTCTTGGAGTGGGGCAGTCAGTTTCTTTCCGTGAACAATTGAAGTAGGCAAGGAAACCTACACAGTGGTTGCTTGAATAGTGTTCTATAGTGTTCTCTTTTTACTCCTCAAGATGTCCACCGCTTCTCTCTCCAATGAAAAGTTGCTACTACGCTTGCGATCGGCTGGATCGGTGCGTTGCCAGCGTTGGTGTCTTAGTAACCTTGACGTCGCGCATTTTCTTCCCGCGGTTTCCCAACCACAACAGACCCTTCCTGTCTTGTAGAATTTCAGGCATTTTCTTTTCCCATTTCTCTATTTCCGGGACTGTATCCACATAAGAACACCGGGCTGTGCACCAGTGAATTGATCGAGTCCCAACCGAAGACGTTGAGCAAACGCCAGCATCACTGTCGCTTCTGCTAGTATCGGCTTCCTCCATGATTCACACATCATCTATACATAAAATTGTCTACTACTGCACGTCCGCCCGGCACCTCGTACTCCTCGAAGTTCAAATTCTTTTGCTTGTAAGTGAAGTCTCGACTCTTGGTCGGAGCAGTCATCCCAACTCACGCATACCAACTGGGCTGCATCTTCATCCATGCTTTCTCCCGCTTCGAAGTTCGCGCCACGTGTAGAAGCGGTGGGTAAATGAACTTCCTTTACGAGTCTTCTGGTATGATCATTTCAAATTTGCGCTGCTTTCCCCCCCAGCCAGTAAGTGTACTTGGGTACTGTATCCGAGTCAGTTATATATGGTAAGTACGTGCCGTCTTTCGCTTGCTTGCTGCATCCAATGTTGAGGATTGTGGTTTCACAGCCACTGGGCCGACGGATACGCCGTCTTTTGTTTTACCTTATTTTGATTTTCCTGCCGATCATTACCGCTTGTTAAGAATCAGGGTATTTGAGTAATACACGAGGTAATGAAAACCCGAGTAAAACCCAAGTCGTGAGCGAGGATGTCCGAGAGCTGAGTTCCAACCACCAAGAGGGATCCGTAAGAGTGTTAACAAGCGCTAGGCGTAGTTAACGAGTGCGTCAGCAAGCGCTAGGCGTAACTGACAAGGTTTCCGACAAGCGCTAGGCGTAGTCAGGAAGCAGTTGATTGGCAAGCGCTAGGCGTAACCGATCAGATATGCTTAGATCACACAGTGAAGTGGACTTTGAAGAGTAGTAAAATTAGCTTAAGATCTTCTAATACAATTTATCTACGAGTTTATATACTAAGGGAAGGTTCGAGTCATTATTATTCTACAATGTTCCATTATATTCTAGTATTGGTACGAAGAATTGAGAAAGTAATAGAAAGTAATAGAAAATACAAGTGAGTCACTGTTAAGACCGAGAAGGCCGAGTATGGGCATGTGTTGACTCATGCACCAAGTCAACGGATACGTGAAATCCATAACACCGCTACTTGGCTTCGTACCACCACCACCTACGTATCTGTCCACGAATATACGTTCGTTAGAGCCATATCCATCACCATCTTTGTGCCTGCCGATGTCTATTCCCAACATCCAATGATCAATCTGCTTTCCGTATATTTTTCGGGGGGTACAGAAGTCTTGGTATACGGGTAAGTGTTACATCACGTACTGCGACCCATGGACCATGTAACGATTGTTCTTCGGTATACCAACCGTGATATGATTTGAGGTTATTATTTTCATCATTGCAGTGTGCCATGGCATCGAACATCCAGCAAGCACGCGATGGCTTTTCTCAGCGGATCAAAGAATATTTCGGTAACTTCCCAAGCCGGTTATTCCGCTGCTCTTTCAAGGTTCGGTTCTGACCTTCCTAACGTGAGTGACTTTCTTCTTGATGCTCACGATATGTAGCGCACATCCTTTCGCACTGCTGGTCTAGTACGACCGAATGGAGACCATTTGAGGCCAACCCCAAAATACTCCTTCATGATTCCGGTCGTCGTTTCGCTTGATTCAGCACCAACTCATCAACAAGATTATCTTTCTTTGATTTAATCTATCGGAATCAGATTCTTCGTCATGAAACTCCCGCACCCATCAGAGAAGATATAAAGACCCGGAGCGGCTGTATGAGTGTCTACATTATGGAATTTCGCCCATTTGACGCTTTAGCATGTACGTCTGTTACCTTTTACACTGTGTTTGACTAATCTTTCACGAAATGCAGATATAGCGGAGACGTTGGTCATATGGGACTACCTGATAAGCGTCGATGACGAGGTTGGCGCTGACCGTCCTGTCTCGTATGCCACTGACGAGCCTTTACTAGGTCGCCTTGTTCTGGGCACGTTTCAATTCTTTGGAACTTAAAAGATTACGGCTCTCTGAAGCATTAGAAACAGTCCTCAAGACGAACGTTGATCAAATTCTTGTTCTTTGTGGCAAGTCCCAATATCATGATAACGATGCCATTGAATGTGTTTATTTTGTGATGATATCAGAATCGCTACCTTGGGATCTTTCTCCGAATTTGGGAGATGTTCGGTACGTCGTATCACAGCTCGTGACTTTCCAGCTGTTAAATTCTTAACTTCCGAAGTCTTTCGGTACAGCGTGAGTTAATGGCTTCGTCCGAGTCCGGTGGCCATTGAATATTCCGCTAATTGTTTCTAAGCTGGTTCATGACATGTACGTCAGCTTTATCCGGTCGATTCGGTATGACTTACTCACCTAGGGATTTAGATGCGGAATTGATGTCACCGAGTTTCGACCCTTCAGTATGTGGCTCTCACCTTCTGATACCGCGTGGTAACTACAGCAAGGTCATGGAAAGATGCATGCTATATGTTCATTCACCCCGAGTCAATTATATATGGTACGTGTTATCTGTCTGCCTATATTCATTAGATTGTCACTATTTCTTATGAATTCACTCCTACATCCAGTGGGTATACAGCTCGTTGTTATGAATATCGTAATGGTCGTTCGTGCCTGGGTCATTATGGGGAAGCAACACCGCGTCCTGTGGACCCTCTTTGGTTTTCTCACCATTAGTGCATCTACCGTGACATTAGTTCTGCATAAGCACGATGGTACAGACTATTTCTACTTGTGAGTATCATATGGCCTAGATTGCATATTCATATTAAAAATGCATATTTAGCCTACCTAACGTGTTCTTTGAGGTTACAATTTTCGTTGTTGTAGCATACCACGAGATCAAGTATTTGCGCGATTCGAGGGCATTTCAGTCATCGTGTGCAGGTGTATCGCAACTCAGGATAAGGCCAATCATGCAGCTCATGTTCGAAGATTCGATTCTGTACTTTGTGATGTGAGCCGACTTTGACTTTGACTTAGTCTTTGCAATATTACTAAAGTGTATCCAGTATTATTGCCGTCCTCATGATAGTGCCATTTTTGACAGACGTAACGTCTCAATTATACCAGGTTAATTTTAGCTAATGCTGCCTTTCATACAGACTCTGCCGCTATGTATGTCGCTTGCGAGTATCACAGTGACTCGCATGCTGCTTCGTCTGCGGAAACAGGCTCTCTTCGACTCTGCTGGACCGACTTCTGTCCAGGAAGAGCTGTCAACGTTTAGAGTCTGGGCGGTGTCAAGAGGGATAAACTCGTCTAGTGAGGCGGAGGATAGATCTTTGTGATTTCATACAACTCAGAGACGTTCGTTCATCCACTCATGCACAGCCATCTAAAACCCGAGAGACCGGCGCTATATACGGACTGGTAGATCCACTAAAATGTGTATACAACGTCCTTAGCACCGTTTGCATAGAGCGTGTAGCAGTAATCACTGAACCAGCAGGTAGATAAATTTCCACATTTATTTCCGAGGACGAATTATATATGGCAGGGTGCTTGGTGCTAATGTGAGGAATCGTCTTGCGGTGCGGAACGGACAAGAAGCATCGGGGTCGACGCCAACTTCCAGGCTTTCCGCTTCCTCAGATCGATAGTTCGACCTAAAAAGGCAATGTAGAAGAGGCGTCCTTGGGATAGACTCGGAAACTTTACCTGTTCAGATGTCAGTGAAGTCGTTGTGCTGACTTGCGGAAAGTGTCATTAGGAAGAAGGAACAAACTACGGATAGCGGTATTGATATCCGTATGGGCGTAATCCGATCACGCGACAATGAAACCAATGAGACTTTCTATTCGTAGCCGGAATTATACAAGGAAACTGTATCATTAGTGAACTGGAACCATTTTTGAATTCTCGAAGCCGATCCAAGACAGAACATCTTCAAACTTGTAGTCTGACTGCGCCAGTAAATTAGAGCCGGTTTCACCGTGCTTGTCTTCAAACTCATCCATGACTTCAGCAGCCCCGCTCATGTCAAGGATACCCGCTATCGCAGCGTGAAGACGAAGGTAAGCAGGATTGGGCAGAGGGATCGGCGGATCCGAGTTGCTGTAGTCCTTAAAGATGACACGATGCTCACGACCTCCGACTGGCGGAAATGTAAAGACGAGTTTGAAGCTGGGCCTATGGAGCTGTATCGTGTACTCGTTCGGTGCCTAAGACACAAATCAGGGTTCGTAGTATACACAGGCAAACTGAGATGCGTACCTCTGTCGGATGTAAAGAGAACATGAAGCGATCGAAGGCAGAATGGCAATAGTGTTCAAAACCAATTCCATTGCTTGGATCATCGATTGTCGGAACGATTCTCTCCATCTCTTCGTCGGTCAAGGCCATATAATTCCGCACAATATCCCACGTCGTCATAGCATATTTGTAGGACTGAAAACGGGTAAACAGGCATCACTATTTCAGAAGAAAGAAGTGGCTCATATCTTTAGGATTATCGAGATTGAACTTTGCTGCTGCTCGCTTGAATATGTGAGAATTTTCTATCTCCGCCAAATCGAGGTCAGGATAATCGGAAAGACGGCGGGCGTAATGCTCCCTGTGCCCAAAGGCAGTAATGGGGCAGAGATGTCGTTGCCGCTTCAAGACCTAAAAGGGGTAAGAACAAATGCATCAAGATTTGTCGCAGCATCTGACCTGTTTCGTCATGGTAGAGGTGCGGTTACCCAATTCGTCAAACATGAACCCCGACGTTTCCACCAACGTCGGTGTCGCCTGCCCTGATGGATTGGCCTCATTTGAGTATTTCTTGTAAGAACTGTGCATGCGGACTGTGCACCGAAAATCAGACAAGAAATCACGGAAAACACAAAGACCCACAAATCCACAGAAAGCGAGCAAACCATGTCATTGCGAGTGCGCTGAGTGCATTCGCAGTCTCGTCTGACTGACGCTGTGGTCCGCTGCAGGTGCAAATAGCAGCAGTAACATATCTCAAGCTAGTTTGTCCTCGTTCAGGTCCACCACTCATAGGCGCGAAATCCAGCATTGCTGTCAGGAGAAGCTCGAGCGTGAAATTCCCTTGCGTGATGTTATAGTTTGTCAGCCATGTAGGTATGCTTTGGTGGCATTCCTTGAAGTATTCGAGCATCTTCCTAGCGTCTTCCACCATATTCTCGGTTGTCAGTCCAGCATTGTCCATCAAATTTTTCACGCACTGCACGTCAGGCGTGTCTTCGAAGAGATTGCGATCGCTACGTGAAGGACTGTTCCTTTGAGTACGAATGTCTAAATTCATCGCGGTTTCTGGCGGCGTCCCTGATGTACGAAGGAGCAGAGCTGCTAGATGTGGTGTTTCCAAGAAGAGAAGATTGCCTGAAATACGTTTCAGCAAAGGCAGAACGGTAGGTGTCCAGTGGTAGCGCCAACTCAAAGGCAAAGCAAGCCCGTCGCCGGCACGTGGTCGTGACAACTCCGATTGAAAGTTGCCGAACCGGCTACTCACGGTGACCCTTGAACACCCTTGACTGTGGTCTTTGCAGATTCTTGCTAGGCACCGAATTCGTATGTCGGCCACCTTGTGGAGAGGTTGGATATCAGGTAAAGACCCGTTTTTCCTTATGCCGGCCCCCCATTGATTCCAGACCGATCCAAAATATTCTTCCTTAAACTTTCCGGTCGAAGTACAGTTACTTACGATCAGCCAAATTATCCTGATCTGATTTATCAGCCCCCCATCAAAAAACTGCCGCAGCACCTACCGGAGAAAATATAAACACCTAGGGCAACTGTGCGGGTCTCTCGTCGTGTTTGTATCCTCACGCATATGGATTCATACTCGTCTCAGGAGGTTGCAAGATGTACGGTCCGACAATTCTTTGGCTGGCACTTCTCTGACAAAACACAGACGTAACAAGGTCGTTTATCCTATGGGACTACCTGATCAGTACTGATAACGAGGTCGGTACTTCCTGACAGTCCTTTCTCGCCTGCGCCGCTGACAAGCCTTCAAGGTCGACTTGTTCTGGGTATGTTTGATTTCAAGATACGAGTGTGGCCTTCTAAATCCTAGAGTTGGAATAGTTCTCAAGAAGATCGTGGATCAAATTTCTGTACTTTGTGGTGAGTCTGTCGTCCGGCGTCGCGATCTGAAGGAGAAGAGCTATTGATTACGAATTATCAGAATCGCTACCTGGGCTCCTCCTTCGATTTTGGGACGTTATCAGTGCGTCGCCTCTGAGCTTTAGGCTTCTACATCGACTAATACTTGGCTTGTAAAGGAGAACGGTATAAGGTTAGTCGATTTCTTCGTAATGATGCTCAAAACACTCGTCGATGTTGTTCTAAGCTGAAGTATTCCACGTATACTTTTTTAATACGGTTCCTTGGACCTTCCGCCGACCGACGTTTGGTTTAGATGTGGAGCAGGTGCGTATTGACTTTTGGTGTATGAACATCGCAGCGTGATGCTGTATGGTAGTCCTTTCCCCTACAGCAAGATCATCGAAAGAAATTCGTTATCTTCTCGTTTACCCCGAGTCAATTATATACGGTACGCGTCGTTCACCTGCAATCCCTGCTGATGTCACTTCTTATGTACTTATATCCAGTGACGATGCAATTCGTTGTCATAGGAATCATATTGGTCCTTCGCGTCTGAGCAATTATGGGTAAGCAGCGCTGCATCCTGTGGACCTTCTTTGGCTTGCTTGTCTGTACCGCAAGCAGCTCTGTGGTGCTCTACTTCGTTTTAAATCTTGAAAGCGTAGAGGCAATCGTGCTCCGCTTGTGAGTACTATGCCGCCGCCGCACGTACCTCGTTGAAATCAATCGCATTTTAGCATGCTGGCCCTGTTGTTTGAGGCTGCCATTTTCAGTGCTGCAGCACATCGTGGAATCAAACAGTTGCGCAGCTGGAGGGCACTGCTATCATCCAGTGGTGCACCTTCCAACTCAACCCAAAGCCGATAATGCAACTTATTTTCCAAGATTGACGTGAGCTATTTCAGTATCTATTCTGGGGTTTGCATATCTGACCTTGAAATTGGGTCAGCGTTCTTGGCGCTCTCCCTATAATGTCGTTTTTGGTACCGTATCACCATAGCAATGCTGAACTCGAGTTAATGTTACTTTTCGTACAGGATACCCAACTGGGTTTGACGATTATAAGCATAACAGTCACTCGCATGTTACTTCGGCTTCGGAGGCAGGCTCTCTCCGATTCAGCTGGACAGTGTTCTTCACAGGAAGAGCTCACGACATTCAGAGCCGTGTCGGGAAGCATGAATCCATCGGAGACCGACGTAGCAGACGGTTCTTAATTAGAGAGCAGAGCCACCTATTTAGAATTTAGCCGCTTATGCTAATGAATCAGCCAAGGAGGCTGTGAACGAACACGATGTCGTCTATAACGATCTTTTTTGAGAGCCGACACGACCGTAACCAGGAACAGGAACAGAAAGAATGTTTGTCTAGACGGGTTGAAGGCTACACCTTACTAAATTCGAAAGGCGTTGGGCCATGTTGAGAGACGAGCCCAGGAACTACAAGATTTCCAACGAGTACAGAGCTGAAACCAGCAGTGTCCGTTGTTCGATGTTGTCTGATACTGTAGGCGACACAATATTGAAAGACTGTCCATACGATGAGTGCCTACGTTGGCAGTCCTTATGGGTGGAAGACAGAACTCAACAGCCCGGCAATGCGATATTCAAGATCTATTACAGGCACCCGTTCAGGAGACACGACCGTTTGATTGAGTAATGAACCGGCCAAAACTACAATTTTGTCATCAGAAACTAACAGCAATACAAAATAAGACTATTCACTTTTTGGGGGATGCCTTCTCGGCTACTGTACATATATGAAAGGTGAAAGGAAAGAGAGGCGTAAAGCGTAAAAATAGGAAACAAAAATGACGGTAGCGCGTGAAAATGAGCGTGAAACAGCGTACAAGAAGATTCGTCCTCAACCTGAATTAAGCAACCTCAACCATCTCCCGGAACGTGCAGCTCGCCTTGGAGCTCGAATTCTTTCGTCGCCGTCAGTCGGATGAACGAGAATAGTCGGAGTGGTGACATACATCCGGCAATCCATCTTCCGTAGGCGGTCCAGCTAGCACAACATTACGGTCCACATCACTCGTGAACTCTTTGGTCGTATCAATTTTGATGGATATGTTGGGTCCACGACGCGACGAGTACGCGGAGGCTTTGGAGATATCCTTCAGCGAGAAGCTGATTTCGCTAGAACTGTTGATACCTTCGGCGGCGGTGCGGATACGTTTGCGGGCGTTCAGCGTGGCGAGGAGGGAGTTTGAGTATACTGTTAAAGAAGAAGTCAATAACGCTTTGGGGAACCCTTCGAAAGTAACTTACGTCGGCCCATGCAAAAGAAAAACGTGATATAGATGAACGTGTTGGGTGCCGTCAATATCTAGGCATAATGAGCTTCTAGACGAAGATGAAAAGATAATGCGACTAACGGAGATTAAGGATGCAACGGCACAAAGACTTGTGAGAAGGCCGGTGTTGACCGCGAAAAGGATCTGCTTGCGAGTGAGTACCTCTGGAAAAGAGGGAGAAAAGGTACATACGAGTTTATTGATCATGGTATCACTCTTTTGGAACCCGGTCCTGGAACGGTGGAGGAGAAGGCAGAGGGTGCCAGCAATGAGGACATCTCCGGCCGCGGCGAGGGCATTCACACTGATGGAGAGGTACTTCAGGGTGGCAAGCTCCGCAAAGTTATGGACGTTAATCAGGCTGGTGATAAGGGTCAGCTAACGAGCGGCAGGATGACGATGGTACATACGCTAGAGTTCCGAATGCTAGGAAGGGACGTAGATGAGACCTTGTGATCATGAAAAACCATATCAACGTACCGATAACACAGCCTAGAAGGAAGAGTTAGCACTGTCCGGAGCGCGATGTTGATACAACCCGTACCAAATTCAGCGACGACCAATAACGCAACGATGGCTGTGACAAGCATCTTGCGGTTGCTCACTAGTATCTCGGTCAGCTCGACAAGCAAGAGAAGAATGAAATGTAAAAGGACGTACAACGCCAGACACGCAGAGCGAGGAAACTAACGGCAGCTCAGAAACTCGGCAGCGTAAGAGACGAAGGAACAGACCTCTGAACGAGGAAGGCCGTGAACCCATTGAACAAAACTTCCGCCAAAAGGCTCCTACGAGCCTGTCAACGAAACCAGAAACATAACAGGAGCGGCTGACTCACCAAACGGTTCGCTGAAGTTCAGCGGCATTACCATAGTGGGTGATAAGATAGGTATAGACTGTACGCAGTCAGCTCAGATCGGAACTAACGCAGGCACCGGAGCATATAAAACACTTTACCAGTATGACATATAAGTGCCTGATGCACCGTATCGAATACCATGACGGCCGCCACCTAGCCCATACGGTTAGCCAAAAGCGAGGGGAAAGAGTATTGAACGCACGATCGACTTCAGTGGCCACTGATCATGTTGGTGCGTAAAATAATACCATGCTTGTACACATGAAACTGAAACGCGTTGAGAATAGAGGATGAGGCATATGCGCAGGACACTTACCACCATGCAGACTGGCCGAAAAAAGGGCAAAATTTAGAGGCGGAAGGATGGGCGCAAGTGACAGAGGACATGACATACATTGCCGCAACGACGACACCGATGAACGCCGCCCCCATCCTGTGCAACCAAAGAGCTCTTCAGCCGAACATCAGTCGGAAAAACGGTGTCGACCACTCACGTCGTATCAAGTGAGAGATCAGGTATCATTTTTCAGCGGGAGGAAAGGAACGTGAGTGACAGTGAACGGGTGGATGTTCGGGAGGAAGAGGCAGGTATCCAAGATCGAGCGTTAAAAACAGGGAAGAGCCCGTTTTCTACTTTTAAGCTTTCTGGGGTTGTTGCAACGAGGCACGGGAAGGGACACTTCGAATTCCGGAAGCTAGCTCGGCAGAGGATCCGCGGCTCCGTAGGTTAAAGGTATACTTGGTGAGAACTTGTTTATAGCAAGGGAAAAAGTACGTGAAGGTTGAGGAAAATATCTGCCTGAGAGCGACTAAGGTCGTGGATATTCCTTCACTCACAGAGGGAGAAAAGCAAGACAAGGACATGCCCCGACCTAAGATCCACCGAAATGGGCGTCGGACAACGGACTTCTTGACAGCATTGGCAGCCACGACTTTGCGGTTGCGCCCGGAAAAGGCAAAACCTGACGTCAAGTCTGCCGCGGCAATTATTCAGAACAGACGGGTACCACTCAGGACATCTTCTGTCGACTGAGACTTACGTGCAAGAAACATTCTAGGAAACATTTTTTTCCATGTCAGGAGCTTCAGTTAGAACAGTTGAAGAAACTAACATACCAGTATCACTACACCCAATCTGATGGCTTCGAAAAAAGATGGATGGATCGTCGTTCGCGGCACCGGTACAAAAATGAAGTCGTATGCCCTTCCAATCACTCACATGCATCGCCGTTGCATGTGTGATAGCCGCCCCTTGCCCAGATCACCACACTTTGGCATTCCCGCGTGGGAGCTGGGCGAACGTTCCTCTGGAATATGCCCGCCTTTCACGGTTCCTTCCTTCCTTCCTTTGCTATTGACGAAGCACTGGCTTCTTTATTAGCTTAAATGCACGCCGGCCTAACATATCGATTTCCATCGATAAGCGGCTTTTGCAGGGCTACGAGGCAAAATCCATGGTAGATAGCAAGTATGTATTCAACGGAAGAAGCGTGATAGTGGCGCTCATAATGTCTCTGTGGCGTTTAACTTTTAACAATGCTATGAGCATACAAAACAGGAAGATAGAAAATACTTACATACTAAGATTCACGACCGTTGCTATAATCCTGGACACTAAACAACATAGAATAACCCGTATACGGTCGCCCTGGGAAATTAAGCTGGACTCTGGAAAATAGAAAGGCCCTTCTTTGAATTTAGCGGTGCCCTTGGTTTCATCGACGCTGTCGTTGCATGAGAACGAAGAACCTTCTATAAGGACTGAGATACTGACGATAATGATTGATCCTAGCCATGCATCGCTTGGTGCATACTCCGTTGTCGCTGAATGTAGTGAATATTTGGAATATTTATTATCCTGTCGAGACTTAAATTTTTGAAACCGAATGATATTTTCTCTCCATCTCTCCGTTGGCTCTTGTAGAACATGAAAACTTGAAGTCCGTCGCAGCTAACAGACAGCTGGCAGACAATGGTCAAGCCATTCCACAGTTTTCGCCACCAGCAGATCAGTAGCTATCGCTACCATCAGGACAAGCCTTCAACGCGAGGTCTAGATGAGTACTTGGCGACAAAAATGGCGCATATACGCACCTCTAGGCCGCCCCACGTCTGATTTCTCCACAAAACGTTGTGCGCATTATGGATGCGTGTGAGGTGTACCTCACAAGCTCACTATCGACTACCTTCTTTCATACTGCGACCTCTAGAGGCCATTCTTGGGTGGGATATGTTCTTGCTGACAGTTTCGTCGGCTTTATAGGCCATTCTTGCGATATTCGTATCACGGGAAGACCAAGCACGCCCTATAGGCAAATGACTGCCTCGAGAACCCCAATGTCAGCGTGGGGAATAAAGAGCAATAGGGTCAGGGTAGAAGGACAAGAAGTGAATGAACGGACGCGACTGGGTTACGACAGCCACAGCCACATTTCAAAATCACGACCACGTGCTCCGCCGATGGACTGACGTAGACTGACGTCACGGTCAAACTCGTTTTTTCGCCCCACCTGTCGATTCCTTCATCTCCCATTCTTAGGTCGCTGATACTAGCCAACCTGTGTCACGCGAATTCACGTATGACAAGAAATTACCGTGCAACGATTAGTCGTACGATAACTTAGTTCGGGGGAATATCAGCACGAATGCTATGGGGTATGTTTGACTTCAAGTCTGGGTTTCGTGAGGGAACGGCTGTTGTGGGGTCAGAGAACTCGGTCTCTGCGTGCGTGCTTAACTGGTTTCGTGGTTTCAGAGTACTCGGACTCTGCGTGCGTGGATAACTTGATTCGTGGTGCTGACAGTACGGTCGTCAGCGGCTGCTGGTAACTAACGTGCGTGTTGGAACTGAAAATAAACGGTTTATCACAATATCCTGGAGATCTTGTGATGCTGGGGAACACTTGCGGGTACGGTCACGCTTATGTTCTAAAACTGATTGGGGTCGGAAAAGTGTTTCTGTATTCATTTCTCCCTCTTTTATACATGCTAGCTAATCTATAATTAGGTTCATGGATGTACACGCGTTGCCGGCATCTTGGTGTACGCGTCGCATTTGCCAGGACACGCGTCGTGATCCGGGGCTTATGTGTTGTGTGCCATGCATGACGCGTCACCTGCCGTGGCTTGGCAATGCCCCTGCCACGCGTCCTATCCTTCTTACCTTAATATTCTTTTTATTACTTCTTTTCTCTTGTTTTCCTACCGGTCCGGGAACCAGCCTGACACCTGGTGACCCAATTTCAAGCTCTTATGAGTTGCGAGTCTCAGAGGCCTCAGATCAAGGGACGTGCCTCTGGTGGTGCATCAATTTATTCCCGTGGATCGTTGTAGTATCGCGATTCTACACCGCTAGAGACAGGTATATTCTCATACACATATTGCACCATCCCTTCCTTCCTCAATAGACGTGTATTATCCGTCTGTATAGGAGAGACTAATCCTGTTGAGACTGGAAAGTTGAAACCGAATGATATTTTCTCTTCATCTCTCAGTTGGCCCTTGTGCAGTCCGACAAGCGGACCCGTAGAATCGGCGCAGATAGGTGTGTGTACTAAGCACCACACGGCATGGATCTTACTGCACAGTGGGTTGTATATAACATTACCCTATATTGGGAATCCCATCTGCAAGATGTCCAAGATGCTGACTGCTCGATTCTACGCGACGGCCAGAATTTTAGCCGGTATCATTGTTTGCTTACTGACTCGTTGCTCAGAAGCGCACATTCCATGGATTTTACTGCACGATACTACGGTTTGTATGTCATATTACCCTATACTGGGGATTCCATCTGCAAGATGTACAAGATGCTGACCGCTCGATTTTACGCGACGGCCAGAATTTAACCGGCATTTCGGTACCATTGTTTGCTTACTGACCATTCGTTGCTCAGCAGTGCATATTCTATGAATCTCCCTGCAGGACGGAACGATACTAGATAGGTTCTAAGTAACCTTACCCTATACTGGCGTCCGTACGACTAACATCCTTATGTCCAGCATGAAAACATCTTACAGTCGCTGACCTCGGCAGCCTTGTTTTGCTAAGCATCTTCTTAATGTCGCCCTGCCGTCACGATCACTATAAATATCTAAATTTGCGTAGATCGGTATGCGAGAATACACAGTGGTGGCCGAACCTCGGTACCAGTCCGAAAGGAAAGGCCGATATTGTTCCTCGAACGCATTCACACTTGATTGCATATAAAGCTGTGAGGTACGGACAACTCTTCAATATCCGTCCCCAATGGCTCCCAGAACTCATGAACAATTCGTTGCAGACCAGACCGGACCCGTGCCCGCCGTTGTTACTGCCGACTTGAGCGGGAAGACACTCGTCCTCATTGGTGCCAATGCTGGACTAGGATTCGAAGCGGCAAAACATTTTGCTAGAATGAATCCTGCGCGGTTGGTGCTGACTGCCAGAAATGAAGTGAAGGGGAGGAAGGCTCTGGCCCGTACGTTTGTCTGGTTACCACATCTATGAGCCTTACTAATCCCTGTCATTACAGAGATCCAAGCCGATACTGGCTACTCCAAGGCGGAGCTATGGATCATCGATGTCGCTAATTTCAACAGCGTCGTCGCGTTCGCTGATAGGGCTGAGCAGGAATTGGACCGACTGGATATTCTCATAGAGAATGCTGGCATCTGGACTTGGGAATACGAACAAGTGGAGGGTTGGGAGAAGACGTACGCAACGACGACTTCTGGGTGACGAAAACTTATTACGATCTTTAGTATACATACGAACAACCTCGGCCCCGGTTTACTCGCTATCCGTATGATCCCGAAGATGCTGGAGACCGCACGCAAGCATTCGGTCTACCCGAGGCTGGTGGTCGTCGCGAGTGATACGCACTATTGGACGACGATAGAAAAAGACGTCATTGCTTCCGGCAGCATCCTTGCGAAGCTGTCTGACAGGGAGTATTGCACAAAAGAGTACGACTCGATCTATTACTCCTTATCTTTGCCACTGAGTCCTGACTTGTGAACAGAGTAATGAGTCACCGATACGAAGATACCAAATGTGCGTAATATAATACTTGCTTTTTGCGCAGACCGACCTAGTACTACCGTACAGTGCTCAACGTTCTCTTTGCCCGAGCTCTGCAAGGCCATGTTCCGTCTTCCCCAGCGATCACAGTCAACTCTGTTACGCCCGGTCTCTGTTACTCGGACCTCGGATCTGATGTCCCTGCCAAGGAGGCAGAACGCATGCAAAAGATGCGAGAAGAGCTGGCATTTACTACGGAAGAGGGGAGTAGGCAGCTGGTGTACGCTGCCGTAGGCTCTCTGGATAATGAGGAGAAGCTTCGTGGCAAGTATATTAATTTGTCTGAAGTCGTGGAAGAAAGCGACTTTGTGATCAGTGAGGACGGTAAGATTGTGCAGGATAAGGTTTGGGTGAGTAACTCTTTGTTGAACAATTTGTGGGGTAGACCGTTGATATGTTTTCATTTAGAAAGAGATGTTGGAGATTCTGAGTAAAGTTGATCCTAAGGTCTCGGAGGTCGCCAAAGCACATCTAACGAAGGCCTGAAATTCGCGTACAGTACGATATCAACAATGAATGAAAACACGTCTCCCCTTTGGTAACATATAGTACCACGTGTCGCGAATTGACTATGTTGACTATGAGATATACGCCACTCAACGAACTAATCTTATGAAGGGCACATTTGGCATATGACACCCGTGACCCGAGTCCTACACGTCCAGTTCAGTACTTAGATCATCATCCCAACACTGATCTGCACGGCCTTGACCTGCACATAGCTAGGACTGAGGTTAGCTCTGCACTGCAAAATCTAACTCCCACACTAACGTGTCTAGCGCATATTCGCCACCCTCTCTGCCGATCTTGTAGCCTCCAAATGGTAGGCTAGGCCCCGGTGTGCCGTAGCCAGACTGTAAGGTGAGTCCGTGAAGGATGGAAATTACATTGACCAAAAAACGGGAAGTGGCCCATGACGGCACCAAAGAACACGTTCCGGACAGGCGAATCACCACCTGTTGCCAGGTTCATCGTCGAGGAGCAGCTCGTCTGAAGGAGAACCCGAAGCGAGGCATCGAATCGAAATGTCGCATCTGATTGAAGAGTCGTGGAGCTTGTGCTTCCTAGTGAAGTGGATTCCGAGCGCCGAGGATGACTCCGCTGCTACAGTAGCAGAAGCAGAAATAAAGGTATTATTATTAGGCGAGATAAGAAGATCATCAGCGCGCCTTCCGGGTGGACTTGGCGAGCTGCTTGGAAAACCTTTCGGGAATGAATTCGGGCAAGAAGTGACTACCTTCTTTTATACTACGACCTCTAGCCCATTCTTAGGTGAGATATGCTCTTTTTGACAGTTTCATAGGATTCATAGGCGATTCTTGCGATATCCGTATCATTGGAAGATCAAGCACGCCCTACAGGTAAACCCGGTCAGGGTGAAGGAAGAACTTGAAGTGACGCGACTGGGTCACGGCAGCCACAGCCACATTTCAAAACATTGCCACGTGTTCTGCCGGTGGACTGACGTCACAGTCAAACGCAAATGTCCTTAGAGTCCCTGTCCCACCTTGATACCTCGCGAAGATTGTCTACTCCGCGCGACGCACTCAAAAGTGTGATCACAATGGTACGACCTTTCGTGGCCATGGCACATGATACATCATGTTAGGTCTCTGGATCCGGCCGTTCCTTATTGGGACCTTGCGCCGACGCAGTGCCGTATGGTCGTACCAACACCAACACCTCTCGGTTCCTCTATCTCTGTTTATTCTATCACCAAGCTGGTGACCTAATTTCAATATTTTCTGAGTCGCTCGCCTCAGAGGCCTCAGATCAAGGGACGAGCCTCCGGTGGTGCTGCCTGCATCAATTTGTTCCCGTGGATCGTTGCATCGTGATTCTACACTACTAGAGCCAGGGATATTCTCATGCATATATTTTTGTGCCTTGATGCAGTGCTGGGAACTATTCTTAAGCAAACAGTCACTGCGCATCTGCTACCTGCAACTACGACCTGAACATGACCTTGTCCCCAGCCCAATCTGAGCTGACTCTCGTTCCCCCCAGTGAGGCTCCTGCGAAGGAATTCCTGCTTGACTCCGACAGCCCCACGAACTGTTCTCTCTACCTTGATGGCAAACCCTTTTACGTTGTCGAATCAAATGATAGTAACAGCAGAACAACTATCCGTCGCACTTCCCAGCCTGATGCTGTCTGCGACATTTCCTGGAACAAATTCTCCCCGGACAAGATCGTGTTCAAGGGAGAAGAGAAAGTGATCAGCAAGTGGTTGCATTCGGAAAGCATCCTCACCAAGCTGAAGACCTCGTGGGTTTCTATATTGTTCGTCATCTGCCACTTTGGACAACCTTTCAATAAACTGCTGATTAAATCACTTCAGCCCAGTAACCTTGGAAGAAGAGGGCAGGCAATATGTCTTTCAGGGATCTCCGACGGGTAAACTCTCGGTAAAAGCGTCATCTTCCTTTTCGAATTAGAATCGAAGGCAAACTAAGCTCATGAACAGATGCTTACTGACGATCACCCGATAGCGTGGTACACACCTTCCCGCAAAAGGATAGTTGAAGGGCAGCTTCGCGACATTCCGGCCACAATATCGCTTAGTATCGAGGCCGCGTATGTACAGGATCTTGTCATAGTCGCGCTGATCGTGCTGGAACAGAGGTGGAGATCATCTGGCAAAATCGCGCTCAATGGTGGACTTGCAAAGGCCCATGCAGTCGGAATTAGTTATCAAGTTGGAAACGTGTAGTTAGCTTTCTCGATCGATCTCGGATCGATCGCGTATACAGATTGTGTATAATAGCTATTCGCCATGTGCTAAAAACAACGGAAGATATCCTAGTATGATACTGGGGAGGACACGAACAAGTATTGGACACATTTCATCCCTCCCTCTCAGCGATCTTGATGTTCAGACGTAACAGAGATCCTTTCTCAAGCTCGCCCTCCGTTGTAGGAGTCATAACTAACGTAGCCTCTCGGCGAATATCCTTATCCTCAGCCATCGAGAACTCGAAGGATCCAACAAGTTGAATCAAGAACATTTGCATTTCCAGTACGCTTCATTGTACAGTGAGAAACGACCCGAGAGCAAATGGAAGGATGACTCACGCGAATCTCCAGCCGATGCAAGACCTTGCGCCACCAGTGAACGTAAACCTAGATCTCATTTTTAATACCTTGGCAGCACCAAAATCAGAATGAATACTTGCAGGCTCCCGTATACGCCCAATGACGCGGTCGTGTTGGGAACGGACTCACGAAGCCACCGATCAGGATTGAACACGTCAGCGTCCTCACCAAATATATCTTTGTTCCTGCAAGGAATGAGGTTTGGGCGAACTTAACAAGATAACGAGGACAGACCTATTGTATGCTGCAACAGAGGAAATAATCTGCAGGCCTTTCGGTATAGGTAACTTGTGAAGAACTTTGCCAGATGTCGTAGTAATCGGCTTGCTTAACGGAAGAACGTCGTCCTGACTGGAAACCCTTAAAACATTGTACACCGCGGCGTGATAACGCAGCGTTTCCTAGGTCATAATGTCAGCACCCGATATATATGTTCATAAGCGAAATACAAGTCAAACCTTGACAACAGCAGAGAGATAAGGCATCGAGTCGAGATCTGAGGATGTGAACTCGGTACGGCCGTCATTGCGAATAGCCCGCTCAGTGGAATGGATTTCACTACGAAGCCTCTGCTGTATCTTGGGGTGCTTGCAAAATTCCAAAAGACCAAAGCAGAGCGTATTAGCGGTTGTTTCATGTCCAGCAAGGATAATCGTACTAGTACAGTCATCACCATATAAGACTCGACCAATAGTAAATAGATTCGCTTACTTCATCTGAGCTAATAGTTCAGGCTCGGGCAATCTGGTTTTTGCATTTTCAGATGCGTTCGCTTTGACTGATTATCTTCAGTAAAAAATTTTCCTATTCGATATATTGATGACATACCCAACAGGCTCATGATATCTCTCCGGCCTTTCCCCGAGAGTAGGGCCTCAGATTTCTCCTTGACCAGGTCTTTCGCAACGGCAGTCGTGAGCTTGTTGGCCAACATTCCGTGGGTCAGACGTCCAGGAAAATTCCGCATCAGAAACGCCACGATGGCAGGAGGTAGATGGTCCATAACTGAGAGGGAAAGAATCGAAGACTTCGTTGGTAAACCGAAGATATCAAAACTAAACCATTGAGACGGGGCCACAATTCGCGGAACGGGAAGGACCCACAATAAATTAGTATAAACCTTCGTTAGTTGGTTATCGGAGTCGTCCAGAGCGCCGAAAGAATAATCAAAGGCAGCTATACATCGAGTCAGTATCGTTATGTTACAAAAATGCAACGCAACAACAAACCGTAGCCAATAGCGTCCAAAGCGGCCCTGGATATCCAGGAAGTAACGTCCAGGACAATAGATTGGTCGTTACTCAGTTCTATTTCATCCTTCCATTTGTTGCACATCTAAACACAGCGTGAGCATTATCGTACGAATACAAGAATCAAAATCATACCTTCTCGGCGCACTGAGAAAATATCGGAACAAAAGCCTTTGATTCTGGACCGCCAAATCCAGGGAGCATGATTTTGCGCTGGCGCTTATGAACATCACCTGCATACCACAGTCAACCTCATGTATTGTAACGGTTTCAAGGCAATTGACCATCCACGTTAGAAAGCCCGGGTCCGAACAATAAGCGTGAAATTTGACGTCTGGCTTCAGCTTTGGGGAACCTATAACTTGCAACGTGATAGATGTATTGAATAGCCTTTGGATCCGCGATGAAGAGACGGTCCTCCTAACGAATAGAATAAGATCATCGTGAGTCTGCAACCAACGTCATGGAGCACTCACGCCTAGCGGCGCTCGAATCCTGAACACATCTCCGTATTTATCCCGCCATTTGAAGTCCGTCTAAGTATGTGACAATACGTTTCTTGCTAGGCAATAGTCGACAGGAGAAACCCACACCTCGCCAGCTTGGCCTCTAAGGAATTCGGGTAAATTTCCTAGAGGGCGACTATCATGATCCCGTAGGATGAACTAAGAGGGAGAAAGCGAACCGTATAAGAACGACTTGCATTCTGGTCCGGGGACATCAGATATTGAGATTCTTCTCCATCGTCTATAGGCGGCACAAGCTAAGGAAAAGGTAATCAGTGCGAGGATGGATGTGAGCATTGGTTTGTAGACTTCTTCCTCCACGACGCGGGATTAAATCCTCTTTACAAGCCGATCCATCACGGACGTGGACAGGACATATCCACATAATGCAACTCGATGGCTAGGGACGCCCCATGGTACGGTGTCATAATGTGAGATATTATTAGATCCATGCCTAGGAATACCTTGACCCTTTAAAACCCGATCGGCAGATCGTGGACCAGAGTCAAGACTCCAATTATGCGTCGTCTCGGAATATGTAGTCGATTGTTCAATCTCGATCGGGTCGTTCAGTTTGGCGTTTCCGATGTCTTCGGTAAAAATAACTTGTGGTTAACGAATCAAAAGACAAAGGTCGAGGTCGGAGGAGAACAATCTAGGACCTACGGTATGGACGATACGTGACGGACCAATGAGAACCGTGTCTCTGATTGATCAGATCACTGGGAAAACGGTATTCGCTGAAATACATACCCACGCCAAAGTGACTGACATAAATTTGTAGATGAAATACGAGCGACTCCGTCGGAAGTCGGCGATACTGGGTCGAACGCTCTAAGATCGCAGCAGAAGCGTCATCCTCGGCCCGATTCTCCTCCAAGCACGGTTGACAAAGACAAATACGATACAGGACCGGGTACTTTCCCGCTGATGAGATTCTCAAGAAGTCTGCAGAGAACCCGCCAGAAGAAAAGCCATTTTCGGTATACCGGGAGGCGTTTTTGACATTGACAACCGCGGGCTCGTGTACTACATGGTCCTACACTTTGTTATCGCAAAGTGTGAAGTAGAAGTGTTGTGAAGATAGTAAGAGAAGCTAGAATATTCTGAAAAGGGAACGAGGATGCGAAGTCGAATCAACGTCATGACGGCAACAGAAGATAGCCAGATAAATAGGTAACCGGACAAGGTCCCAAAAGGGAACGCCGGGCCACCGTGCCGACACAGACGTACAATCCATTGACACAGCAACGCCGCTTGCAATCTTGAGCCAAATCTATATATACAGAACAGATTAGATAGTACAAAAGCAGCAGACTCCGTACGCAAAGATAGCAAAGAACAATGTTCAAACAGTAACTGTCCGACTGGAGCCCTCCGAATGATGTGTTGAAGAAGGTATCATGGGGCTATCTTCTGTCTTTCCTGCAGGCGCCCCCTCAGACTCCTCAGCCTGAATGTCCCTGATAACGTCCTCTCTCCGCGACTTGAATATCCTCCCCTTGCAGATCGCGATCACCGTGAAGATAAATAGGACGAGCCACGTAATGCACATAAGTATTGTCATGATGAGGTGGAACGTGAAGAACCCTTGGATTTGAAAGATGTCGCCGAGGGAGCGTGTAGTCGTTATCCATCCCACTAGACATATTCAGCTAGAGCCCTTTATCGGAAAAGCAAGTAGCATTGCGCACCATTCGGGAATGTCAAAGCCCAGCCTGAATGGAATATCGTGATTCAGCAACAAGAAGATATGAAGAAAGTATGGATACACACATCCAAGAATCTCGTTCATATGCCTCCGTAGGGAGAACCGGTAGGGCATGAGACCAAAAATGAAGAAAAAGAGAGCGAGCCCGTAGAGCAGCAAGCTTGCCAAGACACTCGCTGAATACCAGACGTCGCCTGCAATGTCAGCAATGTATCCACGGGCGGGAAGGCTACGCAAATATTAAACACGAGGTAGATAGTATGAATTCTCGCGACATACATTGTCCTCGCATGATCCCCAAGGGTTATTAACGTAAGCGCTGAAAACCCAGGCGGACCACACGCGACAAAGGCGCCGTTAGCTTGTCCGCCGTGCATGAATCCATTCTATGTATAGCCATCAGCTTACGGTCTGAGTCCTAGTCTCCAGTATTGCACTTGCCGTCATGAGCCTGGATACGATCAGGACGATATAGAACGTGGAATGAAAAAGAAACTTACCGAAGGATGTAGATAGCAAGGTAGAAGAAAGCCATGAAAAACCCAAGACCTATTATCAAAGTGAGGAACGCGTTTTGCCAGTAATCAGAATCTGCTTTACCGTGAACGATGTAACCTACGAGCAGAAGACCCAACGCTCTCGGATCGGAGGCATCAATCACTTTCAAAGTGTTCGCCGCCACGATCCCTGTAAGCATCTACCGATAGAGGATCGCGAGAGTATTTAACATAAACCTACTGAGATCTTATCATGACGCACCAAAGGGAAAACCTAGG
Organism: Armillaria solidipes; assembly: GCA_022818035.1. NCBI lineage: Eukaryota > Fungi > Basidiomycota > Agaricomycetes > Agaricales > Physalacriaceae > Armillaria > Armillaria solidipes. Next base: position 3,499,095 of record JAIWYQ010000006.1, on the reverse strand, counting down.
GAATAATTGTTCACCGATGACTACCGTACAAGAAGGAAATACTTACCAGAAACGCATACGCAGGGGCGAAATGCGCTAGATCATGCGACTGGCCGAACCATATCTTTAACATCGGGAAACACGCTGCGATCGAAAAAGCGAGGTATATCCTAAGGCGCCCCTTGTGAGTCCAACACGCTCAAACCTGCATGCAAGCGTGCGACTTGCCAAAACAAAGCGTAGATAAGGTTGGGGCCAATGTGGCCGTACGTTATGTCGTAGTTGACGGTACCAATAACGATAGTAGCAAGGGAAAGAACCTACGGAATGCTTCTTAGCAAAGGGTCCTCAGGGAGGAGGGAAAACCCGACCATCAATGGTACGAATATTCCTTGTATTGGATCCTGAAGAAGGGTCCACGCATGGCGAGGGAATACTACGAGAGCCCGAATCCATCAACAAAAAAGTAAAGGAAAGTAGGAGGAAGAAAAAACGCACGGATAGCTTGTGACAACAGCATGAAGATATTCAGAAGAAACAGAACGATGTTAAAGAAGAAAAAGACCGTCTCTATCCTCGACACAAACGCAGGATGGTGCTTCAGGTTCGAGAGCGTCATATACACCGCGCTCGTACCCATTACAATGGGGAACTAGAGAAAATTACAAATTTTAGTCTCTCCCGGATTTGCCAAGAGACTTACCGCCTGCCATGACCATCCATGGATGCGCCGTGCGAAACCGCTTACGTGGAGCGGTATGTCCTTCGCATTGTTAGACTGAGAGGATGCGTAGACTTGTTCGTAAAGAAAAGTACGGATCGCGAGCATGAACTCGAGGAGGGGGTATCGTGCAAGGGGAGGGGGTATGAAAGACGTGGGCTGGAGCAGCGGCGGACCCGGGTCTATTTGACAACGCGATCAATGTCATGTTTGAAATTTCTACTTGTGTCCACGATCACGTGATACAATGCACGTATTATATCAAATTATGGATCTTCCGGAAGTACAGAAGTTGCCTCAGGTAGCAGCCTGTTCACCCCAGGAGTACTCCCACGGTTTTTTCGAGGACTAGAACCTACTAATCCTGTGTCGCCGAGAATTCTTAGAAGTCGTGCCACGTCAGGGTCATCATTGAGATGCCAGTCGAGCAAGGCGCAGGAAGACAGAAAGTCCTACTAACATAAGTACTTAGATAAGTACATGGTCTATAAATGATGCATGTGAGGAGGCTAGCGGGACAAGTAGGGTTAGACTAGGTTAGACCTCTAACAGAAATTCCTTGCCAATCTTCCTTCATTTCGTACAATCTGGTACGCTCTAGCTCCGCGACTGTATTCTGTATGACGCGTGGTAACATGTCGCTCCCATTGCTAGGGTGATGAACCACGGTCACTGGCTAGACCGGGATAGGAACCGTTACACATTCGCCGTCTCTGGCCGAAGTAGATATAGATGCTTCAGTGCGATGATAAGCGGACTGAGCCCTCCTGCGTCTCCAAGAGTAAAGCCTGTAAGAACAGTGTGTACAACGACACCGTGGATATCACCAACCCTACGTAGAATTCAGAAGGACGTTACAGCATTGAATGACAAGCAGCGCATCTGTACGCCAATGACCGGTTTAGCATTGTCTGTCCATCTGTGGGGCTATCAGTAAGAATCTCTCTAATAGGAATGCGTTGTGTTGGTGCGCTACTTGACAGCAGGATCATGCTAAAATAATATCTGCCAGCGGAGCATACTCCAGACGCCTCTGAGGATGCTGCGGATATACGTAACAATCTTTGACAATCTTTGACGTGAGCGTATCGCAAACGGAAGAAGCAGAAACTCGAGAGAGCGCTACTTCTGGACTATGGTGAGAAGATGGGGTGGGGAAGCATGGCTCCCACAATCTGTAGTTCCGACCATCGAGACACGGTTTCTGCCGGCAAGAATTTCTCAAGAAAGTATGGGCGGCTCACTCGCAGGCTCTTAGACTGTATAGAATGCGGGATCAAACGGAGTTCCTACGATGGCTTTTAGGTCAGGAAAAGATAGTGCTGCTACTGGGGAAATTCACATACCGTGTCCTTCAAGAGTTTTACTTGTACCCGTTATACTGTCCATAAAGATTGCTTAATTGTGATCTTCCGTTATTCTCTTCGCCTAGCTTACTGTTCCTGGGTGCTTCTGTTCGACGGTAGCGTGAGTATGTTTGGCCCAGGAGCGGGACGTTAGGCCTGGGCGTCGTGCAGGTGATGGTGGTCGTGTATATCGTAGTTTGTACTCGTAGTACCGATCGCCACCAGTGTACGTAATGTCTGGAACCGGCGTTCACTGTGGACACTGCCGTGTGATGCTACCTACCTACCTACCTGCTCAGAAGGCATTAGTTTCAAACTGGACGACAAAGAGCAAGCGACTTACGAGCTTAAAAAACATCCAGGGAGAACAACAAGTCCATACTGTGCCATCCAAAAGCCAAATATTACTGGTATTGCTGTGTCATTCCAAGTCGATGGTGCCACGGAAACAATCAAAGGCCGAGCTCTAAGAGACGGTAAATATATAGTGGAAAACAAGGAAGCGGGTGCGCAAGTTGTAGTGATGGACCCTGCCTGGGTGCGTCTCTCGATGGGTAATGCCAGCGCTACAAACCGAGTCCTGGAGTGAAATGGCAACTTGGTTTTCTTCCCTGTCCTAATCAAAAGGGTGCGGTGTCTAAAGAAGACCAGCTCCATCATAATGTAACAACGGTCTGGTCCGTAACGCGAGCACTTTGTTTCATGAGTAAAACACTGACAGTTCTAGCAGTAACAACGTACATCTTCAACCTAGCGCATGCTCTGCGAAATGGGCATAAGCCTCTAAACAACCCTCCCCGGCCTTTAAGGTCTCTAAAAACGCATCCCAGCTCTGGAAAAGCGTTCGCAGCTCGACTATCTTGACAATCGCCTCCCAGTCCACAACAGGCAAAAAGCACAGGCCATTATCGATGTAGCACTTGGCATGCGTCCCGAATGCCTTGTCCCCCAGTTGACTGCAGGTCTCGGCAGAGCCAAGAGCATCTGGAACGAGCGCCTCTTGAAGGCAATGCATCGTGTCCACCATCCATGTCTGTCCTTTGGCGCTAAGCGAAGAGCGGTCGTCACTGAACTTTGTGCAGAACTTCTCTCCGTAACCGATAGGGTAGCCGGCTGGACCACAGTGGTACTTCGTCTCTAAGCATGACGCATAGAAAGAGCAATTGTCGCGGATAGGTGCCGCACAAGGATAAGGCGAACCTTGACTACTAGCTGATGTCGTGTCAATACATTACTTCAAGGGCCAAAAAAGAGCAAAAAGCACCCATTATGTGGTACCATATCCATCCTATAATAGCGGCCAAAATGCCAATGGAATAAACGGACCTGCTGGCGAGTAGGGCGGGCATCGACAGAGAATACAAAGCCGGAGAAAAACGCTCTGCCCGTGTAGCAAATAGCTTGACGCCAATCTCAGGAAATGCGTGTAGAGCACGTTTGTAGGGCGAGGTGACGGCTGAGAAAGAGAAATAGAAGACTGTCACAGTATCAGCTGGGACTTCAGGGACTTGAGAACACGTCCACGTGATAATCAAACCCCGACAGGTGCCGATAACCTCGGCGACCGTTGCGAAATCCTCCACCAGCTTTCCAAGAAACAACAAGAAATGAAAGGACTCCCATAATATCTCGATCTCAACCTTTGTCTTTCAATATCCGCTGATTTTATGGGTACGAAGCAGTTTAATGGAGAGTTTAGCCGGCTGGGTATGCTATCGGCATCTCGGCAATATAACATCTTGCTCTGCCGAAAACAGCCTCGACGAGGTTCAAGTTATCCTGGCAAGGATTTTAAGATTTGCCACGCCCTCGATACGCGCCCGGACCCACTGTCCCTACATACGCCTTGCCGCTCTCCATTGCCGTACACGGTCTGCATCCCGAGTTAATCTCGAGCGCATCGCAGGCCAGGGGCCTGTCTGCGTTCTGGACCAGCGGCTGCTCACCGGTCCATCACCATGATATCCAATCAGGAATATCAACAGACAATCGTTGTGATGTACCGAATCGCAGGAGCGGATACTACGGCCTTTTCATTAAGCTAGCATGCAGGGACACAGAGTAGGCCTTCGCTACGCAGGCGATCAAATTAATCAAACGATGTCGCCAAGATCCACGAAAGCCACTCTCAGAATCCGCTGGTACCTTTCGTCGAGCAACGATGGTGGAACGTTGCTAGCGGACACGGTGAGCGCTCACAGAGTATCATTAGTAAATTTGTGGTTTCCTTGCTCAGCGGACCTCAGTTCGGCCTCAGTACAAGAAATTACACGTTCCAAATCTTTTGTTTGACAATCCACGGCGCAAATGTAACCTGCCTCTGAACCCTCAAACTGAGATCCTTTAGGCAGTTGAGAACCACTCGTCGCTCGCTAACTGAAGAGCGGAAGGTCGGGCTGCATGATCCATGAAGATCTTTCCCAGAACAGATCTAACCGATTCAGAAGGCATCCCCTTGAGCAACGCCGGCACTGAGTGTTGATCGCGCTCATGCACCTGGTATACTATGAGAGATACACCCGCAGCACTAAATTGAAGAAAACGTACCATTAAAATAACCCGACCGGGTATGTTCTTCGCCCAAGGGTGCCCTTGCTTCAACAGTTCAATAATCACCATGCCCAAACTCCATATGTCAGTCTTCTCATCGTAATGATCACTGAATAGCGTTTCTGGAGACATGAAACAAGGGCTGCTAGAGCGAGAAAGTACGCGCGCTACGTGACTGTATGTAAGGAAATGCTAATAACCTTTACTAGAACTAGACTCATACCGGGATCGATAACAGTTGCACAACCGAGGTCTCCAGTTTTCACGCAGCCTTCGAGTGTGATGAACAGATTGGATCCCTTGATGTTCCCGTGCACGATAGTCTAGTGATGTAGGAAGATAAGACCATCCAGGACGTGACGGATCAGCACCTTCACGTCCGCTTCGAGTAACTTGACTGAAGCTGACAGGCCAGCAAGTGTTCCGCCGGAGACGTAGTCCATATAGATCCAGAAATCGCATGCCCGTCGATCAAAATAAGATCTATGAAGAGAAAGTTAGCTTTCTTATCAAACGTAGATGCTAGGATATACCCCAAAAATAGAACTACGTGGATGTGATCAAGCTTTGCCAAAATTGAACCTTCTTTTTCCGCTTGCTCGATACCGTGATGAGTAATTATCCCTTTTACCGCTATGCACCGTTCTTCTCCCTTCTTTCGGTATGCTCGAACAAGACCAGAACCACCGCGACCGAGATTAGCAACCTGATCCCACTCTTCACCCTTGTGAATGGCTTCAGAGATGGGAAGAGAAAGCCCGGGTTCCAATGAGACACATTTATCCTTCCAGTAATTTCCTAGGCATGCAAGGAGGACGTAACGGTACAAACTGATCTGAAAATCAGCTAAGCCGTTCGGGAGACTCGCTTCGTCAGATTGAGAGCCTATCGCTTCGACGAATCGGCGATTCGAGTTCTGTGAGTCAAAGAGTAAGCTGAGTGTGGGACGGAACCTAAATGAGAGAATGAATAATTGAAGATATCAAAGATTCAACTCTTACGGATGTTTTCCGCCTGCTATCAAGGCGGGTTTACCAGTCAATCAGCAGCATGCAAATCATTCAGAATACCTGCATACATTATGGATGGAGATCTGGGTTTGTGTAAGTTAGCCATATCGTTGATATACGTAGAACGGGCACACATTTGAATCTGTTCTTCGACAGCTGAGTTCAACAGCTGTCTTCCGTTCTCGAAGGACCGCAGGTCTTTGTCTGGATCTGTCCTGATGTTCTTGTTGGTCTCCTCAAGCCAGAGAAAGAATGCGGATGTTGCAGACGCGGTAGACATTTTCGACGTGACGAGATGAACTCGATGGGTAGATTGTGCCGTTCGTCGCACGATCTCAGTATCTAAGCGGAAATGTGGCTGTGTGGCTGTGTCCACCATGGTCAGGTCTCCCGAAATATCAACCCGTTCATTCCGTCAAGGAACATTGTGGCCGGACTCTCGAAGACTCGATGAAGAAATTGGCTCGGTACACAAGGTCCTGTGTCCCGACTCGCCATTTGTGGGTCGCAGGTGATTTGTTGAATTATAGCATATCATTTGCAGGGGGCAATTAGCCAGTCCAGAGACGGAAGAATAAGAGATAGAGGAATCGAGAAGTGGGACAGGTAATGTACTTACACTTCAAAGACATTGGCGAAAACAAATCGAAGAATTTGACAGATCGGAAATCCTGAGTCAGGATTGGCCCAAACAGGCGAGTTTCCTTTATAAACTAGCGTTCTCATCCCGGCGATATAGAATGCATAGAAGACGTAGGGCTGCCATGACCGGTTATCCGTACTCATCACTCGCTTGGCAGAGGGACTCTAGACAAATGGATCTGTATCGCGGTGAGAAAGATTATGATTCAGAGTACTAAAAACGTCAGCTGCCAATTACATTCATTCGGCCAATGCGACTCTGCAAATGGCGGCATGAAAACGCAGACTATCCTGATATTTCCGGCACTGTGGTCCTGTATGAGGGCCTTCAGATCAGTCATCGCCGTCCGGTAAGTTTCCTTCTTTTTGTGGAGTAATTCACGAAAATATGACATCCTCATCGAGCTAGTCTTAAGGGGAAGTGCGCTGTAACTGACACCGCTGACGGGAAGGCGCCAGATATCTCGGCCAGTGGGTTCATGAATGCCAGCCGGAGCACTGATGTCGTTGGCCATAACAACTTGGAAAGCAATAAATCTCAACAAGTCGTGTTCGCGTGAGCATGGCCGCATGACTTCGAGATCTGAAAGCGAATCACATTAGCCACGCGATGCTCTTAAAGAGAAATTAAACCATACCACCGCGCATTTCTATACATGCCTTCTTATGGTCAATCCAATGCTTACGCTGGCATTCAACCGAGCAATAAACGACCTGCTCGCACCCCGAGCATGTAGAAAAGGCGCGGTACATCGCCCCCGACGCATTCACGCACTGCACCGATGAGGAGTAAGATAAGTAAATGCTGAACAGTGTGTGAATTTCCACACCTCTGTAAACGAACATGTGCTCTTGCCATGTTTCTCGTCGTGCTTCGCTCTCATGGCCGTGTAGAAATCTGCGGTAGCCTTCAGTTGGTTCCACGAGTCTTTCATTCTCGCGGGGACCGCAGGGACATTATCCCTAGTTCTCTCCACAGCTTTGATCGACCGGTTAATTCTCCACAACAAAGAGCGGTAGCACGCAAATTGAGTGTACTGATCGATGAGGGAGGATAATAGTGTCCACATTTTCATCACAAGCATATTGTTCGAGCGTTCCAGCTGCAGAAGTCTTCCGAGTTTCACGATGTAGTCCAGAATATGATGATCCAAAAGTTTTGCCGCCATCGGGATCGTGACATCGCGTAAGAGACGGTCTTTGAGAAAATTAAACAGTGCCTATAGGCAGAGTCCAGGAGCCTTTGCGATGTCAAGAACCCATCTGAAAATAGGCTCTCGTGCTGCGAGCGCCGTAAACCGACGAATGGCATAGAACAGCCAATGCATAATATCGTTTGCCACGAATGCCTGCAGTACTGCCGTCGACCAAAAACAACTACTCTCTATCAGGGACATATTATCCGAGAAGGTCTGCGGATCGAAGTTCGTCATGGAGGTCTGATGGACCTCCGATACGAACGACGACATGCAGAGTTGCGCGAATAGCGACGGATCCTTCTCGATGTCCGTCAGGAGTGGATCGCGTCTGCGTTGGGACTTGAGAGTGGTCTTCTCACCCTGCGGCAAGAACAGATATAGGAGCCGCGTTTCTTCTACAGCTGATGGATGTCGCGATACCCAACTCTGTAGAATCAGAGGGCCAAGATCTCGAGAGTCAGTTATTAGGCGGCGGAAACCCGACTCTAACCCGAAATATAGAAAATCGAGGAGACGGACGGCGTATGTGAGATGTGTATCGCTTTTCTGGTTAAGGAGGTAAATGGACCAGACAAAGATTCTCGGCCACAACGGTAGGATACAGTTCTTGTCGTCTGGGGTTTTTGTTCCGCGTATAAGGTCGGTGAAGCATTGGAGTGCATCAGATGTATCTGCTCCAGATCGGAGAGGTACTTTCCTCGCGTCCAGGTGATGCGCGAAGACATGGAAGAAATGAGGTAGGAGATCATCGCTTGGGACCTCACGTAAAGCAACCGCTGACTGTTTGGACCGCTCCTAATAATGCCCTTCCTTGAAAATATAATTAAAAACTGAACATAAGGACACACCTTGAGAAGCTTCATGTCCAGTGGGGCAAGGCGAGATCTCCTTACACCTGACATTGGCTGGATGCCTAGAGTCAACGTTAATACTAGTAGAGAGTGGATTGGTGTCGCTCACTGACTTAAAGCAAAGAGCGAGAGGGGCTAAGATGAATAGGAGAGAGAATAGGGACTGTTTGAAACCAATTTAGGAGCTTTAGGAGAAGGTGGTCATCGGGGTTACAGGGGTAGAGAAACATTACGCTGCCACGGCATCATCTATTTCGTCTGATGACCTCCAGTGCTCCCAGGACGCGAGACTTCCAGTCAGCGTATCGTTCCTACCAACCTATAACCATGGGAAATACTGAGCAACAGAAGAGGCGCAGCATGATGGGCGACTGAGTTTGGTTGCTTTTGTACTGGCAGCGCTATCGAGCGCCGTTTTTATCATTCACTATCACCTTTCGCGCAGACGCAGCGGTGTTATTCGCTTGTGATAGAAGTACAACTAAAGAAAATAAAATATAACACTTATTCCATCCTAACCCACATTCCCGCCTAGTAAATAATCAGGAACGCAACAAATCCAGATGAGCCCGAACGACTGACCTTGGCGAACATAGTGAGATGTGTCCCAAACATAATTTTGTCCTTTCCCTTGAACTGATCTCCGGTCCTGTTTGTCGGTGGTTTCGCCTCTGGCGCTTGCGCATCCTCAGCTAGACTGAAGGATGAGAACGTTTGGAGGAGCCGAATGAGGAAGTAGGATGCTTCGTTGTACGCGAACTATACCACATCAACGATTCGTAAATCAAGTCGAGACGAACCAAATTAACGAACCTGTTGGCCCAAGCAAATTCTAGGGCCAGCATTGAAAGGCAAGAAGATGAACGGGTTACGTGTTAGATACTTGTGGACACGGGAATCCAGGAAGCGGTCTGGGTCGAAGTCAAGGGCTATTATCGAATGATTGAGTTTGTGAGATGATTGTAGAAGGTAGTACGCACCATCGGGACCCCACAGGTCGATCCTACGGTGCATCCAGAAGACTCCCCAAAGGACCCTGAGCGAGCGGAACTTTAGTACTGATATTCGAAGCCTGCGATAGATGCATTCTTACTTAGTATCTTTTGCTACGTAGTAGGGTCGACCTGTTTTGTTGGGCAGTGTTGTATCCACATTGGCCGTTCTGAAAATAATTAGCACATTTCAAATACAAGCAATTGTCGAGTTTCCTACCGAGAGTCAAAAGGGCTGCAACAGTTTGGCATGATAAGTAACGAAGATTGACAGCAGGGGAAGTTCTTACACAGGAGGATAAAGCCTCAACGTTTCTGCGTATGATACGCCAGTGAGTTATCGGCGCAAAATCCAACCAACAGATCAGACATACCATTCAAAAACGCCCTCAAATATTTCATATCGCGAATGTCGGCATAGGTTGGCGGTTTGTCACCCAAAGCTTCGGCGATCTCTTCCCGCAGGCGTTTCACAATGTGCGGGTTCTCCGTGAGCGCATACACAGCGAAAGTAAGTAAAGACGCCGTCTATACAATGTTGTTAGGATCTATGGGGGAAAATGTATTTAACTAACCGTATCTCTCGAGGCAACGAGAATATTCACTAGCTCGTCGATGATTGCCCGTGTGTCTAGAGGTACCAGCTGTGAGTAACACTAACGTTATGTGACCAGACCATTACCATTGGTGTCCTTGACCAGATCGTCTAGAAGGGAGGTGACCTCCTTGTCGTCAAGTGCCTCACCGATGTCCTCCTTTCGCTTCTTCTTCCTTGCAAACGCATCGTCGAGAAGCGGCTGCACAACCTCTTCCATTACGCGTCTGTGTGGCGTGACCTTATTTTCCCAGAACTCCAATAGTGGCCACACTGTGCCCGCTCGAGATCTTCGAGCAATCAGCTCTTGTCCTTTCACGAAAGCCCGGACGAAGACATTCGACGGGTGATCTGCAGCGACGATTGTGTTCCCGGCCTTCGACCCAGATGGGTAAGGAAGCCCGGCGGACAGCGAACCGACGTCCTGGCCGAAAAGAAATTCGGTGGCTGAATCCAACGTAAAGCGTGAAACGACATCCTGTATGGCTGAGATCAGCAATCGTTCTCAGGGCGCGGATAAAATTTACCTGGAATTCTACTGGATATCCTTCTTCAAGTCTATCTTTTATCAATCTAATCGATTCGACAGCGTGTCTCTCGAAATTGTCAAAGTCGCTTATCCGGTCTTTGTTGAAGAAAGGCCGTGTCATATTGCGGTGATATCTAAGGAACGGTCATTCCGGGTTAGAGAGAAGCCTGTCATACGTTTAATTGCTGGGCGCTCACTTCCACATGTCACCTAGGCACGATTGAGTGAGTATTCGAAGCCGCCCTTATATGGAATGCGCGCTCATACCATCGGAATTGAATACACCGGTACCAAGAAGGTCCCCCCACTGAGAAGATAGCCTGTATCCTAGATGCTTCTCATCAGGGAAATGCATCTGAAGTTGAAAAAGCTGCTCGCACCCTTCTCGAAGTCTTTGAATTGCGTTGCCAAGACTGCCTACGGAATAATCAGAAGTGTCTCGCTTTAACAACCACTGCAAATCACCTTCACATGGTCGGGCTCGATGGTGATGATCTTCGTAAATCAATGTAAGTAGCCGAATAAACACAAACGACCACTGACATACCCGGCTTTCTGAGAATACGTTGATACAATACGTGTTTCCGTATTGCTGATGCCAATCTCTAAAAGCTTCGCCTGTCTCTGGTGAGAGGGAAGCCGAAGTGAAACGTTGTAGACACGTACCAGGATAGAGAGTCTTTGGTTGCCTCATGAGTCGGTTCATGATAGAAATACTGCTCTGCTGAACATCCGTAACGAAATCCGCGCCCTTGACGGCAGCATCTCGACGTATATGCACCAACCTCAATAGGTAAGACATTATCTCCGAAGCGAGATACAACAACGCAGCACATGGAAATACGATCCAAGAAACTTGGTAGCCAGGAAATAGTGAGGGAATCACAACATTTGTGAAGACAAAAGCGAAAAGGACATATGGGAATGCTCGACGCAGCAAGTACGATGGCCCTGGTGGTAGCTGCATGACCGTAAATGTGAACTGTCGATCGTAGAGCTGAGGTCTTTTTATATGGATCTGATCTCGGCCTCCTTGTGACCGGATCACGTTATGGCGGGTCTCAGACATATGATTTTATGGGCGATTATCCCTTCTTGGTTATTTCTCGGAGAGGTCCAGGCGAAGAGGTAACATCGACGTTATTGAACCTGAATTGTCTTTCCTTCTTGTCCGACCTAATACTTTCGGAAGTGGCGGTAATATTGCATTTTGGAGATAATGGACACATTCATTGGGTCACCCGGTGTCTTAGGATTCGGCGGCAACGATATTGAGTGGGCGCGAGGCAGATGTGGAACAGCCTAATGAGCTGTTGATTGCAAATGGTAGAAACTCGTTGCCGAAAAACTGAGAGGTGATGAGTAGGTGCTAGATGAGAGATGGAAAGCTTACGCTACAACTCGTAGTAAGAAAGGCCCGAAGATACTGCCTTTTCGCGGCTCCCAAATTTGATGTTCAATGACAACGATGAATTGAACGATCAGTATAGACCACCTCTCTGCTTTCTGCTGATATCCCTGCGATGGAAACAAGAAGAGCAGCTCTGCATGGGAATTTCTGTAAGCCGTATGAAATCGACATAGGTGATATACGACGCGTACCAGTTGAGATAAAGGGCGGCAGCGCTTGGACTTCTTTCGACTTTTCCCGTATATGTCCATCAACATCTTGAGAGCCAAACCAGTGGGTATATGCGGGGCAATGGTAGTCCACTTTACTCGAAATTGAGATGAGGATTTCCTAAGAATCGACGCCTGCAAAGGATGTCTGAATTGATGGAGCTACTTCCTCATCGCCATGAGGTAATGCATTGAACATATGAAATCCAAGCCAGCGCAGCCGGTTTCGCCTTATGGAGACACGCCAACATTGCGATGATGGTGAGAAGCAAGCAGGGGTGGCATTTTCAATTTGGAAATTTCAATAAGGACGCGCTCGCCCACGTGACTATTATGTGAACCCTTCGGACCAGGTCGGACCGCCCGTCGGATTCCGGAAGCCGTCAGAAAAGCGCTAGTCTCGTAAACCAGACAAAATTGCTCAGCAATCCGTATGAAGATGAGTCGTTCAATGGATGTAGAAACCATTCCCAGCTAAAATGAGTGACACATTCTTCTTTTAACCGCAGAAGATTGAGTCGGCACCCCTATGGTACGGCCGACTGTGGTCAAAGACTTCAATCTTTATTCCGACCATTGTTTCCTATGTATTTAGTTGCTAATCATCTTCCGTGAGTGAGCGGTTTCCCTTCGTGTAGTTTCATAAGACTCATCGAATCCGAGACCTACCATCCACGACGGACCCTCATCGTGAAATAGAATATCACTTGGAATTACCTCCGATTATTGTCAATTTTGTTTGACGTCTGTTCTGGCACATCTTGGCGATTGACAGCGAAGATACCTGGGCCGTACCTGACCCCACTCATGACCGTCCGGTCGTAGAGGTCAGAGAACTGTTTAATGAACTCTTGTATGACTGACCAACGTCTGAACCGGGATCATGACAACACTGATTGTAGCAGACAAGCTTTCAGCTTCTAGCGTATCTAGCCGTGGCTCGGTGAATGGCAAATACGATACGAAAAGTCAATGGATACAGCAGTAAGTACGTTATAATACACCAGAATATGTTGATTTTCGAGGCCAAGGTATCGACGACTATAATAAATAGATACTGATATCAGTAGTAGTACGTATCGGCAAGTGTGATTCAGATTATACGTGGTAGCTTGAACCCGACACAAGCCCGTAGGACTTGCTCCCATCGCCGTACATACGCGAGTCCAGCCCAATCGGCGCACGCAGATCAGGCTCCTCGTCTAATTCAAACGTGACCAAGTCCTTATTACTATGAACCATGGTAGTCGTCGTAGAGGTTCCTGTCGTCCCCGTATTTATGTCGTTAAGCTTCACCGCCGTGGCATGCATGTGAGGGTGAGTCGCCGCCGTATCTTTGTGTGTGAGGACGCGCGTAGCGAAATGCAGGAAGGTAGATACTAGTTGTCCTTTCTGAGTCTTGCCATGCGATTCTTCTCGTATCCTTATTGCCGCCGTGACAACCACAGGTACGTTACACACAATTAGAGAAACGCAGTCCTAGTCACGTATGAATTCATTAGCTTACTAGCATCGAGCTACATTAGGGAGTCACATACCTCTACTATGGCTGAGATGACCACCTTGGTTTCGCCCAGAGTGAGGATATAGGCAGCATGAACGAGGGATACAATCGTCGTCACAATGCACGTCGAGAAGATGACCATGAGACGATGTCGAAGACCTTTATCTTCTAGTCCGGAAAGGAGTTTTAGCGGAGCGAGAATCAATATGAGATCCGCAATCACGTCGGCTGTCAGGCGAAACGGAGTTAAACAGGCAGACCGATGATACTGGGAGCATAACCGACTTACAGACTAGTTGACAGATAGCCACTTGCCTATTGAGGGTACATTGCGGGCTCCGCATATCTTTCCATCGCGGCTCTGGTTCACAGACCCAGTATAGCTGAGCGATAAGGATCGCGAGAACGAGGATGAATAAAGCGGCTACGCATAACAGTCTACGTCGTCGGTTCTCGCTGGGATCCACCCGGATAATTGAAAATAGTATAGAGAGCCGAGCCGTCCTGGTCCAGGTGTTACAGAGGTAGCAATAAGGTAGTACTCTGCTCACCATATAACAACGTAAAAAGTGGTAGCCATGAGGTAGTAAGCTGCTATACGCGTGGACCTCGAGAGGACAGCTGGATTAAAAATTAAAAGCGCGAACAAAACGGGATCGTTGGAATAGTGCTCACTGGGATTTGGTAAGTGCATAAATACCGCCGCAATCTGCAAAAAGAGAGCAAACATGGATACTAGCGCCCATGCCTGCGGTAAAAAAAACCCGTTGAGCTAAAGGTATTTCATCTCCAAGAGTGAGAACTTACATCATCGGCCCAATATCGACCCCTTCGAATGAAGAGACGATGAACAGTTGTCGCAATAGCCACCGTAGAGCACACCGCACAGCTGACTGCCACGGAGCATGCATCAGTTCCTGCACTCTAAATTGAATACGGACTTACTCACTTTTCAATATAACGAGAGGATCGCTTGCGTCGAGTGGCATTGCGGCAAAAGCTGAAGACAGACCAATGCAGCGGCAGGCTAGGCTAGGCCGACGTTATAAAGCGAGGTGAGTGCACGCTACAGCAATAGAAGTGTAATGAATGAAGTTTAGTGCGCATGGCCTCCCGAGACTCAAATCCGAAAGAAGATGTGCATTACCTGTCGTGCTTCTTGGATTCAATCGAAGACCACACTACACACGCAAATACACGTAACCTCATTGGCTAACTCTTCGGAAAGACCAAGACGCCGTACCATATAAATGATTCGTTATCGTCGGTGCCGGTATCCACAGGAAAGTATTAATATTGTAGCAAGTGATGGAGCGCCTAAAATAAATCAATATTAGAGTGGGGCACCATGACGGAGAATGAAGATCACACCGAGGCGAGCTAAATTGAGACTTGCAGCTGAAAGGGAAATGCTTTCACCCTGGTTCGTGTTCCGGAAACGCAGCTGACTCGAACAAGCCGTGATGATCATTGTCGCCTTCAATGGTTGTTGGAATATGGCAATCCGGCATCTTGCCGAGCTTGCTGATTAAGGAAGAAGAAGGAGGAAAAGTATAGAAAGTTCTAGTAAATAGTCTTTTAGTATAAAAGTAGGTACTGTAGTGTACATCCTCATGCGTTTGCAGAGCTCAGCCAAGCGCAATACTATTGGCTTGACACCGCGCATATCTATACTGGAGACGAACTGATCCCCCGTTTTACGACAATGGTACTTCATGCCACTGGTCAGTTAATATTATGGGTGGACTGATCATCATGCGTAATCTGATTCTGATGACTATATCTAAATGGAGTCATTCTTTGAAAGTAGTGATTGGCAAACCTGAGTTTTAAATTTCGTATTCAGACCCTTCCGACGTGCCCCCCGAGGGGAGGGGAGGGGGGGGGGAGAGAAGTATGTAGCTTTTACTCTATCATGGCTCTTCATGGCTATGCGACAAGACGCCGCGTGTGAGGTCGAGAAAATCATTCAACACTAGTATGTTGGAATTGCAACTTCAAGCTTATGCCGGAAGATTCCCGAACATTCGGCTTACTCATTTATCACGATACTTGGATATTTTTAGGCACTTTAGTAGAATATTCTAGATACATTCTGTAGTATTTAAGGAGCTCGTTCCGAGCTCTAGTAGCTAATAATTCAGTATTTTACCTACTGCAAGCCTCCCACTGTAATAGTTACAACATAGTAATAAATAAATGCAAGAAGATAGTACGCTAAGATATTATACTTTCTATTTGAACTACAATGCACACTTCCTCGCACGGTTAGACGCAGTTGGTTTACCGAGTGGAGAGGTGTCGTATTGGTCGTAGTGCCACATCGTGTATACATGCCCAAGTGCCGTGCCGTGTAATGATGATGATGATGATGGATTATTCTTGAACTGAGGTCCATCGCGAGCGCCAACGGTGATCTTGCCTAAGGAGGAAGACTTTGGTCTGAAGTCGAACTATCAACAACGACTATCAAAGCATATTTTGTCAGTGGAACATCCTGGCAAGATTATCCGGGTTCATGTAAGCGGGTTGGGTAGATTCAATTGAAGACATTAAAAGGTGAAGGCGGCCCACAGGATTTAGATCTGCCCTTTCTATATCACAGCTGGGTGGCGGCTGTTTTGGGCGAGTCAAAATAGAATCAAAATTCCAGATGCCAGATTTTGGGCCAGGTAAAAATTTGACTCACCCAAAATAGTCGCCACACAACTGAGGGGATAGGTATCCGGCATTAAGTTTTTTGAAGTCATAGTTTTCGTGGGGGGGGAGGCAGCCGAAGTTGGGGTATTCCCCCCCCCCCCCCCCCCCACTCGATACTCAAAAAGGAAGGTCAGTTTTTTTCAATCAAAGTCATTTCTTTCTCAGGTCGCCCAGTCTTTCCTGCTTCCCTTCCCCACGTCCACGCCTCAAGGCCGGCAGTCACGGTTCTATGCTTCCGAATACATTCGCTGGGTAAATTTGGACCAGTATTCTTTGACCATCTTATAATCGGAGCCAAATCCCTGGCTGCTTCTCTCAGAATCACTGGTAAAAGAAGATGCCTCCAGGCGTCAGAGTCTCCATTGCTACTCCCAATGGCTGATATTGCTACTCGTGAATTTCTCGCTCGTCTTGAAGCGCTTTATCCTAAGCAGGACGAGGGGGTTGTCAGTCCTTGGTCTCTTGTTGCTGCCACTGCTTTTAGTTCCAGTAATCTACCGGAGGCCGTTCCGGAGGTCTTCAAGTACGCGCTTGAGGGCTTGAAAACTCACGAGCAACGCCTGCTCCTTGCACGGAAGTTGCGTGACGCTCTCTTCAAATCGGGGATGCTGTCTGGATTTCCTAAGGTACGTCGGTTCATAGTGACTTTTGAGTGCAGGTGCCATCGTTGACGTGCGGTGCTAGGCTATCAACGCCCTTGGGCAGCTACACACTGCCGTCCCCAACGAACTGCGTGATGCTAAACCTCTCCGGTAGGTTACGTGGTATTTTCTTTCGTTTAACAATGTTCAGTTCGTGTCTTTGCAGTGACGTGTCGACGTCCGTAGAGACTTTGACGGAGAAAGGCCAAGATTACTTCGACCGGACTTACGGAGAAACCGCAGCTACTGTTCAACCGTTTCTGCGGGAGATCTGTCCCGATTTTGGTCAGTGAATGAATTGATTCCGTAACCAATCAGAATTAACGCACGATGACCACAGAGTTCTTTTCCACGACTTTTGCGTACGGTTATACGTACAGCTTTTTTGATGCAGTCTCGCCTGCTGAGACTTCGTTCACCATGGTGGCGGCTTTAATAGCCAATGACACACCACGTCAAGTCGATTGGCACCTGCAGGGATCTGTTAGGAACGGTGCTACGCTGGATGAAGTGAAAGCAGTTCGCCAGATTGCTATCGAGGTCGCCAAGGCATCAGGCGTGAAGTGGAAGAATGACATCCCTGATATCCATGAATGAACTTGATGATGTACATAAATGTATTGTTAGCTCATTATCCTTCCGTGGTATCGGTTTTTTGGCCACCGTTTCCCTCAAGGCACTATTGATGTTTATATATGTTCCTGACTTCTCGTGCCCGGGATCTACTATGGAGCCCTAACAGAGAGCGACGTGCCTAACGACTCACACCGTGACCCTTCGAGGCTTTAGCTTTCGGCGTTCGTCAGCAGCGATAGGATTCGCAATTTCGGATCAATGTGCACGAGGACAGGGCATTGATGTGTTGACAGATTTCGTAACGCATTCATACAACTCTCGTTGCACTTTAAGAAGCACCGCAGAACCATCGATCATCAGTGACCAGCACAGTTGATATCCATCCTTCGTCTCAGTGTACCATGTCAGCAACAACTGGATGGGACAGCGAGAAGAGCATACTAGCGAGCCCTGTTTCAGACGGCGAACCATTGGTTGCTGACAAACGCATTCGACGGAAGGTTGATCTAAACTTGATCCCCATCATTGCACTCCTCTACCTTTGTAGCTTTTTGTGAGCTGCCTGTTTCTTCTTCGCTCCAGTTGCTTATCCTTCTTTGAAGGGATCGAGGAAATATCGGTCGGCACACTTGTTATGTACTGTCTGCCGGCGCTAATCGTCTGAATAAACTTTAGGCAATGCAAGGGTAAAGTCGACATCGACCTTAAAAGTGTCTACGAGCTTCGTTGATATTTGTTGCAGGTCGCCGGAATGGCGAACGATCTGGAATTGACGGGCCTTCGGTATCAGCTGGCGGCGGCTGTGTTCTTCGTGCGTTTGAGCATCTCTGATCTATCCTCGGAAATAACAATTTTGTAGATCCCATATAGTCTACTCGAGATACCATGGTAAGTGGCGCTTAGCTCGTCAATCTAATGCCTCTGAGCAAATCGCTACACAGTAATGTCATCATGAAACTGACGCGGCCGTCGATTTGGAGTAAGTACCTCTGCAGCGCTCAATGGCATCTCGTTTGATTGGCCGCGCCTAGTACCCGGAATTATGCTTGCTTGGGGGATCGTCAGTAAGTGCGAATCGTATACGACGAGACTTTTCTGATGTTTGTTACCAGTGTTCTCTATGGCATTTGTTAAAAGCTATCACGGCCTCATCATGTAACATTTCCCTTTCTGTTTCTGTGGAGCCTCCTACCTATCATTATGTAGCGCTCGAGTGTTCTTGGGCCTCGCTGAGGCAGGACTACCTCCTGGCATAGGTATGTCCTTTGTAATCCTCAATTCGGTTCCCAGGGCTCCATCATTTTCTCCAGCATTTCTCATCACCATTTGGTACCGCCGTGAGGACCAGGCGCGTCCATTGTCGCTTTACTTTTCCACTGCAACTTTGTCCGGTAAGTTAAGCTCAAAGACGTTTCCTCACATGAGCTTATTTCCGATCAGGTGCATTTGGCGGCTTACTCGCGTTCGCTATTGAGAAAATGGATGGGTCAGTCAACGTGATCTGTGTACTAAGCATCCGTGGTCAGTGCTAATATGATGCCTTGCAGACTTGGAAACCTCCGAGGATGGGCCTGGATCGTGAGTGGTTCTAATTAATAGAGAGTCTACAACATCCCTAGCATTGACTCCCGTGTCGTGTAGTTTTTGTTGGAAGGATTAGGTGGGTAACTTCTCAATACCTTGGCTCAGAGCTCACGTTACTAATACCAGCAACCGTCATTGCTTCCCTATTTGCATTCTGGAAGCTGCCTGACGTAAGAATCCTTCAACAAAAAAATACGGCGTCGTTGCTTACTAGCATGATAGTACCCGAGCACAGCCAAATTCCTTACCCCAAGTGAAAAGGATCATCTTGTAGAGGTACTTCGCCGTGATAATGAAGGAGAGCCATCCCATTTCGAGATGCGATTCGTGTGGGAAACATTACGAGATTACAAGTCATGGCTGCAAACCATCATATACATTGGGTACGGCGCATCAGACGTATAAATGTCGAGCTAAGCTAACGTCAACGTACAGTATGGTCATGCCATTAAACTCTATCTCGATATTCCTTCCCACCATTATTAATGCTCTGGGATACTCCGCTTCTCAAGCTCAACTGTACGTCTTCTTTCTCCAACGTCATGCATCTCAGCAGTGATCAACGCATTTCTATTTTGCAGGATGACAATACCACCTTACGCCATCGGTTGCATCTTTACTATCGTAATTGGTTCTTTGTCCGACCGGTTTAAGGTGCGCGGACCGTTGATCATGGGATGCTCGCTACTCGCTATCCTTGGATATGCGATGCTCTACACCACGAACCCAGCAACCCTACCGGGTGTCGGATATGCAGGCTGTATTTTGATTACATGCGGGGTTTTCCCGACGGTTCCTCTGATGCTGGCCTGGGGCTCAGGGAACGCGGGCAGCTCGCTGAAGAAAGGTGTGATTATCGGGCTCCAGAGCGGTGTCGGTAATCTTGGAGGGTAACAGTTGTCTTCTCAAGCTATAGAATCCTACTAAGTTTCATACCTAGAATTTGTTCTTCGTTCATCTACAGAACACAGGACACTCCGAGATTTCACCTGGGTCATGGTATGCAACATACTTGTTCACGCCGATGAGATAATGACGGCAATAGGCATCGCGCTCGGGTTCTTGTGTATAGCATTCGTCGTTTCGGCGTTCACAGTATGTCTCTACCGGAGACTCAACCAAGCGAAGGAGGCGCTCTGCACGAAAGAAAGCATCCAAGGAGATCGAAAGGCAGAATTTGCAAATCTAGGCGCCGACTCTCCTTTGTTTAGGTGAGTCGTTGTACTCGACGAGATTCTTTAATGGGCTGATCATCACGATCAGATACACCTTGTAGAAGAGATGTATCATTCCTGGGGGGGTCACGATGTAGACTTCGTTTAGGCGACTAGTTCGTGTACACGACGATCAATCCAGATGGTCATTACAATATACATATGATTGATGGCTACACATGGCAAATGCATCTGTTGAGCTTCCAGCCTCTCCTGAGTCCCTCTGAATTGGATGACATTGATCATCGATGGACCCGAACACGAAGTGGGAGCTAACGCATCTTAACGCAAACTACTACTTATCAACTGAAAAGCCTCTCTTCACTAATATTAGGTTTCGCCTGTATCGACCCACTACTTGACTGAAGATGATTTAGACCTTCCCGTCTCTCGCTTGTTTTCACATTCAAAGCACTTCAGCGTATTGGGCAGGATAATTAGCGCGTACATATGGTATAATTAACAGACATCTAATATTGGATTTGGAAGCGTGTCCGTGGAAGCGCTGCAGCGAACCTGCAGCCTCCTGTTCGGTGTTCACCGCATCCTACAGCGCAAGGATCTTACCGCCTTCGTTCATCCCGGTGCACAGGAAGCTATACAGGCGACCGAGTCATACATAGACTGTCTGGCCTGGAAGTTACCATGATCATGTGAGGTTCACATACGAAGAACAGTTAAATGATGCACTTACGCCGGAAAACAGCATTCTCTAAAGAAATACGCAGCTTTCTTCCCAAAGTAGAGCCTAAGACACGGTATTCCCTTCCCCTAAAAAGTAATGGTTACGGGCCGGGTAGAAATAGTGATCACAAGAACAAACCTTCGTTTTCTCATTTGGATCTTCGCCATTATCGTACCACCCCAAGCTATTTGTTCCGTCGGAATAAACAGTGATCCTATCATGAGGATTACCGGCGAAGTAGCCGACATATGATATGCCGTTATCATCAACGTATGCGTAAAAGGTCATGTCGGCGTAAGTGGTTTTCTGAATCAGTGAGTAGGGTGCATATTGAATACACAGGGCTTATATACCAGACGGAGAAATCTAATCAATGAATAGGCGATGTCCTGATATAGCTTGCTGTGACTGTGTAACCCCACGGCACAGCGAGGAAGCGGTGCAGTTGCCCCGGAATAGGAAAATCAGTGCAGATTGGTTGATCTGACGACTGGCCGATACCTGGCCCTAAGCCACACCCGGGCATGAATGCCATTCCGAGGCGGGGCGTTATGTTCTCCTAGTCGAAGGCATCAAAACGTCCGGCGGTTCCACATGTTCGGTGGTCGGGCTTTGAAAGAGTCATCGGCAGGCATGATAGTAAACCGACGTTTGCTTGTTAATGATTGATGGTCAGGTAAGATGATGAGAAAGACGATTATGAAGTGTCTGAACGCGGATTATGCATTAGTGTGCGACGTCGAAACAGATCGCAGCGGTAAAAATTGCCCATATTTTAGCCCGACAGACATATCTACATTGACTCAGTGCCCGTTGGCGCGTCGCCATAGACATGTGTTAAGAGCTATGAGTTACCACTCGGAGGTAGGTAGCGATCGTTATGTACACTGGCATTGACTGCACTGTGATGACAAGATGTGAGTATTTTCGGAGACTTGGAAAAGAGGCCTAACGAGAATTAATAGTTGCTAATTCGTCGAGCTTGAGCCGCGACTTGGGCTTCTCCAAGCTACTGACAGCATTCTCGAAAATGACTGGACAACATGTATGCTGGCGAAAGCACCGGCAATTAGTACGGAAATGCACGAGGGACGTCCGGTCATTGACTTACAATATCAACCGCATTTAGGAGAACACCCGAAGCTCGGAAGCCTCGCAACACAGGTCAGACGAGTTCACCGTCAAATCCTGGTCGCTTTATTGGACAGCCTAGTAAGAATTTACTTTGATTCCAGAAAACGCGGCACGTACAAAGACAGCTCAGAGCTTCCAGTGCATCCGTGTGAGTGTGCGGTCCCAATAGAACAAGCCGATGTACTTCCGTGAATATTCTTTGCGTTTGGTCATAGGACTTCGGCCCATATCAGCGAGCGTGATTGGCTGATGACTGTTGACCAGGCCGAACGACGCGAATAAGAATACAGATGTTTACTAGTTGATGAGATGGTAAGTAATACACGTGATTTAATTGTCTGGTTGTGGGAAGGAGTGTGGTTCCAATTGATTTTCTATAATGTAACGAGCGTCGGGGAGTCAAACACGAGCTTACGCTTATGAAAACCAGTGTATAACCGCCTCGAATGTGGCAAAGGTTGCCATATTGACTGGTACAGCACTGAGGTGACATAGAATTAGACCCTTGAAGGCGGTCCAGGAAAGATCTTACCGAATGAGAGTAGGCGCCAGTCCTCGAAAGAACACCGCCAGTCCTTCGGCTTGATAAGACGCAACAATTGTGGACCACACGGTCCGATATAGATTTGCCCTAGGTAGCAGAGGAGAGCTTGGACTTGACCCTGTGTCCGGGCTTGATATCGAACTTGTATGTGAGCTTTCGGTGCTTTGCATACGGGTTTTAACAACATCAAGAGGAAAAGTTGTCATCCACCCGACTGAAAAGCAATAAACAACGGGTGAAGCTATCCTTGATATCAGTGGAACTCGCCTATGCCGGCCACACCACCAGCCAATAGCATTGCAGCCCATGAAGGTGTCCGAACCTGACCATCGACTTGTGATAGCAGGAGCTGAATCTCAGAAGGATGGAGAGGCGAATCGGGAACTGGTGTGAAATATCGGGAAGTTGCTTCGTACTGTGATTCTCGTCAGATACTCATCAACAGCGAAACATAAAGATGTACCGCAAAGAAGTAGGATCCGTAACCCAAATCTCTTAGTGCAGTCGCAGTCATGCCCCGGTACAATCCACGTATTCCATTCTTTCTTAAAATATCCAGGATCACCTCATAAGTCGAGCTTGGTACAAGAAAAGATTGTTGACGAATCTTTATCAATTCTGTGGGTGTCGTCACGATGCTGTACGGTCATACATTGAGGATTGGATACCACTCATTGAGATATGGTACATACGAGGATACAATGCCGCTTCCGGCACCCGCAAGAGCAATCTGAGTAAGCGTAGGAATTGAACTGTTGTTCTCTAACTGAATCTTCATGAAAAACCGGTATGAGGCGAACACTAGGCCGTTCATTAGGGCAGCGGTGGCCTGAGACAGATATCAGTGCATCAAGAGTCAAATTAATATGACGCAGTCGACATACCAGTGGCGAGGTGATCCCTTTATACATCCCGATGAATCGCTCCTCCTTAATGATCGTCGCGAGCGCGTGCATTGTCGAGCGATACTTTCCGGTCATCTCCGGATTCTGGAATCGAACTTTGACTGCAATGCAGTGATCAGCAATTGCATTGCAGTACCCCAGGTTAAATTACCAGTGTCAAAGGGGTATCCAACGACAAGACCAGCTATGCCCTTGGAGATAATCAGTCGCCTTGCTCCATGCCTAATAGTTCGCTTACACTAATAGTTCCGGCAAAGAAGTCTAACAGTGGATTAAGCTCGACTAGAAGGATAGAGAATATGTTGCATAACGAACGGAGAAGAAAAGCAAAGGAATACCTTCACTCATGACGGTAACATGAAGAGATGCGGCGGAACTCGGATGACCATCCATACTGATTCCCACGCCCCTGAATCATCCTCGTTACAACTCGCTTCCACCGCCGTTCACTTTTGACACTACTGACCATGAGGCGCTGGGGTGCTGAAGGGATGTTTGGACTTGCTGGTGGCGCCATATCCAATGAATCACAGAGGAAGTAGGTGCCCAGTTATCTCTAGAGTGTCTTATTCTCGATGCTAATATTTTGATAATCCAGCTTAGACAAAGGGCAGGAATGGATGAACAAAAAGAAACCTGAGAAAGCGATCCCTTTTCTTTTGAAGGCTATGGAGGACCCTAATAATTTGGACGCATGTGTCAGCCTCGCTCTAGCAATGCCGCACGATATTGCCATTGAGTTATTAAAGAGAGGGGAACAACAAGGCTCGTCGTTACTGGGTTTATCTTGCATGACCTCTGTATTGAATTCTGTCTAGGACGTGATAGTCTGAAGAGGTCACTTGGAGAGGATTGCTTTGAGGACAACGCGCGGTACGGTGCTCCTAATTTCTGGGGTATACTCGAAACTCGGCCGTACATGCGTCTCCTTGGTACCATGACGCGTATGTATGTTCAGTTGGAGAACTGGAACAAAGCCATGTATGTACGACAGTTTTATTTACTGACTATTGGCTGACTTGTGATACGTCGTGCAGAGAAGTCTCGCTCGAGGTTCTCCGTATCTGCAGCTCGGACAATATGGGACAGCGATATTGGGTCGGGTCTTTGCTCTTACAAGCCGGGCGACCAGCTGACGCACTCTACTTTACTCAACAATGGATCAACTCTACTGATGGCACCCCGCTCGGAGGTGGAATGGACTTTAAAGAACCTTCCTCGGCCCCCCTTACTAAGAAAATTGAATGGGCTGATGACGAGATGGTCTATCCCGCAGCTTTGGCAGCTTTTACTCTATGGGGAGATTGCGAGCTGGCTCGACAATATTTACATGCCGCCGTCGAAGTAAACCCTCAGGTACTCATCAAGGTAGGTCTGCCTCTCACGTAATGATATTCGCTTTAACGATGTCAACATTTAAAGGTGCTTGCGAATTCCAAGAGACCATGTAATGTAGATTCTCCGTAGGCTTTTCAACCATTTCTGACGTATATTTATTCTATGAATGTAGCCGATCTCAAAGCCACTCCATCGCGCACATTGAACGGCAGAGAAACTGCTCACGATCACCTATGGCTTACGCAGGATTTATGGGCTAAGCCAGAGGTCATGAACTGGGTGGACGGTGACGCCTTCGTCAAGCAGCACGTATTAAGAGTATGCAGCGAGCCAGGATGCGGGAAGGTAGAAGAAACCGTAAAGCAATGGCAGCAGTGTTCTGGTTGTAAGAAGGTGAACATTCTATCACGTTCTTGCAATTCAATGAAGAAATTGGTTCATACTTGTCCAATAGGCACACTATTGTAGCCGAGCTTGCCAGAAGGATCACTGGAGTGCGCACAAAGAGAGTATGTTCTTCGCTGTCATCTCGCATTATCCTTCAAACTGACCGATGATCCTAGTGTGCAAACGCGAACAGAAATACGCTAGACTCTCAAAGATATATTGAACCTAAGTAGCCAATTGTACTCCCTGCGCTCGCAACAATTTTATGTTCAGACACAACGGAAGCACGAAGACGCAAGAGGACTGGAAAGAAGACGCCGGTTGAATTTTAAGAAATATGGCTAACAAGTGCTACGAAGAAATGCGCGATTTCTCTTCCTCAATACACGAAGCCCATTCAACTCGACAAGACTTCCGCCCCAATTAATTGGGTCTGCAAATCAAGTTTCCACACGCGTTTTTCTTACAGACTAATAAAACAGTCAGTAACGTGATTGCAGTACAGTATATGGATGCAAGAGACGAGTACTTACCGCCTTGAGATTGCTTGAAGGCGCAGGAGTGTCCCACACCGTAGTTATTAGAACCGTTGCACGCATCGACTAGGACAATCAAAGTGAGTACAAATCTCGGATATGTAATGATAATTTTTACCAGCATTGTCTGCAATGAGGGCAGCACCATTTACTTGCCCCGCGGATAGGAACATGGCCGTTAAGGCGATCATGGCAATGGAGGCAAATTTGAACATCATTTTCGAAAGAGGATGGGCAAGATTGTAGTGGTTGACTGTGAACGAGTAAAGTCTGTATCGACGAGGTTGTTGGATAGAGAAAAGATCACTGAGGCAAGGTTTTATAGGCAGACAACGTCATCTCCAGAACCATTCTTGTGTTTGTAGAATTATCGTGAGTTTCGATAGGCAGACCTCTCATGCCGCAGAAATCTGTTCCAGAGAGGTTTCAAGGAGAACTGTAGTCCACGAGATATGGCCAAATGGACATGAGTGGTATGAGTTGCCTTGAGACGAGTAAATGCGACATACTAGACTCCCAAGGAAGCCAAGACAATTCAATGTTAGAGTCAAAGCAATGCGCAGGGCGTGATCTCTTACTGTCTATTTGGAATTTTAACAGATGCGATTCAACACTTTACTTGGGGACATCAGGTCTGGAAGGACTCGTTGCATCGAAGCGGATAGCAGTTACGTAACGGGTGCTCTTGAAGATGTTAAGTTGCTGCGACGCAAGCTTGCACAGGTTACTGTCTGATACCGGAGTTATCTTTGATGGTACAGTTAACTATCTCAAAATGCATGATATCAAAATGCATAAATCCAACTTTGCGTACAAATCGGATGGGAACCAGCTCGGGGAGCAGTGAATTCAGCTAGAAATGCATATCGCATAATGCATAAGGATCTCAGGGTGGATATGCATTAGGGGCGGTCAGAGTCGCGATTCTGACACGATTATGGCAACGATTATGGACGCGATTTTGTTGACAGAATCGTGGGAGAATCGTGAATCGTGCAGAATCGTCGAATCGCCTCCAAGAGGCGGTTCGACGATTCTCGCGATTCTCAGTCACGGCGATTATGGTTTCGATTATCCTTGTCAACCCTTGACGTCAAAAGCTTAGTTGCCGCCTTACATAACAGACTTCAGAATCGTGGTGAGAATCGTCGAAGAGTCAAGGGTAGTCAGAGTTCCTCACGATTCTCCGACGATTATGGAACCATAATCATCTTCAGAATCGTGGCCAGAATCGCCTCAGAATCGCGACTCTGACCGCCCCTATTATGAGGTCCGAATTTAGGTGGTCTGGAACCATTTCACACTGTAAGATTTGCTCTTAAGGAAGCGATATCTATGCAAATTCATAATAAACCCTAAATTGGGCGAACTTTTATGCTAAAATTGTAAATATTCGCACAAAAGCACTGTGGCTGCTCCGGAAACGAACGGAGAGGTCATGGGATGCACGGGATGTTCGGGATGTTACAGGATGTCACTGAAATGTCACACATTGTGACATGTGAAGATGCATATTCCTCATAATGCATACGGTTTGGGTGTCTCCCGATCGTATGCATTGTGAGATAGTTAACTGTACTTACCAACTGCTCGTTATAGCAACTTTGGTTACGTCGAAAGGATATGGCATGGCTTCGATTCTGCTACAACAGTATACGCCTTGATTGTAATATTTTCTAGCTCCAATGAATAGTGATTGATGAAAGCACGATAACAAATCTGTGCTACTTACTGCGCTGGATTTTCGATTTTTCTCGAGGTCACCTGCTACGGCATTCCTACCTAGAAGTGGCTATCGTTCCGTAATTCCTGAAACAATATGTCAAAAGCTGGTTCTGGTTCCGGGACTCCAGCATGCCTGGCCCGTTTCGATGTACTCAACAAGTGAACCCCCACACACTGATATGCTCAACAAATTCGCTTCGACAGCCTGTACGCCATGTGCTCAGTGCGGCGCCACCGAAATCTGATATTGAGACTAATTATAACTCACCGTCGGGTCAATTCCTCGCCATCGAGCCAAGGAAATGAGAAGGAGTTTCGACGGAGTGCGTATGTCATTTTTGAAACATTTATGCCATGGACTCCGCTCCTTCGTATGTGGGACTTATAAAGCACGGGTCGCATAATTCGCCTATAAAGGTCAGCCGGTTTCGATCATACCATCCAACAACCACACTCGCACAGTTATAATCACCGTCTTGCGTACCACCTACAAAAATGATGTTCCATATCAAGTTGACCACTATGGCATTGGCCGCCATGTTCCTCTTCGCAGGACAGGCAAACGCCATCGCAGCTAACCCTGGTATGCATCGAACTCCCTCGCGACTATGACAATCTTCCCTGACCGTGATGTTTTCAGTCGACGCGTGCAACGGCGGTAATCACTACTCTGTCGGACACTCCTGCGCCTTCAAGCAGTCTCAAGGCAGTAAGTGGAAATTTCGACAACGTACATTCTGAAGCTTATAGTTTTGTAGCCTGCAAGACCAACAATTGCGGCGTGCTCGTCTGTGTCCCCAACTGACGCGGTTGCGTCACCGAACATGACGAAGAGCTAGATAGTCCGTACAATAGCTAGCTCGTTTGCGTAGTTTTTACAAATCCCATGCATGAAGTCGTTGATTTTGTGTTGGAACAATAGTAACTGTATATATCAGTGGAGTTCCGCACTATGTGTACCGGCCGGTGAGTATTGCGCCATGCCAGCTGCAATGGCTTGTATACAAGAATTCCGCGTCGTCACTCGCGACGTTGCCATTTGAAACCGGCATGTCAAGTTATCTACCTGTTGGTCCAGTGATAACTGTTACACGCTCTATGCGAACGGCGCTAAGATTAGTTCCGACCTTGCATACAATGGATCTACCAGTCCATATACACTGCTGTGTCGGTCTCTCTGGATTTAGATGACTGCATAAGTGGATGGATGGACGTCTCTGAGCTGTATTAAATCACGAAGATCTGTCCTCCTCCCCATCACTAGGCGAGTTTATTCCTCCCGACACGGCCCTGAACGTTAACAGCTCTCCCTGGACAGAAGTATGCCCAGCAGAGTCGGAGAGATCCTGTTTCCGCAGACGAAGCAGCATGCGAGTCGCTGTGATACTCGCGACCGACAAACTTAGCGGCAGAGTCTGTATGAAAGGCAGCATTAGCTAAAATTAACCTGGTATAATTGAGACGTTACGTCTGTCAAAAATGGCACTATCATGAGGACGGCAATAATACTGAATAGACTTTAGTATCAGATATGCAAAGTATAAGTCAGCTCACATCACAAAGTACATAATCGAGTCTTTGAACATCAACCGCATGATTGGCTTTAGCCTGGGCTGCAATGCACCTGAACACGATGATTGCAGTGACCTCAAATTGCGCAGATACGTGAACGCATGGTATACTACAGCAGTGAAAAGTATAGCCTCCAAGAATATGGTCGGTAAGCTAAACATGCAATTTCAGTATGCAAGTGCGATCTAGGCCGTATGTTACTCACAAGTAGAAATTGTAGGTACCATCTGCAGACACGATACGCAGAAAGCACAACACGAGAGATGCAATAGTGCTAAAGGTGAGCAAACCAAGGAAGGTCCACAAGACGCGGCGCTGTCTCCCCATAATTGCCCAGGCACGAACGACCATTATGCTTTCCATGACAATTAACTGTATACCCACTGGTAAGAGTCAGTGCGCAAGAAATAGCGACAATATAGATAAATAACACACACCATATATCACGGATTCAGGTACAATGAACATATAGCACGCTTCTTTCCAGCCTTGACCTTGCTGTAGCTAGCATATGGTATCACAAGGTGAGGGTCACATACCGAAGAATGGTCCACATCTAGGTCTCGAGGTGAGCAAATCATACCGAACGAGCCGGACAAAGTTGACGTACATGTGAAGATCCAGCTTAGAAAGACACCAGCGAATATTCAATAGCCACCAGACTCGGACGAAGACATCAGCTTACGTTGTATCTAAAGACTTTGAAAGTAAAGAATGTAACAGCTGGAAAGCGATGAGCTCTGGTATGACGTACGGAACATATCCCAGATTCGGAGAAATATCCCAAGGTAGCGATTCTGATATCATCATAATGAATACATTCAATGCCACTGTTGTCGTGATACTGGGACTCGCCAGAAAGAACAAAATTTTGATCCACGATCTTCTTGAGGACTGTTTCTAACACGTTAGAGAGCCGTGATCCTTCAAGTTACAAGGGACCGAAACATGCCCAAAACAATGCGACCTAGTAAAGGCTCGTTAGCGGCATACGAGAGAGGCCTGTCAGTACCAACCTCGTCGTCGATGCTTATCAGATAGTCCCATATGATCAGCGTCTCTGCAATGTCTGCATTTCGTGTAAATTAGTTAAACAGAGTTTAAGAAATGCCAGACGTACACGCTACAGCGTCAGATACGTGAAATTCCATGATGTAGACACTAAGAGAGACCCACACGGCTGCTCCGGGTCTTTATACCTTCTCTGCTTGCTGCGGAAGTTTCATGACAAAGAATCCGATATATTAAACCAAGAAATATAGTCCCGTCGGTGATAGTTCCCGAGAAACGACGACTGAAAATATCAGGAAGCATTTACAAGGGTACCTAACAAATTGATATATCAATGTGTATCTTATACATAAGCATGATATATCAATGCACTGTACGTACCGTCACTGGTTGATATATCAGCTCCAATGAGCTCGCGCGTACGGCCTATCCTTGCCCATCGTTGGCCCCCGCTACCCGCTGACTACCTGCAGAGGCGCTTCGCTTCTGACGCTAGAAATGGCCTCATGCGCGCGCCATCACGAATATGTGTCATGTTACGATCAGAAGGCGTTTCTCTGCTGAAGCTAGTTCTGAGAGGCTGTACCTTACGGGGGCTAAGCCGAATCAGTTTGGCCCAGAGAGTGTTCGGTACCGTAGCACTGATTTGTGTAGTACGGACTCTGGTCAGTTTCCTTCTCAGGGACATCGACCAGAATAAATATCTTCCTCCTCCTCTGCCGGATTATTTTAGTGAGCGTCCGAAGCATGCAAATTTTCCAGAATTCCTTCTGTATGTTGTTCTTATTGCTTTTCAGTTGAAATATGAGGGAATCAACGACAGGTGGTTTGAATTACAAAGATACAAGTGGTATGTACAACGGCATTAATCCTGAGACCTGAGGTCAATGGATGGGAGCGATGTCCAGTACCAATACCGTTGCGGGAGCTATTCAGCCGGGAGCCAGACAGGTGCACTAACGATCGTGTCTCGGTATCTCGGTGTTAGCAGCACTGACCATCAAACTATCACAGCTTACCGTACGCAGTCTGGCAGGTGTGGTCGGCATTAAGCTGCGAAAGCAGACGTAGCACTCAGGCCGAGGCGGCATCCCACACCTCCATTTGTGGCACAGGGAAGGCATGGTATAGGCCCTATAATGGTCGTCGTCTCAGATATCCATGAGAGAGATGTACAAGACGCACCTTCTCCCTGCCTCATAAGATTTGCTCCTCGCTACAAATCCAAGCGGCAATCCAAGATGTCACCATCAAGATATTGTCCGTCGTCCGACAAGTCAGGAAACCAAGTCGTGCTTCGAAGAACTGGGGGATGAGAGGCGATTTTCAGTGGTGAGGTCAACGCGAGGTGGTGGTAATGGTCAACGATTCAGCGGTCACATCGTTGGTTGGAATTGATCGGAAGAAGCCGACACATTAATCCTATTGGTTCGGTCGACGGGGTATTGATTGAACCGGACCTTTGCCTCGAAATACTGACTTGCCTCTGCCCATTCATTCAGGTATCGCGAGATTAATGAGAGCGTAAGTATATTATTTTAATTAGAATATGATTGTTTACTACTCTTGAGCATATTTTCATCAGCCCATGAAGGCGCCACCGTAACGTCTGCTTGTACTTTCTCAAAGGCTACTGCCGATTCGGCGACTATAAATGCCGTTACTCTCACTCGCGCGACCATCTGGCGCAGGAGGACATAGGCGCCATCTCCACCACTCTCGCATCCTCAGACAAAGCTGCGCGTGAAGCCACCAAGGTCTCTCCCGATGTGCCCAAGACGAAGGCCAAGAAAAAAGCGAAGAAAACCTCGCGTGGCAAAGCCCCCGCCCCCGCGGCAAATCGATACGCCCAAAACTTTGGGGGCGACTTCGATTGGGATATCGAAAACGAAATGGAGGAGAGAATGGATAACTACGGATTCACTGAGGACGATATGCAGGAGCTATTATGCCAAGGTGTTAATCCCTGGGACGACGATGCTATGGTCAGTGTCGATCCCTAATATCTTGACATACTGACTCATCTCTCTTGCAGGATGTCCTTGACGTCCTGTATGACTACTATTAGCTTCTATGTGCAACGGCTGCACTCTTAGGTCATTTTCTGGTAAGTGATGCTATGCTGGCTTGATTTCTCGGCGTCATGCTGATGAACCAACGCTTAAGGATTACAGACCCATTAACGTATGACATGCCCCTTATTGAACAGTAATACGCTCGACTCTGAAAAATATGTTTAACACACGCTATTAGCTGCAGAATCGGCGGCGATTTATCGCATGAAGATATCTACGGCGGACTCCTACGCTTAGCACTAACTCATGAGAATATTCTCGAGCCATGGTAACCATTCAATGCACACGTGTAGTCAGGACAGGAAGATCCTAAAATCCACTGACGGTCCGCATACTGCGACGCTGCTCGGTTAGGATACCGCAGGGTATCTCCCATGCGTTGGAGGATCTACCTTCTTCATACAGCAACAGATCACTAGGTAACCGAATTTTCATAATAAAGACGGTGGTGAGGAATTTGGGTCTAAACAAGCGGGTTTGAGATCTATAGTGCATGCTCACAGTGCATATATTTCTAGGTCCCAGATCCTAAATGCGAAAGATTTGGCTTTACTCTTTTGGTGAACTCAATCCTCGTGCTGTACGGCGCTCATCATCGCGACGATCCCCAAGCAACACACGAAATATCCCTGAGCCGAATATTCGGCTCGACGTCGGATCTGTGAGAGTGCTTCAGAGATAAGGGGGCCGCTGAACCACTTACTCGTGTTGTTGATGATCTTGGTGCTCATCGTAAGTGTTTCACACAAGACCTCCACATTAGAGCCTCCTGTTTTCCTCCAGGCTTCACACAAACGGGCTCCGTTTATTGATTTCCGATTATAAAAGGTGACTCAGAAGGTCTTCAACACTGTCCTCTCAACAGAAATGCCTCTGCTCTGGTTCACCTTAGCCTGCGACGGTTTGACCCATGTCGGTCATTGGCTGGGCGATGGCCAAGACGTCTATACGGTATGTTGAGAGAGCCTTTTGACTGCTTTTTCATCGTCATTGTTTGTTTCTAATTAAGTGCAAAGGATGAATTCTGTATTCATTACTACCTGCTCCACTTTCTCAACAATGGAACTTTGTGGTGGCCGCAAATTTTTTGTAACCTCGTGTTAGTGTTTCTATATCTGTCGCATCTCCTGTTATCTGCTGGCTGACTATACCTATAGAACAGCCCTGGACGTCAAAATCACACGGGCCCCAGGGGAAGCCGACCTCCCTTCCAGTTACGGTCACCATGCACAAAACCCGTTAGCTTGGGAATCTCACAGTCAAGAAAGCAATATGCGATAAATAACTTCTATGTTATTCTAGATTGTGATAGTATGCTACTGCAGTCTACCGATGTGTAGGGGGAGTGTAGTGAGACTTCGATAGAGAGATGAGATGTAGCTAGTAGTGGATCCGTAAACAGAGGTTGTTGGCCGCGACGTTGACCAAACGTTTCGTCTGTGGAAGACTCATCAGGCGGCAGGTCTCTCGACCTATAAAGGCCCGGTAATCTATTGCACGTGCAATGATATCATACCGGCACGAAGCGGCGGAATCTATAATTAGACTCTACGACACTTAAGACTTCGTGGCGCTTGTTCTCTCGAAGTCCCCGACGCGTTTGAACTAGGATTGACGCGTTTTTTAGGGTGAGTTCGTTCTCATTAACTACTTGATACCTGAAATCAATTTTCTGAAGATCCAAGTTCCGGAGAAATTGGAAGGTGGAGACCACAATCTTCAAAACAGAGACTTAGATATCTAGTTAACGGTGATGGGTGTTCGAATAGTATATTCATATGTGCAAGAAATGAATTCTAGGCATGAGCCTTCTTCTCTGAGTTGGTAGTCTATCACTGGGCTACCGTATCATCATTCCCTGGGTCAGGGGAATTGAGAAGCAACACAAATGGTATACGGATTCGAGTTCATCTCCGGAGAAATAAGAACAAGGATGGGTCGTATGGACTCTGAGTTAAATTTTAAAATCGCCCTCGGCATTACGCTTACGCATGCCTGGTGTACGGTGATTCCAAAGTTTAAACTCTTGTCACGGCGTAATGCCGAGGGCGATTTTAAAATTTAACTCAGAGTCCATACGACCCATCCTTGTTCTTATTTCTCCGGAGATGAACTCGAATCCGTATACCATTTGTGTTGCTTCTCAATTCCCCTGACCCAGGGAATGATGATACGGTAGCCCAGTGATAGACTACCAACTCAGAGAAGAAGGCTCATGCCTAGAATTCATTTCTTGCACATATGAATATACTATTCGAACACCCATCACCGTTAACTAGATATCTAAGTCTCTGTTTTGAAGATTGTGGTCTCCACCTTCCAATTTCTCCGGAACTTGGATCTTCAGAAAATTGATTTCAGGTATCAAGTAGTTAATGAGAACGAACTCACCCTAAAAAACGCGTCAATCCTAGTTCAAACGCGTCGGGGACTTCGAGAGAACAAGCGCCACGAAGTCTTAAGTGTCGTAGAGTCTAATTATAGATTCCGCCGCTTCGTGCCGGTATGATATCATTGCACGTGCAATAGATTACCGGGCCTTTATAGGTCGAGAGACCTGCCGCCTGATGAGTCTTCCACAGACGAAACGTTTGGTCAACGTCGCGGCCAACAACCTCTGTTTACGGATCCACTACTAGCTACATCTCATCTCTCTATCGAAGTCTCACTACACTCCCCCTACAAGATGCGTATGTACTTGTGCGACATTATTTCTAACTATATTAAGACGTATAATACCACTAGTCGTGTCAGTCTACCTATCGTATCGGTATCATCAGTCGTGACGTTCACTAACCTCTCAATGGGAGGCCTGCTTCCCATGTGGGCATACAGCCAGCGCAAATGACGAGACTGCCATTAATCTTGGAACCACAGCCGTGCGTATTTGTTCTTCCCAGCAACGATCGGGGTCTGGTGGCGCGAGCGAGGTAAGGATTGTGCAAGGTCGACATACGTCGATCCTTCTCCCAAGTGACCAGACTTGAGAGTTTGAACAAGGTCCTCAGTAAAAACCCCATTAAACCCAACCGTCCCCCGTTTCTCCTTCGCAAACTCGTACTCCCTGCACGCTGCCAGAACTACGTGAGAACCCATATCCGGGCGCCAGTCCTCCGCCAATACGGATTTATAATGAGGTAAGCCCTTCAAAGTCTCGTCCGCGATGAGGAGCATGTCCTCGAGCGAAGCGAGTGGGGGGACAGTGCGAACCCCTGGCTCAGGCAAGTCCCGAGTCATGCCGCCGGAGTGACAGCAGTCTAGTATTAGAGTGATTCGATGTCCCTTGATGCGAGAGATTTGGGAAAGGATTGTGTTGATCTCTCGGTCGCTAATGTCAGGGACGAGGGTGCCGTTAACGTCGAGAGTATTACGGTCCATGGGACAGAGGGCCTCAATGGATCCGCTCCCTGCAATATCGGCTTGCCCATTGTCAGAGTCTGTGTCCCAATTGTAGAAGTACTCTGAACAGGAGTAGTGAGAGCCGTGTCCAGAGTAATAGATGATGATATTATCGCCATACTCAATCTGTGGGTTGGTCATGACGCTGAGAAGGGTTCGAATAATGTTGATACGGGAAGGAATAGAGGTATCGCCTGGGTAGGTATTTGCTTGGGTGCCGATAAGGCGCTGGATCCGTTCTTTCGGCACGCCAAGGTGCTCCGTTAGGTATTTCTCCATGAACAATGCGTCCGACACGCAGCCGCGCAGTGGAGAGAATCGGTAAGCGTCAATACCAATGACAACGGCCCAAGAGGCTGTACTGTCCATTTAATACAATTTATCCCAGTAACTACTGAGGAACGTCAAATACAATTTACCCAGTAACTACTGAAGCTGTCAAAAATACAATTCATGCAGTCCTGTAAAATTGTATTTATATTGATGTGTTCTCGGTGAAATACGTTTTAGATTAATTTTCGACCGCTGTATGCCCATGTATGCCGCCTTATCTACATGTGGTGCGTCGTATTAATCCCATCGGTCCGTTCTCAGCTATGTCATCAGTGCACGCAAGTATGGTGCCGTGTTTTCCCGCCCTCCCATTCATTGCTTGGGTCCCAATAAAAAAAACTCAGGCCCGGAAATAACATTCCATGCACTGGTACTGCTAAACGCCTACCAATGGCATATTTTGGGTGAATGCGTCGACGTGCGCTTGGATGTGCCTACCGTGGGAATATAGCATTCCCAATCCGATAGGCTTGGAATCCTGGATGAAATATTTGGGATAGTGGATAATATAATCTGTTCTTTTAGATATAGATTATGTGCCAGTACAGGATATGATGACTCTGTAAGCTTCTTTCTCGATGCATGTAGGACTAGTGAAAGAAGAACATTTCGAGCTGATTTCCGGAATTTGCCGGACAGCCCCTAAATCACTCACAGTGACCAATGGGTCGCAAATGTACAGTCAATGAAGTTCTTCCAGCCCTCAAGAGTTTAACAGATGGTGTCTATTAATATTTATATATTATATATAGCTTTTTCGTTTCCATTTTATATCTGATTCAGAGATAAATATGAATTATGTTGTCAAATGCAGATGCACCACACCCTTTACCCCACAGTGCACAATCAAACGAGAATACAGAGTCTATAAAAGTATGGATTTCACTTATTCTGGGTGGTATATATCTGAAAAGGCACCTGCCCTGAGGCTCCGACACAATTTTTTTTCGGTCAGACGAAAGCGCACCAAGGGAGAATATGCACGTACATTTTCTAAGCAATGAAGTGAATAATGAGGTTTATACAAGTGGATCTCTGTAAATTGGACACTACGTTTGGACAATATAAAGCATAGTATTGCATATTCATCTCATCCGGACCTTGGTGATGATATAGGGAACTGCATAAAACAGATATACTCTAACAAATGGCCCAAAATGCGGTTTTTCGACCATGGAACATAGATTAATCAAGGTTGGGATGAATTTCATACACAAAAACCCACATAAATATACTATACACTGCTATAATACTATATTCCGATGATTTTTGGGGCCGCAGAAGGGATGAATCGAGCAGAGGATGCATCCCGAGCATGCATTCCGCTCGCTCAATCGCTCCGGTCCGTGAAACCGCAGAGTGATCGAGTGGCTGTGCAACTTCTTTTCTGCTTCTTTCCCTCACCATACGCCTATCGCATAGTTCCCCGTCCGCCTCCCTTGCCTATTTCAATGGGCCCAAGGTATATTGTATTTACTTATCATGTCAATACAATCTTTATAGATACTTTTGACGCATCGTGCTCCTACCCACTGGCCGCGCGTAAGCCCTCACGCGAGGCAGCATTATTAGCTCCATCCCGAACGACGAGGAACGTCACCACCACCTTTGCCATTAACTACGCCCACCAACGCCTGCTGCAACCACGATGCCCAATCCCATTCCTGTTACGACCCACCCCAGCATCCCCACATCGAAATCGGGGTCAATCGCCGTCGACCCCAGCTTGCAAATGCACTAACAATACTAGGTCCAACCAGAAAAACAACATCGGCCGCCATCTGCAGCCAGGAAAGCGACGCACACCCGACGACGACGGTCACGATGGCGACGGCGATGGCGTGAGGGGTGGGAGGCTTCGAGCATGAAGCAGAGTCTTATAAAGTCATAGCCGAGGGATGGAGCGGAAGGTGAGGGTGTGCCGGAGAGGCGCAGAAGGGCGGATGGATGCAAGCGAGGTCGGGATGCGGATGGCGGGCGACGCCGACCTTCTCCTGCATGTCTCACCCTTTTCGGCAGCGCAATAATCCCCACGTCCTCACAGTCCCCGTTTCGACCATACCTGATAGCGATGGCCACCGTCGACGCCTACAGCCCGCCGTGCCTGCCCACCGGCACATATTTTATTGTTGATTATATATATTCAAATATTACATGTATCTACTTATCTACTTATTTAATGATACAAAATTATCTTAATACGTGGCCAGGGAGGTAAAGGGGACAGACGACGCACAGTCCTATCATCGGTTGCGACGTCAGAGACAGGCTGACAGCCCTACTATAGTTATTGGAGAAATTGTACTTACGGTTGCTCGATAACTACTGGGAAAATTAAATTTACCTGTCAGGATAGGTTGGGCCCAAAATCTGGAAGCGTCTACACGGCGCGGGGCC
The DNA here is from genome assembly GCA_022818035.1 of Armillaria solidipes. Classification (NCBI taxonomy): domain Eukaryota; kingdom Fungi; phylum Basidiomycota; class Agaricomycetes; order Agaricales; family Physalacriaceae; genus Armillaria; species Armillaria solidipes. The sequence goes on along the minus strand of JAIWYQ010000006.1, from coordinate 3,460,801 downwards.
TATAATGCTGTTGATGAGTATCAAGGAGAATGGCTAAGAATGTAATCTTACCGTGACGCTTGTCATCAAGGGCCATTCACGTCTCACTCGATGACGAAGCGCGCGCTGCTTGATTGCAAATTCGAGGCGGAGCTCATAAAGCGTATTGAGAGCCCTCGATGCCGACACAGATTGCGCGTCTCTCCGCGATAGCGCTCTAGCCTTGGCCTCTTGGAAGACCTCTACGGAGTCGACGACGCCAGTTATACCATACTGCTTGGCCAGTTGAGTCTCCAGCTCTTGTAACGGGGTGATCCTCTCTGCAATGCCTATCAGCGCCTGATCTAGATCAGTCTGCCTAAGAGTCAGAATGGAGCTCAAAGCACTAAGAAAATCAAAACAGACGTCGGATGCTCCGCCCGTTGCAAAGGATCGTATTGGCAGGGCAGTGGTTGCGGATAAATGATATGGTGCATATCGAGCACGGTGAGGGCCAAAAATGTCGAGGCGTTGCGGATCGAAGGAAAGCGGCCACAGGGTGGGGTACATTCACTCTGCCCTGCGATAAAGCGAAAGCAAGGACTATGCTACGGTTAGCAAATGTTAGGTATGTGAAGGGGGCTGCTTACCTGGAAGAAAGTAAGAGCAAGAGCTAGTCAGAGGAGTAGGCTAAAATCAAAGGTTACGGTATTTTGGTAGGGCACTGAGGCCAGCGCAGGATTATAAAGGACCGAGAAGAGGCAGCCGTGACTCGAAGCCTGGCAGGTTATCGCCAGGAAGGAAACCATCTGATAACCTCGAGGATTGTCAACTACCTATGCATAAGACAGCTCATCATTGGTCAGGAACAAAAGCAAGCGCCAGCCGCGATTCGATTTTAGCTAAGCGCCTTACATGTTACCTTTGTTGTCGGGTAGAAGTCCAGATAAAGTGCGCTTCCGATACAATTTCACCGCAATCAACCAACATTCAGCAGCCGCTGGTAAGCTCGCGGTAGGCCTACACCCAACCACACGATTATCATGAAACAATGAAGTGGGGCTTTTCAGGGCAGGCTATACCTTCCATCAGCTATGACTTCACAGCTAAAAAAAAACGTATCGCGAATGGAAAGAAGCTTTGTGCCGCATCGGCGAATGCCGAGGCAATCCATGCCGTCTGTCAGTGCATTTCGGAGACATTTTGTGGTGCTACCACGATGCCAATGATTGCTCGACAACGTCCTCGAATATTTCCTATATTCGATGCACGCGCCTCTCAAAAATTCCTGTACCTCTTCTCTCGGGTCAGTACCTCAATTTGATAAGTATCTTGGATTTCGGAATTTCCCTCAAGATCAATACAAGTCGACTTTGTTGTGTGGGCCTCGTGTTACCACAATTACAGCACGACAGTCTACAAGCTCCGTCGCACCTGCGAATAAGTAGTAGCCGCGCTCCGAAAAACTTGTCTAGGCCTTCGGATTATCGTATAATGAATTCATTTCTGTGGTAGCTTGACAGAAAGCGGGGTAAAAGACATACAGGCTTGCATACCTCAAACACTGATGACAGAGCCTATCTTCTCACTGATACAGTTTGTAGATCATCATCGCATTCTCCTTATGGAACTTAGAAAGCTGGAGGCTCCGCCTGGGCTTCGCACTCTTTTGCACTTATTTTCCCTCTGGCTGGACCATGAGGCGGCTTAGGCCGTCAACTTAATTAACCTATGAGCATAGTAAGTATTTGCTCGGACGTTCGATAAGGATTTATATCTTTCTGAAAAACAGCTGGTCGTTAATTGAAAGTGACCATAACTTTCTGCTCCCTACCTCTGAATATTGGGCACTTGACTCTTGGGCGCTTACTACGGAAGGAGCTTGACTTAAGTCCCGATACATCCGACTATTCATGACGACACATATTCCAGGCGGCGGCAGAGGAATTGACACCTCACCAGGTGACTTACATCAATGCTGGTCTGCGGCGCTGCTCATGACGCTATGCCTCGCATTGTTCCGTTCTAAAACCCTCCGTATCATTGCTGTCCAGATACCTGGTATATGTATGGACAGATTTGTGGTGCTTCCCACCCTAGGCCAATACAGAGAGATCTCATATCATTGCTTATCCTCGGTCATCATGAACCACAAGCCTTATCGTGCCACTCCCTACGCTTGATGGATTGTGTCATCAGTACCGACACTGGGAGGCCGGTAAGTTGGGTCAGGAACTTGAACTGCAATGACCTCTATGATGTTGATCAAGCTATCCGACTGGACGGCGAATGGGATGAATCATGAATGCATAGCCTACGGCAAAACTGGATCTCAACGAGTTCTCACTGGTGAACAGCTCGCAAACCGAATGCTAAAACGTCATTGCCATGATTTCAACCAGCTACTAGTCTGTTTCGTTCTATTTTGAACTATCTTGACGCGACTCGCACGATCCCGAAAATACTAGAGTAATTCATATCATGTTCACCAATCCCTGCCCGGAATTATTCCGACACAGCATATCGCCATCAGCGCCAACTGACACGGCACCGCTGACTACTGGGTAGCGTCTTATCCCCACCCAAGCATATCAGTGGACGTTCTGAATAATTCTTCTCAGATAGCGACATTCTGTCTGCTCATCATCATCCTGGAAGCTGCACCGGACACCATGACCTGCGACGGCATCGATTGAAGAAGCCTGAAATCGGAGCTGTTGACGGCGGAAAGAGAAGGCTGACTCTATTCATCGTCGTAATGCTACTGCATTTGCCACAGAATAGCATAGGACGCTTTGAACCCCAGTCATCCAGAAGAGGCATTCTTGCTTTACTCGATACAATGACAAAATACAGTCCGAAACAGGTGTCAGCGTATCAGTCGCTATTATCGCACCAATAGCTCCTCTCTGAGTTCACGTCTGTTTGTACTGACCTCGAACCCCTCCTTTTTCCGGAGATAGGGTTCCCTGCGTCACAGGCAACATCGACGCTGTCATTGTTTCTTCGCCATATCCCGCAACAGCCGTGTGGAAGTGTGCGCACGTTTGTTAGCGTAGATGTGATACACTGCGACGAACATGAGTATCTGATTGAAACGACGTTCTTGCTGAAATTACAGAGATGGTGAAATGAATCACATCTACATACACCCGCCACGACCCATCTCGTACAAATGCAACAAGGCAGACGATCAGTGAAGTGGAGTACACGGACGAAAGTATCCCAAAGTCAGAGAAGCCATGGCCAAGCAGGCGAACTAGATGCTCGCTGCAAGTACAAGGCAGACATACGCGACTGCCGCTTGAATTTGGACATTTTTTGGGTAGAATGAGAGAGTACAGAAGGCTGCGATGGAGGAAAGAAAATGGAATCAGAGATGGGGATACGGAGAAAAGAAGTTGAACCAATACTCACTCGTCGCGAAGACAATTAATAGGATGAGAAATAAGGTCATTTGCCAGCGCCGGTCCCAGGTAGTCCAACGCCGCCATATCTGGACAAATTAGATCAGAAGATTATCTCGTAATAATAGTTCGACCTACCATAACGCTAGAGGCCAGGATGGTACGTATGGCGCCTGTGATGAAGTACACATATTGCTGAAAGAGAACGATAGCAATGGAACACGACTTCAAGATGGATGCGTGTCGCTCCAAGTGCCACAAGAGGGCAAAGGAGAGAAGAGAATACGTAAATGCTATGACTGTGGCGATCATGCCTATTAGTGTTCATTTCCCTGGCACGTATCGACACTGGAGCTAAGGCGTTAGCCACATAACGTATGTGGATGTTCCAGGCCGAAATATTGTCGTATAGATAGATACCTGAAGATCGACCGTCAAATCACGATTTATCAACGAACAACGGGTCTTACCAAAGAGAAAACTGCCGATGATGTCCACGTTCAGGAGTTCGACCATGACTGACGTAGCCATATTCCTGGCCGTTCAAGGTTTCGCGTTCAAAGTGAAACAGAGATTGCTGTCGTTGATGAAAAATAAGGACCCTTTGATACCCATATGTCGGTATAGCAATACAAGGAGCCCAACGATCAGGGAGAATCGGGAAATTGTATCCCAAGGCAAGCTGAGAGATTAGAGAATTCGTAACACTAGAGACAAGACTAATGAATATGTGACAGGGTTTGATCCACACAACGAATTTTTTGATAGTCAGCGGAAATGTCGAAACCCTGCAGACTGTCAGTTCTGTCGCAGAGAAGTCATCGTGACGTCGTTATCACTGTCGTAATTGTCGACCAAAAATAGAAGAAGCTGGTCGCCACATAAAGGTAACCGGACCACATTCTCGCGTCGCAATGTAGGACCAAAAATGAGCAAGGGGACCTTGCCGCGAGATCAGCTGGGAGGGAGCACTATCAATGCAGAATCGACTCACCTAAGACTCTACTCCTTTCATAAAGACGAAGCACTGCGGAGATCCAGACGCTGTGGCAAGTCCCTTTTCCGGGATTCTACTGTCATGACGCTATCCAACTCCAACGGGGATCGTACATGCGTAGTAACAGTTCTTGCACAGCCAAGCCATTGAGGATGGTGGTTACCTGAAGAGATTACGAGCACACCTGTGATCACGACCACGATTTTGCACTCGACCGAGGCCGTCCGTTAGCCACATTGGCAGCGCTATGGAAGACGCTCAAAAATCCTCAGCGGACGACGGCTCGTGTCAGGATGGTTGGCAAAAAGGTGGGTGACCAATGATAAGGCCGTCAGCATCACCGTTTCCGGCAACAGCTTCCAGGAACGGCCTCAGAGATGGCTGACGATAGCAATGTAGCTGATAAGATGCGACTATGGCTGCAGACGAGTATGCCTAGACGTGTCCGCGGAAACCCGACACGACTGATCAAGTTACTCATCCGTGAACCAAGACATTTCCTTCTATTTCCGTACTGCAGGTTATGTCGAAACCGATATGAGGATCTCATACCCAACATACTGAATGGTCGTACCAGGTCACTGTGGTAAACCCGACGGGAAAATCAACCGCGTTTTACAAGATAGAAGAAATTGGCCTTTCTTCCAAGTTTCGCGGGTGAATCTGCGAAGGCGACTGTAGGAGCAATGTGGTCGACAATAAAGACACAGATGGGCCAGTGCCTTTGGAAAGTGAGGCCCTGTGAGAGCAAAACGTTAACGGATGCATACATTGTCATGGAGGCAGACGTACTGGCACCATCGACGACGGCTTCATGATGACTGAGATACAGGTATCCGTTGTACGAAGGGAAGTCTGCTTTCTTTGTGATACGGTCATCCATACTGGTAAGTGATGCAGGATGTTATTCGCCCATGTTGTCTCAGAGAGTACAGCAGGTCGTCGCGAGAGAGCCTGCAATGATAGCGTCTAGTATATTCTCTGTCTTTTTCAATGAAGTGACCTACAGAGAGCGCCGGCTTTTTTCGAAGGCTCTTGTCGGCCTTGCACAGGGAGGTCGAACATCCTCAAGGTGAGCTGGTGATTGAGGCCCTGATCCGGAGGCGAACTGCAGAGAGCAAAGATTTTCCTGCCACCACTATACAGACATAATCAGCACGAAAAAGGGCAACAGACTTTCAACACGCACACCTTCGTCTCTGCATCCGAACCACATACTGAGTTCGCTAACAAATTAGACGCGTCTGGCAACCTCAAGCTTTCCTCCAAGTGCCAATTTTCGGGAGAGAGCGACAGTGAGAAGTACGACGACTGTCTTTCCCGTAGATGGCATGTCCTATACTCGGTATCTACGACGTGAGCATACAGAGGTCAGAGTTAAGGATAACGACGCGAACTCCGCCTTGCCTCGAATTTCAGGTTGCTTTTCCGGAATATTAACGCGTCCTGAGGAAGTCAAAGCTGAAGTTTAGCAACAAGGATGCGAGCCAGTCGCCAAGAGAAGAGAGGCTAAGTGGGGATGATGGTGGTAAGCGGAAGGAGAAGACCGATCGGCCCGTATTGCCGACTCTTCTTCTTACCATCACCATCCTTCCTCTTTCTTCTCGTCAACGGCAAAGCACAGTTCTGACGTGTCGTGAACGTTTCTATGGAAGAGCATTGGCCACGGGGAAGTGCTAATGTTACACAGCTCTCAGTTCACCCTCAAGACCCATCTTGGACGTCCGTACATCCGGATGTAATTGAGAGACAATAGATAAGCGTGTAAAGGTACGAATAGAGCCTGTGCGTATCGCTCTTCTGATGGTCATCTCCAGGCATCTTTCTGTGTAGTTTTGTGTACGATCTAATTGTGCATTCTTGCAATACTTATATTATCTGGTCTTGAACCATATCAAGGTCTGGGGTCGACACTTGCGTCATTGTGTCGAGAATTTGTATCGCGTTCTTGAAGATGAACACACTGATGGTCATCTTGACTAAGTAGTAGTAGTAGTAGTAGTCTCTGAGTGTTCAGCAAGTTAGGAACAAGTTAGGAGAGGAAATCCGAGACATGTGCCGGTAGAATCGCTCCTAAGGCATGAGACCTCTAACGAAGTCCGTGATTCCATTGGTCTTTCTTTCCCTCCCTCATCACTGACAGTGTTTTAGTAAACAAGAGCTGCCCATTAACGCCCCTTGTACTAGTTTCAGGGACTATGGCTACTACCCAGCGGCCCGCTCAAGGGCAGACGTCTTTTGAAGTTGGACTTCTCAAAGTAAGTCACGATTTATACATTGTTCTTCAAATTTTTTTAAATGTTCACATCAATAGGAGCGTGCAAAGCGGTCAGCATCTGTACTAACTGAAGTCCCAAACAACTATCTTCTACCTCATTTCATTTCCGTCTTCCGACACCACCTTCTCATCTCAAAAGTACCCGACTCTCCGGATGAGGACACTCCCGACGCACTTCAATGCTTTATTGAAATATTTCGTGGGATTCAGACAGAGGAAGACAAAAAGTGTCTTCTACCACTCTGGCCCAATTTCCTCGCCTGGTCCATCTATCTGCTCAGCCATGAATGCCATACATATCCGTCACATGCCGTCCGCCTCATCGATAAATTATTCTTCGGCACCTACGCAGGATTCCGGCAACAGATAACCGACTCTATCGACCTTGGACCCTTGATATACCGGAGTTGGAAGTCGCGACACCCATGCGCGGTCGAGGAAACTCGACTTTTGTATCTTTTCCTACCCAAGAACAACCCTTTCAATGGCAAGTCCAAGGTTGCGCGCAGTCCTGTCCTGAAGGCAATCCATCAGGATCCATCAGAGTATGTCAGACTCTGCATGCTGTCCGTCATCGAGCACGCTTGCCAAACGCCGATTGACCCACTCGCCTTTTCGGACAACTTCGCTCTGGTGGAGAATGGCTGTTTTGAATCACCAATATTACTGCAGGGGTTTATGGACAACGATGTCCTCGGGTGGACTTTCTACGTCCTTCGCCAATTCATAGACTTAGCGAGCCGAGAGCCAGTGTTTAGATGGAACCCCGATATCTCAAAGTCTCCCGGTGCTACAATATGTGCATTGCTCAGCTTCATCGAAGATCGCCTACGGAGCAACCTCACGATTCATATAGCGGCGAAGCTGCTGGATCTCCGCATTTTGGAGTACATCGTCAAACTATCGAGATTTACGGCCGACGGAGGAGACTCGAGCATAATTAGCTCAAAGGCGCGAACAATGATGATCTCCATCATCGATGCATATCGTTGTCTGGCTTGCTATCGTACCTTACTGTGGAGAATCCGTCGCTCCACAAAGGCGCTGGAAAGACGAGGAACTAGGATTCCCGGTTGGCTGAACGAACCGTGGAGCCGAATGAAGGGTGCGGCGGATTTCTACACGTCCGTAAAAGTTCAGTATGACGAGAGAGAGGGAAGACGTTGTTCCTACTCAGAGGTGCTTAAATTCTTCACTGCTTTAAGGGACATTCTAATCGCCACACAGTGCACGAATACTTTGCGAGCAGCAGCGCACCCCTTTGCCACATGCTCCGGATGCAGAAATGTGGATTATTGCGCATCTGAATGCCAGTCTTTAGACTGGAGCAACCACAAGAAGTTATGCCTGGAAATAAGAACTGGTATAGTAGCATTATTTTAGTGAACGGGCGTTGCCACTGATTCGTTTTACCACTAGAGGGCCTAGAATTCACACGAATCTGTTCGCGCGACTATGACATGTTTGCTTTTATAGCTAAGCAAGCCATCCGGAACAATTACCCCAAGCGGGAAGCTATGCTACAAAAAATCCATGAGCCTGAGGGCCGTGATTTTTGGAACATACCTATAGACACCGTTACTATCGCCTTACCGCCACAGACCGACGTGGTAAGGATGTCTGAGCTTCGCACCATGTTCCCAAAGAAAGGGATTATACATCGAATTTCTGAAATCAAGAACCTCATCCGTCGTTATGGAGTAGGAAGGGTCAGAGTGATTAGCTTGTGTGCGCCACCATACGCCGAATGGCATTGGCACGATGATCGTAAATGGCGCCTGGAGTTTGTAGTACAGTAACCGTTTACCCAGTTCAGAGTACATGTTTATATGCAGTATCGCGAGGATATGGAATCGTTTCTCTCTAAGCTTAAACGTTCAAGCTTGTTATCCAATAATCATGATACAGTCGGGCCTACACCTCGCGAAGGCGGGACAAACGATGGAAATCCTTCTCCATGAATCATGCTATGATCCTCCCGGAGATCTAAGGGCAGCGTCAGTTTCGGAACTCCCAAGAAGAGGGCAAGAAACCGACGTACCGTAGCATCGTCACTGGAAATTGTTCCTTCCGGAGGGTACAGTCTTCATCGGGGTGGGACTGGGTGATCGAAAATTGTATTCATCGATGCCGCTGAGGGCGCTGCGACAGGAAATTTCCGTCCTTTTCCGCACTGAACGTTACATCGAAACTTATGGCATCCCACAGATCTTCATGCCCAAGGTACTGAACGGTCGTACCAAGCCCCCATGAAAAATCCAGGAGGAAGATCAACCGCGTCCTACGAGATGGAAGAAACGAGTTCTCCCCAGGAATTCCCCGACGAATCTGCGGAGCCGAGGAGCAATGCGATGGTCGATAAAAACACAAGCATGCCAGCATCTTCGGCTATGTGAGAGAAAAACATCGGTAGATGCACAGATTTTCAGGAGGGCAAGACTAACGATGATGGTTTCATGATGACTGAGATGTGGGTGTCCGTCGTACGAATGGAAATCTATTTTGTCTGCGATACAGTAACTGATACCGGCAAGTAACGCAGAATGTTCTATCTGTCCATGTGGTCCCGGAGAGTACAGCAGCTCGTCGAATGAGAACCTTCAATGACAGCGTTTAGTATCTTTGTCCTTGTCAAGTCGGAAGTGACCTACGGGGAGCACCGGCTTTTTTCGAAAGCTCTTATCAGCCGTGCACAGCGAGGTCGAACATTGTCAGGGTGAACTAGTGATTGAGGCCGTAACCCAGAGGCGAGCTGTCGAGAGCCACTACAAGGATAATCAGCACAAAAAGGCGACAGGCTTTCAAGGCGCGCACCTTCCAGGCCGTCTTTGCTGGCACACCACACACTGACTCGGAGGTGACACTGATCATCACATCCATCGCCAACGGAGCGGAGCCGACTGGTGTCCTCAAGCTTTCCTCCAAGTGCCAATCTTGGTGGAGGCGCGGGTCGTCCGTTAAACAATGTATAGCGGTCGCAGTCACACTGGGCGATGTCGGAGCAAAATTGTGCGACAATGAGCAGGCCGGCTACCGTTTCCCCCGTAGATGGCATGAAAATGTAGCACTGTCGATACGCTGTGACATGATCCTACCAGAGGTCAGTGTTAATGGAGACGACACGACTCCCGCCTTGCCTCGAATTACATGTTGCCTTTCTCAACGTGTCCTGAGGAGGCTAAAGCTGAAGTTCGACGGCGAGAAAACGCTAGTCAATCGCCAAGGACGTCGCTAAGAAGAAATACCGAATTAGATGATGGTGGTAAGGAAGAGGAAGGATGATCGGCTCGTATTGTCGCCTCTCTGCTTCTTACCATCACCATCACCACACCATCTCCTTCCTCTTTCCTCTCGTCAACCAGGGAGCAATGACAGAGCGCAGATTGGATGTGTCGCGTACGTTACTACCAAGAAGAGCATTGACTACGAAGAAATGACAGCGCAGCGACCGGAAAAGCAGTGATACGACGTCAACGTTGCACCCAGCAAACTTCGCTCGGCTCACCATCGAGACCCATCTTGGAGTCGAAGGAATTACTTGGCATGCATCCAGATGTATTTGAGAGGCAATTGAGGGCGCCGCTGTGAAGAAATAACTGCAAAAAGGTACGAATGGAGCTTCTGTGAGGTATCCCTGATTCTGATGGTCATTGCCAGGCATCCTTCCGTCTCTCAAGAATCGGCGGTCTCTCTTGTGGCCTACAGCCTAACCTACGCCTGCACTGCACCCATACCTGACAATGATAGGAACTGCAATGGGTAGCGTGAGAACAGTCCACCAGGCTCGCGTAGTCTCAATCCTTGTTCTTTCGTTCGTCCTTCAACATCAACAGTCTACGTGGACCTCTTGTCATGAGCGACGTCGAATGGCCCAAATCTATATCAGAGTGGCGCGACCGAAGCTGGAATCCCGAGGGAAGTCGGCCATACGACCTCTGGAAGCGTGAGCCACTCCGAGATTTCTTTCGACAAAATGGCTATATCTTGTGGCACTCGGAACACGAACTTGGAATCTCAACCGGATCTGTGGAGCTTATCCCACCAAATGACGCGCCTCGTCGTCCTGATGGCTACACTTTTGTGACTCGTTATCAATGTCAGCCTGGCATCGTCATCTATAGAGCGAACTTTGGCCAGGTCGTACGTACCATCTTTTTCCACCTCTTCTTTCCTTCTACTTATTACCTATTGCGTCAGAAAAACATACATTGCACAGCCCGTACCATCCATAATCAAGACGTTGTCATCCGCCTAATCAGCATCGATGGCGACGCCACAGGAGACGAGCACTACAAGGCCATCCGACGCCTCTCCGCGGGACCCACGGCGTTTCGAGGAGATAACCACGCACTTCCTCTCTTGAACGAGCTTGAATTCAATGGACTCAGATTCGTCGTTTTCCCTCTACTGTCTATCGGCGGCCCATGGTTGCCTTGGTATTACAACGCGGACGAGATACTTGATTATCTGTCACAGATCTTTCAGGTGGGTTGACTGTCAGTGTACACTGTATCCCGGTTCTATTCCCATTCTTATTAGGGCGTCAAGTTTTGTCATGACAACTTAATTGCACATCTCGTATGCCCTTTGATTGTGGTGGCGGTGTACTATACTGATAAAACCTCAGGATCTTGACGTGACAATATTCTTTGCAACTTCCAAGGTCATCGGACGCAGCCTGACGGGACTTTCGACCTTTCAATCGTTGGGCCATTCCGATCTCATTTCCCTATCCGATATTATATCAACGACTTCGAAACGGCGGTTTGTTTCGATAAAGACTCGGATCCGGCAAGCAGGAAAATCACTGGCCTACCCAATGTCCGAGTGGGTAGAATCGGACAGTATGGTAGAGAATACGCGCCGGAAACGCTCATTGACGAGCCTTATTGCCCTTTCAAGGCAGACGTGTGGTATCTGGGCCGGATGCTTAACTTTGACATGGACATCAATATCAAAGGATTCGTGGAGAAGGTAAGCTTCTAATTGATGGTGGTACTGTTCTGATGCATCTTTGAATGTAGCACCTCAAGGCCATTCGTGAAGATTTTTCGTTCGATGAAGTGTTCGGCAAGTATTTTGCCCGGGTTAGTGTCTGTTTTATTCCGTATTCGACCTCAGCAGCCTGAGCTCCCTTCCAGGATACTATACAGACCGAAGAGATTGTGAGTCTACCAAGTTTGACTTCCCATGACCTTACGTTCTGACCTCATTTCAGATGCAGGTGTTTGATGAGGTGCGTGATATCACAGCTGTGCGGCGTTTTTTGACGTGAAATACTGCCAGTACATGGGCAAATTTAATGAGGTAACCACTCTTACTGCTACCGCTTCGCTGGCTATACTGAATATACGTCACAGGTCGAAGGGCCATTTCCGAAGGAGATATTGAAGCTGGCACTATTGCTGCTGGTGATGATCGCCTAAATGCGGTTGTCGAATCCTGTGCTACGACCGGATATGGCGCAACTGTTAGATACAGTCCTAGCCTTGCGAAAGAGTTCCTCTCAGGCGGTGCTGTCTGACTATATTGGAATCCAACAGAGAGAAGTGGAATGGGAGAAGTGGTAATTCTCTTATCGATTTATCTAAAATTGTTTTCGCCACTACGGAAATGGGACACTGCGCTTAAGGTTGTGGCGTATGCAGAACGTAACAGCCGAAGTCATCTCTCACGACTTTACGCTACCTTGGCTGTTTAGCTGCCGTTATCATGAAAAGCCTACAACTCAAAGACTTAACAGCTGCCGGTTATCGTGTGTACTCATTCACAACCTACATGCTGATGATCAGTCACTGTGAGCCCCCTAAACGCGGCTGTGGCGTGAGAATGATCACGAGATGGGTCAGCTCCCTCGCAATTATCTAGATGATTCTTCTCAATACCTTCGCAACGATTCGTCATTTCGCTTCAGGATCTAAGATTTGAACCGGCAGCTCTTTCTTTGTCTGTCTTTAATTTTCGTAGCTTGCATAAATTTACTCCTCTGCGGCTGACCAGGACTTGGGTTGGACCAAGTATAATGTATTACCTAGTACCTACCAGAATGGTGACAATTCTCCTCGCAGCAAAGGATTGAAAACGAGAGATACTAGGATTCCAGCGGATGGATCTGAGCCACAAGCCTGTTCATCACGCTTGATCACGTGGAGTTTTAATGACTTGCAGGGCTCTTGACTTCCTACATCGCACCGTCCTTGCCTCAGGCTGAGGTATGACAGATTTCGAATGGCCAAAGACAGTACCCGAATGGCGCGACAGATGCTGGAAGCAAGAGGGCAGTCGACCATACGATCTCTGGAAACCTGAGCCACTGCTCCAAAAATTCTTTCGAGTGCACGGTTACATCTTGTGGCTATCTGAGTATGAACGGGGCTTGGGAGACCAAAATGTAAACCTCTTTCCTCCGAACGACAAACCTCGCCGACCCGATGGTATCACCTTTATTTCTCGATATCAATGCGAGCCTGGCATCTACATCCACAAGCCGAGGTTTGGCCACGTCGTATGTTCGCTGTATTCACTTTAAGTTTGGTCTGCCCATTAAACGTATTAAGAATAACATCCACTGTCCGGCGCGGACCATATATAATCAGGATGTTCTCGTTCGTGTAGTCAGCATTGAAGGCGACGCGCACTATGAAGCCCTCCGACGCCTTTCTGCAGGACAGACTGCTTTTCGAGGAGACAACCATGCTCTTCCTCTCTTGAATGAATTTGAATTCAACGGGCTCCGATTCGTCATTTTTCCTCTTCTTTCTTTCGGATACATACCATGGTTCTACAACGTTGACGAGATACTGGATTATTTGGTGCAAATATTCACGGTATAGCGTCCATTGAGGCTTATCTTGGTTTAACTGAATCCTGTGTCTTTTTTTGCCAGGGTATCAAGTTCTGCCATGACAACTCGATTGCACATCTCGTACGCATTTTGGCACTTGCCGTCTTCATCTCGCTGATAATGCTCCAGGATCTTGACAGCGATAACATTCAATTCAACTTTTTTGGAGCTCGAACGGACCCTGACGGGACTACGGAACCTAACGTCACCGGGCCATTTCGGTCGCATTTTCCCATTCGATATTATATCAATGACTTCGAAATGGTGGTCTGTTTCCACAAGGACTCGGATCCTGCGACCAGGAAAATCACCGGCCTACCCAACGTCTGAGTGGGTAGAATCGGGCAGTATGCGAGAGAATACGCACCGGAAATGCTCACTAACGAGCCCTATTGTTCTTTCAAGGCGACATGTGGTATCTTGGCTGGATGCTTAGCAGTGATATGGATATGGAAGTGAGGGAGTTCATCGAACAGGTGAGGAGGGTTTTGAATTGGTAGTGATGTCTAATTAATCTCCTTGCGCAGCAACTCAAGGCCACTCGAGAAGATGCATCATTCGATGACGTATTCGGGAAATACTTGGCCCAGGTAACTGGGGAAGGACGGACCCATGTCAACGTGCTGAACCTCTGCCCAGGACGTCTTAGGGACCGAATACATGGTAAGTACGCATCATTTCCTACACTTCCCCGCTTCTAAACACGAATCTCGGATGAAAGTGTTCGGGGGGGGGGGTGCGTTGGTAATTATTTTCTCCATCCTTACATTTCAATGACACGGTTTTGACAGTATATGACTACAGCCACTGAAGTGAGTACTCTCCGTCCTCTTCCCTTTTCGTTCCTGGTTTTGATATAGAAAGACCCTGTCCTCGTGCAGACTACAAGGATAGCATATTCGCTCCTCGTCATGATTGCTCAAATGCGGACATCAGAAACTGAACAAAGGCCGACACTCCAAGGACTTTTAGATGATGTCGCGACTTCGTGGAAAAGCTGTTCTGCCGCAGTATTGTCCAACTACATTAGTATCCAAAGGAGGGCCGTGGAATGGGAGAAGCGGTAATATTTACCATTTGATCCTGACTACAGTCTCGTACACCAAACAATGTGCAGCTGCTTTATACCTTGGTAACAAATTTAAAGGACGGCGAGCAGAAATCATTACAGCGATGCTTGGCTATCTCCAATTGGTTTCTCATTGCTTGAGTCAGACCCGAGGCCGATTTTCCCAGTGCTGGATGATATATTAAAGATCTCCATATCACTCAGTGGGCGCATAAGTTAACGACGGTATTGCATGAGTCTCTTTCGAAAGGAACCCTAGTACATTAACACACCGAGTGTAGAGTAGCTCGTCCTTTAGCCGGCATGCGTACAAAACAGTCAAAAAAGTCACACCGAGCAACGTGGGCGCAAAGCTGAGTGACATCGGGCAGGCTAGTCACCAATTTTTCCGGCACAGATGACACGAAAGTATCCTACGCTTAGGAGAGGGTGGGATCTTACGACGTAATATTGAGGTGAGAAACCACGATGAAGTTGAAGGAAAGCTCCGCAACCTTTACATTCAAGGCGATAAATCTCCTGGGAAGAAACTTGTTAATCCACCCAAACCTTCCATAAAACTCTGGTCAATACTGGGCCGATATAATTCCCTAGATATCTCTCTAGGGGTAAAATTGAGACGGAACGTTATAACGTTATAACCAGGTGCTGGTTGACACGCAACAGTACAGCGTCCTCGGGGAAAATTGCTGGCACCCCGTGTCCATCATGACTGAATCGCGAATTCGGGTACTACATGTGAACGATTGAGGTGCTGTCATGAGAAAATTTGAGCATCGCGAGCAGTAAATCTGTACCGCAGAGTTTTCATTGATGCGCGGAGCCGAAAGCATTAGGGAGTCTCTACTGGGTCCATTGGAGAGAATGTGGCTTGAAAAATAAAATACACCCGTCTCTCTTGAACCTTCACAGCTCCTCATTCAGAAGATCTTGATACTCCACATGGACTAGCTCAGTGCTTCTTTGAGGGCTGCATATCTAAGAGTACAGAGGCCCGCGAATGCGCCGCTGGTGGCCACGGCAGTGTGATTGTTCCATCAGATGTGGCTCAGTCTTAAGTCGCAGTTTACGGCTTCAACCAAGAATTAGCTTGGAACTTGGTGTGTCCCGCGGGAAAAAGGTGACGAATTTGATCTGACTCGTAGAGTAGTGACTCAGCGTACTCCATGCCCGCGATGACGACCAGTTCGGAAGTTCCAGCAGTCGAAGCATGATATGACAAGAGGTAACTTTCACGGGCGCCGAAGTGGACTGATACCGTCAATACATAACAGACAATTAGGACCATCCGTACAACAAGTCGATGGTGGACAAAGCCACATTCCTTTGGACGTGTGCGAAGTGGACCAACAAGCGCCTGCATACCATATATAGATCGGCTCCGATCACTTGGTGACTCGGTCTTTGCCGGCTGCCGGCGGCTACCGTTTCAGACGCCAACGTTGTGCCACTCGCTTCAGACAGGGACTCGGTCCAGGCTTTAAAAATCGAGCTAGAAACCTTAAAATCCAAGACGGGCACCGCATGCCCAATGAACTTTGAATTCGAAAAACAGGTGACATTGTTGGGGTAGTATCATCAGGTGAATGGCAAACATACTTACAGTCTAAGGGTGTCCAGCGCAGTCAGAGTAGGGTGGGACAGAGCGACCTGATTAGTGGTGTAAGTCCATCACTTTGAGCGCATTGGGATGTAGCCCGTGTTCAGACGGAGAAGACATGTCGCTCTCCGAGTCTCCGATTCGGCTCTTCGCGCTCCTACAAGAGATCATCAAGATTTCCATCAGATATGGATACCATTGGATTGTTTTACAGCTAGAATGTATGTATTTCACCACCTTCTACTCCAGACTGGCATTCGTGGCTTAGGCTGATCGGACTACTATTGACTACTAGACTAAAACGGTACGGTCTCGATCCTATTTATAATATTTGCGGCGATCAGGATCCAGGATTGTAGGCTGCCTGAAAGGGAACTGCAAACGGTAGTGTGAGAACAACCTACCAGGCTCGTGGGGTCTCAATCTTTGTTCTTTTGTTGATCCTTCAAAAGCCTCCGTTGACTCTTGTCATGACCGACGTCGATGATCCAAAACAATATCAGAATGGTGCGTCCGATGCTGGAATCCCGTGGGAAGTCGACCATAGGACCTCTGGAAGCGTGAGCCACTCCGAGATATATTTTGGGAAAATGACTATAGTTTGTGGCTCCCGGAATACGAGTTTGTATGCTGGCACAGTCGACCCAGATAACATATTCGCTCCACGTCGTGATCGCTCAAATGCGGTTATCGGATCCTGAACAAAGACCGACACTCCAGGAACTTTTAAGATCGCGACAAGTTTGCGGGAAAGCTGTTCTGCAGCAGTATTGTCCGACGTATTATCGACCATTTCAATCGGACTGCGAGCTTTTATATCTCAACAACAAGTTTGAAGCTCGGCGAGCAGAGGGCATTAAGGCAATGTTAGGCTATCTCCGTTAAAGATCCTCATTTCACTCAGAAGCGGTGTGTGGCACGTAGGATAAGTTATAACGACCCCGTGTGTCCACCGAAAGACAAATCCATGAGCAGCAGAGACCACTAAAAGATTCAACATGTCGAACAATCAGCACAAATAGTTCACGCTCATTGAAGGACCAACAGACGCCCACGTAGTAAATATAGACCAGACAAACTCCGATCTTTCGACGAGTCATTCATCACTCAAGCGACATCAGAAGTATACTGGAGGGAACCGCATGGCGTCCTCGTTGCCACCTCATGCACCAGCGCACATCATGGAGATGTGAATACAGGGAGGAAACAAAAGTTTACAATCCCAAAGGGCCCGGGTCCAGGTGCGTGAGCACATCAGCTTTAGATCCGTACAGTCCGCCAAGTAGAGAAAGGCAAGTGATGAACCAGTCCATTGTAGACTGCATTACAAACCGTTGATTTCTACCATTTCTCCCACTCTACTGCCCTGCGCTCGGTACCGATGTAATCAGACAACACTGCTGGCGGGCAATTTTGCCGCATTTCAACAACAGAATCAAGAAGTTGCGACAAGGACGGCCGTAAGTCCAGATTTGACGACCCCATTTGGGCGATCATCGTGAGCAGAGATAATGCCATCTTCAACGTATCCTTTGGAAGCGACTCTTCGACCTGCGGTGTATATTCAGTATAGTTGGCGACGCGATAGGGGTATGAGACGTCGCTTACATGGATCTTGTCCGTGTACTAAGGATCATTTTCAAGTCAAGGAACACCGTACAGTTGTGATATCACGCACCTCATCAAAAATGTGTATCTGAATTGAAGTCAGAACAAAACGTCATTACAAATCGAATGCTGAGGACTAACAATATCTTCGCTCTGTATGGTATCCTGGAACAGAGCTCAGGACACCGAGTTAAATTGAGAATAGTCCACTTACCCGAGTAAAGGACTTCCCAAACACATCATCGAACGAAAAATCATCCCGAAGGGATTTAAGGTGCTACATGTAAAAGACGTCAGGGCGGCACCACAATTATTCCAAAAGAAGCCTACTTTCTCCACAAATCCTTTCACTGCTTCATCCATGTCACGGTGAAGCATCCGGCCTAAATACCATACATCCGCCTTGAAGGGGCAATAGGCATCGCCAGCGAGCATTTCCGGCGCGTATTCTCTACCGTACTGTCCGATTCTACCCACTCGGACATTGGGTAGGCCTGTGATTTTCCTGTTTGCGGTTTCGAAATCGTTGATATAGTATCAGATAGGGAAATGAGATCGAAATGGACCAGTGGCATCAGATTCCGTATTCCCGTCAAGCATCGTTCGAGCTCCTAGAAAGTTGAAAAGAATGTTATCGCTATCAAGATCCTAGCGAATCATCAGCGTAAAGTAGACCAGCATTGAGTAAGGTGCGTACGAGATGTGCAATCAAGTTATCATGACAGAACTTGACGCCCTTAAAACATGACACAGGATTCAGTTAAAGAACGGAATGCCACAATGGATGGCATACCTTGAATACTTGCACCAGATAATCCAATATCTCATCCACGTTGTAGAACCACGGTATGTATCCGATAGAAAGTAGAGGGAAAACGACGAATCGGAGTCCATTGAATTCAAGCTCGTTCAAGAGAGGAAGAGCGTAGTTGTCTCCTCGATAAGCAGTCTGTCCTTGGGAGAGGCGCCGGATGGCTTTGTAGTGCTCGTCTCCTGTGGCGTCGCCATCGATACTGATTAGACGGATAAGAACGTCTTGATTGTGGATGGTGCGCGCCGCGCAGTGGATGTTCCTCTAAATACTCCAGCAATCAGCAAACTGAACTGGAAACATAGAAACTTCAAACATGCTAATTGGATAAAGTTTGGTCTGTGAATGATGATACCAGGCTCGCATTGATAACGAGTCACGAAGGTATAACCATCAGGTCGGCGAGGTTCTTCGTTCGGTGGAATAAGCGCAAGGTGGTGGTGGTGATCATCACCCAGACCGCGGTCATGCATAGTTACCCACAAGTGGTAACCATGTTCCCGAAAAAAATTCTGAAGTGGTTCCAGAAGTCGTATGGCCAGCTGCCCTCAGGCTTGAAACACCTGTTGCGCCATTCGGAAAATGTCATGACGCGGACACGCAAGGTGGTGAATAAAGATGGTCAAGAATGAACTGTTCGACTTAAACGTTACAATTGCGAATGATTAAAACTCCGCCGTCCCCTCCGTTGGTTGATTTTAATGATTGATGGACCGAGCTCAGCCACCATACTTACCCTTCGTCAGCAGACTATTTACTAGACATCTAGGTGCTGTTAGACTCAAGTATCTTGGATTCAAGAAGAGCCACGATCGATCATCGAACTGAGCTAGGAGTTTAGCGCTGATCAGTACTAGTGATGGGGCCTCTCCGAAAAGGCCTGGAGATTGATAGAGACGGAAGTGAATTGTCAGAGGGCGACTATCAGCGGTATCCGGAGTCCTATCAAATATTAGTATGGCCTTTCATTCCGTACTATCCGAGTGCCGCAGACTTGGGAATCTATCCCCGAGTCCAGCTGCAATATCACATGCGGTTCAATTCAGTCAGGCATAGTTCGCCTTGGTTTTGTGTTCTCTGATGGCCCTTACCAGATATCGCTCGCATGAGACAATAGGTAGCACGACTGCTCACGTAAGTGCAGAAGTGGCTTGAAATTTTATTAAAAAACTGTGGCTGCCGGGATCCTTTTCGACAAGCACATGCTGCTCGAAAACATATAAATGACACCATGGTAGGACGTCTTATTATCCCCCCATTGGTATCCTCACTCAGACAAAGCCAGTTAAAGCTCAACACCCTCCATCGCCTCTTTACACAATGGCTAGGCCTAACATGATATACACTCACACTAATGGCATTGCATACACCGGTCGGCTTTTTAGCCCTTTAGCGACAGAGGTCGGTCTTATCATCTGTCATTCCGCTGTACCATACTCAGCCGACATTTAGATTAATGGGATATCATACTACACCCTTCAGTTTGATGATGACACCACTGTTTGTTGTCCCGTGGGCTCTTGCAGAAAAGCGTAAGTGTCTATGGTGTGGAACGAAGTGGGCTTGAACTTATAATGTACAGACCTGAAGGGACAGCCTTAACCGGTCCTCCGCCAGCATAGACGCCTCACAGAGCTCCGAGGCCTCAATGCGTCAACGTTTCTTGTACTTCCTTGCTCTTCTTTCCTGTGTAGCTGTACGAATTTGTTCTTACTGAATTACGATCCCACCCTACTCAATGTTTACTTGGATATTGTTTAAGTTAACCGAAGTGTCATAGATGCGCCAGAATTTTCTGTACAGCTTGAACAACTTTGGCGCGCAATCCCGAAAGCTTAAACGGAGCTAGTCTCGTTACCATCCTGTATATGAAGCCAGCTGTCGATATATAAGCAGTTCTCTTCCAGACAGCAGGTCCGCCGCGAGGCCCTTCCCATTACCCAATATTCTATCTGTGCACTACGGCGTTCGGTGAGCAGCGTTCCAGACTGACTTCATACAAGCAGTGTCCTTTTTAGCTCCAATAGCGCAACATCCAAGAAATACAAGGCTCACCGGAGATTCCTGCCAGAGACATAGGTTCGAGCCATTGTTAGAGGAGCCATAATCGAACTGAGCTTATGTAGTAGTTCGGTGCTGATGGCCGATAGATCATAGCAGCGATGGAAGCAATTTGTTCAGGTCTAGCAGAATCGTGCATTGGAGGGCTCATCTTGAAGTCCTATCACTGAAATGTGGTGGGGGTAGGACAGCGAGCTTCGGCGGTTACCTTGTTTCGAATTCTGTACAAGCTGGTGAGACGCGAATAAGATACAGAATGCGAAGGATTCACATGTTGGAAGTCAGCTTCACCGCAGATCTAAGGGACGGGGTGCCCGGACGCTCTGTGAAAGACTCCGAACAGAGGTCAGAGTCCACTGGCTGCTGGTGTACCAGAACATAATCAATGTACTGAGGGTTGGCATCCCATAGCTTTACCCATCCATAGCAACACGGGCGTCGAACACAGTCAGACCAGGTGTGCTTGACGGAAATATAACAGCCAGAATCAAACCAGAATAATACTAGTAGACGGAACCATATACCCCAAGCAAATTTTTGAGTTTTAGCATAGGTGTATCTCTGTAGTAGCTTTCCTAACAGAAACGTCGACAGCACTTCACATAGAGGATTTGCCGTTGCCCCTTAGTTGACGAGACGAACGAAAAAAGGCGACAGTGGTGGTAAAGAAACTGTCATTCGGCGGAACGGGCCGATCAGTCTTCCTCTTCCTCTTACCACCATCATCCAAAACTCGGTCTCTCTTCTCTGTGGCCTCAGCGATTGACTGGCCTTTTAACTGCCGAGCTTCAGCTCAGCTCGCAAGAAACGCGGTCGGAACACCGCAAAGGCAGTACCGAATTCGGCGTAAGGCAGGCTCGTATCACCATTGATTAACACTCACCCTCAGTAGGACCATGGATCCAGATATCGAGCATAGAGTGGCTTTGTGGCATCTAATGGTCGCCGAACTGCTCAATGGACTCGGTGCTGATACCCGATGTGACTGGAACGAATGAGGCCCGTTGTATGCGCATAAATAGCGAACGATTCACAAGCAGCGCTTCGAAGAACCTACGAGGATACCAAGTTCTGGATTTTCATACAGACATCTCTTCTATGTTGGCGCAGGACGTGTTATGGATGTAAAAACGGACTGGAACGTACGTGTTTTGAAAGTCTGGTGCCTCTTTAGTACTTGCTGATCGTCCTCGTAGAAAATCTGCAGGGTTTTTTGTTCTCTGCCATTTGCTGTTACCATGCAGCGGCCCGCCAAAGTATCAGCCTCCAGTCACCTCGAAGACAGCCCGCCCTTCCTCGATAGGATTGGGAAGAACCGGCGCAGGCATTTCTGTCAGTTCGCTCCGTTAAAAGCGCCATGAAGGTACTGAACATTATAAAAGGATGGCGTCATAGGCACCCTCTCCCGAGTTGCAGTGCTCCCGGCACGATATGGGCGGATACAACTTTGGCTGCATTCAGCTTTTCTTGCTACTCGCGTGGTCTCCGTTGAACCTGGACGGTGACCGTCAGCACATAGGTTGATTATTATTGTTGGCCGCTGCTGCAATACTTGGGGAGTGTTAGCTATGCTTGTACGATCTGGCAAGGTGGTATTATACCAAGAAAAGACTCCGGTGCGCGTTGCCTTATCAAAATATACCGCTGTTGATTCATAAGTGTTTCTGGTATAGCCAACTTGAACCGTTACTCGATCACGTCGTCGTGCATCGGTGGTATAGCGGCGCTCAGTTAATAGCGTAAACACCGTCGCCTCAACGTTTTGTGCCGAATCTTGAGGGGATTCATTGAGCGCGGAGAAGCTTTTTAGTGAACCTCTGACTAATTTCCCCGACTCTTCCTGCCAGGTGATCATTTTGCGCAGCCAAAAGATGAGGGCTTGATTGATCCAGCCTTCTCATCCGTCCGATCAAGGCTGTTCCATTGCGTTTCCGCATTTTACGTTTACTGAAACAGCTCCCTTCCAGGCGCACTTTTCGTTAGGAAGGGGTGGACCGTATGATGCCTCCATTGCAAAGGGCAGGGTTGTCGTTTCTAGTTCTATTTAGGAACATTGAACCGCGCCGCTTAGACGGAGGTCGACGGAAAATGAACTGAATGAATGAAGTCGGATGCAAAGACAACGCCCTCACACCAGGTGCGCCGGAGAGAGCCTCTTTGGCTACTAGATTTGTGGGTACCTGTTCTTACAATCGTTTGCACAGAACGCATAGGAAGCGGACACTGACGTCTGAACGTCTGAAGACGGGTTCGGACTTTCGGACGACACATGTTGGACCAAAGGGGACCGGGCGGGCCGTGTCGCTATGGAAGTCGGGTCGCTATGCAAACGTCCCGCGCAATATCATGCCAAGCCCTACTTCGTTATACTGATCGTCCACGCGTTCTTTGCAGAAGTATATTTATAGGCATTCACCTCCGTGAATCTTCCAGCACAGTCTCTTGGATGGTATAAAAGCCAGGACCTGTTAAGGTCGAAGCACTCAGCATCTCTCCGTTGCTTTCAGTCTTCTATATCCTGCATCATGTTCAACCACGCTTTCCGCCAGTTCGTCTTCACCGCCGCCGTGCTCGCCCTTGTGTCGGCTATTCCGACTGGAGAGCTCGAGGAGCGTGCCAGCTGCACGATCTCCTCTGTCTCGACAGCATCGTCCATCTCGAGCTGCTCTTCAGTCACCATCTCGGCGTTCACTGTTCCCAGCGGAAGTGAGTTCATCATACACTCCTTTAATACACCTCCTCCTTTGCTTACAGCGATCTCCAGGCACTTTGACGCTCTCCGTACGTTGCCTTTGAGCCTGCGTCGAATGTAACTCATGTATGCCAATAGCCCATGTCAGGCGCGACCATCACCATGGCTGGCGACATTACCTTCGCCAAGACCTCCAGTGCGTACCTCTTATAGGTACATTGCTGAAATATGACTTGATTCCCTCCCAGGCGATGGTCCATTGTTCACCATTGACGGCGACGACGTCACGTTCAATGGCGCGGGATACTCGTTCGACGTGAGCGGCAATTCATTATCTTGACGCTTTAATGTGACAATGCCATGGATAGGGAAACGGCGCGGAATACTGGGACGGTGAAGGCACCAACGGCGGTGTTGACAAGCCTCATCCGTTCTTGAAGTAGGTCCTTTTCATGTTCGCGATGATGCTCGAGAGTCTGATGGTGTGCCTAGGTTCAAGGGCTCCGGCACTTACTCTGACTTCACGGTGGGCTGCTTTATTATATCCTGCTACTTGACACTAAACGGAAACAATAGGTTTTGAACAGCCCGGCCCAGGCCGTCTCTATCGGTAACAGTGACGGCCTCGTCTTTGACAGCATCACGGTATGTTTCCCATCTCTAGTTCGCGCGCCGTTAGCCTCAGATCCGCTTTCTAGGTCGACAACAGCGATGGCGATACCGATGACCTCGGCCACAACACCGATGTGAGTCCAGCTCCATATTGTATTGCTCGAAAACCTGACAATCTGCAGGGTTTCGATGTTTCCGCGGACGACGTGACTATTCAAAACTCTGTCGTTAAGAACCAGGATGACTGTATCGCTATCAACGATGGCTCAAACATCATGTACGTGCTGTTCCATTCGTGAAAGCGGCCACTCACCCGGTGCATCCACCAGTTTCAAGAACAACAAGTGCTCTGGAGGTCATGGAATTTCGATCGGTTCCATCTCCAGTGACAAGTCCGTCACCGATGTCACCATCTCTGGAAACACGGTTACGGACTCGATGTACGGGTTCAGGTAAAGTTTTCGAGACTATTAGCGTATTCGCTCTTCTGAATTGCTACTCAGAATCAAGGTCAAAGCCTCAGCCACTGACGCGTCGGTGTCTGGTATCACGTACTCTGGGTGAGCAACACTTCGATTGACCAGACTCTCACTTATGCCTGTCCGCACAGCAACACCCTTAGTGGCATTGACGAGTATGGTGTCTTGATCACCCAGTCTTACCCTGATAATGAGGGTACCCCCGGAACTGGTGGACCCATCTCGTGAGTCAGATCCGTGTCCGGGCAATCAGTACAGATTTTGATATAGCCTGACAGGGACGTGAACTTCTCTGGAAGTACCACTACCATTACGTGAGCTTGAGTCCCCTCGATTGATTCCCTACCGTGCTCATGCGAATGTCTGCTAGGGTTGGAGATGACGCTAAGCGCCTGGCCGTTGACTGCGGAGCCTGCTCTGGGTAAGCTTTCATGTTCAAGCGTGAACAGAATACATTCTAATACGCCCGTCTGCAGCACTTGGGACTTCTCGAAATTGAAGATCACCGGCGGCTCAGCAGGAACAGTTGATAGCGATGATGCCACTGTATGTATCAACCCCCTTCCTTGGTGTCGACCGTCTTCTGACTTTAAGCATAGATTTCCGGTGGTACTTACTAAGGCTGTTGATTCCGCGCGGTCTGTCAGTCAATAATACTATTCTTTAATATATTCTTGGTTATCCTATCTTCTCACTTGGCAAAGGAGGAAACGATCTATTTGTCTGGTTCAAGAGCATACACCTCCCTGGTATCTCAAAGTAGTAATTAACCCCCGACGAAATGCTTTGCTCTTTACATACGACTGTAATCGAACATCCGATTCTAGGGACCTCGGCTTAGATAGCCGGGCGTTCATCGCCAAATCGGGATTTCTCTCTGACCACTAAAGTACAAACTACGTTATGTCTCACCAATCTCGAAGAATTTACCTGAACTCACGACTCAAAACGACGATCATCTCAAACGCCCACTCTTACCTGGCAACTGGGACAATGTTCGTGAACGATCTGCTTGGAAATTACTGATAGCAAATCGGTCAGGTTTATGCCAATTTCATTTCAATGACCATAATATATGGCTGTATAAACGCCTAGGCCTATATCTGGTTTCCATTCTGCCCTTCTTCTAGTTAGTCTGTAGGTCCTCGCAGCGGCATCGGTGGGACGAGCCTTCAGGCGGTCACAAACTTACAGAACATTACTACAACATGTATTTTCCTGGCCACAGGAAACTGATGGAGTTTAACGTTGTCCGAGTCAGTCAGCCATTTCAAGAATCAATTGTCAGTTATCCTACTCACGGTGATCCCCAGACCGAAGCGGCGCCTCATATGTCCTGGAGGCTCGACAACAGAGTCACGGCTTTGCGAGAATCCCCAGAATGCTTTTTCACGGCCGACAGTGTCGTAAATGTTTTTCATAAAACGACTCTGTTACGACATGGAACCTGTATACTAATCAGTCAGCCTGATCACCAAGGGCTAGGGTCATATATATTCAGCTGCAAATCAAGTTCACCCTCCCTCAAGCCCTCAAGCTCCCCACACCGCGTGAAGGGCACCATCTATTTGTCTGCCCTAACATCGACAACGACCTTTTCAAGCTTTGACAAGAGATGTGGTTTCCGGCGTGAGATCACCATTGTGGCAAAATCTTGACCTAAGCACCAGACTGGGTTCCTATTATCTGCACGCGAGATAATCACCAGTTCCTTCAAAAAAGGAACCAGAATCGGACGACGATTTGGACGGACCCTGCCTACACGAATGGTCTTCGACATATGGCAAAAAAACGACTTAATAGTAGAGTCCGATTCGTCCTGCCGTTTCCGCCTCTTATATTCGATGATAATGGTCTCGAGTTTGGGCGATAGCTTCATGATAAGGAGCAGGTTTTCATCCATTACCACATCCACGAGATGAAGCTTCGCCAAGGAACACTCCGAGCGGGCGATCAATCCACGAAGCACTGAGAGGGCGTCGTTCGGACAAGGGGTAAAAAATCTTCGTGCCGATGAGGCCAGTTGTCAGAGCCATGCTCTTCAAATTCGGTAAGGTGAGCCTGGACAAGAACGTGCCCAGAGATGCAGATA
This sequence comes from Armillaria solidipes, assembly GCA_022818035.1. Classification (NCBI taxonomy): domain Eukaryota; kingdom Fungi; phylum Basidiomycota; class Agaricomycetes; order Agaricales; family Physalacriaceae; genus Armillaria; species Armillaria solidipes. The sequence goes on along the minus strand of JAIWYQ010000006.1, from coordinate 3,434,293 downwards.
GTGTCTGAAGTGATTTGCTCTCGACAAGAGAAACCTCTGTCCCGTCAGATTCCGGTACGCGACCGTAGTGATGGTACAAGAACGACGAGAGACTAGGTACCGATGCGACGATGCTCAGATACGTCATGACCATATTCATTCACGAGCTACACACCTGACCGAGTAACCAGAGCCCTCGGTTAATCTCGAAGACGTTGAACCCGGAGAGGTGATATGGGTTGTAAGTGTTGCAATCGACGCATGTCCAGCGAAAGATCTCGATGAGGATCTCTGCAGGGGCCTGGGAGACAATGAATGGGTGAGAGTGCTCTTTCGTAGTCGCGCGTGATTGCCCCAAGGTGGGAAGCGTGCTCCTCCAAGGACTCTGTCGCCCATTCAAGAACGTAAATCTCGTACTGCACTTGGCTGGTCTTTAGACTGGGATCTGCGACCAATGATTTGAGCTGGGCAGCCTGGAAGGGCAACGGTGCATTGTTGGTGTTGACGAGGGTAGATAGCTGTGGCGAGCGGGTGATGGATGAGATATAGGTGTATCTGTCCAGCAGATCATCGAGTAAAGTCTTTGTGGATGTCATATAGAGAGAAAAACTGTGAATGTGGCGGTCAATAAAGAGGCGGATGGGAGAGAGCAATTAGACCTACAAGGAATGTTTTTGCCGAGAATGTTGGTAATTGCTACCAACTCGCTAACACGCATTTTATAAGGCTAGTTTTGAGCCAGTGCGAGACAAAAAGGTAGTCATATCCAACACAGAACACAACAAGTAGAATAAGAGATTCAAACCCGTCAGTTTGCACTATTGTGCCAGAGGTTACATCATAAAATTAGCCTTACTTTTGTCCGAGGTCACTGGGGCCATACAACAAAATCTGACCGGATTCCCAACGGATTCCCCAGGTAAGCTCACAAATGAACGCGATGCCATCAGGTGGAACGTCGCCCGAGCCCTGTAAGCTTAAAATCAACACAGATCGGAGCACAGATTCTACAAAGTGTCGTGGTCGTGTAGCATCGAAAGGCCTAATACTAGTAGCGGCACTGAACGACGGATGAACAGCTATTTACTATTTTGGCGCAAGCAAATTGTATCGGAGCGGAAGAGCGAAGGGAATGATTATGTAACAGTCTCGGCATTTCTCGGCCAACCATCGCCATCAAATCCTGAATTCACTCCTCCAGTGTGTAGCTCTCGCTATGGTCGAAATTTGAAGCAGTATCCTGGTCCAAAGCTACGCGACGTTGCCTCGAAATCATGAAGAATCGACAGATGGATTGCAGGTGGGACCATCGGTCGCTGCAAGCATTGAACTGAGGGAGATCTTGGTCAGGATGAGTAAGGAGGAGACATATAGCATGGTTTCTCATACCGTCATGGTTAGAAGGGAAGGACCTTACAGAAGTATGTATCCTGCCCATCTGCGAGCTCTGGGAAATTCATGACCCAGCGTATAGTAGTTTCTTGCCAAAGAGAGGATTGGAAAATATCAGGAGAGGCAAATGAGGGTTGTAGAAGGCGAGCACACTTGGACGACGACGACGACGACGACGAGAGTGATCTTTGGTTCTTCGTATGTTTTACCCGACTATCACCCAGCATTTCACTTATCATCCTCCAGCTGCCACGTTCTCTTTTGATATTATTACGAGCAAGGACAAAGTCATCTCTTCCCGACCAAGAGGCTAGGCTCGGGTTCAGCGGAATAAGGGCGAGGAATCGGTGCTGTAGTACAGGTGTCGGCAGTGGGCGTGTCCTACACTCAAAGATGGACAACGTCTTCACTACCTTCTCTCGCAGAACTGGCGAGTTTTCCAGTCTGATTATGTCTAGCTGTATAAGTATCCTGTTCCTTCGAAAATGCATCCTGTTGATCTTTGAGAGCAGAAAATTGGCTCACCTTTCCTTTATCTTAGGAGAAAAACTGAGGAGCGTTCACGACCTCGAATGCAACGACACGTACGATGCGACCTGTATGCCGTGATAGGCGCTTGTCGAAGTTCGCCCCCCTTCAAATGCCTTTCTCTCCGACACGCCTCTCCTGTTCGATAACAAGATCTGCATGCTTGAGCTTCCCGCAGTCACGAACGAAGGATTTCAGATGCCTGGCTTGCGGTCCGGGGAAGCGGGATACTAAGCGCGTGGAGGTAGCAGAAAGAACGCCGTTTGGGACCGGCCCATGGTCCATCACGCGAGTCGTATGGAGTGGCAGCGCGTAGGAGAACTTTGGTGCATACTTCGCTCTTTTTCTTGCCTTTAGTTTTGCTTACGGGTCCCTGACAGCCTTCAATATGTTTGGCGTTCTTAAACGGAGACAAAGTTATGACTTCGCCCGTCGCGACCATTATGGAGCGTAGGCCTCGGTCCTCTATCCCTTCAGTAGTATAGGCCTTCTGCATGGTAACTCAGTCCTCGGAAATCGAGCGAATTCTCACACTATATCCAGCGTTTCTCTGCTATCCTTGATCTTACCAACAAGGAACGGCGTAGCGCTCCACCTCGTGCTAGGTGCTTGGATTTCCTAGTAGACTATTCATTTGGTGAGACGTCGCTCGATGAACCGACATCGAACTCTATTTTACGTCAAGACACGTCAGCGGGATTCGAATAAATTTTCCCTTTTGTCTTCCATCTCTGCGGTCCTCTGTTGTGGCCAACACAGCGTGCCTTGACGAAATCCAGTGCTTAAACTGAGACTCGGGATCCTCTGTGTGAGAAATGTCAGTTTTTCTTTCCTCTTCCCTCATGGGCATCATATTCTGAACGACGACTTCCGTGCTCTAACAGTGCTTTCCTTGGATGTGCCCATGGCTCCTACTCTTGCATCAATCATGGAGTCAACACGAACGTCGCTTGATCAGCTGATAGCTCAGTCTGACTGGATATCGACCATTACCCACTCACCCGATATCGCCGCCCTGCTCCATTCCAACAACTTGCCGTCACCCTTACAATGCGTCAACCTGAACGCATCAATGAAGAACTTGGAGGATATTGGTCGACAACTCCAGACAGCGCTTGACCTGGTAGGGAATGCAGCCGCATCTCTTGAAGCTCAAATGTCGCGGGTCCGATCCCTCCAGCATCATTACAATGTCATGCTATTTCCCATCCGCCGCGTACCAGCGGAGATGGTAATGGAGATCCTATGTCACACGTGGATGGCGGTCGATGATCCTGACGGGGCACATATCGCAGGGTTCAACATTTTCACCGTTGCGGAGGGTCCATGGTATCTTGGGCAGGTGTGTAGGCTATGGAGGGATGTCGTCAGTACTCTCTGTCCCGAATTATGGGCAACGATGACTATCGAAGTTCCACATTCCGGGCATCTCTGTAGAGACGACGTGGCAATGCTCGAGACCGTGCTTGAACGTGCTGGCGAGCATCCCCTTGATTTCCTGTTTCGGCATTGCACCGTTTCACCTGCAGAAGTTTTCAGCATCATGCAACAATGCTTCGATGTCATGACGGCACATTCAGCACGACGGAGAAGAGTTGAACTCATCGTTCATCCGTCATTTCTTCCACGTCTTTCTGTCATTCATGGAAAGGTTGATCTGCTCACCGACGTGTATCTAAAATGTTGGAGGATGACCGGACGCCCATCAGATCATATCACAGCCTTTGAAATTGCTCCAAAATTGCGGCATCTTTACCTGAGAAATCTGCATCCCGATATTCGAATCCATTTCCCCACTGTTAATCTGGTTTCGTTCTACGACGAACGACTATTTGCAGGCAACCGTCGAGTATTAGAATATGTCAACATTGTCAAATCGTCTGTGAATCTTCTCTCATTTTCGTACCACGATTACGCTTATGTGCCACTACCACCTGGATCCCAGCCAGCTCATCCTCGTGTTATCAGCCAGTCGATGCAAAAACTTTCAGTTTCTTCGGTGTTGTTCATGCAAAGTGTCGAGCTACCGGCTCTACGCGAAGTTGTTCTCACAGCTGGCTATGACAAGGACAGAAACCAAGAGACGGTTTATCTTCGCAGGGATGCAATTGTATCACTATCGCAGTTGATTCGCTGCTCCCACTGTTCGCTGATTCGACTCTCTATTGTCGATACGTTTATTGTGGACAGCGATCTGGTGGAGGTTCTGGGACTAACACCGCTTCTAGAGGAATTTGTCATCCGCTTTAATCAATGGGAAGAGGTTAACGATTCGGGAATGGAATTGCTGGTGGCGAAGCTGGGGGAAACCGTACTGGTGGATGGGTCAATCCAGTATTGCTTGGTGCCATCCCTGAGGAGCCTTGGTGTCACGCTGGAAGAAGTTGATGACACTCATGTCTCCTTTCTTGACGCCAACTTTCTCCATATGATTACCTCGCGGCATGGATCCGGTGCCCTCATCAAACTTAATCTGGGCATAAGGGGAGACAATTGGACTTATGAGTTGGGATCGGAAGATGAAGAAGATTTGAAGAAGCTTGGGGAAAGCGGCCTCGTGCTTAACTTTGAGAAAGATGATTTTGGAGGATGAGATAAATCTTCTGTCGCCCATGTGAGTTTGACGAAATGCAGTATGTCGGCGAGATCAATCGAAGAACTCAGTGTCGACGGATATGTTTCCTTTCAAAGTCAACGTCATGAGTGCTGGTAATATGAGGTTTGCGAGAACATATGCTGGATGGACTGGCAATGAACGACGGATAGTGGCACATCTTTGGCGCAGGCGAATTTTGTACGTGGTATCGATTATGTAACGGTCTAACAGCACTTCTCAACCAACCACCATTAGTATCAAATCCTGACTTCACTCTGCTCTCCTCCAGTGTGCCGCAGCTCTCGCTATGATCTAAATTGACGAAACCTGGAGCAGTATCCCGTACAAAACAGCGCGACTTTGCCTCTAAATTACGACGAATGGATGATGGACTGGTCGGTGGGACCATCGGTTCCTGCAAGCATCAAACTTTGAGGGAGATATTGGTTAGGAATAGTAATTGCTCGTACGTTCTTGTGCTTATCAGACCTACGAGGCCGACTGATCTTTATCATCACAGGCATTCACAAAGAGACTAGCTATTCAGAAGCAAAGCTATGGATCGACGTCGCCAATTTCGGCAGCGTCATCGCTTTTGTTGATAGGGCTGAACGCTGGAATGGCGACTTGGGAGTACAAACATACGGAGGGTTGGGAGAGAACGTACGTCACATTTTCCATGAGTGAACGAGGACTGGCTGTTTCTTAGCCTGCATTCAGTCCTGGTCTATTCGGGATCTGTATGATCCCAAAGATGGTTGAGACAGCTCGCAAGCACTCAGTGATTCCAAGATTGGTGATTATTGCGAGCGATGTGCACTATTTGACGATGATAGTGAAGGATGTTATCGCTTCATTGAGCACCGTGGCGAAGCTGTCCTTGGCGAGGAGGCGGAAGCCACGCGAAAAGAACAGTTTGCTTCACTACCGAAGAGGGGAACCGACAGCTCGTCCCACGGTGCTGTTGGGTCGCGATCAGATCACGAGCAGAAGCTTCGCGGCAAGTATATACTGATGCCCGAGGTCGTCGAGGAGAGCGACTTCGTGATCATTGAAGATGGGAAGATCGTGCAAGATAAAGTCTGGGTGAGTGAGATCTGCTGTGTAGACAGTGGAGTGGATTATTTATTTCTCGTGCTTTAGGAGGAGATGTTGGACATTTTGGGTAAAACCGATATCGACGTCTCGGACGTAGCAAAATCGTATCCGAAGAAAACTTGATTGATGTTCGCGGGGTCAAACACTTGAATGTACACTATATCGTGACGAGTATGCGAACGTTGAAAGTTGCATTAGCGCTTGTTTCAGTCTACGGAACGATCCATCCTTGACTCACATTAAATAATGGATCACAGACCTCACAGCGCATAGCTGTGGGCCTCGCCGTTCCTTATTACCCCAACGCCAACACCTTCCAAAGTACCACCGCGACCTCATCCTCTTCGTCCTCCTTCTCTCTCTTACAATGCCCTTGCTATGTCCCTGCCGTCATTGTAAATGCCGCTTCGGGTCTCAGGCTATGGTAGGGCAGCTCGAAGCCCCTGAATATACGGACCGCTTCAAGCACCTGCTGGCGACGAATGACGCCCCGTTGGATGAAGAGATTCGCAGTTTCGTTGCGATCACTGCAGAAAAGGGGGAGCTGAGAAATAAAGTCAATCGTCAAATCAATCGTCTCAAGGACTCGACGGATTACTTGATAGCTCTGCAAGAGAAGGCAGAGTGGGAGATAGCGAACTACAACGTCATCAGAGCTCCTCATCGACGTCTTCCTGATGACATGCTCTCCGAAATATTCTTTCAGTGCGTGAATGGGGATCTCCTCCAGCAGAACGTCGACCGGATTGGAAAGGACCAAAACATCATCACTTCTTTTGATAATCGTTGGGCACCGTGGGTGCTTACTAGGGTTTGCAAACATTGGCGTGCTACTGCGTTATCCCTTTCTCGCCTCTGGTCTACCGTAAGCATCAAACTCCCAGGCCACGACAATCACTCTGGGAGCTTGCGGCGAGCTTTGGAATTGCAGCTCCAACGCTCAGGTACATGCTCATTATCTGTGACAGTTAGGAGTACCACAACCTTGGAATCATGCCCCCAGACTTTAGCGCTGCTCATTTCCTCATCGCCGCGCTGGCAGAAATTACTAACTGTGCTTCCGATGCGATCATATCGAGATTTCTGTAAGATAGAGGGTGACCTCCCTTTATTGGAAGAATTCTATGGTCTCACCACCGTCGATGTTCATCGACCGCACGATACTTCCGCTCTTACATTCACCGGCCTCCGTGGCGCTCCCATGCTCAAAAAGATTTCGGGATCTCCAGGTATCTTGAGCCACGTATCTCTGCACACACCCCAAATTACGGTGGTCGAGGTCATAAGAGCGCCGGCAACAAGCCAAGAACTTATCGCCATTCTCGGTCGATTGCCTTCTCTCGAGCGGTCTTCGCTCCTATGCGTGCCAGCCATGGAAGGCGAAGACCTTGGGGACACCAATATGATGCTGGATCATCTTCGACATCTGACCCTTCCAATGTCGTCCAACATACTCGCAGGCCTCACATTACCAGCGCTCACGACATTGACCATGCAAGGAGATATTTCCGTCGACACCGTCCTCGGGAATATTCGGCGCTCTGGGTCCACCGTGCGAGAGATAACCATCGCCTCGGATGACATCATTGAGGCTGATTGCACTCGCCTACTCAATGAACTCTCGGCTCTCGAGGTTGTTGTAGTGCACACAGAATACGCTCATACTCCCAAGTTCATCCAAGGGCTGTTTGAGACTTCTGGTCGTTTCAAGGCGTTGCGGAGGCTGACGTTGAAGGGAGAAGAAGCTGTCGATCCGGCCAGTTTCGCCCATGTCAAAGATGCGCACCCTGGTATCATTATAATGGGGTAGATACGTCGTCTTGAAAGATTGGCGAACTAACATGCCGACAGCGACATTGTTTATATGGAGGTCTTACCGCCATGCGTCTATATTCTATAATTGACTACCGTATCTGAGCGATCATGGTGAGCAATGGAAACGTTGACCTCAAATTTGTCAGGGCAAAGCCTGCACATCGTTAGGGTAGACTATTATATTCCGAAAACAATTGGTAAATATCACCACATTCGACGGCCCTCCTTTGAATACCTATGTAGTCAGACAATACTGCCGGAGAACAGTTTTTCCGCAAGAGTGTGACACCATGCAGGAGTTGCGGGAGTGTCGGTCTTTGCTCAGGTTTCGATGACCGCATTTGAGCGATCATGACTAGGAGCGAGAATGCTATTCGCAAAGTTTCCTTTGGGAACACACCATTCACCTCGTTGAGTGTGCCCATGTACTGACAATATCATTCGTCATGTAAAAGACAACTGTACAGTGGCGGTACCACGCACCTCTTCGAAGGATTGAATCTGAATTGAGATCAGAACGGGCGGTCATAGAAAGTCAAAACTGGAGGTAGTACTAACAACTTCTTCGCTCTGGACAGTATCCTAGAACGGAGATCAGAACACCTAGTTGAATACAGAATAGACGGTCCACCTACTTGGGCAAAATACTTGCCGAACACATTATCGAACGAAAAATCGTCCTGAAGGACTTTGAAGTGTTACATGGAGAAAGACATCAGAACAGCGCCTCCATTATTTCGAAAGAAGTCTACCTTCTCTATATATCCCTTGACCTCGGTGTCCATGTCAATGATAAGCATCCGGCCCAGATACCACACGTCCGCCTTGAAAGGGCAATAGGGCTCGTTAATGAGCATTTCGGGGGCGTATTCTCTGCCATACTGTCCAATCCTACCAACTCGGACGTTAGGTAGGCCAGTGATTTTCCTGGTCGCAGGATCCGAGTCCCTATCAAAACAGACCGCGGTTTCGAAATCGTTGATGTAATATCGACTAGGGAAGTGAGATCGAAATGGCCCTGCGACATTATATTCCGTAGTCTCGTCAGGTACTTCTCTTCCTCCTGAGGAGTTGTAAAGAATGTTATCTCCATCGAGATCCTAGGGTTTCGATCAGCACATTAGTCCTGCACTGACAAGATGCGTACGAGATGCGCGATCAAGTTGTCATGACAGAACTTGACGCCCTGGAAGAACGCCGGGCTTAGTTGTACAGCAGATCGCCTCGATAGGCCACCACACCTTGAATATTTGCATAAAATAATCCAGTATCTCATCCACGTTGTAGAACCAAGGCATGTATCCGCCGAGTGTGAGCAGAGGGAAGACGACGAACCTAAGTCCGTTGAATTCAAACTCGTTCAAGAGAGGAAGTGCATAGTTGTCTCGTCGAAAAGCAGTCTGTCCTGTAGAGAGGCGTCGGATAGCTTCGTAGTGCTCGTCTCCTGTGGCGTCGCCGCCAATACTGATTAGACGAATGAGAACGTCCTGATTATGAATAGTGCGTGCCGGATAATGGATATTGTTCTGAATATCTTTCGATGAGCAGACAGATCTGAACACAAAGAAAAACTCAAGCGTACGAGGTGGGTAAAGTTTTTGTAAATGACGATGCCAGGCTGGCATTGATAACGAGAGACGAAGGTGTAGCCGTCAGGTCTGCGAGGTTCATTGTTTGGTGGAAGAAGCTCGACATTATGTTTGTCTCCCCAGCCTTCTTCATACATAGGTAGCCACAATATGTAGCCGTGTTCCTGGAAGAATTTCCGAAGTGGCGCAGGCTTCCAGAGGTCGACTGCCCTCTGGCTTCCAGCATCTGTCGCGCCATTCAGGTACTCTTGGGCTATTCAAAATCCATCATACCTCGACCTGAGGCAAGCGATGCGATGTAGGAAGTCAAGAAGATGATTAAAACTCCACGTGACGAAAAAGCTCGTGGCACAGGAAATCCTAGCGTCCCTCATTTTCAATCCCTTGCTGCGGGTAGGACTTTGAGCAGTGCCCCGCCATATTTCACTAAGTTCTTAGTAGATTATCTACGCCGTCCAACCCCGAGTTCTTGTAAGCTGCGGGGGAATCAGTTTATCCAGGCTACGAAATTTAAAAAGACAGACAGAGAAAAGACATGATCAGCCTAGATAAGTATTAGGTGCTGAACTGTTGAGCTCCCCGGGTCCATGCCGTGAGCATTCTCACGCCACAACCGCGCTTAGGGGACTGAGAATGATCATATGTTGTGAACAAGTACGATAACCAGCAGGTGTTAAACTTTCAACTCATAGGCTCACCATGACAAGAATAGCTAGCCTGCTGAGGCAACGCAAAACGTTCAACAATGACTCCGGATCGGTACGTTGTGGACAAGTTTGGCATAATCCGCCTTGAGAGCGGTGTCCTATTTCCGTAAATCTAACAAAGTACAATTCGTCTCAATGCTCAGGAGAGCCCAGCGTCATTCTAGATCTATTCGCGAAAAAGTTTTAAATAAATGGAGAGCAACCTCCTTCGGATGCCAGTATAGTCAGACAGCGCTGCCTGGACGGAACCCTTCCGCAAGGCCAACACCGTATCCAACAGCTGCTAGTCCAGGATTCGGCAACCACGTTTAGGCGATCCAACCGCCTTCGATGCTTGGATCGTCTCCTTCTTTACCCGCAGCGAGGCCAAGAGGACCCACCATCGCGACGCCATTCGCGATGAACCCTCCAACGGAATATTCGTAGATACACTGTCGAACGGCCGGCCCATCGGGGTCGATGGCAGGCGTCAACGTCTCTTGGGGAAACGACCCTTTGACCTGCAATGTATAGCGGTAGAAAGGCGTTGTGATGCCTTACGTTCTCCGCGAATCCATTTAATTGCGCATGCATAAGCGTCCGGCCCAAATACCACACGTTCGCCTTGAAGGGGCAATAGGGATCGTCAACAGACTGATATTCTCCGATTCAGACATTAGACAGGCCGGCGATTTTCCTACTTGGTGGATCCGAGTCCGTATCAAAACAGACCACCGTTTCGAAGTCGTTGATATAAAATCGAACAGGGAAGTGAGATTCGGCGTTGCCATCGATACTGATTACACGAATGGTAACATCCCGGCTGTGAATGGTGGGTGCCGGAGAGTGGATGTTGTTCTGCATACTTAATAATGAGCAACATCGAACGCCGAGGAGGAAATCGAACGTACGGTTCGACCAAATAAGGACCACGCCGGGCTGACATTCATAACGGGTCACGAAGGTGTAGCCACCGGGACGGCGAGGCTCATCGTTCGGCGAGATAAGCTCTCCATCCCATGGTTCGGAGGTGATTCTGACATGACATTCCGAGAGCCACAAGCTATAGCCATGCTCCCGAAAGAAATCTCGAAGTGGCTCGCGCTTCCAGACTTCCCCCGGGCCTCCGCCTTTAGTAGCGCCATTCTAATATCGTTTTGGGCCATCTAATGCCGGTCATGACAAGAGTCTGCATAGGCTGTGGAACGAAACAACAAGGGTTGATGCTCTGCGAGTCTGTGACCGTTTGCGGTATCGGGCTTGGTGTCAAGAGTTCTCGGTTCTACTGATATCGCTGTCGGGTATGGGTCCACCGCAGGCGCAGAATAGGCTCCAGCCACAAGAGACCTTAAATTTCTCGATCTTTTGCACGGCGCCTATGGTCGGTAGTGAGGTTGCGCTAATGATGTCGGTGCGGGAAGCGACGAGTCCTAGCCTTCAGAGAAAGAAGTAACTGTATAGTCACGCTACAATACGGTCAGAGGCAAGGCTAATTCATAGAAATGTACGCTTACTTTACTTTGATGCCAATTGTCCCCATAACGTTTTCCCAGGGGTAGCCCGACCTTTTCTGGATGACTAAGATGCGCAGTAACCTGGTCGACAATTAGAATGCCTGCCCAGAGATACCTAGCGAGCGAGCATTACCCAGAGCACAGATCCCGTGTCCATGTCTCGATAATGTAGACATGGTGTACCCTGGGAGTAATGAAGGCAAGCTATCTCCAGAAGCTTATCCTTTGGAGATGTACAAATATCACAACAGAAAGAAGACGCTGCACAGGTATTACTCGTTGTCTGTAGAACCGCTCGTCGTCAAATTCAGAGGGCCTGACGAGAATCAGGACGAAAAATTTCACAGAACAGGCCGAACACGCACCAGACCGGTCCATTCCGTTGTTCCGTCCTCATACTCCCTGGTGTCAGCCCAGTCAATGCTAGCGCTCATCGTCAACTATTGTTTGCCTCCGAAGCTCGAAACATGTAATATTTGACAGCCTTTTTTCTTCCTTCGCGCAGTTCGTTATAAGGCTAGGCCTTATGGGCGACGTCCAGGTGGTCGGTGATTTCAGCGAGGCTACTAAGGTTCGTGCACAGAAAATGGCGGTCGTGACGGTAGTCGTGGTCAAGAAGAGAGAAGGAAGGTCGATCATAATATTGATCAACGGCAACATCAACGCTTGGCATCAATAATAAACCTTCCTCTCACCATCACCTCACTCCGTGCCTCCTCTGTATGCGGTCCTCCAACAGACTACCAGCTACTATTCGTTGCCAAAGTTCGGTTCTCGCTGTGTCGGGACGGTCGACATGGAATTCGCGGTAAGGCGTTGTTCATATCATTGACCGCCAACACCGACCTCTGGTAGGCATCATGGTGCTAGATGTCGAGCATATCATCCTTTGTTGTAGCACAGGACCCTTTCATGCCGTCTTCCTTGTCGTCGACTGCGGCCCAATAACACTGGATGGCGGACGAGCTTCTCAGCCCGCATGGATGAGCTATTGAGGAATCCGGGCGCGTCTTGATGCAGCCCTGGCTGTTTTGGTTGTGGAAGGAGGTCACTTCAGTCAGTGACGAAGCCGCGGAGGCGACTGGTACGGTGCGTGTTTCACAATCTTTGTTAATTATCCGTGCCAATCCCTAGGAAAGATTTTGAAAAAAGCTGGTCGCCTACTCTCTACAGGTCATCACCGCGATCCACCGTGTGGATCCAGGTCTCAATCGCAAGCACGACTCGTAGGATCCTCAGGTTATCGCCCTTTACCGCATCGATACAAACCTTTGAAACCCGGTTCGGGCGTCTCTATAGGTTCGTTGCTAGAAGTCAGCCGTATGAGAAGGAAGGAAAAACGACGACCCTACAAAACCTGCAAGGACTGTGCCAGGAAACTTCGGTGAGCGTCGTGTTACTTATATGCCCCCGTTTTGAAGCTAAAGAGAATGCTGTTTGCATTTTGCCAGTCTTGACTGCTGGCGCTCTTTACCGAACGTCATAGTGCATGAATAGATATGGGGACTGTGAGCGGCGCCCGGGGCGGATCTGCTGTCTAGATAAGAACAACTCTTCCGCTCCCTTTAAGCCTCCCGGATTACGCGTCAACGTTGCCCAGTGGTACACTCATATCCCCGACCGGCATTTCGTCGGTAGTCTTACCCAGGCAGACTCACATCGAGCAGCTCGCGATTGGAAATATATTTCCTTTGCGTCGGACAACGGTTACAAAAGGACGGTTGTATGTATACCCCAGCGCGCGCTCTGATTCTCTACCGGAAATTCTGACCGCGCCGCTTATCAGCGGGATGGTCTGGACGATTCTGCATAACGAAAGGCGAACAAGAAAGAATAGTACGAGCAGAAGAGCATATGTTTGCCACACCTATTCGATGTTGAAGCTGCGCTAGAGGTTGGTGATTATGGTTCTCGTAGTCCGAAATTTTACAAAGACTGCGTCCTTCTAGCTATGTCTCCATTCAAAGGTATCTCAGAGCTAATTCGACAACGATCGCAGATGTCCGAGTAGGCGCGCGCCCACCTGACCACATCCTCGGACTTTGAGCGACGTCTGCTGGACCAACTCGAAGCCGGGTCGCTATGCAAACGTCCCGCGCAATATTATGCCAAGCCCTACTTCGTTATACCGATCGTCTAGGCATTCTTCGCAGAAGCCTATTTTTGGACATCCACCTCCGTGAATCTTCCTGCACAGTCTCTTGGACGGTATAAAAACCAGGTCATGTAGACGCTGGAGCACTCAGCATCCATCTCTTGTTTGCTTTCAATCCTGGTCATCATGTTCCAACACGCCTTCCGCCAGTTCGTCTTCACCGCCGCCGTGCTCGCGCTCGTGTCGGCCATCCCGACTGGAGAGCTCGAGGAGCGTGCAAGCTGCACGATCTCCTCTGTTTCGAGTGCTTCGTCCATCTCGAGCTGCTCGTCGGTCACCATCTCGGCCTTCACTGTTCCTAGCGGAAGTAAGTCCAGAGCGCATTTGTCTTCTGAATCCTCTCCCTGACAACTATACCTTTAGGCACTCTGACGCTGTCTGTACGTAGTTTTGGACCTTGTTTCGAGCGAACGAGTCTAACGCGGCCATTCATGCATTAGCCTAAGTCAGGCGCGACCATCACCATGGCTGGCGACATCACCTTCGCTAAGACCTCTAGTGCGTACTCACATAGTTAATATGACTGGAACTTGACTCGATTCCATCCTAGGTGACGGCCCATTGTTCACCATCGATGGCGACGACGTCACATTCAATGGTGCGGGATACTCGTTCGACGTGAGCGGCGTTTCACTGTTTTGCCGCTTCAACGTTACAACCTTTGCAATAGGGAAACGGCGCCAAGTACTGGGATGGTGAAGGCACCAACGGCGGTGTCGACAAGCCTCATCCGTTCTTGAAGTAGGTCCCCTTTGTGTTCGCGCTGGTGTTCGAGAGTCTAATGGTATGCATAGATTCAAGGGCTCCGGTACCTACTCCGACTTCACGGTGAGTAACACTATTCTCTCCTGCTGTATGAAGCTGAACGTGAACAAAAGGTCTTGAACAGCCCCGCCCAGGCTGTCTCTATCGGTAACAGCGACGGTCTCGTCTTCGACAGCATCACCGTATGTTTATCATCTCTAGTCGCGCTCCGTTGGCCTCAGACGTGCTTTGTAGATCGACAACAGCGATGGCGATACCAACGACCTCGGCCACAACACCGATGTGAGTACAGTACTTTATTGCGTTGCTCCAAAAACTGACAATCTACAGGGTTTCGACGTTTCCGCCGACGACGTGACTATTCAAAACTCTGTCGTTAAGAACCAGGATGACTGTATCGCTATCAACGATGGCTCGAACATCATGTATGTGCCATTCCATATTTCATTCGCGGAAGGCGCCACTCACCCAATGCATCCACCAGTTTCAAGAACAACAAGTGCTCTGGCGGCCACGGCATTTCGATCGGTTCCATCGCTAGTAGCAAGTCCGTCACCGATGTCACGATCTCTGGAAACACCGTTACGGACTCGATGTACGGATTCAGGTAAAGTTTCCGAGACTCTATCAGTGTGTGTTCGCCCTAACGGATTGCTACTCAGAATCAAGGTCAAGGCCTCTGCGACTAGCGCGTCCGTGTCCGGTATCACGTACTCTGGGTGAGTAATGCTGTCCGATTGTTCAGTCCCTCTCTTATGCCTGTTCGTAATATAGAAACACCCTCAGCGGTATCGACGAGTACGGTGTCTTGATCACCCAGTCTTACCCTGATAATGAGGGTACCCCCGGAACTGGCGGTCCCATCTCGTGAGTCAAACCGATGTCCGGGCTATGAGTACAGGTTTTGACATAGCCTGACAGTGACGTGAACTTCACTGGAAGCACCACCACCATCAAGTGAGCCTGACACCCCCGTTCATGTCGTCAGTGTACTCACACATATTTCTCCTAGGGTTGGAGATGATGCTAAGCGCTTGGCCGTTGACTGCGGAGCCTGCTCTGGGTAAGCATTCGTTTTCAAGCAAGCACCAGAATACATCCTGATTCGTTCCATCTACAGAACTTGGGACTTCTCCAAATTGAAGATCACCGGCGGCTCAGCAGGAACAGTCGATAGCGACGACGCTACTGTGCGTATCCACCCATCTGTTCCTTGACTTCGACTTTCTGCTGACCTTTGGGAATAGATTTCCGGTGGATCCTATTAGGTTATAGTCTGGAAATAGTACTCATATTCTACTAATATTTCCATTTCTATAATTCAACGATTTCTTGCTTGAATATCCGAGTCTGAAGTCATGAGGAAGCAATCAAATTGACATGCACCCCCGGTCCTTTCGATCCATTTATCTGCTCAAATGTCGCCTCTGTATCTAATTACCTAAATCATGTATACTTACCTTCTAAAAGACACCCCTTGTTCTTCTTCCCTTTTGTTCCTCGACCCTACTCTCTTGACTCTCGTTTCCAGAGTGTGGAGTCTGAAACGTTTTAGGTACCTAATTCTATTGCCCTCCAAACAATCTACGTCTACAAGAAAAGACTAAACAAGTTCAGAACCTTACGGGGCTCAACCGACTATCGCCAATCACCCAAAGAATCAAACTGCCGTTCAAGTTCACGCAGCTCGCCACAGAGGCACGAACCGCCAAGCGACGACCGTTCAAAATCGACGAGGCGCAAAGACCCTTCCTCATCCTTCACGACATTTCTTGGCGCGAGAGTGTGATGATGCAAACCTATTGAGTGAAGAGCTTTGACATGTCCCAAGATAACTCGGCTGCAATGTCAAGTTAGTATACATTGAGGATCAAAGAACGAGATGGCATTACAAGTCCTCCGCACTGAATCCCGCATCCTCCCATGTCCAACATTTATACGCCTCGCCCACATCTCCCAGATCACCCAATACTATTGCTCCCCATGAATGATCAGGCATCAAGAAAGTGCCATAGAACGGAGGTGCGAGGTCATCGAGCTGGTGGCGAGAGATGAGCTCGTATGCGATGATCTCCTTGTTCATAGCTTTGAAATACCGTCGCTCGAACTGCTTGACGATGATGGGAGTGCACCCATTTAATAGGCCTCGCCACACGTATGCGGTGCTGCCGCGAGCAATAAGCTGTGAGACTATTGCCTTGCAGATATGTCCGCCGGGAGGAAGCGCCGGTGGAGAGCTATTTGGTGTTGGTGGACTGTCATCTGAGGGATCGTCGTCCCCAAGAGAGCCACAGTGTTGGTAGAGGAACCGAGGTAGCGATGACATATCAGGATGCTCGATGATGAAAGCCATCTATAGCTTGCGTTGAGGATCTGAAAATATGTGAAGGGTAAACACGTACCGTCACTAGCTTGAAATCCTTTTTTGCCTCCGCACTTGCTTCCATCATCGGGGGGATGAGCATCCTCAAAGGCTTTTCTATCTCATATGCTGATATAGTATTCCGAATGGCGGGGTGACCGCTACTGTGGACCATCGTGTTTGGAAGCAGGAGGAAAGTCATGATCGCTAATAAAGGGAGTCCGTTCGTACACTGATTTGCGCTATCGATGAAACGGTATTCGACAGTAGGCGGGTTGTCGTCACGGCATAGGTGGTAGTGAGGAGAAACGAGCAAACCGTGATGATTTGGTGCGAGTAGAACTAAAATGCAAGTAATTCAGACGTCATGATAGTAATGATATAGAGGAACATACCTTTCTCAACAACGATGGCTGATATCCCACTGATGAGGATTCCATGACTTGAAGGAGGGTCGCTTGATGCCATGTGTAGCCAGGCCTGATAAAATTGTTCAGCTACTGCAGAAGAAAAGAGTGACGATTTACCGTAGATGCCATTGCCTTAGCATGAAGCTGTGGTTCCAAAACATACTCTTGCTCCTCCTGGAGCTCGCTGACATGAGTGGAACAGAACTGCTGGACTGGTAGCTTTCACCGCTACGGACTTAAGGGGAGCACACGTTCCAACACGACGAGTCTTCCAGGAAATATCTCCCTCCTGCGACGATGAGGCGAACTCGACAACACCAACTGGCTCAGCACTCAGAGCCTCGACAGCTGTGCAGACCACATTGTACATTTCTTGGAGGAGGAACCTGACGGAAGATTCGGAGGTGAGCCTATGTAGCGATAACCTGTTCTGCAGCCGTCTGAGTGCCATAGCCACATCTGCAGAGACAGGTTGGTCCAAGATTCCTCTACCGTGCAGAAAGGCATAAAAAGAGTCGATAATGCGTTTGATGATAGTTGGGTCTAGGTCTGATTGTCGAAGAAAGCCTTCAGCAGCCGGAGGGTTGGAAGTGAAATAGGCATCGATTTCTGCAGGTAGAGCAGTGTCGTCCACGGCTACATGATGATCAAGGCGAATGTTTAGAAAGTCGAGCCACGTAGGTGGTGGTGGTAGTGGATTCATGAGAAGTAGGTAACTGCATAGGAGTCACCGAATCGACGAATGAGATATGGGGCTGTGAAACCAGATTCCTGAGACATTGTGGGGCAGCAACACGAAATATGGTTTAGAGGAAGACATGATATAATCTTTACAGACCGAACGGAGAACAGGACTTCGAGACACAACTTGAGCTCCAAAATAAGAAAATTGCTCGCGACGTATAGATGGAAACAGCCAAACGAAGCCAGAATAATGCGCCAAAAAAGGATAAAAGCCATATCAGCAGTTACATTGCCTACTTTATTACGCACCAACACCCGGGAACCTAGGGGGAACTTGGGAACCTGGATTAAGAGAAAAAGAGACTTGAAACCCAGGGATAGCGCCGCGCTTCGGTAGATAGTGTACTTTCTAATGCAGTATCAGAAAGAAATGAAGTAAGCCGCCATCTCAAAACATTCAGGAAAAAGACGAACGGCGTGATGTGCACGGACAGAGACGACGGCCAGTTCGGCAATCGCGGGGCCGCTACCGCCGACATCAATGCTTGGCACGTGTCTGCTTGATGCCTCTCGATAACTTTGCTCGCACAATCCAAGACTCATACAAATCTTGCTTCAATTTCACCTGGGCTCGCGAGTCGCCACGCTCTCTGACGAAGCTATCTGGCTATTCAAATACAATACCTGTGGCTCTTATGTTTTGGGGCATGCACATTCTCAGGCTCGGCGCTTGAAATCGTTAAAAATAATGATTGCGTCGAAGCGGCAGCTTGAACATCCATGATCAATCTCCGATCTCTGGGGAATCTGATGAACACATGGATTAATTGCCACCATCTTCCGTCTGTTTATATACGTCGAACGGTCTGAGGGAAAGTCCCCGCAGTCTTGACACAAACGTCCACATTGCACACCATGCTTTCCACAACAATTCTTCTATTGGCTATCTCTCGTTGTTTGGCCCAACAATATCCAGAAAACCAAGATACAATGAAGCAAGTTGATCTAGGTTACGCCACATACCAGTCAAACCTCCAACTCGTGGATGGAGTCACAAGCTTTCTCGGTGTGAGGTATGCCGCGCCGCCTACTGGTGAGCCGTCGATAATCTCGATGTAGAAGCTGGAGCCAACAAAGCTATCAGGGAGCCTGCGATGGGGTGCGCCACATCCGCCTGCCTCGATGTCTGCTCTCCAGAACGCTACGACATATCCAAATCAATGCTTTCAAGCATCAATTACCGGGTCTGCTGGTCGAGCCACCAGAAATCCCTACCGTAGAACGCGCCGTCGCAAACAGAAGAAGCCGCTTTCAAACCCACACGCTGGTGATCAATTATTGGTACAGAGAGACACGGTTGGGTTCTCTGATGAAGATTGCTTGTTCCTTGAGTAATCCTATGTTCCTATTTTGTTTTGCTCAGGATCCGATACTATTTGGCAGTGTACACACACCCTCGAACAGACGGGATGAAGACCCTCTCCTACCGGTTATCGTTTATATGCATGGTGGCGGGTCAGTTTATTTCTTTCCATCTGGTCTAGTGTGCCCCTGCTCATACTTGGACTTGCAGATATGATGCTGGAAACACATCTCTGTACCCAGTCCAAGATTTTGTGGTAGGCTCTGACTATGGACTCGTCGCTGTTAGTATTCAGTACCGTCTCGGAGTTTTCGGTCAGTGAATTACGAGTCAAGTTATCTTCACGTCCTAAGATCCGTGTTCAATAAGGTTTCCTACCTGGGGCAACAGTGAAGTACGGAGGCGCTCTCAATGCCGGACTGCGTAAGTCACAGCCCAATTTACTGCAGAATTTTCATTCGTTAATGGCAGTATCGTCCTAGTCGATCAGAATTTCGCCCTTCAATGGGTACAGGAGCATGTACGTGTTATCTTGTTGGTACATTGTCGCAATACTAACCATCAATGTAGATAACATCATTCGGGGCGATCCTAGTAAGGTCACGATCTGGGGTCAGTCAGCCGGCGCGGGTGCGATGCTCCAGCACCTCGTCGCTCACGGCGGGGAGACTCAGCCTCCACTCTTCCGTGCCGTGTTGATGAATTCTCCTTTCCTTCCGTTCCAGTATAATTACGACGATCCGATAGCCGAGGTACTTGTTCCCGTTCTTGCGGCTTTGCATCCTCACTGATCCTGGAACAGAGGGTGTACTCAGAAGTAGTCTCAGCTGTGAAGTGAGTATACGCTGAGGTTTCTGGGAGATACGGCTAAATCTGTTTCTTTTTCCAAGCTGTGGCCATGCGCAAGACTCGCTGGAATGTCTCCGCTCTGCGGATGCTTCTTCTCTTCTTGAAGCAGATACGCAAATTGGATTTGCTAACTTTATGGGAACGTACACGTTTGTCCCGGTAGTAGATGGCACATTTATCACGGAACGTCCTATGGTCACTTTGCAGCGTGGTAGAGTCAATGGTGTAAGAATTATGATCTGTGATTTATGCCCCAATTCTCACTGGTATCTCTGTAGGAAGCCCTCTTGGTGACTACAAATTCGGATGAGGGCTCGTTATTCATAACTCCCGATGTGCTCACTGCAAACAATTTTACTCTAAGTCGGTATATTACTGAGCTTTTCCCTCGATTAAGCAAAAAGCGAGTACAGCAAGCCACGGAGATGTATTCGAATATGGGCTTAACCTCGGTACCGGAAGAAGCATCGGCAGTTATGGGTGATTGTAGGTCGTTCACTATGTCTTTGATTTTATCGCTGATGTCAAAAATTTGTAGCCATCTTCGTCTGTCCTGCCCTGGCTGCGGTATCTGCTTTTGGTCGCAATGGATGGAAGGTCACTAGCCGAGCTCCACTTTTTTTGGCTGCCGAGATCTGAACACGTCTACAGGCTGAACTGGGTATCCCTCCTGGTACACACGCGCTTGATCTATCATACGATTTCACAACGTGAGGTTTGTACTGGTTAAAACGGGCCCTTAATTGAACCCTCCTTAGTTTTGCTATCCCACATACGTTCACCCATCCCGAATTTTTGAGAGCATGGCAGCAGTCGTTCCTGTCTATCGCGATGTCACTCAATCCGAATGATGCCACAGTCGTCGCCCCCAACTGGAACAGCTGGGATCACGGATTTACGGAGATGATGTTTAACAAGACGGATGACGACGAGCCTGTCGTGAGGCCTTTCGTGACGGATAAGGGTTTGATCAAGCGCTGCGAGTAAGTCGTCTATCCTCTTCCGCTACAAACTTAAGTGTTCACCCTGTTCTCGCTAGGTTTTGGGTCAAGGCATCTCCGGAGACATCTCAGTAATGATTCTATCTCTCAAACTAGCATGAATTTTATGATGTACCTAACGAATGAATATTTAGCAACCCAGAGTGACAATAGTGGCTGGCCAATTAAGTCTACAATAATATTCGGGAAATACTTCTCACAAACAAGTGGAAAACGTCGGGCCCATGTTAACGCACTGACCCTTTTCCTGGGGCGACTTAGGGACCGAAAAAATGGTACCCATCCTATCCTTCCTACACTGCTAATGTACATTTGAGATGAAGTTGAACGTTCGACAAGGTACGTTATGTTATCCTTCCATCGCAACATATTTCAATGATATGATCTTGAAAGTATATCAGCACAACCTGCGAAGTGAGAACCCTCAGCGCTCCTTTCAGTCCCAAGCGGTACCCTCGCATATTCCCTCGTCATGATCGCTCGAATGCGGTCATCGAAACCTGAACGAAGACGTGCACTGGAGGAAATTTTAGATTATCTCACTAATCTGATGAATAGCTGCTCCCGGCAGTATTCTCTGATTACGTTGGTTATCAAAGGAGCCACAGAGTGGAAGAAGTGGTAATATCTATATGATGGTTCAGATTACAATCACGTAGTCCGAACAGTGTCATACCTTGGTGACAACTTTGCCGGCCGGCGAGCAGAGACCCTTAGTTCACTCCAGTTTGTTTACTGCAACTCGAAAACCGCCAAATGGAAATCTTCGTTCGTAAACAGTAAAGAAAAGGAGGCAAAGCTATCCATGGTTGAGTCGTTGTGTGTGGGAGACAACCAACTCGATTCGTATTGCCTGTCGCTGAACGATGTGCTTGGGTGAACGACTGGAACCTGGAAGGAAGGGACTCGTCAGTGTCAGTGTGTCACTCCGAGCGGTAACTGCAAAAATAAATAAATGGTAGATCAGCATCGCTGATGCGGGATCGAGCCCTCGACGTCCAAAAGAAGATTATCACTACTCGTCTAGAGTGCCATGAGCCATTACACTACCACGACACTGTGGGAGGAAGTGATTATCAATTTATATACAATGAGTTGAATGAATGAATTAAATGACTCACCCGTATGCCTTTCCCAAACAAAAGCCGACGCTGGCCTCGTGTAGGTTTTTACCGAGGCCACCGTCTTTAAGACGAGCTGTTGACAGAAGTCCAGACCAAGACGGACCAAGACGACTGGCCGCCTACAGATACAACGAAGGGCGGAAAATAACCGAACCAGGTCGCTCCAGGATTTCCAAAGACTTTTGGAATTTCCCCTGAAGCTCGGTGTTTCCGATGATCTTTGCAGCGGAGGCCATTTGTTGCAAGAGCTCCCCAAGCCGACGGAAGACCCGGATTATACTGTCCTCGAAAATATCAGCATTAAGCTGGCCGCAGAACGGTCAGTTGGACTAATCAGGGAGGGGCACAAGATATCACACCTTTATGTCCTGGAATGATGCGCCTTTGCACCATTGCATCACTGCGTCCATCAATCCCACCGTGAACGACGCGACATAGTCCTCTTCCCTGATGGGTAGTTTGGACTCTTTGGATACCTTCGCTATGCGCTGGGAAATCTCCTGCATGACACGAAGAGGAGCGGCAAGTTCTGCCCTGACTTTGGTCTGCTGCTTGCTCTGTATGCCACTTCAGTCATCGATACCGTAGCATAACAAATTCGTAGACATACCTCCTCATCAAATACAAAGCAGCTAAGCAGAACTGCACACTGCTCCGAAGACAGAGTATTGAATACGCCATTGAAAATGAGTTCTGTCAATAACAACTCGTCCCCAGAGCTGAGTTCGCAAGTGACGCGTCCCTTGACATCAACGATCTCAGCTGATGTGGTAAAACCCAACCGTCGAAGGACGCGTTTCCGGGACTTCAGCTCGTCAAGTTGAAGGGCATCCTGCGATGCCTGGATCTGCGTCTTCAGTGATCGTATCCATTCTCGTACCGCCATCTGCTTCGCATAAGCAGAATACAGCTCAGGAAGACGAGGATCGGAATGTAAGGGGCTCTTGAACATCGCATCTTCCATCACCTCGATTTTCTATGAAAGGAGTGAGGTCGAGAACGACTGGTAAACCGTAGGACAGACCTTGATGAGAATGGCGAACTTCTCATCTTTGATTCCCATATCCCGCAATGGATCGAGCAGTGGAACGCCATCTGGAACCGCCAGTGGGTCTCCAATACACTCTTCCACACGATTTCCCGCTGCTGGCTTTGTGTTAAATCCTGAGGTAGGTAGATCCGGAGAGAACTGATACCCTCGATTGCGGAAAGCAGGATAGGGACGATCAGAGTCACGCCCTTCTGTCCTGGGGTGCAAGGCAGTATTTTTCATGGGGTGGCAGTGGACATAGAGCGATCTTTCGATATGGCACTACCCGCGGCGAGGACGTCAACGATGTATTGTCCATATGGGGGGAGCTCATCGAGAACGGGAATAGAGCGATTCTACGAACACCAAGAACATAAACATGCTGAACAAGTGGGAAAAACATCGAAGATACCTTTGGAGGATTAACCTTCTTGCAGTTGATGATGACCCCCCAGCTGAAGTCAAGCTTCTCGAGCTGCACTTTGAGAAGCTGTCCAGGCTTTAGGAATGGCAAGGAGTACGCGGGATGTGCGATGACCGCTCTGAAACCAGACACCATCTGGTCAAGCTGGGACTAATATTCATAGTATCGGCTCATGACATCCTCACCCGGAATGGGCATTTTAGCTATGGCCCCCTCCTCCTTGCGTAGTTCTACAAAAAACGATTTTTAGAATGACATCCATGGAGACAACCAACAACTCACCTTCCTCCAGGCACGGGACCTTCGCGCTGTTCTGAAATTGAAAGAAAGACCTCTGGAGCAGGTACTCCAGACTGATACCCTCGATCTTCATGAGATTCAATACCGTGTTATACCCCACACGAAACGCCGAATCCAGTCCATCTGCCTGCCCAGTAATCATCGCCTTTGCTGCGACCGGCTCGATCTTCTTGCCGCACATCATTATCACGATCCCCCTCTCATCTAATCCTCGTTTCCCAGCGTGACCAGACATCTGGATATACTCCCCAGAAGACAGACTTCGCCACTCCTTCCCGTCCCACTTGGCCGTCCCGGTGAACACGACCGTCTTGACGGGCATGTTAAGGCCAATGGCGAACGTCTCCATGGTGAAGAGGACCTTGATCAAACCCTCCTGGAAAAGAATCTCGAAGACTTCCTTCAGAATGGGCAGTAGACCGCTGTGATGGATACCAATGCCTCGCTTTAGTAGCAGGAGGAAATCCGTGATTTGCGGTAGCTGCCTGTCTTCAACAAAGAGGTTATCGATGGCGCTATTGAAGATGTTGGCGGTAAGGTCGTCTTCCTCGACCGAACTGAACTTGAACTTGACCATCTCAAGCGCGTTGCGTTCGCATTCCCGTTTGCTGAAAGAGAACACGATGACGGGGTTGCAGTTTTTCTGCATGATCATCTAGACCAATCTTGATATGTCGGAAGATTCTATACCGGTATGAGATACAGAAAATTGAAACA
This sequence comes from Armillaria solidipes, assembly GCA_022818035.1. Lineage (NCBI taxonomy): Eukaryota > Fungi > Basidiomycota > Agaricomycetes > Agaricales > Physalacriaceae > Armillaria > Armillaria solidipes. Next base: position 3,409,912 of record JAIWYQ010000006.1, on the reverse strand, counting down.
AGAGAACAAGAACAGCGCACGTTTTCTATTCCCGCCCTCGTTAGACTTGCCCTTGTTTGCTCTCCCACTTTTAGGATCGGCCGAGTCCTCTCCAAGCTCGTGCTGTAATAACCCCATCGCCTTCGTGAAGTTGCTCTCCTTGAATTCCCCTTTCTCGTTTACTACCATATAGATGCCTTCTCCCCCTGCAGGAAACAAGTAGTGCTGCAATGGCGTCGGGCAGAAGTCCGTGTAGACGACATGACAGGGCTGACCATGAGACTTGCATATCCATTCGGCGAACTACATGGCGTTGGGAATGGTGGCAGATAGAAAGACATATCGTATAGCGTGGGGGAGGAGAATGATGGTTTTCTCCCAAACAACACCGCGTTCTTTGTCTCGCATGTAGTGGATCCCGTCAAAGATCACCCAGGCGACTTCCCGCATGACTTCGGAGCAAGGTAGAGCATAGAACGTAGGATCTTGTGTTTTGCAACGTTGTAGATGCCTTCCGTTTTCGACCTGTGAGAGTAGGCCCGTCGTCAACTGCCTCCAGAACGTCCTCATTACTGGTCGGAGAATGATCTTCGTCTCCGTTTGAAGGGTCGAGGAAAGAGAAAAGGTCGTTCTCATCCATTTTGGACAAAACTTGACAGTTTTCGGAGAGCACGAGAGCCACGTGCCCTTCCTGATCCCTCCAATCAACGTTCCCACGGTCCAAGACTACATCAACTCAGGGCTGATAGGCTGAATTAGGGACAGGATCAATTACCAATTACCTTAAAGATCTCCCTCGTGGTGTATTGGTTAATTCCGTCCACTTCAGCGCGAAAGCTGGGTCCAATTCCTGGTGCAAGAATAATGGTATTCATTCAGGCTTCCTTTTTTGATATTGTATGGACTGATTCGAGAATCGACTCTCGAGATTTGAGTGACGGACGTTGGGACGCGAGTCACACGAGTGAGGACTCACACGGCTCACGAGGCTCAAAAGTTGCCACAAGTTAAGAAACCAGCAAAGGGCCAGGGTCTGCTCAAGGATATAGCCGCCGGATATAGGGTGGCCAGGTTCCCCAAGCAGTTTGGATATAATCTTGACAACTTCATCGGCAACGCCGTCATACTCTAGTTTGCCTCCAGAAGGGTTATCATCATCGGAGTGCATCTGCAGAATGTGCATGTGAATAGCGACAGACAATGCCAGTGCCACTTCAGTCTTCGTGCCACCCGGCTATTATTTTTAAAACAAACGAGGTGTTGTGATCAAGTCGTGATATAACACCTACTACTAGTGGCACCATTCTGATTCTTCCTCCAGACACTTAACTTGATATCATTCGATATTCAACGCCGGCATTCAATTTTCTGTATTGCATACACGTATCAAATAGGTGCATCTGCCTTTCTCCGTCCTTATCCGCTTCACGCCGTTTGTAACAAGTAGCAGGTGTCACCGCACATAGTGGCAACTTTTAAAGTTCGACAAGCAAAATGCGGCTTCAGCCTATGGACCTGCGCCGGCGCTCTCAGGCTCTCCGTGATCAAGTCTCGCGTGATAGGGAATGGATGTACTTAATCTCGGTGGAGGAGACCGAAGAGATAGACGATGTTCTTGCAGCCTTACCGGGTTGGGTGTCGCAGTCTACTCTGGACATTCATGACGATGTCATTGTGGGTGTGTCGAAAGAACCCAACAATGCACCTCCCCTTCACTACCAGGTCAGCTGTCATGATATCATCGGCCATCTCAACTCGTTAATTGATCTTAAACAAGGGTGCCAGCATGAGGAGTAGAAAGCGAGTAATCAAGTCATCCGAGTCAGACACCCAGGAAGTATCTGTGAGGCTAAAGTGTTACGAGAAGACGCCCCTCGACGCAGATGATACGGTGGATGTGCGGCATCCAAGTGTTCGAGTTTGTGTTATAGCTTCAATGCCACGCGAGGAGGTCGGGACAACCAGTGAGCACTACCTTCACCCTCACACTATGTGACACTGTGCTCAATGACATTGACAGGAAGCAGTCTAGGCAATCGCCATTGTACTCCACGTCTGTTCACATTGGTGGCTTTATCTGGGGAGCATGACGAACGGCCTGGCGATGTATGTTCCGCAACGACTGCCCCGAAGAAGCCTCTGTTAAACAAATCACGCTATGCCAGCCAAGACTCACCGCAGGTATTTCTATACGATTGGAAACGAGGTGAATATGAAGTGTTTACCAGGGGGACGTCGCTCACGGTCGCTTTCAGGTCATGAAGCCCAAGGAGTACCGTTGTTAAGATTGGGACAGTCGACTCATGACAGGAAGCCCCTCGAGATTGACTTGATAAAGAAAATTCTCGACGCCGCTCCAGAGCTGCAAAAGCATCTGCCTCACATTTTCATCAATCTTTACAACTCTGAAAGCAATCTTCATCTTCCCCGCTTCAATCTGAACACACAGTCTGACAAGAACCTGATGGAGATTTACGAGCTGAAAGTGATCGTCGCCGAACGCTGCTACGAGCTATGGATGGTTAATTCTCTCGAAGAATTTAAAACAGCCTTCCTTGACTTCTTGGAATGTGAGTCTTACCTTTTCGAAATCCCCTCCACGACAAATCAGTTTACGTGTCTTAACAAAGGCCATAATCGAGCCTATGTCAAAGGAAACGCCCTCCACGGAGAAGTCGTTGCAAGGAACGCCATGTTTTATCGCCACAAAACATACGGCGTTGTAGGATGCCTCAACGGCTTCAGCAATTCCTCAGCATCGGCCGGAGGCGGGTCCAGCGGCGGCAAAGCCAGTAGACCTTTTCGCACGGGAGCAGTGCCTTTCATGGCTTTGGACATTATCGATGACACTAAGGCTCCCATGCCGCGCTTCTACCGCCACGACCTGGAATCATTCGTTTACCTCCTTGTTTGGGCTGGAGTTCACTTTGACATCAGGCGCCATACCCATGAGGTAACGAATAAGTTCCTTGCTTCATGGGAGGCACATACATCATCAGAATTCATTCAGGCTCATGATAACAAAACCCAGTTCTGGATTAATGACAATCGGGCAGAGTTTATTCGCTCTCAGTTCCAAGAAGCGTTTATTCCGCTATGGAATGAATGGATCATGCCCTTGAGAGAACTGTTTTACAGTGCTTGGAGAGCGGATTGTACGCACAGAAAACAGATCCGGAGAGGGCAGGTGTCAGAACTCGACATGGAAACTGTGGGCGGCATTCTTACCTTCGAAACATTTATGAAAGCTTTAGGAAAGCAACCTCGTCACTGGGATACTGAGTAAGGCGAGGACGACCGTATAGCTTCTGTATTTCATTTACCACGATTTTCTGTTGAAATTTGAAGTTGTTTGTATGTTTGTTTAAGATTTGGATTCAGAGTGATCAATGCCGACGCGTGAAGAGGGCAAATACGTATTATACGAGGTACCGAGCGGACTCGGCCTTCAGCCTCCCTTGATAGATGACGACTGGGCTTAAGTCCCCCCGGAGAAAGAGTCGCGCTGGCAGGAGTGGTCGAGGAAGTGGTTGTGGTGGCTACGTGTCCTGCCAATCAAATTCATGACTTCGACAGAACACGCCCGGTAAACCAAAGTGTCTGAGACAATTATTGGACGTTCCGTATCAGAGTGGTGCAAGTCCCGATTTGACAATGAACGCCCAACTCTTTTAGCCAACCACTCAGCCAAGGTACTCTTTGCTTCCTTTGCCGTCTTGTGACCAGAAAATAGAAAATCAAGAAAATGATAACCAAGAATATATAAGGGAATATAATTATTGACAGACAGAGGGCGTATTATAATCCACGGCATTAGTACGTGCCCCCGGAAATCTATCCTTAAATTCAGCAGAGTCGAGACAAGGAAAGAAGTGGATACTTACAGTAGCATCATCGCTATCAACTGTTCCCGCTGAGCCGCCGGTAATCTTCAATTTCGAGAAGTCCCAAGTTCTGCAAAGACGGACGAATCAGGATGTATTCCGTTGCTGCTTGAACGCAAACACTTACCCAGAGCAGGCTCCGCAGTCAACGGCCAGGCGCTTGCCGGAACTTCCAACCCTAGCAGACATTCGCATGAGCACGGTAGGGATTCATTGAATCGCGGGCTACAAACTCACGTGATGGAGGTGGTGCTTCCAGAGAAGTTCACGTCCCTGTCAGGCTATATCAAAATCTGTCCTCATAGTCCGGACGTGGATTTGACTCACGAGATAGGTCCACCAGTTCCGGGAGTACCTTCATTAGAAGGGTAAGACTGGGTGATCAAGACTCCGTACTCGTCGATGCCGGTGAGGGTGTTTCTATAGTACGAACAGGCATAAGAGAGAGCCTGAACCATCCAAGAGCATTGCTCACCCAGAGTATGTGATACCGGACACGGAAGCGCTAGTCGCAGACGCCTGGACCTTGATTCTGGATGCCCGTTCATAAGAGGGAACACACCGATACGGTCTGGGAATTTTACCTGAATCCGTACATCGAGTCCGTAACGGTGTTTCCAGAGATCGTGACATCGGTGACGGACTTGCTACTAGCGATGGAACCGATCGAAATGCCGTGGCCGCCAGAGCACTTGTTATTCTTGAAGCTGGTGGATGCATCGGGTAAGAAGCGGCTTTCACAAATGGAAAAGTGCGCACATGATGTTTGAGCCATCGTTGATAGCGATACAGTCATCCTGGTTCTTAACGACAGAGTTTTGAATAGTCACGTCGTCCGCGGAAACATCGAAACCCTGCAGATTATCAGTTTTTGGAGCAATACAATATGGAGCTGCACTCACATCGGTGTTGTGGCCGAGGTCATCGGTATCGCCATCGCTGTTGTCGACCTAGAAAGCGGATCTGAGACCAACGGCGCGCGAACTAGAGATGGTAAACGTACGGTGATGCTGTCAAAGACGAGACCGTCACTGTTACCGATAGAGACAGCCTGGGCGGGACTGTTCAAGACCTGTCATTTACGCTCAGCGTCATATAGCAGGAGATGAAGGAATGGCTCACCGTGAAGTCGGAGTAGGTGCCGGAGCCCTTGAACCTAGGCATACCATCAGACTCTCGAGCACAATCACGAACATGAAAAAGACCCACTTCAAGAACGGATGAGGCTTGTCGACACCACCGTTCGTGCCTTCACCGTCCCAGTATTCTGCGCCGTTTCCCTATTAATGTCATTTGTAACGTTAAAGCGTCAAGATAATGAAATGCCGCTCACGTCGAACGAGTATCCCGCGCCATTGAACGTGACGTCGTCGCCGTCAATGGTGAACAATGGACCATCGCCTGGGAGGGAATCAAGTCATATTTCAGCAATGTACCTATAAGAGGTACGCACTGGAGGTCTTGGCGAAGGTGATGTCGCCAGCCATGGTGATGGTCGCGCCTGACATGGGCTAATGGCATACATGAGTTACATTTGACACAAGCTCAATAGCAACGTACGGAGAGAGTCAAAGTGCCTGGAGATTGCCGTAAGTAAGTAATAAAATGTAGTAAAGGCGCATATCTGTGGACTTACTTCCGCTGGGAACAGTGAAGGCAGAGATGGTGACCGAAGAGCAGCTCGAGATGGACGAAGCCGTCGAGACAGAGGAGATCGTGCAGCTTGCACGTTCCTCAAGCTCTCCGGTTGGGATAGCCGACACGAGGGCGAGCACGGCGGCAGTGAAGACGAACTGGCGGAAAGCGTGCTTGAACATGATGCAGGGTATGAAAGACTGAAAGCAAAGGAGAGATGCTGAGTGCTTTAACCTCAACGGGTCCTAATTTTTATACCATTCAAAGGACTGTGCTGGAATATTCACGGAGGTGAATACCTATAAATATACTTCTGCAAAGAACGCATGGATGATCTGCATACCGAAACAAGGCTTGGCATGATATTGCGTGGGTCCTTTTCAGCCGTCCATAGCGACGCGGCCCGCCCGGTCCTCTTTCGTCCAACAGGTGTCCTCCGAAAGTCCGCACAACAAGCGTCCTCAGGCGTCGGTGTGTAGATTCATATTTAGCTCGTATGTGTGGGTTTGGAGTAGTTTCAACCTGCTCTATATCGAACAAACAGTTGTATAAATGCATGTAGTGGTCGCGACACATTAAAATTTGCGTACCAAAGCTCTCTCCGGGACGCCTGAGGTGAACACATTGCCTTTCCATCCGATTGCATTCATTCTGTTCGTCCTCCTCCCTCTTCCCTCTAAGCGGTGCGGTCTAATTTTCCGAATGGCACTGGATACAAATAACCCCGCTCTATGCAACCGAAGCGCTAGTGCTATAGGAAACGAACGTGCAACACGCTACGAGAGCTATTTTTAGTACACGCAAGACGTATGAATGCCGACGAAATTCAGCCCAGACCCGACGGTTGAGAAGACTGGATCAATCAGCCCTTGCACTTCGGCTGCGCAAAATTGTCACCTGGCAGGAGGAGTCGGGGAAATTAGTCAGAAGCGGCACTGAACAACTTTGACGTTGTTCCGAAAGGCTCGACTGAATCCTTTAGAAGAGATAGATTCGGCACAATATGTTGAGGCGACGGTGTTTACGATATCAACTGAGTGTCGCTATACGTATTTTGCCGATACACGACGGCGTGGTCGAGCAACGGTTCAAGTCGACTATTTCGCAAACACTTGTAAATCAACAACGGTAATTGAATAAGGCCAATGCGCACCAGAGTTTTTTCTTAATAGTCAAAAACATGCCGAATCGTTTAACCATAGCCGACTGTTTCCTGAGATCAAAGGTGCTCGGCCCTCATTGTATATTATTTAGTAGAGAGTGGTCGACCCTTATAGCCATAGATGCTTTCAGGCGAAGCCGAAGTCGCAGATCTCACTCGAGAAAGCAATCGCCCACGCTTTTTATGACATCACAAACGAGGACAGTGGCAAAATATCGGCAACTTTACGAGAACAAACTATAACAGAGTCAGCTGAGCGAGTTCTAGAAGGTAAGGAGGTATTACGCACTGTGTATGATGGCTGATAAAGAAGGAGAATAACAAGATGCTCTTTGCTTTCATGAGGTCAATATAGAGGGGTGCCCAAACCAGTGGGAAGGTGGGATAAGATTGCGTACGTTTTTCAGTAGGTTTCGTGTCTTCTCCTGGCTTGAGGCATTTTTCGTTAAGATCGAGTCCGATAAAAGCATCGTATTCCCCGGGTGCCACGCCCGGGACCGCTTCCCGTCGAGAGTTGAGCGCCGCCTCTAGAATTCATCTGTATTTTCCCCAAGTTACTTAGCTCAGGTTAGCTCTCGAGGTGCAACTTTATTGTCCCCACTTTCAGCTTTGCGCGTGCCTGTCATGCCGATTTCGGAGAGCCTGGTAACTGCACAACCTCGACAAACACGGGGAGGGGCAGTTAAGCCAGTACGCCAAGTATACCGGCACAGCCGCGTACCGAATAGGTGTCGAAGGAAAGCGAAGTTCTTCTGACATCGCGACACCGACGTAGGAGACAATTTCGCACCAAGCAATGTGACGCCAGCCGTACAGAACGATGAGCCTTCCTTTAGAGGGAAGGATCCCACAGAACTCTCGATACGGGAAAACATGTCTCTTTCATGACCCTGGCTTTCATCAAGTTAACTCGGCACCAACAGTCGAGATGATGGAGTCTGCAATCTAGGAACGTTACTTCTTCTGTGCAGGCGAGTGGGAGACACATATGCATTTGCAGAACAAAACATTGGAAGCGTCATGGCCCGCGCCTGTAATCAGAAACGTAATCTCTGTTGCGACGTATGCTGGTAGCCCGTTGGCAGCATAACGATAGTGCCCCAAATGAAGCCGTGGCCATGATCTCATCTCTCCGGCCCTTCGGTCCCAGAGTCTTCACGACCATCTCCAGCACGCGAGCACGAGATCGCCACGTCGTTCCTAGTTTTTGTGTCAGATCTTCTGGAGTAGGATCATTAGATGAGGGTAAACCTACAATATCTGCCGTATAACGCAATTCTTTATCTTACGACTTCGGAAGTTTAACTTGGAAGGTGCCTGATCCAAACGATCAGTTAGAGCATGGACGTAGATGATACGATAGAACTTGCACTGCGGGAGGGATGTAACTTCTGGAGCGACGGAACCATTGTACCCCAACCTTGAGAGGGCGCCCTTGATGATACCAGCTGGTAGAGCGACGTACTGCAAGATGTCGTCGATGAGTATAGCGTGATCCGGGGAGAGCATTAGAATCACCATCTTGGCTTGCTGCAAGGCGTCTTCACGGCCCTTCCAAGAAGAAAGGTGAGATATCGATTTGAAGGAATTATCCTGGAGGACGTAGACGCCCTAAGCCAGCGTCAGCAACATAGCGCCAACGAAAAGAGCGTAGATACCCTATGATTTGTCCGTAGATTATCAACTTGCTTGTCCCAGCAGGCGGTCCAGATGTCCTTGCAGATAAACTTGACAGCGTCGAGCGTCTCGGAGAAAAGCATCTTTTCCAAGCAAAGTCTACGGCGAGATTTCAGCACAGATAGGGCTCCTGGTGCAGACCAACACGCACCTCTCCGTAAAATTGGCACCAACATGCATCCCAATGGCCTCCAAGCGCACCCGTACCGCCTCCTCTGCCTCGCTCGCCGGATTTGCCTTGGCACTGGCACTGTTTCGCGAAGCAATGCTAGTCAGCGAGTCCCTGGGGTTATCCTTGAGAGGCAGCAACGGTCCTGGTGGTGCCGGCGGCGGTAACAGTCCAGACTCGACCATCTCTTGCTCAACTTTCTTTGCGCGAGCCATTGCGACTGCTGAAGATTCCCGGACGGTATTAACGAGTTCTATCATGAAATAGTCCATCATTGCGCCATCGACGTGGCGAGCAGGCGGCTCTGCCATTACCGCTAGGGAAGCCATCGTCGCGAGGGACGAAAGACGGCAGTGGTCACGGTGCAAGGAAGGATTACATATCCGTGGGAATATCAAACACACCCCTCGGCTTGTATTTTGTTCTTCTCACCGTCACGGTCATGGTACCGCAAACGCTCCTTTACCTGCCACCACCACCATCACCACCATGCCTGCCGACCCACTTTCTTCTCTAGAAGTCCGGCGTGCTGCCCGTGCAGCAGTGAAGATTCTCCGAGATAGCGGGTACGAATGCTGTTTGTTCGGGAGTGCTGCTTGTTCGATATACGGCATGAGCAGGAGAGACCCCAATGTATGCATGTTTCGCCCCATTATTCGTTGCTTCGTTTTACTTTCTGCGTAGGATGTTGATCTCATCGTCCTCGATGACGAGGTGCATGCGGAAGACATCAAGGACCTCCTCGTTGAGGCGGACGACAGGTTCTACCTCAAGCGATCTGTCAATCCACAGGCGACGTATCGTGTGTTGTGGTATGCACTCCGGGTCAATGCCAAAGGTCGAAGGACACGCTCCTGTAAAGTGGACATCCTTACTCCTGGGGACTCGACGGACCTTCAAATCCCGTTCGTGCCCTCTAGTCGGATAGCGTATGTTCAGCGTTACCGAGATTTACCTCTCATGCCCTTCATGTGCACACTGTTAATGAAGCTTCGTGGGTGGGAGGACCATGTCGACTCGGAGAAGGAGTATATGCAGGAGAAAGAGCCGGTCGATGTGGATGACTTGGACGAGCTGCTGGATATGGCCAAGGATAACTATAGTGTGCGGGTAAACTCCCCGTCTGAGCAGTGGTTGCCAGGCTGGTTTATTGAGGAGAGTCGTCGAAGAGTGGCACGATTTATTGAGGACTACCCCGGTTTCGAACAAGGGTGGGCAGATGTTGGATTTGTGTTTTCTTGGCAAGTGGCGCTTTCGCGGTTATCACCGGAGCTTCTACTAAGTCTCTTTTTTTCTCAGATTACACGCATCACCATAACTATCATTTTGTATCGTATCCATACACATGAATCGACTTGTAGCCATATTGACGAGTACTATACCCCAAAACAGTGGGAAGATGTTTTTTTCCACGGAGATGACTCCCATGGCACAACCGTTTTTGAGAGATTTTGGGTGAGATTACCTTTGTAAGGGCTTCGTCGACCTGAGTCTGATTCTCGGTCCCCTGTCCACTTGCGTTCAGGCACGATAAAACAGGTTCGGATTAATACCTCGTACACTACGCTCATGCTTATAAAACGCTTGCAGAAGTTGTCCTGCTGTACTATCGGTGCTTGATCCTCGTTTTTCAATATCTCTTAGATCTACCGGAAGATCATGAGAATCCATGACCTTGCAGCGGAATTGTGCCCCTTCCTGATTCGGAGATCCTCAACGAATGCTTACCCGCCTCGCTCCAAACCTTTGTCTTGAATGTGACGTCTTATCAGAGCAAGTGGTAACTACGTTGATTGCGTTTGTCGAAGCCGCTTGTCTAGATGGCATAAATGAGGAGATGATTGCTTCCAAGGTTAAAGGCACCATCCTTCCAATGGTTATGAAACATATTCCTGGGGCCGGTTTACACCCCGTCGGAAAACATTAGCTCGTCGTGCTTATCTCACCACGCTGGTGTTCTAGGCTCTTCCCTCTTTACTCCGTTCCTCAACGCAATGCTCAAAGAGTCCAGCTCATATTCACAAACGACATCAATCTTTATCGATATCTCGTCACCCGAGCAGCGGCGACGCTCGACAATGTCAGCTGCAGCGACCAACAGACTGTTCACACACCCATCCCTTAGAATGTGTCCGTGCCTTCATACCGACAAGCGCTAAAATACTAGTACGTGCTACGGTCAATCTTCTGAAGGATATCACGTTTCCTTGTTCTACATTCACCCTATAGATATTTCGAAAGGGTTAATGCCGTAATTCAGAATCAGGAAGACCTGATGTGCGCATGCTTACACGCTGGAGATGGACTACTGCTGATACTAGTGCTACAACAGGTCACTTGTTTCTCATCGGTGCCAGAGGATATGGTTCCAATTACAGGTGTCAACATTCTGTCCGAGTCGAGGTGTCGTTTGAATATACCAACGCATTAACATACCTTACCTAGTGCGGAAAATCTAAGGCTTTAGAGTTGACCCTAGTGATTCACCCCAATTGTAAGCCAAGAAATCATCTCCATCACCGTAAGCTCATCGTAATACTCAGCCTTTACCTGATTTACCGGACTAGCGAGAGCGAAGTGGCAAAACAGTGCTTTCACCATGTGCTCGTACCGTAGCCTTTTTGGCGAACGATACAATCAAGTTCCGCACAATCAAGGATCCCGATCCATAGACAGGAAATTCCCCCCAAAACACTCCTGCACATCTGAAATCAGCTACCTGTTCGCAGATGGAAATACGATACCTTGGCGTATTTGTATTCTTAATGAGACCCGGTCGTGTGGACACCGCAAATTTTACTTTGTGAAAACACACAAACCCACACCAAATAAAAGACGACGCGAATAAAATAGGTATAAATGTTCGTTATAATCCCCATAGGACATCAAGTTTTAGAGGAAGAATGCGAACACCACAGACGATGCGCCCATCGCCATTAGTGCTTGCCATGCCCGTGCATCAAGGCTCACGGCTCCGTTACCAGTCTTGGCAGTATTCGAGCTAGCACTGCTCGAAGTCGCTTCCTCCGCGCTCGCACTGCTAGTATCCGAGGTGGTGGCCAACGTCGTTGCCTTGGTCGTAGTCTGAACCTTCGTCGTGGTAGCGATTGCTGAGGATGTAGCGAGACTGGCGGTAGTAACGACGCTAGAGGAGTTCGAGGAGAAGCTAGGGGCGGCAACGGCGAGGGAGGGATCGACAAGGGTGCCGACTCCCCAGGGGATAGCAGAACCGTCGGGTTGAAGAGAATTTGCGGGCGCAGTGGTCGTACCGTCGGCGCTAGCGATAGTGAAGCGGGTGACCCAGGTCGTGTTGGGAGATGCAGGGGCGGTGAATTGATAGAAATAGATGGCCGAGTTTGGGGTCACCTGTCATCAGAAAACGAATCAGAATTGAAAAGCGGAGAATCGCCCATGCCATCGAGAAGGTAAAACTTACATCTGGACACGTATAGTTGAATGTACCATCCACCGTTCCGTCTTGCCCTGTAGCGACCGCTAAATTACAAATGACATAATTAATACGCAGCACTTTGATGTAATGGCGAAGATCTTACTTGTTATGTGGACCATTGCCGTGTTACTCCCGGACATCAACTCGATGGCCATGTCCTTCCACGCCGTCGTCGAGGATTTGTCTCCAGTCCATGCTATAACGCAGGAAGCCCCCTCATCATACGAGTCACTTGGCCCAGGAACGGTAGGAGTAACGTCGGCATAAACGCCAATGATGGCAGAGACAGCAGTGATGGCGAACAACTTTGAAAACATGGCAGAACGATTTGCGGGTGAGTCTGGAATATACTGAGGAATGGGTAGGAAGAGAATGGAGTATTGCTCACTTACGCCGAATGGAAAAGCTTTAAAAGGGAAAAGAGCGATCTTTGTAGGAGTAAGAAAAGAATGTGATGGAACCGGTGCAGCTAGACAGTGGAGGGTGGAGGGAAAAACAGGAGTATTCAGATGCCTACCATGCGGAATCACGGTAACGCGTGACCAAAAGCATAACCCTTCCAACCCGAGACGCCCGGGTGCCTGACCGTAAGTCTGACTGTCAACAGCAACGGAGGAGAAAACATATTCATTTCTGCTTCAGGGAAAAATGGGTTGATATCGTGAGCTTGAGGTATATTTGGTTAGGTCTCTTTGTTGCTTGATGTAAAATTTTCTCGCGTTGCGCGTATACGTACGCGTCGCAATGAACTTGTTCGGATATTACTGTGGTATAAATGTTTGTGGAAATAGCGTCAGTGGGCCCTGCAGTTCCTGGATAGGACCCTACATCGAGACCACTAGCTTTTCTGCCAAAAAATTTAATTACTATCTCAGTTATTTTAACAAAGCGAAGCGGCTTTGGCATCGGATAGTCTGTAGAACATTGGCACAAAAAATAGTACCAGACCACAGCTAAGCAACCCGAGACGTTCTTCGAAGTTTAATCTCGTCGCAAAGATAGCACTGCTTAAAGGAACGAGGCGTGGCGATGTGAATCGCTGAAATAAATATCCATGGACTCAGACCGATTGTGGACCCTTGGTCATCGATCAGATAGACACGAAGAGAGACGTCTCCAGTCCGTTTCATTGACACTTGAAAAATCTTCGTAACTACTTTGAAGAGTGCTGAATCTTCTGGACCGAAATACAAACATTAATATTAGACAAAACGCTAAGGATCCCTTCTACTACCACAACCTGGGTTATCCAAACACTGGGTACAAGTATCGAGGATGGTTGAGATGCCCAAGTCTCAACGTAAGTAATGTCAGACCGTGAAGCGTTTCGTGTCAGCCTCAAGGTTTCTAGTAAACGTTTCAAAGGATATTGACTTGTGGTAGCAGCAGAGAGACTAACACAGCCATTCCGAAAAATTGGTGAGAAGAGGCGGCATTATACATCTAGCTCAAAGTGATCCATGAAGACATTCACAAGCAAGTGAGAATCATACGGATGCAGGCTTGTACTTCATGGATAGATATCGATCACCCCAGGAGAAGGTCCCAAAAAGGAACGCCGGGATGCTGTGCTGACACTGCAACTTCAATATGAATTTCAATTTCGGTTAAGTCCGAGATTCGTCCTTGGCGTCACGTGCTCACTTTGGGTCACGTCATCGGGTCCCGGCATCGCACTATTGGTTCCTTTGTGCCTCCGTCTTTTCCCCTACCTGTTTGCCTGGATTTTCTTCTTCGTCCTATAGCGGGATAATGCCTAGTCTAATATTCAGGTATCCTTCAATCTTGCTTGACCTTAATCATCTCTGGTCTGGTCTATCTTCTGCTTGAAAATAATCACGACTACTATATCGGCCAGGCTATCGACGCGTCAGGATCTTTAGCGAATCATCCGAACACACAAGAGGAGCGAGAAATTTCGACATGCGACATTGACGATGGTCTAGCATACAGTTCGCTGTTTTCAGAACAGAATTTTATGGATGAGTGGCTCTTTGTTAGCGTATTGAACCCGATTGTATTGACATGAAAGCAGCCACATCCTCACTTTTTCCATTCAGTTAGTTGACCTTATTTCTGTTATAATGGACGCTGTCATGAACCAAGCTAGGCCTGAATAGCCACTATCCACTATCATCTCCGATGATCTCGACACGCGGTCGTCATCGACTGTGCAGAAATCCGACAATAGTGCATAGTTGCAGGACGTCGAAGGGATTGAACTTTTCCAAGAATGGTCATGTTACAGTGGTACAGATCCTTACGCAGTGCGTTATTTTTTTTTTCGAACGAGAGAAGGGTATTAATTTTGACGACAGTAGCCCTCGGTATTGCCTACACCGCGTGTATACATCTTGCAGCACATCTGGAAGAACAAGAGGTGAGCCATTTCGTCCCATGCAATGTCGGCGGCAGCCCACAGTCAAACAGGAACGAGACTAAGAGGATTGTCCGAGTCGATAACTCTGGCTATGGCTTCGAGAGCACGCTGCGTTGCCCTTTCTTTTTCGTTTCCGAGACAAGGATCGTATGCCAATGATGGTCCCTTCTGAGGGAACCTTTTTTCGCGGCACTCGGTTTGGACAGCCTAAGGGAGGCGAGGGATGACTGTGTTTCCGGCAGCAAAAGTATTTTGAGTACGTGCATCTCTAATGAACAAAGAAGCCTGCTAATGGAGGCAGCAGCGATCCAATATCCTGAAGTCGAACAGGACTCGTATTTGTCATGCCCTACGATAGCCACCCCTCACAAATGAGAGCAGTATCTTAGTTCGAGATTATGGTTAAACCCTCTCCTCAGCTGCCAGTAGGCGTTAACGTTGAGCTCGAAGTTCATGGAAGACAGAGTCTTCTTCCTGACAGCGATCAAGGCGCTGCTGGACTCATTGTCCCTCTCAGGGACATGAAGAATAATTTTAAAGTTAGGCGTTTGTGGCGGTCGGCACCAGGACGAAGATCCGAAAGGTCCCACGGTCTTCCATTGATTGACGTGTCTTCTGTTGACTTGCGACATACACGTTGAAACGCTGGCGTTGTTCTTGAACTTCTTTTGTTTTGATCTACGTTTTGCTATGCCAGGTTGCAGCCTAAACGCTCGTCAGGTGTGTGTCAACGGCGTCTAAATACAGTAAAATACTGACTTTATTACGATTCTAGGCTCGCCACTGGCCCCGCTTAGAGGTCCATGTGTGTCGCGTGTTTCCCGGTTTTCGTTTAGAAGAAGCCACGCTATCAGACGATAAGGAGCGAGGAAGTGTGCTGATAGGTGAGTGACATCGATAAACGTTAAACTACCGTGCGCGTTAACCTCGGTGCTCAGTGTTGCAGTGTCAACAGCGTCGGCCCCGAC
The DNA here is from genome assembly GCA_022818035.1 of Armillaria solidipes. Lineage (NCBI taxonomy): Eukaryota > Fungi > Basidiomycota > Agaricomycetes > Agaricales > Physalacriaceae > Armillaria > Armillaria solidipes. The sequence continues at coordinate 3,394,607 of JAIWYQ010000006.1, read as the reverse complement.
CGGTACCTGGTCTATGAAATATGAAACTGTAGTGGCGTACTTCCATGCGCGGAATCGGCGACATCATGATCAAGACATACTGCTATAAGTCAATGCTCGCACTGACAGCGTGCTGAAGATGTTTTATCTATTTTAAGGAAATCGGCCACTGTTTGAGCACAATTCGCACTACGACATGTGACATTCGATGCGCCGCAGCTTGGGACACTGGGAGCTTTGGGAGAATACGGAGAAACGGGGAAACTGCTATACCTGCATCCTTTCGGTTTGTCGCTTAACGCTTTAACATTTGGTGCATTTCATATCTTTGTGGGGTAGATATCATTAAGGCGCAGCACGTTCTGTACAAATACCGGCTAGTCGCAAGCGGGCAACGAGGCTAAACGCTATCATCCTCGTGTTCAAGCGGAACGCAAACAACGAGGCACTGGCCTCTAATATCCTCCTGTCTTCGACTCACACCAGGGTATCTTTCTTTCCACTACATTCTCTCAGTAACTCGCTCGAACTAGAGTCTCTATGCTGCTGTTTCCGATATCCGATCTTAAGGTAGTCGTCTGTGGAATGGCCACAATCGCGGCTTCCGTAGGGTATGCTTGCTCTCGGAGGCTTTCAGTTCAGTACGTTATACTTTTCAATGCAGTAAACTACTGCTCATGAGGTTCATAGGACACCGACTACGGATCACAACGATGTACCTGTCTCGGAGCAAGTTGAAAAGTCAATGGAAGAAAACTCGACGGACGCGAATAGCAATGATACAGCTCGGCAAACTTTGAAGCGCAAGCAAATGCATGACCATGATGAGAACAACAATGTGCGCTTGTCCAGCCGGCCCGCTGGTTTCTCTGCTTATCAGCTTGTCGCTAGGACCTCGATTATCCGCATGTAAGGTAGCTCCACGGACGATAAGGCAGAAGCTCTAAAAGGACATCACTAGAACCTATTATCTATTTACCCCAATAAGCGGAATAGGACCCCGCCTATTTCTGACGGGGATGACGAGGTGGGCTATGTTCAATGACCGTTCCATGTCTTCCCGCTTAATCTCCTGATAGCATCGCCAGGGCGTGTCTGTGGATCCTGATTCCCAGCAGGATCTTGATTTTGGTGTACTAGCTCCCGAATCTACCGCTGTCGATACCATGGACAAGGGTGCGGCCCAGGAAGCACCCAACAGCCCCGAAACATCCCTTCGCACCGAAGAACCAGCGACTACTGAGGCTAGCCCTGAGCCTACAGATGTTTTCACCACTGACAGGGCTACCCTTGATGCTGTCGAAGATGCCCCGACTGTCGCATTGAAGACTGAATCTGCGAAGCCAGTCCTCCCGCAGCCCAAGCCCAGGCGCAGTGTACGTTGATCATATTCTTGACTGATATTTGCGTATAGACTGAACTGTCTAATCTTGCAGCCTATCAAATTCTCAGGCGGCTTCGCGTCGTATTCCGGGACGGCCTCGCCTTTCAAGAGTATCGAAGCAGGGTCTAGTACGACGCCAATATGGTCCCATAAAAATGCCAGTTCGTCGACAGATCGCGCAACGATCGATCGGCCTTTGGCCGTTCCCCGGGCCACCGAGGTACCTCGAGAATGCGCCGTACCTCGTATGTAGCTTCTTCTCCAGATTAATGCTCGAGGTTGACGCTGGGTTTAGATCTCACGGGAGAAGAAGACGAAGAAGTAGCGAGTGATATTAAGGGCGTGAGGCTATACATCAAGCGAGGGGAGAGAGATTTTACTTCCGGCATGCTGGGTCATGTCAAGCTGCTCTCCGATAAGACGTCTGAAAACCAGAGACTGCGTAAGCTGACTTCTCTACCGCTCTATAGTCTTTTGACTGACGGTGAGTCTAGTCCTGCGCCGCGACCCACTGTGGCAGGTAACGATGAATGTCCGCCTCACCCCCGCCGTCAAGTGCATCTTCGACGAAGAAGACCTTTCCCTTCGTGTTATCCTGGCTGAAACCATTGAACGGGAAGACGTTCCAGTAGAGCAATGGGCTCATGAGGTCGTCGTTTACGCGCTCAAGGTATGCATAGCCTCCTTGCCGTTATTTGGCCCGACTGACACATCGGGGTTAAAAGCCAGGAAGGTCTTGTTCGAAACAAGACTTCCGAGAATTTGCCGCATCGCTGCTAGCCAGCACTAGTTTGACAAAATAGATCCTCGATTATTGTATGCGCCGCAGTCCCTGCTCATAATGAAGACGCAATTTTTTTTTACGATTCTCACGTGGATTTGAGCTTCTCTCGCGTTCTGTTCTAATCCTCCGTGCTTGACGCACATGGTTGACGATGTTCTTGATCTTCTCGCGCAGCTCGATAATGGGCTGATTCTCAGGCACCTCCTTATCAGCCACAGTTTTCTCACGAGAGTCGCTTTCGCGCCCCGCCGCGCTGGGTCCCTGGAAACTCCACGCACTCCTGGACTCAAACCCATGCCGATGTTCAACACCTTTTAACGCTCTATCATAAAATCTGCGACGGTCACTTGAAAACACCGGAAGGACGCCCAGTAAGGGCTGTACGAACACGTTCCATCGGACTCCAACATCGTGCTTGTCACGACGATCAATGACGCATTCCGATTTCAAAACCAATCATAGAATTTGATTATCGTAAATGCATAAATATAGCCAAACGATTGGATTTTATGGGTCCCAAGGTATAAAAGGTGTTAGTTTACCCAGAACAGCTTTTGTCCCCGAGCACGACCTCTTTGCACACGTCAACCTCACCATGAAGTTCAGCGCGATTGTTACCGTTTTTGCTGCTGCCTTCATCGCTGTTGCTGGGGCTGCCCCCGTTAAGGACACCAACGCCCGTCGTATGGCTGCGGGCCTTCCCCTCCTGCCCCCAGTTCGTCGGGGTAGCGGTACTAATGTGGCTGCTCGTGAGTGTCCCCTTTCGCCTTGGAGTACAATTCATCTGACATTCCCTTCGCAGGCGGGCATCCTTCCGATATCCCAAGGGCTTTTAACGCTTGATGAACACAGTTAGAATGGCCATGGTGAGTTCAGATTCCGTATGTCTTTGAAAACTTCGACCAACGTTCTCCGTTGTTAGTTAGAGGCCTCAACTGTCCGCATCCTTATCGATTATCGGCCATAGGCAGTTCCCGGACTATTATATGGAGTCGCACCACGGACTATCATCTATCTATATATGCTCCTTCTACTTTACTGTCTACTCAGCGCTTAGCCCTTGCCCATCCTACTCCCGCTCGCCACCATTCCAAACTTAAAAGTTATCATTAGCTTTAGTTATTGTATTCACCTTGCACGAGAATATCTCTTTGAAACTACCCAATATTGGCGAGCTGTAGAACCCTTTTTCGCACGACGGCGAGTCAGACCCGTTCGTTGTACATACAACTCCAACGTTCAGGGTATAGGCCAGGGTTTTTTTAATCGCACTCTACTCCCGCCCAACAAATTCGGGGTGTGGAAGTGACATATCGCAATTGGAGGGGCTGGCCTAGTACATAATTTGTGGTGTCATTGGCAATGGTGGAGTCGATAGCGCAGAGTTAGTAAGGAATGTGGGGATCCCGCCCCGGATACGACCAAGAAAGTCAATATGAACGTGTCTCAAATGCGGGCTTTTTGACCGAAGATAAGACGCGCACTTATCTCCAAGGGTCCCAGGCAAAATTGTTTTGAAACAGACCCTCGGAATTCGTTACCTGCCTATATCACGGTAATCATAATAGCAAAAAGAAAAGATCTGATGGGTCGGAAGATAAGACGCTTGGCGCAATAGTCGATCAATTCGGATTAGCGCAATCAGACGCAATCATGGTCTGTCACCTCGTCTCGTATCAGCAATAATAATATTGCGCTTATCCTACAAATATTCCACGGAAAGGGACTAGAGCTCGTCGACAGGACGTGGCTCGCTCGGAGTTTCCAGAACGACCTGCTCTGTCTCTGCCTCAGCGACAACCTCAGGCTCTGGCGCTTCATCTACATCTTCAGGCGTCTCAGTCTTCTCCGAAGGCTCTTCAACAACCTCTGCTACAATATGCTCCGGAGCAGGCTCCTCCGGCTCAGAAGTCGAACTCTCCTCATCAAGCTCAACCTCGGGCTCTGCTTCTGCTGGTGTAGGTTCAGGTTCTGACGCCGTCGCGGGATTCTCGATTACGGCTTCATCGGCTTCGGCTTCGGACGTGCTTGCGGTTTCGTCTCCGGGCGCGACAGTGGGCTCTTCGGGAACACTCAAATCGGCCGTGCCGTCCACAATGGCGCCTAAGTACACGGAGAGTGGTTCGAGTTTGGCTTGGTCTGGTCGATCGTAGGTCAACAAGAGTTGATAACACGGCACAAAGGGATAGACGCACCACCGTAACGAATTGCTCTTGTTTCACCTGGAGGGTAAATGAGCACTATGGACGACTCTTCTACCTCCTCGTATCCCAATGCCTTCGAACCCTTGCCCTTGCGATTCCGGTGCGATGCGAAGTCAATATTGTCAGAGTACTTGTTTGCGAGGACCTTCCAGAGGAGCGGGAGCTTCTTTGCTTTGGTCAGTAGTAATGCTCGAGGCTTTGGAGATGAAGCAGACTAAACGGACATCAGACCTAGCTGACTTCCAAATTATGCACTATCGCACCTGCTCGATCCAGGGCATCAGCTCGTCCACATTATAGAGTTTCTTAACGATGGCAGGTACTCTTCGAGAAGCCCAGTAGAAGAAGGCACTTCCCGTACGTTCAGGAGCGTCATAAGTTATGGGCGGAATTTGGCTGCCTCGGGGGAAGAGCTAGATGATCGTTCATTGATTGTCTTTGTACGGTGAATACGAGCACTACCTTGACTGTAGGGAATCCTTGCACTCCCTACCAATAAATCAGTGAATGTCTCGTCCGTCAAAGCTAGGCACATACTTGTTCCGCGCACAACCGCTTGTTCTTCTCATCATCACAATCAACAGCATACACGGGAATCAAAGGAGTCAGTCCTTTGGCAGCATTGCTGTACTCTGGTGCCATCCGTTGACAATGCTATGGCCGTCGATCAGCTACCTCGTTCAATACCAATGAAGGCCCTACTCACCCCACACCAGGGCGCGACAAATGCTACCATGCTCGTTTCCTAAGGCAACATTTAGAATCTCCGTATTTCGTAGTTCGATGTGTACGCACATTCGCCTTCATGGCCTTCTTGAAACTCTTCGCGTCCAACATCTTCACAGTAGTATCGGCAGGAAATATGGCCGCTGTCGCCAGCGACGGAATGAGGGAGAACGTCAATGCAAGTAACGGAGTCGTCAGCATCTTCGGGGAGTGGGTATAGTCAAAAAGCAAGAAGCAATTTAATTTCTTTTTGTATCGACTAGACTGACGTGGAGGTAGGGTCACGTGCACCGTACCGGAGTCGGTCAAGTCTTGGCTACTTCTCGGTCCGTTGGCGTACACACGCTATTCCATTGCGTCGGAATTCACTCCCTCCGATTGAATGGTTTGTATCACACAGGAAGACTGCTAGCCAAGGACGGTTCCAAGGAGCAACGTGGAGAAATGGAAAGTGTCACGGCACATGACGTGACTGCTACTTTTGCGGAAAGCGGAAGCCTTCGATCCGTCCCTTCCTACAACTTCATTTTACTCGGAGATGGCCAATCAATCCAGTTTTCCAGTTTGCTCACCACGGCTTGAACGACGCGTCGTGTCCTGTGATCTAGCTCATCTCGCACAGAGTTAGCTATTTTTTTATTGACTAAAGTTTAGGATTTGTATGGCAACGGCCGGCCTCTCCGAAGCCGCGTCTTCCCATTGGTTTTTAGCTTTTCTTTCATCGCTAGTCTTGGGATCAAACATTAATAATACTGCCTCAACGCGAACAGCGACGCATGTCTCTGCAGAAGTACGAAGACTTCTGGATGCACCAGCTGTGGATGCGTATCTCGGCTGTGGCAACGGTTCGAAGTCGACTGCGCACGAACCCCCAACCTTCAGCTTCTGTCGGATGAGCTGACGCTGGCCATTTGCGTAGTACGCTCACCATCGAACTACTATATGTAAATCTTCAACCGAACTCAATAAATTGTCTGGCGGAACCACTGGCTGTCTGATAGAAGTCCTCGCCGAAAGAGAGACAGAGACACGATAGTAAGCAGGACCCTTCGTATTATCCGAACGCCTCTTAATGTGGTCCCAGCGGTTGGAAGGCGCCATGTGATAGCCTGACGTTGAGGCTGCATATACGGCATGGTAGAACTGCTGAGACTTACCGAATTGACCAGTCCTATCTAAAATGGGCTTCATGGTCAACTACAAGGGGCACTTCGAACCTAGGCCTGATCGTTGAATCCAGTAACGTCACCCGAATCAGCTATCCTAGCAAGTATTCTTCGTTGTCCGGATTCAGGTCAAGGTCGGAGCAAACTGGGAGAGAGAAATAAATTAGGACTCGGATGTCTCCAAGTCGTAAGAAACGTCCTGGTTTCCTTGTCCAAGAGGATATACTTTTCGACGACACTAGCACCGTACTTGGGTACCCACTCGGCTTGGGAGAGGAAACCCTTTTTCTTGAGCGTTTATTATAAAACTCGTTCGCGTATAACCACTATTTTTCCCTTCTTTGTGCTTCATGCTTTTTGAACGTGCCAGATAAATGTTGCCAGCGACTGTCATTAGTCGTACAATCATCACTTGGACCATTCACCACACCGGGTGCTTTTTTCTGAATTATGGCCGCTCGAGGAATAGTGCAAACGCCTACACGCTGGGCTTTAGCTGCCGCCCCCCCAAGCCGAGTACATAGTCAGTACTCGGGTGTCGAATTTCGCCCTCATGTACTTATCCCATAACTCGCCGCATATTTGCCAGGTACTCCCAGTTGGAGAGCATACACATTTTATTTCCCTCGGTATTACAGTCTTTCACGGCAACTTGAAGGACAAGGGCAAACCGTAGTGTGTGTAGGATTTTATAGCTAAGAACCAATCCCGCATTGAAGAGCCATGTTCACTCATCAAAATACGATCCCCAATACCAGTGACCCACCTCCCTTTTGTGCTGTGAAGAGTACCTCTTCCCTACATCTCTCGTCGTATATCAGCTATACTGGCAGGTAAATAAGCACTAGGTTCGAGTCCTACTCAGAGTTTATTATGATGAATTTAATATCACGATCGTAAGAATTTTTGCAAAACAAAAGCTGAAGCCAAGCTTCCAAGCTGAATCTTTGGTAAACGAACGCTCAAGTTACAGAGTGCTAGTTGGAATGCTTCACTATGACACCCCACCCTCCCCTACAAGTCTCTCGGGCTACACAATTACAATTCTCTAGTAGTATATCGGTTAGCCCACACGCTTGCCATTAAACTTGGCGCGTCACGAAATTCGGGTTCAATTCCCAGCTAGAGTCTGCATTGTCGTTGCGTCTTTTGTATGCTTCTGGTGAGCATTTATTTTTTATTTACCACACAGCGATAATCGATATAGTAGCTGGGGGATTACATGCATCATATAATCCTCACATGGCTCTTACTCCTGACTCGGACGCTTTCGAGCTCGGGTCCGTCTGCGTTGTTTTCTGAACTGTCGACTGTCGGCGCAAACACCTTCATGCCTGGTTCGACTCCAGCAAGAGTCTATACACGAAAATTGCACGTTTGATGAATAGGCTTTACAAAAGTTGATAGCGAGAATCAGACCTGGCTGCATAACGGGACTTTTGCGCACTGAAAGACTAGTCTCGTTACCTGGGGTGTGCGAGGAGGGTGTCAAGCAGGGAGTAACCTCATGCAAAGACACTCGGGCTTGGAAAATCTCTTGCGCAGGAGACGAACAAGTACGACACTGAGACCCCCAGAAAATAAAGGCCAAAGAAACATAGATGAAAGTACCAGTCCAGACTTGTCAATCCGACCGCGTCCCCTGAACAAGATGCTTGCTTAAGCTGTTGATAAACATTTAAAAACGATGAGCTCGTAACCAGGAAACGAGACACACCTTGCCTCGTATTAAACCAAGAAGTTGACGGGAAGGGAAAGATGTCGTGGGGAACCTGGTCGGCGGGAACAGATACGCTCGGGTGGAACAAGATGTCTTCGCTGCATGTTGTTCCGTATACAACGCAATCACTCGGATTTGGCACATAGAACGTGCGGGCGAGATAATAGCACACTCCCAGTCTGTTTGGGGAGGTCAGATGGCGTTGGGAAGACAGCATAGAGTGGAAACACGCACCAAATACGGAGGGTATCGTACGTTTTTCCTAGACGATGTAAGTTTGACGTTTAGGATAGTCCGGACCTGTATTTAAGGATGGTCATGCCTGCACCTAAATTAGATCCACATACACGCGCAATGAAAAGAGACTGGCCTGCCTTCCTTGCTCCCTTGTTGACAACTCGTCTTATGCATCATACGGAGGATCCATCAATCTTCCCTAGTAACGTCCTCATCGGTGTGCTTCCCAGGAGGCATTGAAACCAAAGCGGGGCCTATGGATCCGGACAATGGGGCGCACGAAGACTGGGGCACGAGTGGAGCTTGACTTCCGAGTGGACAATTCTGATATCCTTGAGATACTCGACGACCTTGTACGTCGCCTCGACTAGGCCAAGGAGAATCGAGATGTGGGTCATCTAACCTCTGCGGATCAAGAAAGATAGCATGAAGACGGTCAAGACGGAAATTCTTGTATTCATATCAGCCCACGTTCCGCGGAATTCTCTATGCCGGTCAGATCATCCGGGTACCCATCGTCTCCAAAGGTAGCGAATTTGTGTCGCAGAGGGTGTCGATGCTGATATAGAACAGCAACTACGTCCCAGAAATATCACCGTAAAGTGATCACTTGAACAAGTGTGAGGTCGTGGAAAGAAAGGACGGGGTTTGTTTGTTTGGCCGATCCTCGATGGGATGCCGTTCGCTCCTTCCACCGGCAACGACGACGTCTGTCTCAAGCACCGACGCGCCAAATCACCACTGCACTATTTTATCCGCTATCCCACACTCGATTCTGCCTGTAAATTCTCGACTTGAAGTGTGCATGATGTGCTACGGATTGACTGCTGTGCTTCCCTCCACAATGAACGGTATGGGCTCGTTCCTTGCGGTTCAATTTTTTCATTCCATCTCATAGATCCAAGGAGTCTCGTGAAGCATTATCGCGACAATGTGGCCGCCATCGAACGAGAATTTCCGTGGGCAGCGACGCCCGGACCATTAGCGGGCCGATTATAGAACAGTCTCGTACTTCTCCAAGTTCTTCACCAACGTGCCCCATCTACCTCCATGCCACGCCGAGACATCCTTCCACTCCTCGCTATCCTCCCCAAATAGCGTGCGAAATTCCATGACTGAGGCGCTAACCGTGAAATCCGCATACGACACAACATCTCCCATCACATACATATCCCCCTTCCCATACCACGCATCGACCTTTCCGAAAACCTCTTTCAATTTCGCCCACTCCCTCTCCCTCTCCTCACCCTTCGGGACCACATCTTCCAATTTCTTCCCCCCCAACCGTAAGCTAGTCTCCCTTGTCCTCCTGTAATACTCCTCGCTGACGGGATTCAAAATGGAGTTGGCCTTGGCAAGGTTGATCCGCCAGAGCGCAGTGACTCTGAAGTGAGAGACTAGCCCCTCGGTGAAGGCATAGTGGAACGTATCGGTGCCCTTGGGGATGACAGAGGGTGTTTCGGGGTAGGTTCTGTCGAGGTACCGTGCGATGGCTGCTGAGTCGGAGACAAGGGCGCCGGTGGAGTGGTCATGGAGGAGGGGGAGGGTGTAGTGGGGTGTGACGCCGTCAGGCTTGGTGGTACTGGCTTTGGCGCCGAGCCTTTTGTAGAGTTCTTCGATGTGGGGGAACTCGACCCATTCGGTGCGGTGTGGAAGACCTTTATAGTTGAGCACGTATCTGGATGCAATAGTGAGTCGTGCGTGTTACATAGTACCCGAGGAAAGGAACTAACCTGACTTTATAGATGTTAGGCGACCAGGCTTTGTTGGGGAGAGTCGAGGGGATGTCGTACAGGGTAAACGAGGTGGTCATTTTAGATGGTCGCTCTGGCCTAAGGGATCGACATATATACTCAGAGGCGCTCGAGTCATCTCACATAATGGCTTACTGATGAACGAAGGCTATAATTAACATTTATGAGTTCCCGCAAGCTGGCTGACTAGCGCTGACTGATGATCGATATCATCGATAAGGAAGGCTATAATTATGTAAGTGTTCTTCTGTACATTTTTAAGCGTGGCTAGAATCTATATTGCACATGGTCGCAGAGAACCGCACACCAGTCATCCAAGCCATTACAAGAAACGTGGAAAGAGGCGACGTTAATCTAGAATCGTGTCAAATTCCATTGCCTTCGGAATGGGGGAACTTGAACGGAATGGCTAGATTGCTTGGGGATTGCCATACTAACGATACCTGACTACCGGCGGAACGCGTGCACCATCGGGATTCTACTGCATCTAATCTCAATGACGAGAAGGAGCAAGAAAACGGAAGGTACATTAGCATCAATACGATCACGCGGACCCAGCCCGTTGATTTCTTGAAACACCTACCATAAAAGCTATACCAACGTTCATGCTGCGTGCTGAAGTGCTGAACCCTAGGATAAACGAGCAGGAGTTCAGTCGCAGCTGAAAATTTCCTTACCGACCTTATACTTCCGAGTCGATCACGACTTGACATCCTACTACCACCATGACTGTCCTGCTGGGCAGCTTACAGTCACTCTAACTTCTGTCCTTCCTCACGGCCCTGTCTTACATCTCCCGTTCCTATTCGTCCTTTATACCATACGCTCCCGCTTCTTTCCTTCCATAACCATTATCATACGAACTACTGCCACACCACCTACCATCGATGTCTTTCGCTACTCACACTGCGCAAAAGATTGTCGGGACCATGGATGGCACTCACAGGCCTGACGTTAATGCTGCCTCGTATCCTTGCAGCCGTTGATGGCTAGTGGTACAAATCGCCCGCCCTTTTCGTCAACTTCTCTACCGGTATGAAGATGAAGACTTCAACTACCTGCAGTATTTTTTCAGGGAACCAAGCCATTCCTCTTCGACCTTTGGATATTAAGTACCATGTCGAAGTACTATAACTGATTGTCTAGACTCATGTCAAGCTATTAGACAATTTGTCCTGGTGAGTTTATCTTCTGCCAATATTTCGCAACCGACAAACTTCAAATTTACCTGACATCGTAGTCTGTGGGCACAATACCTCTGCGTTCCTTTTTGGGTATCTACCATCTACTTTACATCCATCTTTTGCATGCTAACATTCTCTGGCACGCGACATATCTTATCTCATTTTTCCGATTAACGTCCATTCAAGACCATGGCTCGAAAAATCTTTCCCAGGGCTTTCTTGGTAACTATGCGCTAGTCGCGTGTCTTCGCCGCATTCTTCATATAGATTGATAGTATATTCACATCAAGATCTTCAGCACTGCCGAACAGCAGTTGCTCTCCCAAGCTTCCATCCGATGCTCCATTCATTAACGAGGTACTGCGAGCCGCCATTCCCCACAGCAGAAGAGAACAGTACTTGCTTCGTATCAATGATAAGTGAGAAGGTCAGCGAAAGTAGGGTAATACCATAGCCCGCGAACTCATCATAATTATAACCGGGTCCAAACGAGGAGAATAGCTACCATACTCCTTCTCGTTTAATCTCGATACCCGCTGTACCCCAAGCACGGGAGAATGTCAGTGGCGTGGAATGCATGAATTGAGAAGCGCATCGATCCGGGTCAAGGGATGTCGTGCGAACCAGGACTGCGGGGGTGGCGAAACATCAAGAATCTAGGCCGCGGGATGACGAGATCCGGCAAGGAAATGGGCAGAAACAGAGGCTGACGCGTATTCACCACGGGGGCGTTTGCGCAAGGTAGATCCTGAACGCATCGTGGTGTGTAGGGGATTTTATCTAAGAACTAATCCCGCATTGAAGAGCCACATTCGCTCGTCAAAATACGATCCCCAATACACCGACTGCTAGTGACCCACCTCCCTTTTCTGCTGTGCTTCTCTCGCCAAGTACATCTCTGGTCATATATCAGTTATACTGGCAGCACTAGGTTCGAATCCCAGCTAGAGTTTATGATCAACTTCAACGACATGATCGTAAGAATTTTTTGCAAGAACAAAAGCTGAAACCAAACCTCGCGTGCTTCCAAGCTGAGTGTAAATAAATCTTTGGTGAATGAGCACAGTGCCAGTTGGAATGCTTTGCTGTTATCTCGAAACACCCCCCTACAAGCCGTTCAGGTTACACAATTACAATTCTCTAGTGGTATATCGGTTAGCCCACAGATTAAACTTGGCACGTCACGAAATTCGGGTTCAATTCCCAGCTAGAGTCTCCGGTACGTCCCTCCATGGTGTCTTTTGTATACTTCTGGTGAGCATTTATTTTCTGGAATCTGCAGAGTCTCTGTAATTATTGAATCGTTGATACAGTAGCCGGCCCCCGGGGCCCTGCTGGGGATTACATTTATCATATAATCATCACATGGCTCGAACTCCCGACTCAGACGCTTTCGAGCTCGGGTTCTTCATACCGTCGGTGCTTGTTTTCTGAACTGTTGACTGTCAGCGCAAACCCCTTCATGCCTGGTTCGACTCCCAACAAGAGTCTACATACGAAAACTGTTCGTTTGATGAACTGGCTTTACAAATGTTGATAGCGAGAATTATGCAAATCAAGCTACATTACGCGACTTTTGCGCACTGAAAGCCAGACTCGTTACCTGGGGTGCAAAGATGACATCAACCCGGGAGTGTTTTTTACGCAAACACTCAATCTTGGTAAAGCTTGCGCAGGGAGATGAAGAAGTACGACGCCGAGACCTCCAGGAATAAGAATGGGCAAGGAAACGAAAGTATTGGTGCAAGCCAATCCGACTACGTTCCCGGAAGAAGATGCCTGCTTAAGCTGTGAATAAACATTTATCAACGATGAGCTCGCTTCCAGGAAACAGGACACACCTTGCCTCGTATCAAACCGAGAAGTTCACGAGAAGGGGAAGATGTCGTGCACGTTTCAGATGGAACCTGGCCTGTGGGAACAAACACGCTCGGGTGGAACAAGATGTCTTCGTTGCATGCTGCTCCGCATTCAACGCAATCGCTCGGATTTTTTTTTGGCACATAGAACGTGCGAGCGAGAGATTGGCGCATTCTCAGTCTGTTTGAGAAGGTCAGTTGGCTTTAGGAGGACCGAAGAGAGTGGAAACACGTACCAAATACGGAGGGTGTCGTACGTCTTTTCTGGACTATGCAACGTTTAAGATAGTCTGTCCTTGCTAAATCAGATTCACATGCACGCGCAATGTAAAGAGGCTCGCCTGCCTTCCTTGCTCCCTTGTCGATAACTCGTTTTACCGAGGATCCATCAATCTTCCCTGGTAACGTCGTGCTTCCCAGGAGGCAATGAAATCAAAGCGGGACCTATGGATCCGGACAATGGGGCGCACGAGGACTGGGGCACGAGGGGAGCTTGTCGTGTTCCGAGCGGACAATTCGATGATCTTGGACCAGGCCAAGGAGGACCGAGGTGTGGGTCATCTAGCCTCTGCGGATCAAGAAAAGATAGCATGAAGATGGTCGAAGCACTTACAGGACAGATGAGCTTGGATGGGTAGACGGAAAGTCTTGTATATATATTCATGTTCCGCGAGGAATTCTCTATGCCGGTCAGATCATCATCCAGGTACCCATCGTCTCCCAAGCTAGCGAGGTTGTTTGCAGAGGGCGTCGATGCTGATATAGAACAGCAATTGCAACCCAGATAGATATTGAAACGTGAACAAGTTTTTAGTTGACATTGAGGTCGCGGAAACTTGAAAGGGCGGGGTTTGTTTGTTTGGCCGATCCTCGATGCCGTTCGCTCCTTCCGCCGGTAACAACAACGACGCCTGTCTCGAGCACCGACGCGTCAAATCACTGCTCTATCTTCTCTGCCATCGTGCACTCAATTCTGTCCAGAAAGTTTCGACTTGAAGCGTGTCTTGACGCCTGCAGCAGTATAGATTAGCTTGCCTCCACAATGAACGGTATGGGCTCGTTCTTTGCGTTTCGAAGCTTTCATTCCATCTCATAGACAAGAAGATCCAAGGACTCTCATGAAGCGTTATCGCGACAACGTGGACGTTGGGCAGCGTCAGCTCGGGCCTCGGTGACCACTTCTCAGAGGACGCCTCCTCACAGACGGCCAGATTATAGAACAGTCTCGTACTTCTCCAAATCCTTCACCAATGCGCCCCATCTACCTCCATGCCACGCCGAGACATCCTTCCACTCCTCGCTATCCTCCCCAAATAGCGTGCGAAACCACATGACCCATGCGCTAACCGTGAAATCCGCATACGACACAACATCCCCCATCACATACCTATCCCCCTTCCCATACCATGCATCAACCTTTCCGAAAACCTCTTCCAATTTCGCCCACTCCCTCTCCCTCTCCTCACCCTTTGGGACCGCATCTTCCAATCTCTTCCCCCCCAACAACCCAGCCTCCCTTGTCCTCCTGTAATACTCCTCGCTGATGGGATTCATTATGGAGTTGGCCTTGGCAAGGGTTAACCGCCAGAGGGCAGCGACTCGGAAGTGGGAGAGGAGCCCCTCGTTGAAGGCGTAGTGGAACGTATCGGTGCCCTTGGGGATGACAGAGGGTGTTTCGGGGTAGGTTCTATCGAGGTACCGGGCGATGGCTGCTGAGTCGGAGACAAGGGCGCCGGTGGAGTGATCGTGGAGGAGGGGGAGGGTGTAGTGGGGTGTGACACCGTCAGGCTTAGTGGCACTGGCTTGGGCGCCGAGCCTCTTGTAGAGTTCTTCGATGTGGGGGAACTCGACCCATTCAGTGCGGTGTGGAAGACCTTTATAGTTGAGCACGTATCTGGATGCAATAGTGAGTCATGCGTGTTACATAGTACTCAAGGAAAGGAACTAACCTGACTTTATAAATGTTAGGCGACCAAGCTTTGCTGGGAAGAGTCGAGGGGATGTCGTACAGGGTAAGAGAGGTGGTCATTTTAGATGGTCGCTCTGGCTTGAGGGATCGACATATATAACCAGAGGCGCTCGAGCCATCTCACATAATAGCTGACTAGCGCTGAAGCGCTGACTGATGATCGATATCATCGATGAAGGACTCGGAGGGCTATAATCAAGTGTTCCCCCAAGTTGTACATTTTTAAACGTGGCTAGAGTTTATATCGCACGTGGTCGCAGAGAACTGCACGCCGGTCATCTAAACCGTTGCAAGGAACATGGTAAGAGGCGGCGTTAGTCTAGAATCGTGTCAATTTCCTTTGCCTTCGGAATGGGGAACTTGGATGGAATGGGATTGTTTGGGGATTGTCATACTAATGGTACCTTACTACTGGCGGAATCCTGGGCCGTCGGGATTCTACTACATCTAATCTCAATGACAAGATTCCAATAACTGAGAAGGAGACGCGTCAGCACGATCACGCGAACTAACTTCCTACAACCATCATGGACGCGACCTCCTCCCTTTTCTGGGACATTATGGATGAAGGAGCACAAAACCATCGTTTACATTTTAAGCACCAGGATTTAGGTGCGCTCTAAGCAGGACGTACATACATAGCGTGAGAGCTGGCCGTTTTCTTCTGAAGAAACTTGAATTCTTTGGTGCTTGCGATATCGCATACGTATGGAATCGATATTCATCATGATTTTCTCACGTGCCAGCGCGCATCGACTTCCAATTCGGCCTGACCTCAACCTCCAAGTAATTCGACGTCATTTCATTGTTCATTCACCGTCATGACCTTGCCACTTCGACTTGACTCATTGGAGGTACGCCTGGACTCTAGACTCGGGTCAAGCTGTTAGACAAATCTTAGTCGTCCCAGTGAGTTTATCTGCCAACCAGCGTTCCCCTAGCGTCCTCTTTAAATAGTAGTCTGGCACGTTTTGTATCGGCACAGTGCCCCGGCGTTCCTTTTGGCTCTACCTTGCATCGAGGACTGTGTACCTAGCCATACATCTGAATCTTTCGCACGCCAACATTCTCCATCTATCTCAGGCCTCGTGCTTCGTAACGAATAACGTCCATTCAAGATCATGGTTCGAAAAATCTTTCCCGAGGCGTCATTTGGTGACTATGCGCTGTTACAGGTTGTCGCGTGTCCTCGCCGCATTCATTGATAGTATATTCACATCAAGATCTTCAGCACTGCCGAACAACAGCTGCCCTCTCAAGCTTCCATCCGATGCTCCATTCATCAACGAAGTACTGCGAGATTCGGACGCCCTATTGACGCCATTCACTTCATCGTACAGCAGAAGAGGGCTTCGTTACAGAATCAATATCAATGATAGGTGAGAAGGAGGGTAATACCATAACCGCGAACTCATCATAATTATAACCGGGTCCAAACGAGGAGAATAGCTACCATACTTCTTCTCGTTGTATCTCGATACCCGCTGTACCCCAAGCATGGGAGAATATCAGTGGCGTGGAACGCATAAATTGAGAAGCGCATCGATCTGGAAGAGATGAAGTTGACGTGCGAACTTCCAGGACTGCGGGGTATTTTGTGGGGGTGGCGAAACATCAAGAATCTAGGCCGCGGGATGACGAGAGATGGCCACAGATTGGAGATCGGGGTGCTGGGAAATAGAGGCTGACGCGTATACACCACGGGAAGGGTGTGTGTGTGTCTTTGCGCAAGGTAGATCCACGACTTTCGGAGATGACCACTTCTTGACAGTAGACTGCGGCAGTTTTCGATGGGTGTTGTATAAAAGAAGTTCATCTCGACGAGAAGATGCAGCGTAAAAGGGGAAACCAGCACTAAAGAATGCGAGAGGCATCAGTGATGCACGTCCAGTACTCATGTCCGGACCTATCCATGAAGTGAGATCCGGGGTATTACGAGAGCAGACGAGTTCCTCACCTCTATGTATGGCGTACTCCGCGACATTGATGACGGTCCTCAAACATTACGATTCGTGGATCACGGGATGGCTTGTTCTCGAAGCATGAACGTTTGAACGTGCATGAAGTTCAAAGATTTGTTTTTATTAGTTTAGCAAGAGATAAAATTACCGTAAACGGAGTCGTATAAATATTTCAAATACGGTGGAATATTTGCTCACAATAACAATCACGAAAGAGAACCGCAAATTTGGTTTCATAGCGAGGGTTACTAAGTACTAGATAGTTGCATAGATGCGGAGGCCTGAACAGATAGTCGAAGCTTAGAATAAAGATAGGTAGACGTGACTTGTACAATTTCACGTAGAAAGAGATCCAGACTCTCGCCTTTTCCGGGCAGTGAAAATGCTGCGGGATTTACTAGTTCTCCGACAGGATATCAGAACGCAAAACAGAGGCCTTCCAGAACGATTGCCAGTGAGGACTTTAAGACTGGGTCGTAGTGATAAGACGCCGGCCGATTCCCCGTCGCGAGAAAAAGGTTTCGGTAGTAGCGGAACAAGAGACGGCTACAGTTGAAGGATGGTCTGAGATTACAGTGATATCCCACTATGTTTTGCGTGCTATTCAGCACAAAAATGGCTTCCCGAGCGACCTGCGACGTAGTGAAGAAGAAGAAACGCCAGGAGTGTGACAGAATGAGCACCCCAACACAGTAGCGGGAACTATATGTATGTACACATTTACGCTTCATAACACTCGGACATTGACGTCTATACTACCATCTACCCGTGATATTTCCCACTTACGCCATGTCCACTTGGGAACTGCTAGTCGCATCGGACTCACGGCTTGAAAGACGGGGACCAACCGTGAGATGTTCCGAAGTGAAGCAACGGAAATCGCCAACTTCTGAATAGACTGCATCACAATAGCACGGCGGTTTTCATCATCCATAGCAGCGAACAAATTATAGGAATCACCGGCCGTGCTCTCTAAATTCAATCGTAAATGCGAGAGGTAGTTAAGACTGCGGAGAGATGTCTCCAACAGCGACACAACATCGAAGGGATCCCCCTTCCAGGCGTATCGGTTCAGTTCGAGAAGCTCCAGGTATGGTGAAACTTGAGGTATCAAAGAAAAGAGGCTGCTTTCAACTTGGTTTGATTCCCACCTGTAGGATATGTTCAAGCTTCGAAGGTTCGTGAACGAACCAGAAGCTAAAATCGTCTCGAGTGCATAGCAGGACGTGATATCGACAGGTATCCGTGACTTAGGGTTCCCCGGGAGTGGGAACGGATCAGGATACGATGTAAGGGATAGGTGTTCCAGGCTCGGTGGCAGGATGCTGAAGAAAGGATCGCTGGGAAGAGGGTTTGATAGGGTCAGAGATCGCAACCTGGCTATGTTGCCGCGGGTTAATGCAGATGTCATCTGGCTTCGCAAAGGGAAGGTGTTGTTGGAGGCGGTTTCGATCTGTAGTGTCTGAATATGGGAAACTGGCAGCAGGGCACGAGTCAGTGCACAATGTAATTGGAATGGGTCGGACGCATATCCAAGGAGGAATAGCTCCTTCAGTGAGGGAAAAGGCGAATCCAAGAGATCGTCCGCCAGTTCACCAGGTAGTTCCAATGCCTCCAGCGAACCCCGATTAGAGTTGAGGATGAGCCGCAAATTGTGCACCTCGACGTTGATCTGTTCGGAGCCTCTTTCAATTTCATAGCCTGCGGTTTCGGGCGAATGGAAGAACGGAGCATGGTAGATAAAACGACGAAGGTGGGCGTAGCGCGGGGTGAAAGAGGAGAAGGCTTCTGCCCTTGAGGTCCACGGTGCGTTGATGGTGAGTGATTCTAGAGCTGGTAGCAGAAAGATAGACTCGAGTAACGTGGGCCATGGGCCTAAACCTATGTCCTCAAATTTGAATCGAACTGTGTGAACAGCATGCATTGAGAGAGCTACTGTAGCTATCATGTCTGAGATAACTGCCAGATAGTCCTTCACATCACGTAGATTGTCACGACCCTGGCAATAGGAGTACTTGACCATCCCTGGAGGGCATTCGATTATGGCGATATCCAGCTCCCGAATGAAGCAACATATGGACGTTGGGGGGAAAAGAGGAACTTCATGAGACGGATTAACCCATGTCCACGCTACCTTTGTGAAAACGATGGAAAAACAGAGGCCGCGCAGTCGACGACATGTGCGAGTTAAAGGAGCGATGTTGGGTGGAAGTCGCTGACTAGAAGGACATTGACGATAACGGACAAATTGGATTATAAGAATCAAGACGTCGTCATGTAGGTCTTCGAAGTTGGCCATGAGTAACTTGTAGGAAGGAAAGGCATAGCCCCTAAGTATCAGCAGAAATGATTTCTCGTCTTAGTCAGCACCGTGATCGTTTCTTGTCTTTTCCGCTCGACCGCGGTGAACCACGGTGCTTGCTTTTGGCTCGCTTGCCTCAGCTGTTGAAGCCATATTCTTATAACAGACTCCAAAATCACGTACTGCTGTTTGGAGCCTTTGCAGAGGAATCAAGACTATTGACTGAAGGGACATTCTGTTCATTTTCGGTCGAGTTTTCAAGTCCCCGTGATACTGACTATACGACAGCTCAATCTCAGCATACGGGAATGATTTTACGAATATCTCCTGCGTTGCGGAGAACCAGCTTTAGTCTTGGACGCCCAGCGACATTCCATCGTACATCTGTCACGTCCCTTCCGCTTAAACGCAGCCGTGCGTGCCCGGATATCTCGACGCTGAACGCGACTAATCTTTCGCGGGATGACTTTTGTAACTTTTCAAACATGGTTTCAGTCGGCGCCCCAGAGGATCTTTCTCCACAGCGGTTCATGTACTCGCGCGTCGCCACCCATTATATTCCCTTTCCTAAGTCCTGTAAAGGGTTTCTTTACTATTGGACACATACCGATCTTCCTGCCGTTTTTGGAGGTATTCGCTTCCGCATCCTTCCGGACAGAAAATTGCCTGCATTCAGTGGGGGAAAGACCTATGCTTGCCCAACGGCATACCATGGTCGGTTCCGCTGGGTAAAGTAGTGGGGCGGAATGGGAAGATGCTGCAATTGCTGCTAAAAGATGGTCTAGTTGACCAAAGTTTGATCAACTCGGAATATATACGCGCTTTCCTGAAGCTACGCTTGAAGACGGATTCGATACTTCTGCAGTCTCTCGAAGAATCATTTCCTCTATCTCTTCCCCAAGATTCTGTGCAACTGCATTTGTTGTCTAAAGGACATCCGCCTCAAAAGGTGTTTCTCGCTTTCAAGCCTATGCCGCAGGATGTGCTACAGCGAGCATGGATTGGGCTTGCCTTAATGAACGGTATGGGCTCGTTCCTTGTCGTTCAAGTTTCTATTCCATCTCATAGATAACCCAGGTCTGAGGATTCTTCCGACTGTCTCAGGAAAGCATTATCGCGACGATACGGCCGCCATTTTGCGCACAACACGAACAAGAAATTCCTTGCTGCAATGTCTCCGTGACCACCTCTCTCATTGGAACGGATAGATGCCTGGACCATGACCGGGACCGCTTAGCCTTACAGACGGGCCGTGCATTTGCAAAACTTGAACAAATTAGCCAGCCCATGTCGGTTGTGAACGCCCTTCGCCCATCTCAATCCGAGTGCGACGGCACCTGTCTGTGTTGGCTATCGAGAAGACGGCGAGACAAGTCTCAGATTGCCGACGACGTTTCTAGAGTGCGACGGATGTTCCCTGTGAGTTGATTTTTTTCGACGGACTGTTCTTTTGAGCTGAGTATCGCAGCGGAGCTACACCTCTCGCTTCTACGAGGGTGCCGATCCCAACATAACCGCGAGCTGAAGACAACTGTCATCGTCAAATCGTGAACACTTTCTGAGTAACCTATATCTATCATGGAGTCAACATCACAGTGCCGTCGGCCTCTAATGTCGTGAGTAGGTCTGGTTTCTACCGTCATGACCGTACTCAAACCCTCCCAAGTACATTGTCAGACAGCAAACGCGTCCGCTACCGCGATTTAATCGCTTCCAGTCGTCTCCGAGGCCAGTGACGAAATGACGCGCCAAGACGACTCGTGTGAGTCATATTCCCGCTATCCTGACATTCGGCAGTTTGTCGGGTGAGAGGGACCGGGCCGCCGCTCATATCATGCATCTTTTACAACCGCCAGAATCGCATTGGACGTGAAAGCTGCCTGTGGATAGTAATGCACGTTTTCCCGGCGAAATTATCTCTCGCGTTGTTTTGCCATAGCGATGGTCTCGATGATTCTGGATGGAGGAAAGGCTAGGGGGCCGCGCGTTCACTCAGGCGGAGAGGTTTCATGGTCTTGTCCATCCCAGACGCGTCAGAGTATTGCTAGGGTTGAAGCTAGTCCTGTAGGTCTGATATACATTAAAGCGTTGCTCAAAATCTTATTCGTCCAAAGATGTGCACCATTGAAGTCCTGTGGCAGGCAGGCCCTGATGATTGATTTGCCTACACCGTTGGCGGGTTTCCATAGAAAACATACCGGAACAAAAATCTCAAATCTACCCAGACGCGGATGTGCATGAGAAATGCCGTTTTTGAGGATATCGGCAATCGAGGTGAGTACTTGGTACATCTATTAGCGTGTGACTCAACAGTAAAGGCAGCGAGCGGGCCGCTATGATTTACTTCGAAATGGAATACCAATTATCTGTATCCAGGAACGACGATCCCACATGGTACCAACACCCATTCGCGGATCAGTGTGCCCTGCTCTAACCCTGCTGTTCTCTACAGGTTTTTCTGTATTCCGAATAGCTAATAATCCTCCGCGGTTCATCCAGTACCATGGTATATAAAGCAGGTCGCCGAGAGCCAGGACACTCAGTTACCTTCGTTCTAACCTCTGGCTCTAATGTTCAAACACGCTCTCTACCAGACTGTCTTCGCCGCCGCCGTGCTTGCACTCGTGTCTGCCGTGCCAACGGAGGACCTCGAAGCGCGCGCAAGCTGCACCGTTGACTCCGTCTCCGCTGCCTCCTCGATATCCAGCTGCTCGGCAGTCACTATCAAGGCGTTTACCGTCCCGAGTGGAAGTAAGTAGTCAACGGCGTCCTCTCGTCCTCGTATTATGTTGATAAGCGTACCCTTACAGGCACCTTGACGCTCTCCGTAAGATCCCGCACCCTTTTTGTGTTTGACATTCAAGGCTCACAATGATGACAGCCCAAGTCCGGCGCGACTGTTACCATGGCTGGTGACATTACGTTCGCCAAGACAACCAGTACGTATCATTCATGGATATAAAGCCTGCCGGCCGGGTGCTCAACGTATATTAGGCTCGGGTCCATTGTTCACCATTGACGGTGACAGCATAACGTTCAAGGGTGCAGGATACAAGTTCAACGTAAGTCGAGAGACTTTCTCAGGTCTTCGTCTTTACAGTGTTCCACAGGGAAACGGTGCCTCGTACTGGGACGGCGAAGGTACGAATGGCGGTGTCGATAAGCCTCATCCGTTCCTGAAGTGGGCACTCTCATTACAGGACATGATGTGCAAGCCATTCTAAACTTTATTTAGGTTCAAAGGCTCTGGTACCTACTCTTCATTCACGGTCTGTCTAGTTTCCCTTTTCCTTGAGTGAGGCCGATCACGAGCAATGTTTAGGTCTTGAACAGTCCCGCGCAAGCCATCTCTATCGGTAACAGCGACGGGCTCACCTTCGACAGCATTACTGTACGTCGGCCCATCCTATATCCGCGTCTCGGTGGGCTTAGCTGCCATCTCTAGGTCGACAACAGTGCTGGCGACACCAGCAGCCTTGGTCACAATACCGACGTCAGTGTGAACCTTCATCTGAGGAAAAATGAGGAGCTGATGGATCTGCAGGGTTTCGACGTTTCCGCCGACGATGTCACCATCCAAAACTCTATCGTCAAGAACCAGGATGATTGTATCGCTATCAACTCCGGCTCCAACATCGTGTACGTGTTTTCAACCTAGTGAGAGGTGTCGCTCAAGTATCATTTTCAGCTTCAAAAACAACCAATGCTCTGGCGGTCATGGTATTTCCGTTGGCTCTATTTCTACTGGCAAGACAGTCACTGATGTGACCATCTCTGGCAACACTGTTACGGACTCTATGTATGGGCTCAGGTATGACTGCGCATATTCTTCGGTCGCTCGGTGTTCTGACGTCGCGCGACTCGCAGAATCAAAGTCAAGGCAGAAGCCACAAGCGCCAAAGTGTCAGGCATCACGTACTCTGGGTGAATACTACCTTGTCTTCATTCCAAGACGACCTGCTAACTCGTTTCTCGCAGTAACACCATCAGCGGTATCACCAAATATGGCGTCTTGATCTCGCAGTCCTACCCCGACGATGCTGGTACTCCTGGAACTGGCGGTCCTATTTCGTGAGTAGCTTATACGTGCATGAAATTAATCAGTCTTCTGATCCGTTCATTTACAGGGGCGTGAGCTTCACGGGAAGCGCTACTACAGTGAAGTAAGCTGTGCCTCTCATTGACCTTTCGCCATACTAATGCATTTGTAGGGTCGGAGACAAGGCGAAGCGATTGACTATAGACTGTGGTAACTGCTCAGGGTAATTTCGACGTTTTATCACCGTCGCACGGCTGCTGATGTTGAACCTACATAGAACATGGGATTTCTCCAAGTTGACGGTCACCGGTGGATCAGCTGGAACTGTCGATAGTGATGACGCTACTGTACGTGTTTGCTTGCTTGAGCTACCGGAAGACCATGCTGATGTCGAGCTTAGGTCTCTGGTGGATCATATTAGGAAGTTGGCATTCATCCAGTCTAGGTGGAGCATAAGGAGATATTGATATTTTATTGCATGGTATATATTGATAATGGGAATGTTCCTCTTTCAAACTAGATTTGCGTGTTACGCCTTCCGTTTTTTGCTGAGCTGAGGCGCAGTACTTCTGGGGACCGACCCGCTTTCGTGAAAATCCTATGTTCATTCTCAAACCAGCATCAGGACCGGCCTTCCGATGGCTCCGCCCGACAGGATATTCTAAACATAAACCAGAGCTTCAGAACTCGGAACTCTACAGTAGAAGATTCGGTGCATGATAATGTGGAGATTGGAAGATTGCCGGTCAGTTATCATTGGTCATCATTGTTTTACAATGATACTTACCTAGTGTGGGATCATCAAGTAGATGGGAATTCGGTGAACAACAGTTACAGTCTTGGCGCTTGGCTTCTCCGGTGTCGCCAAAAGGTTTTCAGCTTCCTTTCCTACACGCTCTATCATTTTTCTCGTGGCTGATCTTCGGACCTGGAATTTTTCCATCCAACATACCGCACCCACGATTGTCACCTGAACACGAAATTCTTTGCCCATGGGAAAACCCGTCGCGAGGTCGGAATATCTCGTGGTTTTTGAGAGAATATAAAATCGAGTATTACGGCCGTATCGAAGGCTTATCGCACCGGTTGTCATTAAGACCGAGGACTGCGCCTCTTTACTCCATGCCTTACAGCATACTATAAGAGAAGGGGGAGGTATGTATCTTTCCACTAGCCCCCATAATGGAACCGGGACCTCCAGCACAACTAGGCAATAGCTTCATCGCGAGTTTTCTTCTCGGTCCATGGGTAAGCGTCTTTGCCTATTATCGCTCCACTCGATGCTCAGAACTACAGCTCGTCGGCCTTTGCGCTGACCTATACCTCCAGGGGATCTTGTCTGTTCAGGTTCGAATGGTTGTTGTTTTCATATCGCTAGGATTAATCCACGCTGCAGATGTTGAATTACTTCTCCTTGTACGGAAAGAACGACAGGGCGGCAGTTCGAGCTTCCGTTGGGATCCTCGCTTTGATTACGACGCTCAAGTCAATTCAGGTCTGCTGCCGCCTCTTTTTGAGAGCTCTTCCTTTAGCCTGACTCATTGATATCCAGAGCTTGTATGTGTCATCGTCAAGGTTTACAAGAGAGACTAACACAGACTACGACTTGAAAAGTGCCATCGTCTGGGTCGGGCTAATCGAAAACTTTGCAGATATTCAGAGCGCTAGTCGACATTTGTACGTTCCATCTCCTACAATATTCACGCCCTATGCCTGATTATTCTACTACTTCTGGCAGATCTGGGACATGGTACCAAGCCGGTCTGTGATGCACCGCTGACATTACCTCTCGTAATAATAATCCGCCGAGCAGGAAACCCGCTGATGGTCGCTCTCATCAGTTTTTATGTTCAATGCTATTTTTGCTATAGATTATGGGCCGTGTCAGAGAGGTGGTGGGTAGTTCTGCCCATTGTCCTAGTGTGCATATTTGCCATTATCGCTGCCATATTGACCGTAAGTATACGGACATGCTAGAGAGATTCGACGCTCACTGTTTTAGGTTCAAAGAATCGTTCACTTCGAGGTCAGCTTGCCTTACTGGAGTAAGCGCTTCTTCACATTATCTCTGTGTTAGCTAATCTCCCACTCTGTCAGTGTCTGCTCATTTCGCCACCGTTTTCGGTAGGCATGATCCTTTTCAGTGTATGAGCCTTGACTCACTCTGCCGTAGTCGCAGATGTGCTGCTGGCAACGACAACAGGCTTTTTTCTCCTGAAAACCCGAAGAAAAGTTATGCCACAGTCAGTCTCCTCGTCCAAGTTACCTCTGATGCATCTGACGCACGCATTAGAACTGTAGGCATGATCAACGCACTGTTACGGCTCACATTCCAAACGGCAATGCCCGCCGTCATATGGTGAGCAAGCTTTGAACAGTGCCTTGCCTGGAATCACTCACACGGTTCAGTGCCCTTCTCACTCTGATCTGCGTCTACCTCCCGCCGGACAAACCTAGAGTCGCCAACACATTCAATCAGGCTCTACCCAAGCTGTACGCCATCAGTATGATGTGGACCCTCAACGCCCGGAAAGACATTCGTGTCTTTTACTACGGCGACTCGATGTCCAGGACGGAATCGCGGCCCCAAAGGCCTACTATCACGGGTAGTTATTCAATTCAGGTTGCTACTCGTACGGAGGTCATCCAGGTGAGTTGTTCCTGCCGGTTCCTGAGGAATGTTTGTTGACGTTAATCAGATATCGGACGCGGATACGGGTACAGAGGTAACAACGAGAAAAACTGAAATTGATGACGGAGATTCGTACGTTCGAAAGGAGCAAATTAGATAAATTTGCAGTTTCTGAAGTAAATTATGGATATTAGGACATGGAAGTCGCCGTGAAACACAAATTGTTGTGATGTATAGATGGCTACAGATTTGATAGTCTCGTAAACCAGACTCAACGATCCGTATGAAGAAAAGTCGTTCAATGGATGTAGAGTCTGGAATTAGATCGGGGGGCGGAAAGGGGGGGGGGGGGGGGCGAGCGTTACTTGAAAAATGTGATGGCCGAACCGGCATGGTAGGCGCGCGCCATGACCGCGTCCCAAAATAGACGGCGATTGACTCCTCTCTTTATCTCTTGAATGCCTCAAAGCACCTAATTCTCCCTCGTTTCACAATAATTTATCATATATGCCCTCCGAGGCTCATTCTACATCTACCACATTCCCTAATACCCTCCCTAACCCTTCTGTCTACAGATTTGAGGACACATCAACATTGGCGTCTGTGTCAAGCTCATCGATTGATGGCTTTCTGGTTTGACGTCCGAGATATTATCAGAGTGCGTTGTTCCGCAGTGTGAAGAAGAATCAGACTCACCGCCACCACATATCCTTCTCAGATCGGTCATCTCTCTCCCACTCCCTTCGTGTTTCAAACATCTCAACTGCTCTCTCAACTGGAAACAGAGCCTTTCCGGCATCATTATATACCTCTGAAGGCCACGTGAAATGGACATTCGGATGAAGGCACGTGATCCTCTCCATTAACGGGTAAATACTATCGTACTCGACACTCGATGTGGCACAGAAACCGCTGCTTCTCACTGGATAGGACGGTTGGAGGATAATTGTAAGGTTCGAGGGTATAGGCATCCTATCAAAGCATCAGCCAATGAAACCCGCACATAAAAACAGATTGACCGAATGACTGCACGCTCCGGGTCATAACCCAACACCCACTCTCTAAGAGTTTCCGCGACACCTTGAGGGACATAGCCGGGTTGAAGCTCCCTGGGGAGCTGGTGCATGCTACTGAACCCCGTGAGCCGGATATGCGTGAGATTGGGAAAGAGTCGTGAAAAATCGTCGAGCGATGGTGATGATGATATTAGATGAAGATGCAGATGAGTGACCGACGTGAACTTGGATGAATCAAAAGGTAACGAAGGAGGAAACCTCTCTGCCATCCCACGACGAGTGAAGATGGTGAGCTCTTTCAGTTTTGGGAAGGCTTGTTGTAGGACGATGTCGAGGCGCGCACTGTCGCCGCGCACGGGCCAGCCATCCCATGGCGGCTCCTTGTATTCCAAGTACGAAAGGGCCTCTAGTCCAGGCGCCACTCTCCTCAGAATCTGGCCTAGCAATGCCTGCTGGCGGAGTATCGCGTGTTTCAGTTTGATATCCTTCTCTGTCCTTTCGTGTCTCTGTTCCTCACCGGCTACCCTTGACAGATGCTCCTCGTCTTCTTTCGCCAGTTTCTCTTCTTCTCCTAGTTTTACTTCGTTCTCTCGACGACCCCGGCCGTACATCATCTCGTCATCGTATACTTCCACGCTGTGCTTTGTTTCTACTTCGTGTGCGGAGGAATCGGAAATCAAAAGCCGCGAGACGTGAATTGTTGAGTTAGATTCGAGATGGTCGACCAGTTGCGCAAGGCCGTTGTTGAGGCCCGTGACGATGTAAACGCCCTCAGAAGGGTTGGCAAAATCCAGATTCTGGCTCGCGCTAGCCATGGCGACGATTGTAAAGATAAAACGGGCGGATTTCATTACTCTCCAGAGTAAGATAGAGAGTTTGGTCGTCATGCATAGCCTCCGGATGTGGCTTGATGGTGGTAAGAAGGAAAGTTGCGCGGCCTCGTCCTGATTAGGCAATGAACGCCGTAGAAAATAGCGCTACGTCCAAGGGGGTTGCAAAAACCGAAAAAAATCATATAGGGTCGAAAATATTTTTAAGGCCTCGATGGACCGACCGACCGACCGCCGTGGGAAAAACATACCCACAAAGGAAATAGCATGTAATCACTTAGTGTCAGAGTCATGCGAGCTTTCCGCCTCCTTAGGCCTCTCATCCTCGATTTAAACGCCGATGGTATGCTGGTTTTGTCTGCGAGCGACGAGGCTTTCCTACTGTACATGTCCGACACCTCCAGTTTAGGATTCGTCGTTCCAGGCCGACACATTGAATGTGATACTATCCAATCTTGTCACTCACAAGTACTTGTGAGTCTTCCACAGCAGATGTATTCACTTTCAACTCACTAATTCTGTCTCGCAGCCTTCATAGTCAAAATGTTATTCCGCAAAAACGAGTGATCACGGTCTTCGATGGCGTCACCACATTCAACACCCTCAAGTTCGGAGTTCCAAGTTTGTGTCTTTCGCTTATGGCCCTTTCGTGTTTCCTGAGTCCTGACCAGATGATTCAAAGAGATTGGGCTCGTCTATACATTGATGTAGTCAAATTTATAATGAAAATATGGTGAGGCTACCTGATATGTTATTCTCATTGGGAGCGAAAGCAGGGACAGAACTTGAAAATATTTTTACAGCTGGTAACTCGATACTGACTAATCCTGCCGATATCCGGCAGCATGCCATTGGCGCTTTGAGCGTTCGACTTGCCTTCGATATCATTTTGACAGCTTTTCCGGTGCTCTTTGGGCTATGCGAGGCAATTATCATGTATGGATCAGCGAAAAGAAACGTCTCTAGCACTATTTCACAAGAGGGGGCTAAAAAAATTTTAAGGACCTTGTGGACCGACCGACCCGATGTGCCGGCTTCTCGGGCCGCAACCCCCTTGGCTACGTCCCAAACATTGTTGTCGAAGTACTCTAAAGTATCACAAACAAACTCTTTGAATTACCCTCAATGAATACCGAAGGACAACCACCTTGAACCAAACGATGGTCCAGTCCGTCTAACCGACCGTCTGATTCTCCATGGAAACTCTCATCAGCCTGCAAGAAAATATATACACTGGATATTTCCCTTCATCAGACGAAAGCGTAGTAGATATATGGGGCCAAATACTCACGATCTGTTGCGCTCTGTGCCCCCTCCTTTATATCCTCTTTGGATGCACCAACGAGACAGGACATGCATCCAGCGTACGCCTTTCCGTTATCGTTGGAACACATGCACCCCACGTCCGACAGAGTGCAGGCCTAACAACCAAAATTTAAGAGAGGTATGGGAAATGGGAAACAGTAGTACGCACACCAAGTTTATCGATTACCGTGCACTGATTTTGGCATATTGCCAATTCAGATGAGTCTGAGCCGTCAAGTGGGAGCTCAAAGGCGCATCGCATCGGAAGCACGACGGAGGAGAGCGCTAAACATCATACGAGTTGGCCTGAGGTAGCATTTGTGACCTCAGAACTTGAAGAGACTCACCTCCGTGAACGATCAAGAGAACCGAGAATGCGCTAACAAGGGAATAGCTGGCGAACATCATTGCGGGTGGGTGATGCAGAATAACGGCACAATTGACACGACAATATGTATATTCTGGATGTACCAAGGCTGTGTACTTATAACGAAAGGCATACCGTGGTACCACGCTGGCACATCATGGAAAAAAGCCTCGGTAACCAGGCTGCGATGATTGAATTCCGCAGATCATCAAGACCAATACATTTGGGAAGAGATTTGTTACCTTGGAACAAAACAGCTGGCGAGATTGACGCTCACATCTGTACTGCTTTCATGGAATCAAGGAATCTGCTTTTGGAGCACTGGACTAGTGCTGTTCTATGATCTCGTGTCTTGGCATTACGTGAGTCCTTACTCCAAGTATTCTTCGGGGGTTCTTTTCTTAGTGCATACGGTTTATCGCACTCTTCGGTAAGATAGATTCATATCATATATATATGGGGGTTGACTTCCGAGCCATGTTGAGAGCCTTACGCCCACTAAAAATCAATGCATTGAAATCTTCACATTGCACATATAAGTGTGTACTCAGTACTGTCACTTGCGAACCGCGATTCTTAGACCTTGAAAGAAAAGATGTGGAGGAAATCATTGTGAACTGCCCCAGAGAGGCTCGAACTCTCGACCTTCCGATGTCAACACATAACAGTCGGACGCTGTAACCAACTCAGCCATGGGGCAGACAGTATTTTGTACTGGCTAGAAAATTATGATATGCCTGAAGAATGATCCTGAAAGCTCTACTCACATCTTTTAATAACGTATCTTCATACGCATCGCTGAGTCTATGCGTAAGGTGGGTAAGACAATGAGATAGATGCGGTATAATCTGGCGCCAAGCGTCTCGCATATGGCTTCGATTATTGATGTGGCATACCCATTTGGTTTCGTAGGGAAACCTATTATTGTTCAACGCCAAGACAGTCGGGACTCGGCCAACTGACGGTACATGGGAATGTCGTCGGATCCCGCTTTGTAGCAACCAAGCTGCGTGTCATGCAATTGCAGTCTGGATGGATTATACTGCGCTGCTTGAACTGTCGCTCGACGTTCCCGATCGCTGATCCACTCTGCTCGCGCCTGGGACCGCTGACAAAACGTCAACGAATTCCAAAGCGCGATACTGTGCCATTTCGCATTGTCGAAAGGAAGTATCCTTGTAAAACATATCTTCGTCCGCACGGCGTGAGCAGTTCTTCTCTTGGTCCGATTATACAACAGTTTCGTACTTCTCAAAATTCTTCACCAACACGCCCCACCTGCCTCCATGCCACGTCGCCATATCCTTCCACTCCTCGCTATCGGCGCCATATATGAGGCGCACCCACAAGACCCACGCGGCAACCGTGAAATCCGCATATGTAAGCACATCTCCCATCACATACTTGTCCCCCTTCCCATACCACGCATCGATCTTTCCAAAATCCGCCTTCAACCTTGCCCACTCCCGCACCTTATCCTCCCCCTTCGGGCTCGCTTCCTCCAGTTTCTTCCCCCCAAAAGCGTTGGCCTCCCTCGTCCTCCTGAAATACTCCTCGCTGTAGGGATTCAAAACGAAATTGGACTGGATAAGCGTGAATTGCCAAATAGCATCAAAGCGGGACTCTAACGCCTCGTTAAAGGCGTAGTGGAGCGCATCGGTACCCACGGGGATGACCGTGGGTGTTTCGGGGTAGGTTTTGTCGAGGTACCGGACGATGGCTGCTGAGTCGGAGACAAGAGCGCCGGTGGAGGCATCGTGGAGAAGAGGGCACGTATAGTGGGGTGTTACGCCGTCAGCCTTGGTGGCACTAGCTTTGGCGCCGAGCTTCTTGTACAGGCCTTCGACGTCGGGGTACTCAACCCATTCAGTGTGGTATGGAAGGCCTTTATAGTTGAGCACGTATCTGGATGAAGTAATGAGCGATATATACTAAATGCGGGGGAGAAAACGGACCTGGCTTTCCACATGTTAGGCGACCAAGCTTTGGTGGGGAGAGTCGATGGGATGTCGTACAGGGTAAGAGAGGTGGTCATTTCGGATGGTTGGCCTAATCTGAAAGATTAGTAGATATACTCAAAGGCACTCGAAGGCTGTGAGATTGATTATTGAGCATGAGTTCATTGTTTCTCGCCACTCGGCATTTTGGTACTGTCATGTGGGAAAGCTGACTGATGAATGGAAGTTATAAGTAACTCATGAGGAGTTCTCTCGGGTCCCCGTTAACGAAAGATTTGAAAGCAAAACGTGCCTAGACTGGTGACCGTCTCTCTCATCACTTGTCCCGGTCCGAGTCGTCGCAAGTAAGAAATCTCATCCGTGTAAAGTGGTGAGAGACGATTCTACGACTGTGTCGATTTTCCTTCCCCTTCCAAGGACCAAGGGAGGGGACTGGGGAGAATGACTGTTTCGAAAGTGAATATGACCATCACTGCTTACAAAAACAGCCATGAAAATTGAAATCACAAACGGAGTTCTGCCGCCATTTGCCTTGGAACCCACATAAGTAGATCTACATCTAATTTCAGTGACAAGACTCCGAGAGTGTGTGAACAGGTGTGAACCGAAGGAAGCGTACATCACGATTTTTGATCGTCCCCTCTAAATCTGATTATCAGTTCAGAGAACTGTTGGAAAATATCATCAACGATCTTCGTAAACCCACAAGTAAAAAGTTTACCCAGAGCAGGCTGCGCATTCAACAGTTATCGTTCGGGGACATTGTCAAGGTAGGACTGGACGCTGTCTTTACCGACAGCGCTGACAGAGATACCCAGGAGATACCCACTGACGCGTCCGTGGCAGCCCGTGAGTTTGTCACAGGTTATTCAGGAGACATGATGGCAATGATGAAGCCACACCCAAGTCTATACATCAGGTGACGGTGTTCCCAGATTGCAGCCACGTCGGACAATCTCTTGTCGCTGGATATGGAAATGCCATGGGTGTCGGAGCGCTCGTTGGTCTGGAAGCTAAGTACGATGGGGGTAGATCTCCGCTGGAAGATAATAAGCGGGAGGAGCGGAAGACACAATATTCGAGCCATGTTGGCATAGCCATCACCATCGCTGTTGTCGACCTGAGAAAAAGGGAGCCAGTTGACCAATGGCAACACGCGGATTAGGAAGTTCGATGTACGGCATAGTGTTTAAAGTGAGACTACGCGCTGCGATACGACTCGGGAAGCAAACTCCACTCTAGTGACACCATAGCGGCGCGACGCGCTTGGTCCTTTACCATTCCCAACCGGATCCTCTTCGCTATTTGTACAAAATCAGGATAACCAAAGTGTTCTAAAGAGTACCCCGCGTCTTAGTAGCATCCGTGTTGATAAATCGTGTTGATGTGTATTCCGTGCAAATATTCGTCGATTCAGGATGATAGGGAAACTTTAGGTGGGAAGTACAATGGTATCCTCCTGATCTAGGTCATCAAAGACCTTCAAATAAAGTATACACGACATAGGACTCACCTTAGTGCACCGCCATCATATCAAACTTCGCGAATCCGCATCGTCGTTTGGCACCGGACGACGAGTCATGGCGTAATCCTTCCAAACAGTCCCAAGGGCAGGCAGCGATGTGAAGTATGCTGTGTGCTCGTCACGAAATGACACGCCAACTGGCCTGTGCTTGCCAAATAATGAATCGACTGTTGGTAAACCAGGATTACGGGTCGTTGATTTGTCGCGACATTCGCTCAGAGAAGAAGGCTGTAGAGATAATTGAGGTTTAAGCGTTTGTCGATATCTGTCACCCGGCGATACTGTTGCATACGCCTAGCATATGGCAATCGCAAGTCATGGACTGCTTTAGTTGAAATCGAATCCATGAGCCTTGAGCTTGAGATGCCATTTTCGATGACTACGACTCATCGCACATATGGATAACCAGCTGCCTCACTTGGCCACTCCTCGGAAAGCGATATGGTATATTTGCAAGGATCGATTAAGCAGGCCGATTTTAGCGCGAAATAATTCGTATACAAGACGGCCGAGTTTGGTGGTGGTTGTAGTGTCAAAAGCGGAGTAGTATGACCAGAAGGACTATGCCAGCCTTCAGCCGGAAACGACTGTGGAGGTTTGAACGACTCACCTTAGCCTAGGACTTCCAATGTTTCAGAAGGTTTTATCTTCCCAACAACCAGGCGCCCGCTAACGAATATTGACCCGTTCAGAGTTGCAAATCTATTTCCCGTATTATTTTCTGCCGCCCAACGCCATCAAGTGTAACGATAGCACACGTTTGCAATAAAATGCGATGTGGGACGTGACAAGGCAAAGAGCCAAAGCGAAGATCATGGTGGTAAGAGATCAAATTTCAAAAGGTACTCCTTCTGTTCCCACCACCATCAGTCTTTCGCAACCATGGCCTTTCTCCTGCTTACCATGTCGACGGAACAATGATGGATTATTTTTATGATTGCTTTCATTAACGTCGTTCGATAATCTAAGTTAATCTTCCAGCAACCCGGACGAGGAAATTCGAGGAAGAGATGGTCGAGTCTGGCTTGGTACCACCGCATATACTTCCATTACTAGCGACTCCTATCAAAGATGACCTGGAGACTCGTCAACCAGAATTACTTTTCGGGACGGGTGGCGCATATCCACGTAGAGAAGGAGGTACGGACGCGCTTAGAGGGCATTGGAAAATGCATGTCGGTGTGAATTCCACAGAATGGTTCACGTTCATACCGCATTACTCTAGGATGTGTATCTGTGCTTAATCCTGCCTCAGAATGGCACATTTCTCCAAAACGCACGTTCATCTGGATCGCCAGCCGGGACAATAATATGTCTCGACGTTCCCTTCGCTGCCATTCTGGCCCTGCCGCTGCCTTCGGGTATCTGCGACCTGTTGCAGATAGTTCGTTCAAATCAATTTTTTGCCTTTAGTCTTCTGTAGATGCGCGTAAAACAGGGTTATTTCGTTCAAACCGTCACAATTTTCTGACACCTGCAATTGTTCGTTCTTCTGCCATTTGGCTCGGAGTCATACGTGGACACTGCATATCAAATCTTGCTACCAGCAAACTAAACAATAGCGATCGACCAATGTTTATACGGTATCTTTACTAGTTTCTTCCTGCCGATTATCGTTTACTGACTGTTGCTTTGTAGAGTATCCATCACGACTTCGACGACGTACCAGCGATGAAAACCCGATTCGCAGAAAGCTCTCCTCCGAAGCGCCGCCGCGAGAGCGTCTAAATAAGCATATGATAGTCCAGAAAAACCAATACCGTTCCGTCACGAAGAAGCGAACGGTGATTGGACAGGAAAACGGTTCTCAGAGCATATCCCGGGATGGCCCGTGAACTACGTTCGTTTACTCTTTGGATATCCCGGCAGCTTCTGCTTCCATGCATACAGGCTACTGATCGCGTCCTTTCTGGGGTGGCATTGTCTTGGTATATGTCAGATGTGGTGCCAACTAGTCTCCACACCTCGTGCTTGGCACGAAGAACGGGCTTTTCTTGCAAGTCAGTTTTTTCCTAGACCGCGCCGTCGTAGGTGGTTATACTAATATCTTCATCCCACTAAGACCTCAATGCTTTTAAGTAAGAACACTCCGGTCTCTGTGTAATGTCGACAGAGTCCTCTTGAAAAAGCGACTCTTCACGAATTATATGTGGATCGAATGGGGGAATGCACGTTTGAATGACATCCGAATCCCGAACACGAGGGTGGTAACCTTGAAGAAAGGATCCGCAAACGTAGCGCCTGACGCGCGAGTCATGCTTAGCTGTCAAGCAAGTACAGGTGGGCCGACTACCGCTCGGTCTCACAAGGACATACGGTACTCCGAGGGTAACCTTTGCCTTCATGGCATCGCCGCTGTCCTGGCTTATAGAACATGCAAGCATCGAAGCTAGCAGACACGGGTACTCAGACGCGCCCTCTTTTGCTGTCCTCGGACCCAAACTCATTGAACGCTACGACGGTCCCGGCACATGGCTCATCCTTATGCCCCTCAGCCGGTTTTGTTCCCATCTTTGCCCCCCTCAGCCGGCTTTGGGTAGTACTCTGCGCCTTCGAGCCAGACATGGCAATGATCCGTCTACGCGGAACTTGGCGAGTCAGAGGAAAGCACCGGGTATGGCCAATCAGAGTAGCCAAGCACCAAGCTAACCAATCACAGTATCCAACCCTAGAAGAATCCCATCGGTCGGTATAATTAGCTTGTTTATTCGGTTGAGGCATCGGCATTTTCCTTTTCCTTTTCGGACACATAGGGACCCACTGGAGCCCACTTCGATTTCGCCTCTCATTGGGAGGAGGGGGTTATGATCCTCGGATGACGACGCGCCTTGTATGTCGGGAAACACTTCGAGTCCTCAAACGCGCCACCTCCTGCACCCCCGTGGCGTCGCCCAGGTCCTCTCTTCAATACAATCTGACTACATTCCATCCTCTTTGCTGGAAACCGGCGGCTTCTCGCATGAGTCATTTGCTTGTACATGGGATACGCCGTTCACCTCCGTAATGATCCCATAGCGACCCAAAGGCCTAGATCCTCGAGATCGAGGAGGTCAACAAAGTATATTTTTTTCCGTATGCACATATCAAGTACCAAGTAACCCACTCCTCGTAGGATGCATATGAAGCTTCAAGACGAGCTCCTCTCCACAATATATCACTTATCGTGGAACATATCTCCCTCGCTCTCCAAAACTTTGGCGCCACTACTACCGCTACACACTCCTCCTGTATTGATTTCGCGTGTCGTTGGTTACCGGACAATTACCGGTCGTAGATCCTCCTCTCTCCTTCTGCCTGCAGGATCTTCCCCCCACTCTCGCCACATGCGGCGGGTACTAGTATGTAACCCGTTCATTTTGTGGTCGAGGCCACAGCCACGAATGAACCAAGTGAAATGTTAAACGGCGAGCCACAAGTCCAGTCCCCGCCACACATGACAAATGGACGGGTACCCACCTCTCGTAAAAATTACCTGGGTATAACTGACCAATACACCCGCAACACTTGTTACTTACGCCCTTTCGAAATCAGGCATTGCAATAGAGTATTAACTGGTTCGCTCTGGAGTCTGGGCACATCATAGTTAATGGGAAGGGTCGTGGAATCTGAATCGTGCCTCAGGGTAGTAGACTCGAAGATCGACCGACCACCGAGGTACAGGGTAGTAGGAAGGACGCGCTTTTACCCCGAACGTTGAGTATTGCGCCATGACAACAGGTTCTCGAAATCCGAATACAGTATACAATTTGGCATCCAATCGTTTCGTCAATACTTACTTTGGTTGCGTTGACACTTTGCTTACCGGCGAGCCTTCTCGTAGATTCCAGGATCTTACTCGTAACGATCCGCACCAATTTCGATTCCAAGATTTCTCAACGTTAACGCCCTCGAACTTCACGTGTCTTTGGTTACCGGGCTCGCCACTCTTCAACGGGTTCTCGATTTCAGGTTCGACGACCGACCGCCGAGGTACAGGGTAGTAGGAGGACGTGCTGTTTCCCCCGAACCTAGTCATGACAACGATGACGGAACTTGGGGTTCTCGAGTACGCGTATTGAACGGAGTAATCTTTCTACTCCAGCGCCACGGTAGTCTAGCCCTCCAAGCGCGGAAACCTTCTATGGGACGACCGTTTTCTTGTCAAGGTTGCGTCGAAGTGTCCATTCATCGCATTCAAGTTACCGGCGAGACTTATCTTACCAATCTCAACCCTCGATCTAAATTGCAGTAACTTCATCTCGACGATTTTGGTTACCGGACGTCGACTCGATCTCAAGCCTAGGCACTGCCCTCGCCACATCTCTTCGACAATGTACAAATTCCTCAGCCAGCCGCCACCAATCAAGTCTGATGTTCTGGCCCTCCCTTAACTGCGCATTTTTGCTAGAGTTCCATGGCTGGCTAGGTTACCGGGATGTGTATGTGGGGTTTCCGGAGATTCCCTTTCGTCCGCTGGATCTCCCCAGGGGTCTAGGCATCGCGACTTCCCATTGGCTATAACACCTCATCCCACTCATGATTGGCCCGGAATTTCTACACAAGAATGTGAATACCAGCCCAGATCCGGACTTGGTGCCTTTGCGCCATGGTTGATGGTGGTACCCGCCCGTGCCCTACCTTTCTGATGGTGGCGCACGGTAGCGCTTCCGGTTCTGAGAACATGTATACAGGAGCAAGCCTCGACCTCGACTGCCGCCCCATCTACATCTCCATCTTTCACTGCCTGCCTGATGATGGTCGCGACGGCCCCGCTCATCGACATCTTCTAGCCCTAACCATCTAGACTCGGAGGGTCCATCTCTCCACTGATATTAACTGTACGCGGAATCGAGACCATCATCCAAGCTGTTTCACGTAGACGCCCATTAAGAATATCACCCGCGCCCTTTCCCAATTAAAGCCCCCGACGACTAATAAAAAAACCCAAAATCACTTGCCTCTTTCCCATGATCTGGCAAAACTAGCTCGTGTTCACTCTGCCCCTGAGGTGGATCCGTCTGAGAAGCCAGGCCTGGCGCCCCAATCAGGTTCTGTTGTCCGCGATCCAGAACATCGTTCTTTCTACAAATTATCGGCGGAACACGTTTATAAATTACGACTCGGACCGCTTGCGAAACGTCTTTGATGGCGTGGAGCGGTTTTGATGATACGATACGGGCCCGTAAACAAATGAGACGATCCAGAGCATTGTACAAATTAACACTAGCGGAGGATGACGGGACATCATCAGACCTCAAGCATACGTCAGTGTTCTCGTCAAAAACCAATAGAGAAACGCCCTCAAATCAAAAGATGACGTGTAGACACGGCTGTGAGATATGAATCGATGATGCACATGACAGAACGAGATACAGGTGATATTTTTCCAGGCGCAGGTAGCAACCAATAGAGAGGCGTCCTCAAATCACAAGGATACACGGTAACAGAACGGAATGCTATACTTTGAAATCAGACTCTGCAGCAGGTAACAGAACGGAACACAGATGATACTTGCTCAAGACGCACTCTGAAATCAGCAATAGACACGAGAACGAATAGTAATGATATAATGCATGCATAATTGTACAATGGTGGGTGATGCGTAGATAACCAAAAAAAGAGAACCCAAATCTACCAGTCGACGGGCGGGGGGAAATGTCACGAATCCACATCCATCCCATCCCCCAACCCCAAATCCTCCCCACTCTCAACAACAGCCCTCTTATACAACTCCTCCCTGACCCTAACATCCCCCTCCAGATTCCCCAGCGTAACCAGCGCCTCCGCCAACATCTTCCTCAAATCCCCGTCTTCCTCGCCCCCATCCACCATTCTTGCCCTTTCAAAGAAGCCTACCGCCCGCCCCAGGCCCTCCCGCGCCTCCTCCGCTTCCTCGCTCCTTAACACACCCACGTCCCCCTCCCCCACAAGATCCTCAATCTCGTCCGCCCGCGCGCTCCCCACGATCAACCAGCACTGCCCCCGCGCACGCGTAATGGGACCCCGCCACGCATCCATATCAGCCTCCATCTTCATCTGGTTGAACACGCTGTCTGCCCACGACGCCCAGTACTGCCTTTCGTCCGGCCGCGGGAGCTTCTCAGCCAGCATCAGCACCTCCGAAGCGATCGTATACAACTCCTTCGCACGGCTGAACGCCTCCGGGAACGTCTTATGCGGCGGAGGCGGGTTCGCATGCTGCTGCTGCTGATGCTGACACGGCACCGCAGCAGGCGCCGAGCCCCCACAGCACATCGACGGCGTCGTCGACAGCGGGGTCGTCAACGACAAGCTCTGGATCTCCGACGCCGGGGCCCCGCCCTGCTGCTTCACCGAATACGCAGCCGGCACCGCATGCTGCGGGTGCGGCATATGGAAGATGCCCCGCGAGAACTGGTCCATCGCCAGCACCATCAGATCGTTCGGGCTCGCGCTCCCCAGCGTCATCCGCCTCGTCACCGGTGGTCTCCTCGCTGCGATCGCCGAGAAGGGGCTCTCCGGGGGCCAGGTGGGTTCGTCGTCGTCGAGGGCGGAGGAGGACGAGATGGCTTCGTCGGCGATGCACACGAGGGTGCGCCCCCAGACGATGGCCATGCGCCAGTCCTCCGGAGCGTCGCACCCCGTACCGTTCACCCTTGACGGCAGGTTCTCCCCCGTCTCAAAGACGTCCAGCGCAGCAAGCCAGTACGGCGTAGGCGTGCTCGGCTCGCCAGGCAGTGCCATCGACCCATCCTGCGCGATAAGGTTGCCAAAGAGGAATAGAGCCGTCCCCAGTATCGCATGGAACGCCGTAGGCAGCTCAACGCATTTACTTCAAAAAAAAAAAAGGTCAGATTAGAAAGCGATAAGCAAAAAAAAAACCCACCATTTCCTCAAAGTCGGCTTTTCAGCACTCCACTCCCTCTTCTCCCCCCCTCCTTGCCCCTCAGTAGTCTTCGGCGCACTAAACAACACCGACGGATCCTGATAATAAATCAAAAACCTATGGCACTCATGCACCACGCCTCTCAACAACGGCAACGCCTCAGCCGCACTCCCTCCTTCGTACTGCTCCGCCGCCTTGGCGAACAGATCCTTCAAATCCATCCAATCCTCGAAATCACACGTCTTCCGCGCCTCAGTCTGGGCACCCACGAAGGCTGTGGAGGTCGTATCCATGATCCGCGTGCGTTTCGTCCAGCCGCTCTCTCTCTGCTTCACTGGCTCGTGATATTCGTACTCGCTGACGCTGCTGGTAGGAGAAACAGACCGCCTCCGCCGTTTATTCGAAGAGGTACTCGAAGACGCGACGCTCTCAAAGTCGTCGTGGTCGTGGTCCGTATCAGAGTCGTTGGTTGCCGCAGGGGATTTCCTATCAGGGACGAGACAACGTGGCGCGGTTACACGGGCCTTCCATAACCCTTTTGGGCGGGGACGTTTCTTCGCAGCGGCGGGACTCGTCATCATGAGGAGGAAAGGATACGGGGGAGGAGGATGGCAACTTTTGACACCCTCACGGGAAAAGGGCCTTTTTATTCGAGCCGCTCAGGATGTGCATTCCAATCCTGGCCCAGACTGGATGCCTAGATTCACCCCGATCAGTTTGATTTCATTGGTTCGGCAGTTTCCCCATCGCTGAGCCAACCTGGGCTCGCCCCCCCCTCCGTCTTTGCCTATCCCTTGTAGGCGAGGCGGTGATGTTTTGTGTTTTGACAATTTCCAGACCCGCCTAGCCAGCAACGAAAGAGTCGGAACCAACCAATAAGATTCCTAGTTCCCCCATTCTAACATATGCCCCGGACGAATCACAGCGCGGGAAGTGCCCTCCTCTCATTGGCTACCCATCCAAAAATACCCTACCCTCTCCCATTGGCTCACTCACAGCGGCCAATCTGGAACTTGTTCGCTAAAACAAATAAGTCCAAAACCAAATACAAATTATTAAATTACTACCAACCCCGCCTCCTCCCACCCTTACCCCACTTGTCAGCCAAGAAGCCCGTCATGTACTCGTACACCTCCCTCTTCGCGCCCCGTCGGCTGATCGAGTGGTCGCTGTCCGTAAACATCCTGAACCACACACCCCGCACCCCCCCATCCGTAAACATATCCAACAACCGCGCCGAATTGCTGAAATGCACATTATCATCCGCACTCCCATGGGCCAGCAGATAATCCACACCCCCCCAGCCCGTCACATTCGAAATCTCCGAAGTCGCGTACCCGGAGGGGTTCAGCGCAGGCAGGTTCATATAGCGTTCGGTGTATATAGAATCTACCAACTTTGTAGTCAGTTACTACCAATGAGAGATAAGGAACGGACATACCATACAAGCGCCAACTCGTAACAGGCTACCCAATCAGAAATCAACATCACCCAACCAACCAACCAGAATCAAGGTGTACGTACAGCAACAGACATAGCCAACGAATGGATCCCAGCATTCGCTTCCACAACCTTCGCACTCATGAAACCCCCATATGACTAACGAAATCAACCACCAATCA
Organism: Armillaria solidipes; assembly: GCA_022818035.1. Lineage (NCBI taxonomy): Eukaryota > Fungi > Basidiomycota > Agaricomycetes > Agaricales > Physalacriaceae > Armillaria > Armillaria solidipes. Next base: position 3,353,240 of record JAIWYQ010000006.1, on the reverse strand, counting down.
ATACGATCAACACCGAAATCATCAAAAACACTCACCCAGCCCCAAATGCCAATTCTCCTCGGATCAACATAGTCCTTCGCTGCCCACACCTTGGCTGCACCCACCTGGTCGAGCGTCTCTAGCTCTCCTAGCCGGCCCTTGACGACACCCCTCATCGCGCGCCCCCGGGCTCCCGTCCCCCGCCCATCGACAATCACTACCACGTACCCCATCCCACACGCCAGGTACTCATCCCAGCCCCCCTCTCCCACTTGGCGTCCACCATCTGGCTATTCGGGCCCCCGTAGACCCGGAAGAGCACCGCATACTTTGTGCGGCCCGAATCGTCCATATGCGGGGGTCGGATCTCTTTGGCGTTGAGGAGTACACCACCCACGTCGATAGTGGAATAAACCACCGTCGCAGACTCGTACTCGAGCGAGACGTTCCCCAGGCGCTCGTTGCTCTCCAGGACATACGAATAGTGACTGCTCCCTGCTTGGACGACCTTCTGCCACGGCACGTCCGGGCCGTGATAACTCAGCAGATACCACCCTGCGCCAGGTGAGAAATCAGCAGAGTAGTAGCCAAGGGCGGTGGTATCCGTCAGCGCTTGGACGGCACCTCCTTCCAAACTGACGGCATACAGATGTCTCTCGACACTGGACGGAGCGGCAGCCTCGAAATACACCAAGCCCTGGTCCACATCGACGCCTTTAATCCCACTGGTCACTTCCCACTCACCGCTAGTCAACCACACAGGATTTGTCGCGTTTGCAGGTGAGAAGAGGGCAACATGGTTCCACCCTTCCTTTGTCGGCACGATATCCAGATACCCGTCCTCAAGCGGGTACACAGTCTGCCCAGGCTCGATCCAGCCCTCATCGCCTTCCTCCCCGTCCCTCCCAAGCCGCCTAACCTCCCGCCCCAACCTCCCTCTCCCCAAGTCAAAATACCACACACCCCCATCATCCGCATTACGATTAACAACCCTCACCAACAACTCTTCCTCCCCCACCCACCTCACCTCCTGCACCACCCTCCCGCCCTCCCAGTCCTCCTCTAAACCCAAATCCAACTCCACACTCTCCTCCCCATCCCACACCCACACACCCACCGTCGGATTCGCGTAGCCCGGCTTCGGATAGCGCATCTTCACCTCCCCAGGGTACGGCACCACCGCCGCGCCGTCCCCCGTCGGGTTGTACACCGGGAACGCATACACCGGGACCTCCGTCTCGTCAAAGCTCAAGTAGGCTAGCTTCCGCGCAGTGGGAGACCACCACACGGCGTGGTCCCCCGAGAACACCTCTTCTTCGTATACCCAGTCTGGGACACCGTTGAATACTGTGGTGGAACCCGTGGTGGTGAGGCGGAGGGCGGAGGCGGAACTACGGGGGTGTTAGATGCGCGGGAGGGAGGGAAGGGGGACGTACTTTGGTGTAGGGAGGACGTACAAGTCGTTGGACTCGACGTACGCGATAGACTGCCCTGTAGGCGCCCATGTCGCGATCGCCGTCTTTGGATCTGTTCTATTTAGAGTTCCTATCGGCCATGTAGACTTGTCAGCTATCGAATGCACGTAATAGTTCCCAAAACTCGACCACCGCCATTGCTATTTGTTCACATTTAGCGTGAAATTAAAATTCAAGAAGGTACGCACCTTGCGATGATCAGCTTTGAACAGCAAATACTCCATATCCGGCGAGAGCTTCCAATCCCAAAAATCCAACCGCCTCCCGTCCTCCTACACAAACCAAACACTTTCAGCCCAGCCCAACACCCCAAAAGAAACCGCATATACTCACATCCAAAACATCCTCCAACCTCACCAACACCCTCGTCTCATTCCTCTCCAAATCCACCAATCTAATCTCGCCCTCCTCCACAATACTAAACACGCCGTCCCCCGCCTCGCCCACCCACGCAAGCCTCCTTTCCGCCGCCCAAAACGTGCCATTAAACACATGCTCCATCGTCAACTTGCGCACCCCCGGCAGGCGGTACACAGTCCCCACATACGTGTGCGCAGCTATCACCCCTATCACCGCCGCCATGCTCACCAGCACACCGAGGGTGATCACCAGGAAGCGTAACGACGTGCGTTTCGCGTCCTATTCATTTCCTTCCTTGGTGAGCACAAGGCGGAAAGCGAATAGTTAGGCGTACCTTCCGGCCCTTTTCTATATCCACATCTACACCCTCATCCTCTTCGTCCTCGTCCTCCGAACTGGGAACGTCAAACGGGCCCGAGTCGTAGTATATCGCAGGTTTCACCGAACGCGTGCTCTTCACGGACTCGGCGAGGGTGGCAGCATCGTCGTCTTCTTCTTGTGCAACACGCTCATAGCTGGACATCGCCAGGAAGGGAGAACAGAAGGAACGGGTAAATCCGACTTGTCGTCGTCGTCGTCGGTAATGACGAACCTTATATCGGAGTCTGAATTCACTTAGCCACGAGGTGGCTGTGCCTTCTCTCCTATCGGACCCACACCCATGGCGAAACCGCCCCCAAACTCAAACTGGGACCCACTCCTTCTCATATCCCAGATCGTCTCGATGCAAACCCTACACTACCTAACACTCTCCCTCCTCGTCCCGCCCCTGCTCGACCTCTTCGCAGACTCCAAGGCGCTCGAATATCACGGCGGCGCATCCAGCGTCGGCATGATCATGGACTGGCGCCAGATGGCCTCCTTCCCCCCCACAACAGAGGACCCCACCCGCGGCTGGCTCATCGCCTTCTGCTGGATCCTCACCTCCCTCCTCGAGTAGGTCCCTTACCAAACTCACCTACACCCCCCACTAATCCCTTTAGCACCGCATACCTGACCTTCCTCATCCGCCGCCCCCGCCTCATCCTCGACTTTGCGCTGACCCTCCTCTTCAACCACCTCGTGCTCACCACGTACTACGCCGCGCGCGTGCCCTCCTCGGGCTTCTGGTGGGCTGTCGTCGGCGCGGGGACCCTGGGGATGGTCGTTGGCGCGGAGCAGCTCTGCGTGAGGAGGGAGATGAGGGAGGGGTTGGAGGTGGAGGTAGGGCAAGGCGGGGAGGATGGGGTGCTTTTGGAGGAGATGGAGCTTGGGGAGAGGAGAGACTAGGTGTGTTAATTTGAGTTTCGGTGTGTTCGTGTTCTGAACTCGGATGCTAGACTCGGACGTGTATTATTATATCCCATCGCATCCACATTTAATGGCATAATTCTGGAACTTGTATCTCAACCTCGACGTGCTTTCTTCCCAATCTCGGCCTTGGGGCCCTGGGGGCTGAAGAAGCGTCCTTTTCTTTTATGAGAGGGTTCATATGCTAGAATCCCCAAACCCACCCCTGGGCTGTGAAAAGCTTGTTTTCTCCCCGCAATGGATGGAAAGTGCCCCTCATCACATCCCGCTTCGATACAAGGTCAAATTTCCATCTCGCAACCATCCGAGGTGCTACTCTACATTTCCCGCCCCTCATACCGTCTTCAGATCCCACACGCAATTTCCTAAACGACGTTCTCATCAGATACCAAACAACATATACTCTCGTCCCAAATCCATCTCTTGTTCTCTTGTTACGTGTCTGGCGGCACATGAATCGCTGTTCGCGTAAACTCGTACTCTCAATCCTGTTTCCCTATGTTCGCGTTACCGAACACACAAACTTGTACTCTCCCTCGCTCGGACCGGAGAATTGGCCCCTTACCAACAAAAGACTGCTCACTTCTTACACTCGGCCCACAACTCTTTTTTTCGCAGCGAACGATACTTGAAGGAAGGTGCGTTAGTTTTGTATTTCGCTTGATATCTACCGTAATATGCTGCACGTTCATATACGTTAGCCCCAAATCCATAGCTTGATTCACGGCCATTCCAAACCTCGGAAACTGCTTGCCGTTTGAATGATGTGTTCTTCGCCGTGGGTTCAAGTACCGAAGTTTTCAGCACATGGATGGATCTCGTTTATATTTCAGCATGTTCAAACGAAATGATGTACCCTCACCGCAACATATACAAATCCAAGTGAACTTGTTTTCTTACTCTCAGAATTACGTGTCTGGCAGCACATAATCCTATTTTCCTCCGTGTTTGGAAACTTATTTTGTCATGTTCACCCACAAACTGCCCTGAGAATTGGCCCCTACCAACAATAACTTTAGCACGGCCCTTTTTCGCAGCAAACGATACTTGGAGAAAGGTGTGTTAGTTTTATATTTCTACCGTAATCCTGAGAGAGGTACTGCACGTTTATATCTGTACGAGATGATATACTCGCGCCATCCAAACCTTTGCCATTTGAATGACGTGTTCTTTGCCGTGGGCTCAAGTACCGGAATGTTAGTTTTCTTTCAGCACAGTCGTTTATATATCTGCATAACGATGTACCCTCACCGCAGTTTAATCCGACCTGATAATTAAAACACGATCTTTACGTTTATATCCAGACCTGCCTGCTCGTGGGCTGGGTAGATTTTGTTGTCAATTTCGAAACATCGCGGTCACGGTTTTTTTTTTGCGTTTGGTGCGTTTCAGATCAAGTAGTAAACATTATCGGACTTTACCCTCCTGTAAAGGCTAGCCAGCATCATTTTTAACTCGCCTTAGAACTAGGACTAGGATTGATGTCATTTATGTGCTATATAGTACCTTAGATGTCGTTGTGTAAGAAAAAAAACAACAGGTACGTCCAAACACAACTTGCATGCCCAATCAAAATTTGATCTCACGTATGGGCGTAATAGCGTGTAAAAAATCGGATGGGCACAAGTTGTATTTTTCAGGTCACAAGTTGATTTTTGATGTCCAAGTTTGCAGCTATCCTCTCGTAAGTTATGGGGCTAATTTTACACAAGTTCTCTTGGCCATCATCGTGGAATAAGCAAGGAATAAGAGCCGGGCCGCGATATGTAAATGTCAGGTCCCCTACTCGGATACCTAATCATTGGTTATGTCGGTATGAATACCGTATTTCTGGGAAATAATGCGCCATCTACGCCTCTCAGCAGGCTGTTTCGTGAGCCCCGGAACTCTCTGAAAATCTGTTCTCAGACCTTGATTTATCATCGGCTAGAAGAGCGATTGAATCACTCAGAGTTAACTGTCTGGACAGTGGACAAGGTTGACAGGAAGTCCTGTTCAGAAATCAATCCTCATTCGCACACATTCGCACAAAAGACATCCATACCTTGAACTCAAGTCATCATCGAGGGTCGTTTCTTACTGAGGAACAAACCCAGAGATCAAGATATCTAAAGGCCCACAGCAATCTGACTTTATCGCATGAGACGGCAACAATGAAACAGGCAAAGTACTTAGAGGAATGAGAGCATAAGGCCCAACGAGCTCAGGCCAAGGCCGCCATGGGAACAAAAGTAAAGCTCGTGATAGATAAACACCGAGGCAATGTCGACCCGTTCAACGACCTCATCCCGCCCGAACCCCCTTCTCCCGACATCAATGGTAGAAACTAATGCTAATTAATCCATCTCCATAAAAATATACTCAACTTACATGGAGACGCAAACTTGCGTACTTACAATTGACTTGCGACCCGGAAAAAGACAACTTGGACTGGCCCGAATTTTTACACTCTATTACGCCCATACGCACGCACGCGTGAAATAACAAACCCATGCTTCGGGCCGAAAAACTCATGCGCCGGATGGTGATACATCAAATACGTTCTAGCGCTTCTAGGCTCATTTCGTCTGAGAGTGCTTTACCGGTCACCTACTCGGGTTTGCCTTGTTGTATCGCCGACCTCCTCGGAGGCTCCTCCTGCTTGTCTCCATCCAAATCCGGCCCAGGGTTTAAATGTGAGCGCTATGTACTATCATGAAGAAATTAGAAGCTTACCTCAAGCTCGGATTTAAACATAATACCCGACATTACACAAATGCTAGTCGAACATTTACACCGGTGGAATATAGGCTCTGTTGCGCACCTTTGTCACGCATGCAAACCAATTGAACGCATCAACGCGTATTTTCCCATGCGTGCACAATAACGCCAACGCAGGAACGCATCAGGTAAACGCAAAACCCACCGCGCCTATCGCAGCTCAATTCGAATCTCCAGTGCACGTCTCCTCTAATTAAGTCTCGTATATGTGTGTCCCCATCTCCATGCGTCTTCCCATTTCGTCGGTGTTGGATTCTAGATCACCCATCAAATCCGGGGAAGTGATTAACTTTCATCCCATGTGGACCAACACACATCCTCGGGTCCGGAATCAGCTTCTTCAATTGGCCGCACTCCAACGTATTAGGGTGCGTGGGGTTTTTTTTCGCGATTCGCGCGCACATCCCCCCAGACCCCACATCCCGTCGCGTGTCTTCTTTTCAACAACTGCAGGCTCGCATCATATTTTTTTCGTTTGTCATCTTTCGGATGCCAGTTCATTTGCGTGGATGATCATTTTCTACTTGACAAGGCCTTTCCCCTTGCCAGCGACTCGTATACGCTTCTAATGTTGGCTTCCAAGAATTTGCGATTGGCGCGCATTTTTTCTCTCTCTCTCCTCGAGCCATGACTTGGTTCCCATCAAGAGATCCGCGATGGCTCATCTTTGAAATATTCTCGGTTCCCAATGTACCGAGTCGCGTGGTTTCGCATCGTAATTCTCTTCTTCACATGATATTCGGGCCCCGCGCTATACTTATGATTTACTCATCATTTATTGAATCTTGATAACACACCGACTTGTCCTGGCTTTTCACGACAGTGTCTTCCGCCGCGAGTCTCTGCCATTCGAGCTTTAGCAGGCTTCCTCAAACACTTAGAGGGGTAGTCAGAAGTCACTTCGTGTGGCTTTCTTGGCGCAGCTTTTTTCGGGATTCGATAGTATTGTGCATTGGGGCGGGGCCCATGGCGCGACACTAAGCCATCTATCCGCTTCCTCGACTCCAAAAGCCCTGCAGATAGGTGCAATCTCCCCTACAGTCCAGAGTATCCTACTATGTTTTGATGGGCGCCGATGCCTTCCTTCTCGATCCAACTTTCGACGGTTTTTGGTTCTTGGTGCAGCTTTTACTCCCTCCCTTTCTTCCAGACCTTGTCTCGGAGATTCAGCTGTGAACTGTTTAGTTTCCCTCTGGCGAATATTCAATGACTAATCCCACACGGACGGTTCATTTCCTCGTACACCCTCTCCTCCATGCAATAATTCCCTTCTTCTCCCCTACGTCTGCTGCGTAATCTCTTCCTCTAACCACCGAGTCGTGTGGGTGTAGCTGGTGGTGTGCAGGCCGTTTCACTTGGGAGTTACACACGAGTTCCAAATGATTCGAGGATCCATAGTCACCTGCGCCACACTCTCTATTATGCATGTATGGTCTTTGGGTGTCGTGGATTTCTTTTTTTGCCTACCTTCATTCCTGTGTAAGTAGGCAATCCTGTTCAACATCCTCCCTTCTATGACTCCGAACTGAATTCATCTAGGTAGGGGGGGACGGATTCATCACACATTGACCGGCCGTAGGTTTCGGTCTCTTCCCATTGGACGCGACGATCCCCACCTATCATCCGAGTTTGTTGAAGTTTCATTACCGCTCTATGTCCCCTTCAAACGGTAGCGTCGACGATGCTTATTTCTGTCGAAGAGCTGATCAAGGTAAGGCTATACGACCTCGAGTACTTCACGAAACCCTCACATAAGAGTATAGGGCAAGATATACGGATATTAAGGTTCCCGCGGAGTCGTTGTAAAGTAGCCAAGCCAGTACATTTCCAGTCGATAATCATCGGCGGTTTGCCATTCTACCTTCAAGCGTTCTCTGCGGCGATGATCCAGCACCTTACTGGATTCATTTTCCCCTCCCTTCATTCTGTGGCGTCAAACGTAAACTCAACGCGGTCGAACATTCAACACCGCCTTCCAGGCGATGATTCACCGTCTGGAAGACCTTCATCTCTTCTTCATAGGCTTTGGTCTTTTCCTATCCCTATCTTAACGGCTGTCATTTCGCGCTCTGGGACTCGAAAGGATCATTCATTACCTCCCCCCATCTGTTATTTGGTGGGAGATCAATGTCTGTACGCAATAATGAAGCGACTTCTTACCCGCTCTCATCTCCGGACCAAACTTCCCGGCATTCTCGTGCGGGGCTCTCATTTCCAGGCGCCCCGGGTTTGGTTCCCTTACAAGTCTCTTGTATACTCTCAACGTACGCGATAGACTTACCTTTTCAGCGCTCCGTTTACTATCAGGGTGTCTTCTTCAACCTTGTGACGCCAAGCACACTTTTTCAGGCCTATGCCGACATTCATTAACGATAGCCGTCCCGCACCTTGTCTGATCTCTGGGTACTTTCATGTTTGCCAAGTCTGGTACCCTCGTCATGGGTGCAAGTAGTTTATTCGACCGCTATACGGTGACAGCCTGAGATCTCCAGGCTCCGGACCATCATGACGTACCTCTCGTGCCATCCTTCTGAACGCCATACCCCATCTCAATTCCGAAGATAGCGATAAACCCCGACTTCTACAATCTCTTCATAGTGACGTACCCATTACTTGCTCTAATCTCCGGCTCGAGGAAATTATAGCCTAGACTTTCTCCTTCCTCACCCGCTTTCTGTTCAGACACGTGAAAGCTTAGCCCCTGGATGCACGTTCTACTTTCACTCTCACGATGTATAAGGAATTGTTTGCGATCAGTCTCGGGTTGACAGCATCTACGCTTTTCGGGTCCCAGATTGGCATTTCAGTTGAATCGAATCTTTTGATATGTTTTCCGCTCCTCAAGTAGTCCTACTTCCAAGCTTCGATTCGTAAGGCCTCAGGACCTACTTACGTTTCCTACTTGAACGTAACACATCGACCATGAATGCGCATCTCATTTAACGTCCCTCGCAACCCTCCTTTTTGTCCGGCGGCTGTAGCACCGGACGTAAATCAGGAGTATGTCAACGAGTGCGTTTCAACATTATCTGTGGCGCATTCGTTGCACGCTCGATTACCCTCCTGCGAGGATCGCCGCCCATTAGTATGACGTACGATTACCTGATCTCAGGTAAGGGATACCCCCAACTTCTTCAAGTTCATTTAACACTTTACTTACCTGACTCGATCTTAGCTTCCGACCACATGCTGCAATCCTTCCTGCTCGTGGTTGAAAGTTGCGGCTTCGAAGTTCCCTTGGATCAGCCATCTTGCTGCGTCGCGCTATACTCGAACTCCGACTTTTCACATGAAGATTGCTTTCCCCAGGACGGTTTCAAGTTCAGCTTTTTGCTACCTTGTGGTAGTGATAGTCAAGGGGTTACATTCGATCAATACCCGCGACCTTACACGCAGAAACAGTCTGTCTTTCAACTTTCGTCATCTTGGCGGAATTTCTCGCTGTTCATTTTGGTAGACGCAATATGAACTTGGGCTATTACCTAGTGGCCGAGACTTTGCTCGTCTCATTTCATAACTGTGACCTAGTCCCGATTTCCCATACTCGTGGGCCTGCCTATCCTGAAGCCTAAGGTCGTCCAGTTTTCCCCTTGGGACTAGTAAAATGAATAAAATCCTCCCTCGATGACTACATCGCACTCTTTCATGTTACTATACCTCTTTGTTTCATACTAGCCACGATCTGGGGAAAGCACTAATTTAGATTCGATCCCCCAGAACGTTCATAACCATTGACAGATTTTTTAAGGTTTAATCATTCAAGTATACCCAGAGTTGGACTCCTTTTCTAAGGTTTTCTTGTCAGAATTGAACAGACGGACTTTCATTTTTCATCGAATACTCATTCTGGTTGTTCTGTCCCAACTACTTTATAGCGGCAGGATCGAGATATTACAGTTTCGATCTCCCGAGTCATGGGTACCCTTCATTATGTCGGGTGCCGCCACATCTGTCCGACGTTGTTCCTATCCACCAAACCAAGGATGCAAGCCTCGTATCAGGGGTACATTAAGCAGCTGCGATCTAGGTACTGAGATGTAGTCTCAACGAGTAGTCGTGGCGCCCGACATTCATAACCGACTCTTCTTCATTATATACAATCCAATCTGCACGCGCGCGATTACTTCTGCATCGCCATCTACGTAGTAACGGTTCTGTTGCGATGATCGTAAATCATTTCCCCCAAGAAGCAACTCCCCAGAGTAGTACGGCTTTCCTTTCCTCTCCCACGCGCCTTCGACCCGACCCTGAGGCTAAACATAAGTCGCACGGAAGAAAGAAGAGCGTAATTCCCTTCGAGTTCTTGTGGCGCCGAACCTTCGTCGACACGTTGACAAGGATTCCCCTCCCCACGGACGGATACACGTAAAAGGAGCATTGGTGGCGCTGCAGCAGTTCCACCGCTATGTGTATATATACTTGCGCTTGTCATTCAAGGGGAATATTCGGAGGAACCGGTAACGTTCAGAGTCCGGGAACACATGGGTATTTGTTGTCAGTGTCAAGGCTTTGCGTCATGGGCTTCGGTACTTATGACGGTCAAGTCCCCGGCAGGTAAATACCGTGCGCAGGCGGCGCATAGGGAATGTACGCTTGATAGACCTCCGTATGCCGGGGGGCAGAATACTACAACATTACTATCAAATGAAGATTGAACTTTCATTAATGATTTGAGTATATCGGATTCGGGCGGGCTAATTTACGAAGGTACCAGGCAAGATGGGAAAATACCCGGAAAAACTTAAAAGAATCCAGCACCGGTACGGGCGTTTCTAACCTTAGCTATTTTTTCAGTAAATCAGGACGGGATTTCAATGTCAAATGCATTGAACATCCCGTCCTTGGGCGGACAAAACAGTCCTGCAGAATCGGTCTCTGGCCCAGCGGAAATACTCATTCCCGACCCCGCCCTTGTACCGGATTAGGAGAGATCGATAATCGATCAAGCTCGGATACACCCGCAGCTAGTATAAAGCCCTCCACCACACCTTGCTCCTTCACTTTTATTTTACCTCCCACCAAATCTGATCTATCTTCACGCGGCCAGCCCCTTCCTACATCGACCGTCAGCATATGTTTTCCAAAGGTTGATTGATTAACGATTTTTGGCGTCCTTACTCTGCTTTGGCACCGACCTACTCTCTTTGGTTGGTGGGATCGATGGGACCGGAGCTCAAGTCATCGATGGCTCCATCGATGATCGTATTTCTGGTTGTTGGAGGTCTGGTGGTGTTTCCGATTTGTGGTGGCTCTCCCCGCTTGGGTGAGTTAGCTACACGCTTGTAAAGACATTGATGACTGATTCCCCCTTGCGTTACCGGTATGAGCGGCTGGCACGGATGGTGCCGTATTCATAAACGGGATTCGATGACATTTCATGGTATGATTTCGGCGATTGCGTAAAAGCTGAGCGGGGGAGGGGGCGGATCCCTCATCCTCTGTATCGGTGTTTTCGGACCCGCCGCCAACATGTGGTCTGATAACGGCCCGTCGCTCCCTTACTGTCCTATGTCCGATGAATTTCAATCTTTGGCTTTATCCATATGCTCATGCTCTCTCCCCGTGTTCATATCCGTATCCGCACTACGCACGCCACTGACGGACCTCTTGTGGAACACGTAACGGAGGATTTTTCTTGGATCAGCATTCTGGGTCGGTTGTTCTTCGTTGAGTCTCGGTATCGGTTGTACTTGAATGGGGCTTCGGTATCGGTGGTAGGACCTTATGTGGCCTAAAGGACCCGATTTGTTCGGGGCATGTCTTGAAGGACAACGGGATTCCTGGCACATGTTCACTTTTCGCTGGAAATAGACCCCTAGTAATGATATACGAACGAGCTTTGTCTTCCAAATCAGCTGTGCCGGGGCGGATAAAGTTCCTTGGACATGAGTGGAGGGGAGTCATTTCGGTGCCGCCACAGCAATCGATCCATGTACGCCTATACTTGCCCAGGGCCCATAGCCCATGATAAGCGCCTCCGATATGAGGGTCTGGTTTACTGCCGCCGTAGCTCCGGGACAATCTTGCGTTCCCTTGATTCCGAATCACAGGGACTGACTCCGACTGTATGTTGATCTACGATTCATATGCTATTCGTGGTAAGTCGTGTTGACTACAGGAGAGTACCGCATCGCCTCGCCCTCCACCTGCAAACATTCATATCCGGTGCGTGTAAGTAATGGTAAGCAAGTACATGCTGTAACCGGAAAGGAGTAAAAATGCCGCCACAGAGGTCCCTACTAGTCCCGAAACCGATGGCTCGGATACTGATCGTAGGAGAGTAAGAAGTCAGAATCAATCTTGCGGCGTGATTGGAACACGAGAGCATTGGGTTAATTGTCTGACCCGGCAATCGCAAAATATGGCGCTTGGGCTCCGACATACACTTACATCTCTGAAATTCAGCTAGAAATTCGACAAAGAAACTGTATTTTCACATACACGGAAAGGCCTTGTGATTGAAAGTTATGAGCCTGCAAGGATATCATACACGTTCATACACGTGCAAAAGGATACATAATTGGATCGGCCGACAATTTACGCAGGCCATGTCGTGTTGTTTTCATGTCACTGCGGCAAGGAGTGTAAGTATCATTCAAAAAAAGTCACTGCATGGCATGAGTCATTGTTACCTGCCATTCGCAGCCGCCGAAATTGCCGCCGCGGGGCTGTATCTCCCGAGAGCAAAAATTAGCCTCGTTCAGTACTACTACTGCTACTACTACTAAGTAATAATATCTGTTGAGCATGCCATCCAGTTCTGCGTGCCAGAGGACGTAAAAGAAAAGGGGAATAAAAAGGCGAAAAAGGGCGCACTAGTCGGGGATTAGATTAGAATCTTACCCAGAAAGGCACTGCATCGACCCTGTTTTCTAACACGAGGCACCTTACCACAGCCCATATAAGACCGACGCGTCCCACTTCCGTTTGCGTCCCCTCCCTCCCCCCTTCTTTTCTCTGCCAATGGACGCCATAAAGAGCATTCTTTCGCCTTTGGGCATGAATACTGGTGCTATCCAGGATACGCTTGTGGGTTCTTGTCTCTCACCTATTAAAGGCCGTCGTCGCTGACCGCGCCAATGACAACAGAAACTCGTCGTCATCGGGGGAACCGTCGAGACAGCACGAAGAGCATCGGTATCTGCATGGAATGGCTTTGTGGATTGTATGTGGCATCCCTTGTGGGCCTCGGACCCTATATACTTGCTTTACTTACTTGAGTCTACAGCTTTCTTCCTCACAGCGCATTTTAGCCAGGAAGATTACCCGTATGATTGGTATGACGACTTCTATCGCTATTATCGAGTCTATTCTTACCTCGGTCGTTCCTAGGCTGATGCACTGGTTATCCAAGGTACGCTGTCGTCGGAAAGGAGGGGAGCTGGGGCTGGGGTTAAGCGCTGACTTTTTTTTACAGCAACCTGCTTGGGGCCGGAGCCGAGAGTTTGAAATCACGACTCGTTCTACGGGCCGGAATGGCCTAACGCAGTCCACCACTGGTGACCTTGACGACGAGGATGAGGAGGACGAGGACGACGCGCTTGTTCATGGTCGACGGAAGCGCAAGGTGGCTTTCATGCCAAGTATTGGTACGTATTCTTTTCAGCCCTTCTTTTTCTTGGCTAACGTCGCCACGTACTCGACCCTAGACACGACACATACCATATATTACCGCGGTCACTGGCTGAGAGTACGTCCCGGCCCTTGACCTATTTGTTCAGTGGCTAATTTTTCAACCTACGACTCAGATAACTAGAACTAAGCGCTATCCCGATTACGGCCACGGATCATCTCTCAAGATCAGGTAAATATGGCTTGGTCCTGTCTCCGACATTGTCGTTCCATCAAACTCAAATACTTCCCCCAACAGTGTCGTAGCTCGAAATAACGACATTCTCAAGAAGCTCGTCCTCGAGGCGAAGCGAGAGTATGAAAAGGACGCCGAACACCGTGTCCATATATTCCTCGCTGATACGTAAGTCTATGTTACCTTCCTCTTCGATGTCTGATGTTTGACCTCAACAAAAGATCCTATCCATGCTGGCGTTGGAACGGTGCTCGACAAAAGCGTCCGATGAGTTCTATCGTTCTCCAACCAGGTGTCAAAGATATGCTTCTTGCTGATTGCAAAGACTTTCTGTGTTCGGAAGAATGGTGTGTTCTCATTTACCCCCAATGAATTCAACAGGTTTGAATACTTTTCTTTTCCCAGGTACGCCGAGAGAGGTAATATCATTTTGATGATGGGAGAAGGAATTCGATGACGCTAAACTTAGAATAGGAATCCCTTTTCGGCGTGGGTACCTTCTTCATGGTGTACCGGGAAGGTGCGTTGCTTTCATATGCTGGGTTCATTAATTAATGAATTCATATCGCAGTGGTAAAACCTCCCTTATCCACTCTCTCGCTGGAGAACTAGGGCTGGACATCTACGTCGTTTCATTGTCATCAAAGGGGTATGTGCCTCCACATCCCGCCCCTTGCTATTTGCCGTGTCATGTATCATTCCTAACCCTTACTTCTCAGTATGAGCGACAACACTTTAACGACACTGATGGGACACGTGCCATCAAGGTTTGTCGGTCTCCGAAAACATACCCCATTCCCATCTCATCTGACACCAACCCCGGTTGTACAGATGCATACTCCTCTTGGAAGATCTCGACGCGGCGTTCACGCGCTCTGTGAGCCGAGACTCGACTTCCACCGGAGCGCCGACAACAACGACTACTGCTGCTGGCACCTCTGACAGCAACACTACCAACAACGATGGGTCGACTCTCAGTCTTAGTGGGCTCTTGAACAGTCTCGACGGTGTCGCCGCCGCCGAGGGTCGGTGAGCTTGTATTGTGCATCCCTAGATCCGACTGTCCCGCTTATACGGTCCCTTCTTTACCCTAACAGTCTATTGTTTGCAACGACAAACCACATCGAACGCCTCGACCCTGCCCTGAGCCGACCGGGCCGGATGGACGTGTGGGTCAACTTCACCCACGCCACCAAATGGCAGGCAGAGGGTATCTTCAAGTGTTTCTTCCCTTTCAAGCCCTCATCTGTCAACTCGTCTACTCCTCCTGTGGCAGCGGCCACAGCGTCCGACTCTTCGCAGAAGAACCTTCCTGGTTCGAAGCGCAAGTCGACGCATCAGATCCCTCTGTTGAGCGAGGAGGAGATTTCAGTGTTGGCCAAACAGTTTGCGGAGTCCATCCCGGAGGATGAGATGAGCGTAAGTCTTCTTATAATTATGTGCGCTGGATGATTGTGCTCACATTCTTGGTAGGTCGCTGCGCTGCAAGGATACCTATTGAAGAACAAGACACGTCCTCGCGAGTGTGTCGAAGAAGTCGCGGAATGGGTCATCCAGGAACGCGAGACGCGTGAGAAGCTGAAGAAGGAGAAAGCCGAGGTTTTTTTCATTTCCCTTAGATCGAGCCATTGGATTTGGATTATTGACGCGAATTTTTCATTATAGCGTGAGGCCAAGGAAAAGAAGGAGGCCGAAGAAAAGGCGCAGAAAGAGGTAAGTGTTTTTCAGTCTTAGTTGTCGTGCACTGCTGATGAATGCATTTTCCGTGATTTAGAAGGAGGAAAAGGAAACCAAGGAGGTTGGTGGATCTTTTCTTTGCTCGTAGATGAATTCTCATGAACATTCGTTATTCAGAAGGAGGAAAAAGAAACCAAAGAGGTTTGTTTCCTTGCATCTGTTTTGTTACATTGGCTCACGACGCACTCCGATTAGAAACTCGAAAGGAAAGAAGCACGAGCAAAGGCCAAGAAAGCCTTGCGCGCAGAGGTAGTCGTGAAGAGTGAACCCACTGCAAGCACTGAGTCCACCGCGACCACTCCCGAGTCTCCCAGCGATTCCTCCTCATCGTCCGAGTCTGAGAATACCACAGGTGTCGACGCGGACACCGAGGAAAGTGTGACGTCTGAGGAGGAGGACGCATCCACGGAGAACGGGAAGAAGAAGGAAAAGTGGGTCGCAGTGAAGGGTCAGTCGCCCGCTGAGACTACTGAAGCTGCCGCAGAGCCGACAACATCGGCGTAATGCGCCCATCTCATCTCACTTTATTTACAGCCTCCGTCTGATTGCCACTCCTCTGTCTTTGTTCCGGCCCGAAAGGTCTCCCTGCTCCAGCTCATGTCACTCACTCACTGCTCACTGCTACGATCTCATTTCATTTCATATACAACTTAGTGGTCCCTCGCGTTTGTTACCCGTCCGCATGTTTTTTGGCTTGCAATTAGAATTCATTCAAGAGGCGTCTTAAAAGCGTCTATTGGACTATATTATGTTTGTTATTGACGGAATGGACCAATGTCGCGTTATTAGCGCAACAAGCATGAGGTGTATGTATGCATTATTTTATGCGTAGCAAGGGCTGTATGTATGTGTTCGAATGGGACAACAAAGCACGATGTAACATTAATAAGACCAAGTCATGAAGATTCATATCGATTTCATGTTAACATCCGAGAGTGTCTTGAATGCATCCTTGTACGCATCCAACAGAGCCTTCACCCTCGTCCGCTCAGCAACGAGACTCTCGTCCTCATTGAGCATATCCGCAAACAGCTCCGGTTTGTACAGTGACGCGACGAGTCGGTTCTGCACCTGCTGCGATGTATGATTCACAAGGAAATGCATGATCGCCTTGGGCACCAGGTCAAGGATGCTCTGTCTGACAATCTCAAAGTACGAAGTGATGAGGGACCGGATAAGCGAGGTTTCCATCTCTTCTCGGACGGAGAGATGGTTCGTTTCTGAAGAGATCTAGAACATGCAAGGCGTCAACAACGGAAAAAGACAAAGCGTGATTTCGCTTACAGCCTCTATATGCTTCCCGAGACTCTTCATGTCATATGCAGCATTGTTCCCATCCAAATTGCGTCGCCCAGCCATCAAACCAGATGAGACGGCAGGATCTGCACCCGATGTGTCCCGCCCGACAGGGACAATATTATTACTACTTGGCCGTTCCTGTGGCCCCGCTCCAGACACGGGCCCAGGTCCGTTTTGGCCAAAGAAGTAATTGAGGAAGGTTTCCCTGGCTGAGGAGGATGATGAACCAGAGACAGAGTGTGGCCGATGGGGCTGGTTGCGCAAAATAGACGGGGTCTTTTTGTTGAGAGTGGGTGTGGAAGAGTTGGCAGGGGCGTTGGGTAATGTGGGTGTATTTCGTGAGCGGTCGTGGATGGTGTTTGATACGGAGCGACTATCACTGCGAATACCATGGGCTCCACTAGTCGTGCTGTTCGTATCTTCAGATGAGGTCTCGTCCTCATCGTCTGCCGAAGAAGTAACGCCGTTTATAGGCTCGGCAGATGCGGGCTAAAAAAAAAAACTAAATCAGAACGGCCGTACATTGCATCATTGTAGCCAAACTTGCCCGTGGAGGAATTGATGGTCTCTGGTATTGCGTGGATTGTGCGTTTATCGTCCCATTAACGAATGCAGGGTGGTTCGTGTTGATGTAGGCCGCCTGGATCGCGATGAGGCTTTGTGTATATTCCGATGTCGGGCTCAGACGCTCTCGTAGCAACTCTGATACCACCTCTATCAACTGCGCATGAAGACGAGGAAATCGTTGTAACTCCTGCGAGGACGACGATGAGACCGTGAATTGACCAAACGTCATTGATTACATACCACGCTCGTACAGTTATGGCATATCTTCACTAGTTCCTCGTATACCAGCTCCACACACCGAAGACTAGGCGCTTCTAGCAGTTTGATCTGAGGCTTTACGAGAAGATCGAATGCAACTTCCGGAACGAAGAGACTCGGCCGTGGACCCGTCGAGTTGCGGATCGCTGTTCGAATGTCTTGATCGTCTAGGTTATGCGTGGGCTCAATTGAGCTTAACGCATGGCCAAAGATATCGTTAAAGATGTAATATATCCGTGCGCCGCCGGATAGTTCCTTTGTAGAGATGTCAATGTTGGTGCCGTCAATCGACGAGACGAAATCCCTCGCGAATTGGGTCATGAGTCGCAGTATCAACGATCCTTGCTGTGCACACGGGTCATTTAATACTAGCAGTGAGAAGACGACGCAGTTAACGCACCTGATTCTTGTCCCCAAAAACAGCGGCATCGCCAAACGAGTTCAGTTCCTGCTGAGCCTGCCCCATGAGTGTGTTGAGCCTCGCTTTCATGTCAGGAAGCTTCTCCCTGATATGATTCAACAGAACCTGCCTAGCCTTCAGCCTCGTTCCTTCCCACGTGCATAAAGAGCACCTACCTGATTCAGTGTTTTGGCTAGGTATTTGGTACCATTCTTGTGAGAAATATTGCGGTAGGCTGGATGGTTGCGGAAGTACTCCGTTTCGCTGTCCAAGGCATCCTTCATGGATTTCTCAGCGTTGATATCTTGCTGGCTACGATTAACGACGCCGATGAAGCCAAGCTTGAGGGGATACACGCGACCAGTGAGGATGTCAAGCGCGTTCGTGCCCGCATCCATGAGGTCGAGTTTCGTCAGAATGCCAATGGTGCGACGGCCTTGTGGGTCGACTGTCCGCGCGAGTTTGAGAGATTCTGAGTTGGCCAGGTCGACATTGGCTGCTGATACCGACAATATAACACTACCAGATGATGAGATGAGGCAAAGTAGGTAGCTTAGGCGAGTACATACCTGTTCGGATTAGAGATATAATCCACGACGAGGTTGCGGATTTGACGTTCAATGTCACTGGGTTGGTCCCCGACCGGAATCTAAGCATTCGTTAGAAGAGAGGAAAGAGAACGGGGCGCCATTGACGCACCTTTGTCAATCCAGGCAAATCCACTAATGTTAGATCGAGAACATCCGGGCTGTAAATCCTCAGCGAGATGGGTAGTTTACTGACACCCTTGTTCTGGCCGGCAACGCGAAATGTTTCCTGCTCAATCTCTTTTCGTATTTCGTTAAAGTCGGTGAATCGCTTATCGACATGAAGGAATTGGGCCCATTCGGTGTACGGCGGGTTGTTGGGTGAGGGCTCGGACGGTACCGGGGTATGTATGAGTTGGAGGACGAGCGGCCGTCTTGTTACGATTCCTTGACCTCGAGGAAGAAAATCGCGACCGACAATTCTGAAAGAATCATGAGTTGGGATATTGCAAAGAAATGAAGAACCTCATACGTCTCCAGCACGCTGGATTTTCCTGCCGACTGACTGCCCACCTGTGGAGATTGATTTCAGTAAGATGAAGCAATAATACGAAAATAAACGCACAACGACGAGCTGCGGCATATCCAGTTCCCCTCCTAAGGATCATTTCAATTTTTGAAGATCTCCAGAATGTGAAAGGACCGACCAAGGTTACTGAAGGTGTCCTGAAGTTTGTTAACCAGCTTTATAAGGTCGGAATCCATGGTGGGATGACTGCGATGGTCGACGACGGAGAGAAGGTGAAAGAGCAACAGCAGGATTTTTTGCACGCGTCGCGTCGCTACGGCTTCATCCTTTGTGACACGTTTCGTGGCGGCACAGAACCCCGGTGTTCCTTATTGGGACCGCATACCGGTTTTCTAAACTCTAAAACTTTGCGCATGTTTGACTCAAATGTGTATTAGGTAATGGACGCTATTTTTAGGAGCCTTCTTAACACGCGTCCTCGGCCAGCAGTGCCGCGGTATGCATTCACTTGATTGGAGCGAAGACGAGGTTGCTCGGCATGGTAGAGAAATTGCTATCTGAATCAGTTCTTACTGTATTACCTTCGTATCCCATCTCCTAACCCCATCTACGACTTGAACCTTCTTGGGGTTGCTTACGCCTAAACAAGGACTCGAACTAGACTCGAACCAGTACATTTGATACTCAATGATAGTCGATTGAAGCCTCCGCATTTGCCCATGAATAAACCGATCTCATGAAATACGCGTAACTTCCAATCATTCGACTGGCTCAACATATCATCCATCATTAATAATTTGTTTTCCACCGAAATTTTGAGGCGGTTCGTATGTACTTGGAAGCCAAGACCGGAAAGCGGGAATACCCGTCATAGATCTGCACTCGACTGGTGCGAATTCACCGTCAACAGGGACACCCTGTACAAAGACACGCAAGATGCGAAGACGAACACGAAGACTATTGCCTTTAGGTTGTGCAACCTCAAGACGGACATGAGCGTTGACTTATCCGGCAACAACAATCAGCAAAACATCATTATATCATGACGAGAATACTGACCTTTTTGTCCACGTTTGACGAGGTTCTGAATTTCAGGCATAGGCTTGAAAGCGAGAAACACCTTTAGAGGCGGATGTCCTTTAGACAACAAATGCAGTTGCACAGAATCTTGGGGAAGAGATAGAGGAAATGATTCTTCGAGAGACTGCAGAAGTATCGAATCCGTCTTCAAGCGTAGCTTCAGGAAGGCGCGTATATATTCCGAGTTGATCAAACTTTGGTCAACTAGACCGTCTTTTAACAACAATTGCAGCATCTTCCCATTCCGCCCCACTACTTTACTCAGCGGAACCGACCATGGTATGCCGTTGGGCAGGCATAGGTCTTTCCCCCCACTGAATGAGGGCAATTTTCTGTCCGGAAGGATGCGGAAGCGAATACCTCCAAGAACGGCAGGAAGATCGGTATGTGTCCAATAGTAAAGAAACCCTTTACAGGACTTAGGAAAGGGAATATATTGGGTGGCGATGCGCGAGTACATGAACCGCTGTGGAGAAGGATCCTCTGGGGCGCCGACTGAAATCATGTTTGAAAAGTTACAAAAGTCATCCCGCGACAGATTAGTCGCGTTCAGCGTCGAGATATCCGGGCACGCACGGCTGCGTTTAAGCGGAAGGGATGTGACAGATGTACGATGGAATGTTGCTGGACGTCCAAGACTAAAGCTGGCTCTCTGCAACGCAGAAGATATTCGTAAAATCATTCCGTATGCTGAGATTGAGCTGTCGTATAGTCAGTATCACGGGGACTTGAAAACTCGACCGAAAACGAACAGAATGTCCCTTCAGACAATAGTCTTGATTCCTCCGCAACGACTCCAAACAGCAGTACGTGACTTTGGGGTCTGTTATAAGAATATGGCTTCAACAGCTGAGGCAAGCGAGCCAAAAGCAAGCACCGTGGTTCACCGTGGTCGAGAAGAAACGATCACGGTGCTGACTAAGACGAGAAATGATTCTGCTGATAGGGGCTATACCTTTCCTTCCTACAATTTACTGATGGCCACCTTCGAAGACCTACATGACGACGTCTTGATTCTTATAATCCAATTTGTCCGTTATCGTCAATGTCCTTCTAGTCAGCGACTTCCACCCAACATCGCTCCCTTAACTCGCACATGTCGTCGGCTGCGCGCGCTCTGTTTTTCCATCATTTTCACAAAGGTAGCGTGGACATGGGTTAATCCGTCTCATGCAGTTCCTCTTTTCCCCCCAACGTCCATATGTGGCTTCATTCGGGAGCTGGATATCGTCATAATCCAATGCCCTCCAGGGATGGTCAAGTACTCCTATTGCCAGGGTCGTAGCAATCTATGTGATGTGAGGGACTATCTGGCAGTCATCTCATACATGATGGTCACTGTAGCTCCCTCAATGAATGCTCTCCATACAGTTCGACTCAAATTTGAGGACATAGGTTTAGGCCCATGGCCCACGTTACTCGAGTCTATCTTTCTGCTACCAGCTCTAGAATCACTCACCATCGACGCACCGTGGACCTCAAGGGCAGAACCTTCTCCTCTTTCACCCCGTGCTACGCCCACCTTCGTCGTTTTATCTACCATGCTCCGTTCTTATATTCGCTCGAAACCGCACACTATGGAAAAAGAGGCCCTGAACAGATCAACGTCGAGGTGCACAATTTGCGGCTCATCCTCAACTCTAATCGGGGCTCACTGGAGGTATTGGAACTACCTGGTGAACTGGCGGACGATCTCTTGGATTCGTCTTTTCCCTCATTGAAGGAGCTATTCCTCTTTGGATATGCGCCCAACCCATTCCAATTACATCGTGCATTGACTCGTGCCCTGCTGCCAGTTTCCCACATTCAGGCGCTACAAATCGAAACTGCCTCCAGCGACACCTTCCCTTTGCGAAGCCAGATGACATCTGCATTAACCCGCGACAACATAGCCAGGTTACGATCTCTGACTCTATCAAACCCTCTTCCCAGCGATCCTTTCTTCAGCATCCTGCCACCGAGCCTGGAACACCTATCCCTTACATCGTATCCTGATCCGTTCCCACTTCTGAGGAACGATAAGTCACGGATACCTGTCGATATCACGTCTTGCCATGTAGTCAAGACGATTTTAGCTTCTGATTCGTTCACGAACCTTCGAAGCTTGAGCATATCCTACAGGTGGGAATCAAACCAAGTTGAAAGCAGCCTCTTTTCTTTGATATCTCAAACTTCACCGTACCTGGAGCTTCTCGAACTGAACCGATACGCCTGGAAGGGGAATCCCTTCGATGTTGTGTCGTTGTTGGAGACATCCCTCCACAGCCTTAAATACCTCTCGCATTTACGATTGAATTTAGAGAGCACGGCCGGTGATACCTACGGTTTGTTCGCTGCTATGGATGATGAAAACCACCGTGCTATTGTGAAGCAGTCTATTCAGAAGTTGGCGATTTCCATTGCTTCACTTCGGAACATCTCACGGTTGGTCCCCGTCTTTCAAGCCGTGAGTCCGATGCGACTAGCAGTTCCCAAGTGGACATGGCGTAAGTGGGAAATATCACGGGTAGATGGTGGTACAGACGTCAATGGTCGAGTGTTATGAAGCGTAAATGTGTACATGTACATACATATGGTTCCCGCTACTGTGTTGGGGTGCTCTTTCTGTCACACTCCTGGCGTTTCTTCTTCTTCACTACGTCGCAGGTTGCTCGGGAAGCCATTTTTGTGCTGAATAGCACGCAAAATATAGTGGGATATCAGTGATCACTGTAATCTCAGACCATCCTTCGACTGTAGCCGCCTCTTGTTCCGCTACTATCACAACCTTTTTCTCGCGACGGAGAATCCGCCGGCGTCTTATCACTACGAGACCAGTCCTTAAGTCCTCACTGACAATTCTTGAAGGCCTCTGATTTACGTTCTGGTATCCTGTGCCGCAGAACTAGTAAATCCTGCAGTATCTTCACTACCCGACAATGGCTCGAAGCTATCGAGAGTCTGGATCTCTTTCTACGTGAAATTGTACAAGTCACGTCCGCCCATCTTTATTCTAAGCTTCGACTATCTGTTCAGGCCTCCGCTTCTGTACAACTATCTAGTAGCAACCCACACTATGAAATCAAATTTGCAACCCTCTTTTCGTGATTGTTGTTTGTGAGCAAATATTCCACCGTATGGGCCTTGACAAATTTATTATACTAATAATAACAAGACCTTTTGGACTTATGCATGTTCATGCATCGAGAACAAGCAATCCCGTGATCCACGAATCCTAATGTTTGAGGACCGTCATCAATGTCCCCGGAGTACGCCATGCATAGAGGTGAGGAACTCGTCTGCTCTCGTAATACACCGGATCTCACTTGGCATGGATAGGTCCGGACATGAATACTTGACGTGCATCACTGATGCCTCTCGCATTCTTTAGTGCTGGTTTCCCCTTTTTCGCTGCATCTTCTGAACTTCTTTCTATAAAACGGCCATCGAAACTGTCGCGGGTCTACTGGTCATCTCCGAAAGTCGAGGATCTACCTTGCGCAAACGCCCCTGTGGTGAATACGCGTTTCTGCCCACTTCCTTGCCGTCATCCCGCGGCCTAGATTCTTGATGTTTCGCCACCCCCGCAAAATACCCCGCAGTCCTGGTTCGCACGTCAACTTCGTGCATCCCTTGACCCGGATCGATGCGCTTCTCAATTCATGCATTCCACGCCACTGACATTCTCCCATGAGTACAGCCCTACTTGGGGTACAGCGGGTATCGAGATTCAACGAGAAGGAGCTCTGGATATGTATGGTAGCTGTTCTCCTCGTTTGGACCCATGATGAGTTCGTGGTTATGATATTACCCCACTTTCGCTGTCCTTCTCACCTATCATTGATATTGATTCTGTAACGAAGTAGATGTTGTTCTCTTCTGCTGTACGACGAAGTGAATGGCGTCAATAGGGCGGCTCGCATTACTTCGTTAATGAATGGATGGAAGATTGGGAGGACAGCTGTTGTTCGGCAGTGCTGAAGATCTTGATGTGAATATACTATCAATGAATGAGGCGAGGACACGCGACAACCTGTAATAGCGCATAGTTACCAAATGATGAAGAAAGCCCCGGGAAAGATTTTTCGAGCCATGGTCTTGAATGGACGTTATTCGGAAGAAGCACGAGGCTTGAGATAAGAAGATACTTGATATGTCGCGTGATAGAGAATGTTAGCATGCGAAAGATGGATGGTTAGACGTTCCGTTTTTCTACTCCGGATCCTTCTCGTCATTGAGATTAGATGTAGTAGAATCCCGATGGCGCAGGATTCCGCCGGTAGCAAGGTACCATTAGTATCATCCCCAAATAATCCCATTCCATCCAAGTTCCGTCCCCCATTCCGAAGGCAAAGGAAATTGACACGATGCTAGACTAACGTCGCCTCTTTCCACGTTCCTTGCAATAGCCTGGATGACCGGACAGACACGAGTTCCGCGAGTATATAATAAAGCGGCTTGCCAGGTCTAGCAACGTTTAAAAACAAAAGCTTCAAGTGACTCGTAGGTTTTAATTATAGCTCTCCTTCATCAGTCAGCGCTCCATTATGTGAAATGACTCGAGCGCCTCTGAGTATATGTTAAGAATACGAGTATATCAGGTAGTACGCGAGCTTGTATTGACAAGGGAATAATACCTAATTCGTATTGAGAGCGATAGTTGAGTTGAGTTCTAGTTACCAACGAGAGCTTCCTAAATGAAATCAACAAGCGCTAGGCGTAATCAGTGGTGAGTGAATCGGCAAGCGCTTGGCGTAACCGAACACGATCACTCAGTAAGTTCACACAGTAAGTGGAGTTCCAATGATGAATAGATTGGATGCCTCTACAGGTGTTTTAGGCTCGAGTATACATGTGTAAGAAGATATTCTAGTAGGTTCTGGTAGATACTCGGAAAGATATAGAAGAAGAAAGAAGAAGAAGGAAAGAGAATGTTCTACTGTGTTCGTACAGGTTGTGAGTAGCTAATTATGGTAGTAGTGCGGTAACGTGGGGTAATCCCTAACAGTATATATATTGATCCCTCAGGCCATGGCGACCATCTTAAATGACCGTCTCGCTTACCCTGTACGACATTCCCTCGACTCTCCCCAGCAAAGCGTGGTCACCTAACATTTATAAAGTCAGGTCAGTTCCTTTCGTCACATGCTACGTAGCAAGACGGCTCACTGTTGCATCCAGATACGTGCTCAACTATAAAGGCCTTCCACACCACACCGAATGGGTCGAGTTCCCCCACATCGAAGAACTCTACAAAAGGCTCGGCGCCCAAGCCAGTGCCACCAAGCCTGACGGCGTCACACCCCACTACACACTCCCCCTCCTCCACGACCACTCCACCGGCGCCCTTGTCTCCGACTCAGCAGCCATCGCCCGGTACCTCGACAGAACCTACCCCGAAACACCCTGTGTCATCCCCAAGGGCACCGATACGTTCCACTACGCCTTCAACGAGGGGCTACTCTCCCACTTGCGAGTTGCTGCGTTCAGGCGGTTAACCCTTGCCAAGGTCAGCTCCATTTTGAATCCCGTTAGCGAGGAGTATCACAGGAGGACCTACCTACCTACAAGGGAGGCTAGCTTGTTGGGGGGGAAGAGATTGGAAGATGCAGTCCCGAAGGGTGAGGAGAGGGAGAGGGAGTGGGCGGAATTGGAAGAGGTTTTCGGAAAGGTCGATGCGTGGTATGGGAAGGGGGATATGTATGTGATGGGAGATGTTGTGTCGTATGCGGATTTCACGGTTAGCGCGTGGGTCATGTGGTTTCGCACGCTATTTGGGGAGGATAGCGAGGAGTGGAAGAATGTCTCGACGTGGCATGGAGGTAGATGGGGCGCGTTGGTGAAGGACTTGGAGAAGTACGAGACTGTTCTATAATCGGCCCGTCTGTGAGGCTAATGGTCCGAGCGTCGCTACCCACGGAAATTCTCGTTCGATGGCGGCCACATTGTCGCGATAATGCTTCATGAGAATCCTTGGATCTATGAGATGGAATGAAAAAATTGAACTGCAAGGAACGAGCCCATACCGTTCATTGTAGAGGCAAGCACAGCAGTCAATCCTGCAGGCGTCACGACACGTTTCAAGTCAAAATTTTACAGGCAGAATCGAGTGTGCGATGGCGGATAAAATGGTGCAGTGATTTGCGCGTCGGTGCTTGAGACAGACGTCGTCGTTGCCGGTGGAAGGAGTGAACGGCATCGAGGATCGGCCAAACAAACAAACCCGGCCCTTTCTGTCCACGACCTCGATGTCACTTCGCGCTGATGTCTGTCTGGTCCGCAATTGCTTGTTCTATGCGCCCTCTGTAAAACAACCTCGCTAGCTTTGGAGACGATGAGTATTAGATGATGATCTGCTCGGCTGATGCGGACACGAGAATTTCTCTCTACTCATCCGAGCCCACCTGTCCTGTAAGCGCTTAAACAACCTTGATGTTATCTTTCTTGATCTGCAGAGACTAGATGATTCACCGGCACCTTCTTGCCCTGGTTGAAGCGACGTACAAGGTCGACGAGTATCTCAAGGATATCAGAATTGTCCAATTGGAACGCATCAAGCCCCTCTTGAACCCCAGTCTTCGTGCGCCCTGCTTCTGTCAACGTGTGATTTCATTGCCTCCTGGGAAGCACACCGAGGAGGATGTTATCAGGGGATATTCGGTGTGGTGCGTAAGACGAGTTATCGACAAGGGAGCGATGAAGGCGGGTGAGTAACTTTTCATAGCACGTGTACGTGGATCTAATTTGGATGCAGGCATATAGCTTAGGCTCAGATTGTCCGGACTATCCCAAACATTGCATCGTCCAGGAAATATGTACGACGCGCTATGCATCTAGTACGTGCACCCACTCTCTTCGTTCCTCCCAATGTCAAATGATCTTCACAAGCAGACTGGAATGTGCGCCAATCTTCCGCTCGCACGTTCTATCTACCAAATCCGAGTGACTGCGTTGAACACGGAGCAACATGCAACGAAGACATCTTGCTCCACCCGAGCGTGTTCGTTCCTGCCGGCCATGTTCCGTTCGAAATGCGTACCACATCTTCCCCTTCCCGTCAACTTCTTGGTTTGATACGAGACAAGGTGTGCCCTGATTACGAGCTCATCTTGATACACGTTTATCCACATATTAGGGTACGCATCCTCTTCCAGGAACATAGTCGGATTGGCTTAGACTAATACTTTCATTCATGTTTCCTTGCCCATTCTTATTCCTGGAGGTTTCAGTACCGTACTTCTTCGTCTCCCTGCGCAAGAGGTTCACCAAGATCGAGTTTCTTTGTGTAAGAATACTCAGGCTCCCGGCTTGACATCATCCTTGCACACCCTAGACAAGTCAGTACGCAGAAGTCCCGTAATGTAGCTTGATCTTCCGATTCTCGCCGTCGACATTTGTAAAGCCAGTCATTAAACGAACAATTTTTGTACTTTACTTAGACTCTTATTAAGAGGCATGAAGGTGTGACAGTTAACGGTTCAGAAAACAAGCACCGACGGTATGAACGATCCGAGGTCGAACATGTCGGGAGTAAGAGGTTACCGCCATGTGAGGATTACATGGTAGATTTAATCCCAGCTACATTACTACAGCGACGCTGTGCGAAAGAAACGCTCACCAGAGCTGTACAAAAGACACGATGCAATCGGAATCACGCAGACTCTAGCTGGGAATTGAACCCAAATTTGCAATGGCATGTCAAGTTTAATGGTGGCTGACCGATGTACTACCAGAGAATTGTAATCGTGTAATACGGGCGGCTTGTTGGCAAGGGTGGGGTGTGATTGAGATCACGGCGAAGCATTCCAACTGGTACTCTTCTGTAAGTTTTTACTTGTAAGTGTCCGTTACCAAAGATTTAGTCACACCCAACTTCGAAGCGCGCGCGCTTTCCTACCGATCAGTTACTGATGGTTTGGCTTCAACTTTTGTTGTTCAAAAAAATTTCCCATAGTATTATATTCTCAAATTCTGGCTAGGATTCGAACCTAGGGCTTATCTAGCTGTCAGTATAACTGATATACGACCAGAGATGTACTTAGTGAGAAAAGAGGAGCACAAAGAGACGGCAGAATAGTATTGTTATCAAATTACTCATACACGAACAACTTTTGCAATAGAATAAGAAAATGTTTGCAAGTCCAATGGCATCACCACTTAGTATGTCCCGCCAGAGATCTATAACCAATGTCAATGAGTCGTTTCGGAAGTGGACGAAGGAAGAAGATATACAGTGGCCGAATTACTAGCGATTGTTCCAGCTACTCCACCAGTAACTGTAAGTTTAGAGAAATGCCATTTCCTGAAGAGGCGCGCTTAGCACTATCCCGAAACCTTTGCAAAAAAGTGAAATTACCTTGAATAGTTTCCACAGTCGACTGTCAGCCACTTCGCCTTGTCTCCGACCCTACAAGCGAGAGGTCAGTGAGAGAAACGCGAATATCCCACACTAAGTGACTCGTTTTAAAACAATAAATCTTTCAATATCCACATTATCACACGTCAAATCTTCTGCTGGAGAGTTCCCAATTCTGAAGCTCTGGTTTGCCTCTAGAACATCCTGTGGGGCGGAGCCATCGGAAGGCCGGTCCTGATGGTGGTTTGAGAATGAACACAGGATTTTCACGAAAGCGGGCCGATCCTCAGAAGTACTGCGCCTCAGCTCAGCAAAAAATGGAAGGTGTAACACGAAAATCTGGTTTGGAAGAGGAACATTCCCATTATCAATCAATATATACCATGTAATAAAATATGAAAATATCAATATCTCCTCATACTCGAATGAATGCCAGTCTAATATGATCCACCAGAGACCTAAACTCAACATCAGCATGGTCTTCCCGTAGCTCAAGCAAGGAAACACGTACCTTAGCGTCATCACTATCGACAGTTCCAGCTGATCCACCGGTGACCGTCAACTTGGAGAAATCCCATGTTCTAAGTATGTTCAACATCAGCAGCCGTGCGACGATGATAAAACGTCGAAATCACCCTGAACAGTTCCCACAGTCTATAGTCAGTCGTTTCGCCTTGTCTCCGACCCTACAAACACATTAGGACAGCAAGACGACAGTGAGAGGCACAGCTTACTTGACTGTAGTAGCGCTGCCGGTGAAGCTCACGCCACTGTATAGGAACGAATCAGACGGCCTACTTATTTTCATACACATCAAAGCGACTCACGAAATAGGACCGCCAGTTCCAGGAGTACCAGCATCATCGGGGTACGACTGTGAGATCAAGACGCCGTATTTGGTGATACCGCTAATGGTGTTACTGCGAGAAACATGTTAGCAGGTCGTCTTGGAATGAAGACAAGGTAATATTCACCCAGAGTATGTGATGTCCGACACCTTAGCGCTTGTGGCCGCGGCCTTGACTTTGATTCTGCAAGTCGTGCGACGTCAGAACACCGAGCGACCGAAGAATATGTGCAGTCATACCTGAGTCCATACATAGAGTTTGTAACTGTGTTTCCAGAGACAGTCACGCCGGTGACCGTCTTTCCAGTGTCTATGGAACCAACGGAAATGCCATGACCGCCAGAGCATTGGTTGTTTTTGAAGCTAGAAAGGGTATTTGAGTGACACCTCTCACTCACTGAAAGACGGCTTACACGATGTTAGAGCCGGAGTTGATAGCGATACAATCATCCTGGTTCTTGACGACGGAGTTTTGGATCGTGACATCGTCGGCGGAAACGTCGAAACCCTACAAATCCATCAGCTCCTCATTTTTCTTCAGGTGAAGGTTCACGCTTACGTCGGTATTGTGACCAAGGCTGTTGGTGTCGCCAGCACTGTTGTCAACCTATAGATGACAGGTAAGCTCACTGAGACGGGAATATAGGACAGGCCGACGTACAGTAATGCTGTCGAAGGTGAGTCCGTCACTGTTACCGATAGAGACCGCCTGCGCGGGACTGTTCAAGACCTAAATATTGCTCATGATCAGCCTCACTCAGAGAAAGGGAACTTGGTCAGACAGACCGTAAATGAAGAGTAGGTGCCGGAGCCCTTGAACCTAGTTCAAGATTAGAACATTTAAACATGATCTCTAATGAAAAAGCCCACTTCAAGAAGGGATGAGGCTTAGTGACACCGCCGTTCGTGCCCTCACCATCCCAGTATGAGGCGCCGTTTCCCTGTGCAACATATTATACAGGAGAAGGCGCGACGAAATGACTCGGCTTACGTTGAATTTGTGTCCCGCACCCTTGAACGTTATGCTGTCGCCGTCAATGGTGAACAGAGGACCAGAGCCTGCGAAGGAAAGGAAAGACGCGTTGAGTGCTTGACTGGCTACTCATGGTTCATACGCACTAGAGGTCTTGGCGAACGTGATATCGCCAGCCATAGTGACGGTCGCGCCAGCCTTGGGCTATTGGAAACGCATCAGCGACGCGCGACAAACACCAATAAAGTACAGGATCTTACTGAGAGCGTCAAGGTACCTGTAAAGCACGCATATCAGCAAGAAGATACTCGGAAGAGAAGACGTCCTCCAGCTTACTTCCACTCGGCACAGTGAACGCGTTGATAGTGACCGCAGAACAGCTGGATATCGAGGAAGCAGCAGAGACGGAGTCGACAACGCAGCTCGCGCGCGCTTCGAGGTCTTCTGCTGGCAGAGCCGACACGAGGGCGAGCACGGTGGCGGTGAAGATGAACTGGTAGAACGCGTGGCCGAACATTTGAAGGGGAAGCAAGGGATGTTGGCTATCCTGCTGTCGACGACATGGTTTTATACCACAAAACTGGATGAACCACGGAGGTTTATCAGTATGAATTGGCGGGTAAGAGGACGGCAGGGTCGAATTTATGCCAAGACAATGCTATGGAGAATTTCCGGTCGTCAGCCCTCTTGAACTTGCACAAACCAGGGACTCCGGGCGGCTCGTGGAAGGGTAAACCTTTTCCGGTATACACTCGTGGGTGTTGTAAGCAACAATTAGGCACGAAGTCCCCGCTTCAGGGTCTTCCCTGTGGTTCGAATCTGCCTATCTTTGGAGATGAGATTTCGAACGGATCTTCAGAGTAATAAGACTAACCCCAATTGTCCTCAGAACCCAGCATCGCTTTAACGTCCACACCACCTCTCCCCGTCGGAATGGATAACATCTCATTTCATGCCTTCATCTTTTCTCTTCCAGAATCATCCAGACCATCCCTATAGCAAAGCGACGCGACAGATTGTTCCTCTAGAAAATGTTTGTTGCTATTCATAGGCGAGTTTTCACCTCCGACCAAAATACGGGCAGTCTTGACCGTTCAAAAATGTACGGGAAACGAGAACGACGCGCGGCCCGTCCTCCCTTGCCCGATAAACTGCCGATTGTCAGGGATAATTGCCCTTTTGATTGGTGATCTTCCTCAGTTTTCAAACAACGTCGCTTAGAAGAACGAATCAGAGAAATAAATGGGGCGGCCCGGACTCCATATGCTATCGTATGTGTACCTCGTCTCTGATAAACTATTAGGAACTTTTTATGTGAGAATAAGAAGTGAGCGGACGTGCTAACCATATGTTTGACCCTCAGACGCCAGCAGTTCATTTACCGCGGTTTTCTGATCATACAGTACGTGTGACTGGGGCTGGTGCTGGCGTTGGTACCGGCACAAGGTCTCGCCTATTCTTGTTGGTAACCAACCTGCAACAATGCCGACATTAGCTTCATCATTGAAGTATTAGGCGCTATTTCTGAAGCGATGAGATACGCCGACAGAGAACCAGCTCACCCAAACGACACATGCTACACTACCGCCAGTTTTTCCGAATTGCATACTCGCAAGACAAGAAAAGTACCCATGAGCTGCCATGAGATGTTTCCGACCGGGATGATTTCATTCAAAGCGGCCCGGCCAATCCCACTACTTCAACAAGATCTGTCTGTGGCTCGCTTTGACAGCGCGGAAACATCTTTTTCTGAGGTTGGGGATGACAGTTCATCCACCTCGTGCTGGACCCCATGATTCAGACGACGCGAGCTTGAGGACAGCACAAGTTAGCCGAGGCCGGTCAAGGCAGAGGTCCCATCATGCGACTCGAACGAATGTTAGCCTTTACATGTACTCGATGGGCTTGATTGGTTAGGTTCAAGATAACTCCTACTAGTATAAATCGTTGCAG
Organism: Armillaria solidipes; assembly: GCA_022818035.1. Classification (NCBI taxonomy): domain Eukaryota; kingdom Fungi; phylum Basidiomycota; class Agaricomycetes; order Agaricales; family Physalacriaceae; genus Armillaria; species Armillaria solidipes. The sequence goes on along the minus strand of JAIWYQ010000006.1, from coordinate 3,321,064 downwards.
CTAGATTCTACGGCGAGCAGGCGAATTAGTATGGAATATTGACCCAATAACCTTGAAAGGGCTCACAATCACGTCCGAAACCAGCGAAAGTAGCCTTTAAGTTTAACTCGCCACCAATTCTGATATGGTCCTTCAAGAAGCCACTGTCTCTACACGGATAGCCGAGCTCTCCGCACAAAGGGAAAATATTCTAAAAATTTTTGTGAACATGGAATAGTAATAGAGTAGCAAACCGCGTACCATTCGAACGACTTGACTTACACAAATAGCGCAGCTAGAGGCCACTTGGAGGCCCATCATTTGTGCTGAGATACAGGTAGTAGACTCAGGAGATGTAGATGAAATCCGAAAATTGGAGGAGCAAGCGGCCTAGGCTGTCGTAGAATATGAAGTAGCTTCATAACGCGCTTTCAGTTCTGGATGAATAAACAGAAATAGGTGCGCAAGAGCAGAGATTAGATTGGCAGCAATACGACGCGTCGAGGATTAGGTTAAGTTGAACAACGCTGCGGCTCAGCCATGATCGCCAAACAAACAAAGCCGCCCTTTCTTCCCTTTCTTCCACCACGACGACGTTGGTCACACCTCGATTAATACCCACCTCAGCTTTTATGCTGGCATTCGTTCGGTACTGAAGACGAAGTGCTTGGTACCGCGCCAGCGACGACAGCGATCTATGCTGTTATTCGCGGGGCTCCTTGACGCAGAAGGCGGCGCTCGCAGGATGCTCGCTTATTGTCTTTCTGTTACTGGCACGCCAAGGAAGCGCTGATGGAGCAAGAGCTGGCTGTGACAAGGTATCTGTCGTCTGAGCTTATTCGAGCACTTGTTGAACGTTCCAGTAAGTGCTCCAACATCCGTCAAACTGTATTCCTTGATCTACAGAAGCCATAGAATTCACCAACCCTCTTCAAGGACGTCAAATATGCCCTGAAGAACGTGTCGAAGAGCTTGCGATGCTCGAATGTCTGCTACAGAAGCTTTCAGCTGCCCAGTCAATGCTTGGTTGACTGCCGTCCCGAGTCTTCGATGTCGCTCATGGCTCCTTTGCTCAATCTAAAACACTATTCGATGGCCTACATCGTCACCTGGCGCTCGATAAGTCACGGTTGTTGACGAACAAGCTGGCATGAAGGCTATATCTCGGAGCTTGCTCTTATTGTGATTGAGCTAGGGTCGTAGAGTGTCTCATGAGTCATGAGGGATGTGGAGACATTGGATTTGATAGATGTTGTGCGTCCTTGCCAATAACTCACTTCGTCCGTCCGTCAAGCTCTTACTCCAGTTTATGCAGATCGTATCAAGCGAGAATACAGCGAGCGGCGCCTCATCGTGGAAGGCGCAGAAGAAGCATACCGAATTGTATTCAAGGGAAAGATCAAACGCTACATAAACGCGGCTGACAGGTCAATGCCCGATATCTCAAAGCATCACTCTCCTGCCCTCCTTCGCGCTGAGATTTATGGCGTCTATTACCCGATGGATTTTCACAGCGTCGTCAATCGTCGCATGCGTACCCTCCTTTCCTTTGGCGAACTCTTCCCATCCAGCAGCCAAGTTTCCCATCAACCCAGTGCTCACCACTTCTACGAGTTCTCCATTCAAATAGAGCTTCGGGTCCCGAATGTGCACGAAAGCGGCGCTCATCTGATCGTCTGTCAGCCGGATAGAGCCTTCCTCTCCGTCAATCTCCCACAGAAGTTGTTGTCGGCCTTGAGTGGCGGTAACGCCTCCACGCCAGCTTTCGCTGACAAGAACACCGGATTTGAATGCCCCAGTGAAGGAGATGTGGTCGGCTGAGGTGTTTGCGATGGTTTCGAGGACATGGCCTTCGGTGTCTACTACCTCTGCTGTAGGATAAAAGATTTCAGCAGTTGCGCTGAGGGAGCTGAGGTCGCCGAATATGTAGGTTAAGACGTCGAGATGATGGCCAATAGCGATGTCCAGCATAGACGACCCTGCAGAATGGTGAGGTCTCCTATGGAGCAGGCAGTTTCGAACGTACCAGCAGCGAAGTCAGATGTAGTTGCTGCATTTGCTTTGTTAAGTCGTGGGCCCCAGTACCCTAGCTCTCTCGGCGCTAGGCCAACCTGGATGATAATCAGCAAGCACTTGACGGTATCTTCAACGGGCATACACACCAGAGACGTAGAAAGAATCTTTCCTATTTTTCCAGAGTTGATAATTTCTTTAACCTAGGATTTAAATCAGCGTTGTCCGAAATACATCAGCACCCAGTTCAAACCTTCTTCACCACAGCAGAGTGCCGCCCCTGGAGCCCGACCATTGATCGCAGACTCTTCGCGTGAGCTTTCTCTGTAAACTCCAAAGTTTCCTTGGTGTTCCTTCCAGCAGGCCACTCGATGAAGAAATCCTTGCCGGCATCAAGAACCGGGGTGAGAGCGTCGTGATGGTTAGACGACCTGACGGAAACTGCGACGAAATCGACATTGGGATCGGCAGCGATTTCGAACGTCGAGCCATAGTACGGCGTCACAGGATGGCCTACTGCTTCGCTCTGTTTCTCCGCCGATGCCTTAGACGACTCTGGAGACGACGTGGATACTGCCGTGAGGCTGTATTTTTCATTTTTGAGCAGTGTCGGGGCAAGTTGAACGGAAGCCCAGCCTTGCTTGGAGAGACCGACGAATCCGACTTTGATTGGAGAAGTCATGGAATGAGTTCAACGTAGAAGTGCGGTGATGATGCTTTATAAACTTGCTCGTGGTAAAGCACGGCGTACTGGCTGCATATGTTGTGCATGTGTCTCGGGCAGCTTTCTCAGAAGTCGGCCCGGGTTATAGCCGGAGAGTTTTCAACTGCCGGCGGCAGGCGGCAGAAAAATATTTTACTGCCGGTTGTACTGGCACTTATTGCTTCCTCCTCGCCGAACTTTTATTTGAGGGGCTCCTGCTCAAAGTCGCGATGTGCGTCCCTGCACAAGGGAATCTTTCTTTCTCTCGCGTTTCACCGGATCCATTATTGACTTAACACAGCCGGCAAGTTGAACTAAGTCAGAATCGCTCCACAAGAATGTTACATCTGCTGTTCGTCAGGATGGCGTAAGCGCTCCTGTAGCGCCTAGGCCTCTTCAGCTGACTTCCACCTAAGCTTCTTAAGGCGTAGTGGGCGCCGGCGTCCCCGTCTTCCAACATGGTTACTTGGGTATGACAGGCAAGTGCCTTCCGTAGGACTCACTGTCATCGTATGCCTTGCTAAGTTCGCCGTGAAGCTTATCGTACTGCGACACCGTGCTACAACACCATCACCATCAGCGGCATAGCCGACATTTTCTAGTCGAAGAACCCGAACGCCACCGTTTGTTTTTACCAAAAATTTCACGCACTGTCCTTCTACGTTATCAGAGTACGGTGTTCTTTGAAGCGGGCAGGATGCAGCTTCTCGTAGATCATTTGACCGAAGTTTCATTATTCCAGTCCACGTGCGTTGAAGAAGACGCTGAAGGAATTCGAACGAGAATTGCCATGGAATTGGAGTCTTCTAACAACTGTGTATCCAGGGTAATGGGTCGCTGATCTGCGCTTTTTTCAGGGATCCATGACGATTTGAAGGTGCCTTGGAGGACTCGGGGACTTAACGCGCTCATTTCTTCCGGCGATACTAAACCTCTTCCTCGAGAAGCGTTAAATTGTTTGGAGGGGTTGGTAGAATTTACCATCCTCCGTTATATTGCCGTCTGATTAATTCACTTCAGATGAGAGCTTCGCTTATTGTTATCAATTTTCCGTGGCAATCTCTTCTTGGCGTGTCGCATTCACTTAGCCGCGCCCTGCAGCGGGCCGTCTAGGTAACTCAGTTCGGTTATCTGGTTAACTCGTCGAAGTCTGTGAATGACACTGGGTTATAATCGCGCCACTACGGCCAGTTCGTACAACATCGCCTGTCTTAAAATACGCAGTGGACGCCTGTCTTCTAGGATTGTAGGACCCGGCCCAGAACACTTCCTGCTCAAGGCACCGAGCGAAGTCAGTTTTTTGATCACCTGGAAGCGGCCGGATGACAATCTCTTAGATCGTTGATCGAAGATTGGCATGACCCTTCCTTAATCCTGCTTGCATCGAACCACCCCCTCCGAGTCCTTCCTAGGGTCATTATGCATCATTCTCATATCTCTTATATGGTAAGGAATTTTGCCCTCTAGTGATAAACGTCTAACTCATCGTGCCACTAGAACCTTCTCTCACATTCCATCTTACCGAGCTTTCAGCCTTGCTGATACAGATGGATTTGCTTTGGATATCTACATTTATTCTAATCGTCCCCCTTGCTTGTCTGCTACTTGGACGCGCTCTCAGACAAAGGCTGCTACGGATACAGACATGCGTTAACGACATGTACGATTTAGGATCTTCCCGTGCTCCTGCCGAAAAGATCAAGGGTACGGCTGTCGTCTGTGGTGGAAGGTGATTGACCAATGATTCCGTATTTTCGTCGTGTTCTAATATTCCATGAAGCATCTCAGGTCTGCTGACAGCACGCGTATGCCATGATCACTTCGAAAATGTCCTCATCGTCGAGCCGGAGGGATGGTTAAACAATGACGATGCTAAGCGCGTGGATTCGTGGAATCAGGAGAACATTCGGTCTCGTGTTATGCAGTACGACTCCCTGCAAGGTTTGCGAATGGTTTCCTCTGAGATATCATCCACTGATTTACCGTGCTAGGCGTTCAGGTGTTCGCTTACAGCGGCTTTTGCAAACTGTTCCCAGGATTTGAGAATGAATGTAAAGCCTCGGATATAAAGTCAGCTAGTTTAACTCGGGAAAATGATTGCAGGCATGCTGACGACCTGCACGTAGTGTTTGTCCGGGTGATTTTCGCACATCTACGTGGGGGATGTGGATAATGACGCCCTACGCGGAATACGATGGATGCCTTCCTAAAACAATGTTTGTCAGCCGTCGCGGTCTTGAGACTCTGATTCGCCGTCTTGTACTCGGCGGTCGGTATGAGAATATCGAGCAGATGACTGGGACTGTGACTGGAGTATCCCGCAGCTGCTCTAATCCTCAATACCTCGATCAAGTTACAATCCGAACTGCCAGTGCCATTCACACCGTCCAAGCCTCTATGGTCGCGGGTAAGTAATATTTCAGGTCCAATTTCACGAGCAGCCGACCTAAGATCATTGTCAGATTGTACAGGCCCTGCATGCGCTGGTATCAAATGGCTGAAGCGAGAAGGATTCGGGACAGCAGCCGAGTACCCCAGAGGAAAACTTCCCCTCCACGAGCTTAAAATCGCATACGATCAGAAGATTCACTATTCGACGCTTCATTTTCATGTCCCGAAGGAAGTTGGGGATCGCTTGCCTGGACTCCTGACTGATTATGATAACTGCGGACCGATTTACAATTGCACCACGGATTATACTGTCGACCATCGAAGCATATATGCTCAGCGCGTCGAGGGTAATATTGGTAAGCATCGCCTGCTGTGCGCGATCTTATGATTGACTGACACCATACAGTCCAAGTATGCTGCGGTGCATGGGGCGATGTGGACCTCCCTCAAACTCTTGATGAAGTCAAGCACTATGTACGGACGATGACTACGAAGAAGCCTATTCCCGATTGGTTCTTCTCCTGTCTTGACATCTTAGATGAGGTGCAGGATTCTATGACTTGCAGCCGTGTTCGCGTTCGTGAGTCTTGCCTCGTGCTTGGGAAGTACAATACTGATCTGAATCAAACACGCAGCTCCAACAACTTACGTGCGATTCGAGAACGCGGTAAACTTACCATCTAACTGGGTTGCCATTGGCGACAGTGTGATGAGGGTGAATCCTGTCTTTGGGTATGTTCCGCATCGCCGAGTGTACCATTTATTCATTTTTTCTCGTCATAGACAAGGTTGCACAAAAGCCCTTCTAGGCGCGGTATGCCTGAATACGATGCTTGTAGGTGTTAAGACGACCGTCGCACTTCCTCGGAATTTTTCTCAGACGTTCTTCCAAACGCAAGGTGCTAAAATTGCTCCTCTCTGGTAAGTTCTCTGTATATGCGACCGAGGACCTTGAAGTAATATTTTTACCTTGTCAGGATGGGCGTGAAGGCCGGAGACTATGGATATGAGACAACCATCCCTGTTCCTGGAGAACGTCTGACCAAGGGGTGGTTCCTCCGGTGGTATATTAGGAAGCTCCACATCCTCGCATTCACAGTGCGTTGATCTTTGCTTCTGCTCCGAACTGTGATGCGAGTACTCATTTGGTGATAGGATAAGCAGGCAGGTTCGTCCTTGTGGCATGTGAAAATGTTTTTGGCGCCACCGATCGATAACATGCAGTTGGGGCTGGTGTTGAAGATTGCGTTGAACTTTATTAGAGATCCTTGGGCTTGACAGAAGCGGATGTTTTGTGATATCGGTCGCGGAGGATTGGGTTAAATAATTTATTGTGTGGAGGATATTTGATTGAACTTAATATGGCCTTGGAAGCGTCGATTGATCGTTTAGATCCAAAATGTACTTCGAAATACCCCTCATGAGTCTTAGTAACAGTGTTGACTGAATGACAATACACCACAATACTGTTCCAAGAACTCTGCGAGTAACAATTATACCTCTGGTTTGCATTTGAAGGCGCTGTGTACTCACAAAACAGGGACCGAGCATGCGTGAACCGCTCCAACCACCGAGGTTTTGCACGAAATCCGTACTCTTTCATGATCGCCATCACCCATTTCTTTGTGGGAACCCCCCACCCTTGATCAGGATCTTTGCTCGCGATCGCCAGGACCCACATGCATTCATAAGATGGCGAATTCGCCGACTGGAGTCTCACGGCGATGATCTCGGCTCTGACCCCCACCTCCACGAGTGGACGCACGTAGATATGCTCCGCAGCAGCGACGAGATCGCATACTTGGCGTACTTCTGTGCGATACTTGTGTGGCTTGAAAGACCTATTTACACGTTTGAGGTCGATCGGGAACCCGAGAACGAATTCTTCTTTGCCGAGCGATTTGGGTCTGATGGGACCAGAGGGGGAAGTGAGCCTGGAGCGAGGCGGCATATGTTAGCACGGTGTTTTCGGTGAGGCGAGCTACAGGCGTACATAGTTGACATCGACATCTCGGTGATGATTGACGGTGACAACTTAGAGGACAGACTCGGAGTAGACAGAGAGAGACAGAGAGGCAGCAATAGAGCGATGGCACGACCTTTCAAAGAGCGCGCAAGTCCAGTCGATACCCAACGTTGCTCTATTTGTACAACAATGCCATGCCTTATTGTACTGCTTCATCTATTTGTCATCATTGTAGCCACTCAAAGGTGCCAGCCGAATTGCTTTGGAAATTGAAGTCGCTATGGAACACGACGCACGTCGCTTCCCATCAGAACTTCTTGAAGTCCTACATACTATAGTATTACAGATAGCTTATAAGTGAGCTGTAATTGCGTTCAGGCTATGCACTTGATATGAACGGCGACAAGGAGATGATGATCTACAACTGCTCTACTAAATAGTGTAGTGCAGCAACACACAACTCAGAGGACGCAAGCCATTTCAGCAAATCGACTGCAAAATAAAGGGAAGCCAGAGTATTGCGGTCAGCGATTATCGATTTGTTTTCGATCGCTCAGGATGGGAGCAGTGGAAGCGCGTTTCAGTCACGGGACCGATTCCCGACACCCGATTCCGAGCAGGCCACCGGCTTTTCGCTGACAGGGGATCTGATCTATCCTACAGTGCATCCCGCTGTAACTTTCGGGATGAGTAAATTGCACGTCTAGCGTACCCAGTCGCCCATAAAAACGTTGAACTCAAATTCCTTCCTTTCCGCGATTCTAAGCGCACCTAACTCCGCAGAGAGCCAAATACTGTTCGACGGTAGCTGCTCATATTCACTGGGAGCACCCTTGGATGGCGTTCGAACTAACGATTTAAAGAAGGTTGTGTGACCGTTGGATGTACTATTTGATGAAGTCACCTCAGCAAACTACATCGTCGATCCGTCCTGACTTCCTCGAGACGCAATTTTGAAGTTGGGACTAAAATTTCCGGTCTGACAAGTTAAAAAACTAGTCATCATTTTGCCCGTCGGCATATGTCGAGAAGAGGAACCAGGTCTCGTCACCTTTATTTCTTACCAAGGCGTTCGTGATTGTTGATCGTTTTCTATGTCTGCATAGTCTCGAACATCATCCGCCCCCCCAGGGAAATCGTTTATTACCCCGATGGCTATAGGGATGGCCCAGATGACTCTGGAGAGAACAAACAAGACATCAAGACATCAATTACACCTTTGATTACGACCCGGAGTCCCAGCTCAGACGGGTGCGAGCAATACTTTCTTCTGTGTGGTGCGGCTGCTTGCGGCATGAGACTCTTTCATTTCCCTTTACTATGATGCTTGTGGCTATATTTATTGCCCGTCTTACAGGATTGGTTGAAAAACTGGGAGAGAAGGCCTTTTGTATTACATGTTTGTGAAACCTTGATTCGATGCTCGTCACAGTCATTTCTATAGCGAAACAATGCCGTGTAATATGATGGTGATGATGATGATGGTCAATGCAATACAGTAGTGTCTGAACAATACACGAAACTTACTCTCAATAATAGAAGCCAGTCGGCTTATTTTGAGGACAACCTTCATTTTGTAAGGAACATGCATTGGCAACTCCGGCAAAGAGGACTGTCACAATTAGTCCAGTGGTTTATGCCATCGTAAAAAATGTATTAACTATAGTTAACACCGTAATTGGGGGGCTGACCGCCTCATTACTATACAACCTAAATCCTTACTCTAATCGTGACTCGTGAAGTGTATAATCTACTCTAGAGCATCAGCAGATAATTTCGTATCGGTATCGTAGGCGGTCTGCTCCGCCAAACGTGCCTCTCTCTCCAGTCTACCTTCCAGAGTAACTCCAATCTGTCGGATAACAAACCACGCGGGAACAAGGCTGACACCCCACAGCCCAAAGTTTATGGAACTTGTTGGCAGGGTTGCCAACGAAGAGATGGAATTGAGACCGTAGCTGACGCACTGCGCAGCGGACTCGGTGGCACGCAACAGCCCGGCAATGCGTGAAGCACCTTCGACGTCCTCGACAACTGAAGATAGGAAGTCAGCTGTGAGGGCGTTAAAGGATGAACAGTACGCTTACTGTGTCCCACGATCCAGAAGAGAAGCATATAGTTCAGTTGGAAACCTCCGACAAGGAACAGATACAAGGCGAATCCCCTTCCGAACCCAGGGCTTAACCAATCGAGGACCACACCACCCTTCTGATATTCGTGCTAGACATCCATGAGCCTAAATAATATGGATAAGTGCAGTCCACAACGCACTTGTATAATCGTCGACCATATCCACCAACATCCTTGAAGACCCAGGACCAAGATGTACGCTGTGCGAGCACGGAATTTCAGAGACAGTGTTGTTCGATCCAGGAAGCGCTTTTATATAGAAGGTCTGTCAGTAGGTTGCGGAAACGAGAGTGTATTTTACTCACACCGAGGATGTTCCCAAATATGATGGCTATGACTGCCGAAAGGAAAGAACCTAAAGCACGCGCGCGGACACTGAAATGTACTGATTTTCTTCATTAGGTCTAGCTGATGTGTTATGGTAGAATTGAGCCTACGAGTGAGGAATGTGCCATTGAAGGCTTCGCTAAACACAGCTTGTGTGATAAGAGGGATGATGAGAAGGAACTAGAACGCGTTGATTAACAAAAATACGGCGAGACGAAGCAGAGCCCATACATTTTTAGAGAAGAATAGCCGCAAGCTGTCCTTCGCTTCGCGTTTTAAATTGCTGTCTTTGATCAAATGCACTGGTGTTCCGTCGGTCCGTTGGACCTTCTCCGGAGGGGAAATTAACAAAGCAGTGAAAGGACCAAGCGCCTCTGCAGCAAGTCAGTAAAGAAAAAAAATTGATACTTTTAACGACCCACGAAGTGTGATAAAGATGATATATACTTTGGGCGACACTGAACCAGCTTCCGAGCGATTCGCGTTGAGTCCAAGATTAATTGCACCACCAACAATCTGACCACCAACACGGTATGATAGCCAATATCCAATGAACTTGCCAAGGTTATGAGCCTCAGGGTAGTTCAAGGCCACAGCACCTTCAGCCTGTCACGAAGTCGGTCAACTGACCTGTGGCCATTCTAATGAAAGCTGACGGACGCACCATCCAAAATGTACCCGCACTGATGCCACACAACGCCGCTCCGACCAGGACGAACCATTGAGTTCCGTATACGTTATTACAGTAGAGACCAGCTGCATAGGCTGGAGAGACGTAGGTGTCAGAGCGCGAGAACAGGTGAAATGAAGGATGGACATACGCGCATAGCCAGCAGCACCGAAGGATAAAGTGGCCCTGATACCAAATCTGTTTACCATCCAGCCTAATTTAAGCCTGGTTAAGTACCTCGGTTCGGAGTATGGAGCAGGTATATACGTACTACCGAGGAATGCCGTTATGACCATGAGGGCAAAGGTCAAGGCATTGGAGGCGCTAGCAGCTGGTCAGCATTCTCCAGTCGACCCAGTATTGACGAGACGTACTTGACTAGATACGGTTCTGTAGTTGAAAGGTTAGTCTACAAAGATCACGAAACAAAACGCATAAGCTTACTTTGTAAACCCCCAGCGCCTAAGGAGTTCATAGCACCCCAAATTCCTGCGTAAACTCAGCTAAGCGCTCACACAGACCTGTGCAGAAGAGGATGTACATACCAGGTGCAAGGAAATTGGTAATTCCAAGGATCGTAGCATTGAAAAACGTCGATCGATACCAGTGAACTTTGACAGGGCCAGTATTGTGCAGCGTTTCGGACATGATGGTGTTGATCTAAGGTCCCCAAAAAGTGGTCGTCAGCTGATGGAGGGCCTGAAGAGTAAAAGCCTTGCCGCCGCGCTTCTTATACATAATAGCTGGATACAATGCCGGCTATCAAATTCACGGATAACGACAAGCTTTTGGCGTCATGGGCATGCGAAAAGAATGTAGATTGCGTCACCAGGGGCGTTTTGACGTGCTAATGGCGCTGGATGAGGCTTGGGTGGCCTTTCAGTGCGCGATACTACAAGATATGAAGCAGACCGGCTCTAAGAAAGTCCAAGCTGAAGCTGAGAGAAGGGTTCGGCGGGAACGGCGGCATGTATAATTGGCACGGCGACATCAAAATGGTTGGCGGTGAGTTCCCACAAGCGTCGGGATCCCTTCGATCTGCTGATGACATATTTAGAGACCTGCCATTGGAGGATAAACCTTGATTCTCAATGAAAAAGCTCCTGAGTATTGACTGTAGCTAGCAAAGCGTTGCAGTGGCCATCGGGGATTGGTCGACCTCATAAGGCGTAGCTGCTACAAATTCGAGCCTTCTCCCACGCCGGCTGCTAATCGACATATTTTTTTAACCAGAATATATCGATATCACGTTTTTAGAGCGAGACGCGTCTGGTTCAACATGTGCACGCAGTTACTGATCGACTGACTCAGTGTGTGGTAGAGAAGCTTGGCGAGGGTCAGGGATTGAGAGAAAGAAAGCAGAGACCACTAGCCCATTTCAGAGAGATGGAGAAGGAGATCCACGAGCCACTGTCACTCTGCTGCCATCTGCTTCATCAGGGCTGGAGGAGGGCCAAGTCGCGTCGGCAACACCGGCCCGGACCCGATGGCGCGCACGCAGGCCAAGTCTGGACTTGTCGCTGAAAAACGTTCTTTCTTCTCCGTGAGCGCTACTCTATCCAAAATGTATAATCCAAACCTATCCTACGCAATCCTGACACCTTGTGAGCAAAGAGCGGCTACCGGAAGAAAACATTTTGCTTCGTCGCGGATGTCCAGATATATACTATCTTCATGTGGTGCGCGCGATGGTCGGGAGGGAGGGGCTGCGGAAGCAGAGCCAAGGATTAAGATAATTGAATTGAAACCCGGAGAAGGCGGAGCCGCTGTGATAATACTCCAGAGCGTCTGAAATGATAACGGGTCGTTATCTTTCTCATTCTCCTTTCCAAGCTCGAAGAAAAAATTCGATTGTGATGATGATAACGAACCGCACAGGAACAAGACCGACTTTTTGGTAACTCATGGATCGAGGAGTCACGGCACTTGATTTATAGGTGTGGGATTTCGTGGGAGGTAGAATTAATTAAATTAATTCGCAGGGAGGAGAAGAGAAGTTAAATATTGACTTACCAAGGGCTCTCCATCGTCCTGGAGCATGATACCAAGCTCTAAACACTCCAAATTCACTGTTGTGAAGAGCTCCGATTTTTTTCTTTCGCGCTTCGCGCGTAGTGCGCTGTGAACTCCAAAATCCATGGTTTTGGGACCATAGCGCACGCAGAATCACTCTTAACGGGCTCAGAATCTATGAGAAGCAGGAAATTTTCCTGGCCGCGCACAGCGCAGCAGATATGCACAAATTATGCAATGTTACACGGTGAAATAAGAGAAAGATAGCCAATGCCTAAGCAACATTTCCCTTTTTACCCAACACCGAGGACGTAAAATCTCATTATAAGTGAATGACAAGACTTAGTTCAGCTTACTATCCTACCGTACCCTCAAGCAGACCCAAAATATGGGCAGCTGCACCCACAGTGAGCTGTTCAGTTAGAGGCAATTTGACAAAAAACGATGATTTCCAACCACCACCACCCCACGGATAAAATGGAGCCTCTGAACATTTAAAAATGCATCATATACATACAAAGATACTTTTACCAAACACGAGAACTAATGGTCTTGCAAGCGCGACTAGCAAAGACCGCCTCGAAGCTCGTTCAGAGAATTAATTAATTGAAACTCCGACTACCGCATTAGTCTAGGACTTGTTTGTACATAGTTACTTTTTAGTTAGGTCCGATTTGGCCCACACCCATAAATCAACTGCCGGAGTCACTCTATATCATGCACATATTATTGATAATCAACGAATGCTAGGCTGAATTTCCCTGCGAAGAACGTAGTGCTAGGTGCTGGCACGATAGTTAACTTACCCTTGACAACCCTAAGTATAGTTCACGGCTTATTGCTATTTTCGAAAATAATGACATCAGAGAAAAAAAGTTTTTGGTTTTGCGCTGCGAGCCATGACATCATTAGGCCTGCCGCCTACTTCGAAGCGTTGACTGGCTTTGAAGCACCCCCTGTCGGTGACATGGCTGCTCGTTTATAAACTAAAACTTTTTTTCAGAGTGTCATCATTTTCTAAAATGGCAATAATCAAACTCCACAGAACTTTAAACAAGAGGCGTGGTTGCAACAAATCGATCGACGGCGCGAGGAGCACTCGAAAGTGCCATATTGCCGAGCCTGCTTGGGCATCCTATCAAAAAGATCAAATACGGTACAAGCCATAGACAGTGGGCATACCGTGAAGGAGAGGATCATCAGTTTCATCATATACCAGCGAAGCAATGAACCCTCTGAGAGCGTCTCACCCAGAACGGGCACTGTTGACGCGAATGCGTAGTCTACATTCCGGAAGGATTAGTAGGTAATCCTTGTTTCTTCTAAAGATGCATACCGGCGACTTTTGTTGAGTTCCTAAGAGTATCGCCCGGCGTTAGTGGCACTCAAATTTGGGAGAATAACAAATATGTACCAGAGTGGCTCAATCTTAGCAGCGTGCATACGGAAGTACCTTTGCGAGAAATACTCGGGTATCGACGATTGTACGGTTTGCAGAAGCTGATTGAGGCATATAGCGCCGTACATAGCTTTCGAGCATCCTTGCCTGCGACACAGCCTATCATAAGTCACAAGGCAGCAGAAGGTTAGATGGCCGTACCCATGGAGAGGATTGACCTTCATGACACTGTCCCCGGCAGCAATCCAATTCGACGGCAAATTGACACCTTTCTCGTATTGAATCCACGTCGACGGTCCTATAAATGGCAACTGCTTCAGTCTTGTCCCATGGAGCTACAAGAAAAATAGGCGTACCAAAACGGACTTGGCTGCAAGTCATACTTTCCTGCACCTCTTCTAACATGTCCAACATGGCGAACCATCCCTCGGGAATTGGTACCTCGGTGATTAGACTGCGAGTCCACGCTTTTGCTTCTTCGAGAGTCTTCGGTAGTTCTACGTCATCCCCACCAGAGATGCTGAAACAAATTTGCACTGCGCATGGCGATCAGCAACTCAGGCACCGTAGCGAAAAACCACCTACTAAAGTCCCCATCGATCCGCTGAGAATACACACCTCGATTCTCTTTTTCAGGATCCGCAATCAAGCAGTAGATTACCCCACATTTGTCGTACGGTACAGGAAGTCCGGGAAGCTTCCTCCCTAGCTCAGGAGGGATGCAGAATTGGAGTGTCGAGTAACGAAGTTTTTGGTCATAGGCGATCTTAAGCCCGTCAAGGGGTCGCTGAATCTTCGAATACGTATCGGCAAATCCGTACCCTTCCCTTTGGAGCCACTTCAAGCCAGCTGTAGTGGATCCTGTACAATCTAGGGTAGCCCCATTTAGCAAATAACAATGTACGGAGGCAATACGGAGGAGGTGTCGTACCGATAACGAGTGCGGCTGGGATGTCAACGATAGCTCCCTCTGCGGTTCGGATTGACACTTGTTCAATAAAGCGGGGGTTGGACGCATTGCGTGAAACGCCGGTAGCTGTCCCAGTGATCTGTCGGATGTTGTTGTATTTACCACCAAGGACGAGACGACGGAGTAATGTTTCGAGCCCAATGCGACCGGTGTAGATCGTTTTGGGAAGTGTACCGCCGTATTCATCATAGGGCTTCTTGGGGTCATTCCCCCACAAGTGCACTTGTGTGTCATTGGGACCTGTCCTATGGACAATTCAGCGGCGAGATTCCAAAGCCGTGGCTGAACACCGATGCTCACCGTATTGCTGAAGATTTGCATTCTTCTGTAAAATCAGGAAAGAGCTTCATCATTGTGCGGTAGCCGATAGTCAACAATGCTGTAGGTCAAAAGGTCATTTATTGCCAGACAAAATCATTGAGAGACTCAACAGACCGTGAAACGATTCGTATTGCATTACTCGGGAGCGCCTGTTCTCCTGATTCCACGAATCGGGGCGCTTTGCATCCGCGGAATTCAGCCACGCCTCTGGCTCGATAATGACCACGTCTTCAAAGTGATCATGGCACACCCTAGCTGCAGTGAGGCCTGCGATGCTGGAAATCAGGATCAGAACGAGGGCTCCGCGGAGTTTGGGATGAGTATTCACCTTCCTCCACAGATGACAGCGGTGCCCTTGATTTTTTGGGGAGGAAATCGGTGGCCCAAGCTGTCGACATCGAAGACGCACGTCTGGGTCAGAAGAAGCCGTCTTCGGAGAGCGCGTTTGAGGAATAGAAAGACATAGTATACGCCTAGCGCTGCTACGAGAGCCCACAAAAGGTTCATGGCTATTCAGATAGAGTTTCTGGCATCTGCTATGGAGTAATATCTTCCCCGTGATGAATGGGGGTACCGAATTGGCTCCGAAGGGGTCTTTCGGGTTAGACGGAGGAGAAGACGTGACGAAGTCGGATTCATGAGCTCCCCATTCGACTTTCCATCTCTAACGGAGGAATGCTTTGGCGCGCGCCGGCATGGGAAGGACTCAGTTTAGGAAGGACTACAGTTCGCAAATTTTTTGAGGTACGCTGGTGTCATGGACCAGCTATTAAGAGAACACGGAACACATACCTTTATTACGTAGCCTTGAGGCCGTCAACGTACAGCGCTTGTGGGTTCCTGAACAAACTTCCCCTTCCTTCCTGAGAAGGGAATGAGTATTGGACCATTGGAGCAAAATACTATTGTCTGAATCCCTAGGAATATTCACAGGCCTGCAAAATATGGTCGCACGTAGACTCGAACCAGTCCCTCCCGACACTGATGACAGTCGATCAAGTGTACTAAGCGGCTTCGATCGACTATCATCGAGTTACAAAGGGACTGGTTCGAGTCTAGGTCGCACGGCGGCTGACTCGTTAGCCTGCTTGGGGCATCCTATCCGATACGTCAAACATAGACAGGTACGCTATATTTTATTCGAACTTACACTGAAGGAGAGGTCTCAGTTTCTTGGTATACCAGTGTAATTCAAAGGATGTTGGGGTAGTGCGAATGTGACCAAAAAACGACGAATTGGAGAAGAGCACCCGGCATTTGCCGTGGGTTCCCACCACCGCCTCAAATCTTCTCCCGCCTTGCCTGCTTGGGTCATTGCTTTATATAACACAGACAACAATCTGTAAAGACAACATGCGTTCTAATCATCTTTCTATCATCACAGCATCCCCATCAGGTTACCACTGTGACTTAACCGCACCGCACAGCCGCGAACTTGAATGAAGTGAACCCAGGACGCTCTCTCACCTTCTCCAATGAAGTCGTCGCAGTCAAAGTCTTCCCGCGAAATCTATACCCGTCTTCTGCTGCAGAAGGAGCGCGGATATCCTCTGTGGATTCCAGAACCAGATGGACATCTACCAGAGGCCTATCGAGGGAAAGGTGTCGGGGTTGGTGACGTTGGTATTCTACGGAACGACGGCGGCTTTGACTATCTGTTCAATGCCTGCAAGCCGGCGGATGACCCAATCAATAAAGGTCGCGTTCCCGAAGGATTCGAGCCCATCATCTGTGGTGATATACGGGAAGTCGAGACAATGCATAAGCGGGGCAGTGATATCCGTAGCGCCAGCGTGTCCAGGATAGAAATGAGTATGGGCGGTGCAGCAGAATCTCCGTGCGTTCTTTACCTTATATCCGACCTCAATGGTTGATCTTTTTCCCAGATTCCTTCTAGGTGGCGGTGGAGGATTTGAGTTCAGCTGTTCACGAGAAAAGGGTGCCATCCTTGTACTTCCCGATGGTGGAGCGCGCTACGATGCGCTCAACATATCTCAATTCCGCAGCTATGCCGCTCGAAATGCTCATGCTTGGTATCAATTCGCAAACATTGTTCACGGTAGAGAAGCCGTCAACGGATCATTGTATCTCGTCACGGGCTGTGATAAAGCATGCTCGTGGGGGGCAGCATCGTTCTTCAACCCCGCGGACACGCGTTCTTTCTCGCTCAAGTTCCTTGTTGGCGGAGTGGCGGAGGGAAACATCAAACTGGGATATTCGTGGAAGAGCACGTCGTCAGCGGACGTCAGGGCATATCCTGATGGTGAATCCACGTATCTTGTTGATTCACTTCGCCCCAATCAATGCGTTTTTCTGCGCGGATTTGGCATCTCAATTCGTACAAACGCATTTCCCCAATGGGTCTTTGGACCCACAGAGGTATCACAAATATCTGGGACATCCAAAGACCGACTGCCATGTTTTGACAGTAGCACGCCATACTCCGGTGTGCGCTGGAAGCGTAGAGAAAGAGTGAGTCTGCAACTCAGTTCCAACTAAGGATATTGTCTTAGTCCACTTACTCAGGTAAAAAGTGGTTCTCTGTCTCTGTACCCCGAAACTCCTCGTAAGCGCCATAAGAAGTCAAATCCACTCGGTGCACCCGCGCCAGTGTCGCCGCCTCCGTCTCTGGCCCGTCCTCTTCCGCCAAGACAATATTATAGCAGTCCTAACTCGACTTCACCTGGATGGGATACAGATTATAACGAAGAACAGCGCCGTCTTGGCAGGATGAGGACCAGCAATAATACACCCTCTCAGGAGCCAAGGACTCTCCAAGGTCCAGCGCACCGGACCCCCGATAATGGTACTTTTAGCGTGCCTAGTTTTCCACCAGCAGGTCCATATGCCGGCTCCGATTTCGCTACCCCGTTTTTTGCCCCCACGAAGTTTGATGCCACTCCTAACGTAAGTTATGGAGTCCTTGAGGATGAGTTCAAGCTCAAGGTAAGCTAGTTCTTGATCCCATTCCGCTTCGATGCACTCAATTGCATCATAAGATAATGCAAGTATAACATCATCTGTTCTTGAGAGCAAACAGGAGGGAGACGATGCACCTAGTCATGGATATAATATACCTGCGCGGGGCGCGACTTTGCCTCTCACTATCAATAAACACGACGTAACCACAGGAGGGATCACTCATAACTGTCAGCAGCAGCAGCAGCAGCAGCAGCCAGGAGCATCTTTGAACCAACCCTCGGGCTCCGGAGTTACATTTGGGAATAATGCTTCACTGTTTGGGAATGCTTCATCTGGGAATGCTTTACTTGGGAGTACTTCCGAAATTATATCTAATGACCGTGTTCGTACAGAATACAGCGGGACCTGGTCAGATGTACACTCAGGAATGGCCTTCCCGAGTCCAGTAAGTCCTTGATACTACTCTGTTATTTGCGCTGAGGCGTAGGTCATAGGCCCAGTCCTTCGCTCAACGGGTAAGCCTTCCACTCAATGCTAGAACTCCTTTATCTATTGAACCGGTCTGCGTACACTGTCTCATTGCTTTCATATTGTAGCCAGCGAAGAGGAAGAGGGGGATACCGGTATGATATCCTTCTTACCTACTGTTCAATCCACCATCGGCTCATTCCATTCCGCTAATTAGAGGCCACATGTTATTAAGTCAGAACAATACCAGGATGCCAACGTCGAGGTAGGTTCTTTTGCGTTCATGGAATGACTATTCGTTAACAGGAAATCACAGGAAAACGCAGGTGCTCGCACTCAGCGCAATTCAAATTTCATTGAAGATGTGTATAGGTACCCGACGAGGAGAGGAAACTGAATTTCAAACTTTGGGGACCGCCAGCTCTCAATGATACTACGGAAAACCAACATCAAATAATCAGCAGCGATACGATGAAACTTACAAGGGATAGCGCTACGTCACCCCCTTACAGCTTTGTAAGCTTGGTGCTTTCCATACAATGACCGTT
Organism: Armillaria solidipes; assembly: GCA_022818035.1. NCBI lineage: Eukaryota > Fungi > Basidiomycota > Agaricomycetes > Agaricales > Physalacriaceae > Armillaria > Armillaria solidipes. Next base: position 3,302,244 of record JAIWYQ010000006.1, on the reverse strand, counting down.
TCTGATTCTAGTCTACGTAAAGCCACCAGCACACGATAGCCAAAGTCTTCCGTCATTTCAGCGTTATGTAGGACTTCCAGGTCGTGTTCAATCTTCGTTGCATGGGCTTGATCAGCAAGTGGAGGGTGGTGCTTCAACGTCGGGCGCAGGAACGCGTGGCGGCGCGATGGAGTTTCAACGATCCGTTCTCGAGACTGGTGATGATACCAGTAGTGTAAGTAAGTCGCGGCTTTATCAACAGTCCTGCCTGATTCGAGGATAGGTCCGCACCTCCTCTGCCGCTCAAAGTTCCCTGGACCTTGCAGATCTCACAGGAATAGCTAGGTCCTTCCAACCACAGGTAATATTCTATACGTGCCTGTGCCCTGGGTACTCATTGTAAGCGTATCGCAGACCGAACTTCTCAACCCATGTGCGATGATCAACGAGTTCATCCTGAATACTGTTCGCTTCCATCCTTGCGATAGTCAGCTCGTGCTCACACCTCACTTACAGAACCCTAATGTTGATGTCGCGATCACGCATTCCGGCGAATGGTCGTCGGCCCTGAGCCAGGTAAGTGTCCTGGTTCAAACACTTCAGTATAAAAGCTCATTCGGGGCAGGGCGATGACTCCGATGACCTCCTGCGGGTTCTGTCTGATTATAAGGTTATCGTCCACGATGGTGCGTATCTCGTCTATCTCTGTTATTATAGTGGGATACTGAAGGGAGGGAATTACAGGGGTAGCTATGCTTGAAGCGCGGTAGACAGGCTGATAGTGATAAGTCTGACGTAGACTCTCGGCACTAGTCCCTTTTTCTTATTCCGCAATCTATTCGTTGTCATTGATTTTCTTATTCGCCGGCTACTCCATCGGAGTATCAACAGATGGCCATGCCAGGATCTATAGTTCATGTCCTCATGGGCGCCGCCCACCAACTCTCTTCACGTTAGCTGTATCTGACCCTTGTTACAGTTCACCCCATCAGATCTTGGGTCTTCTTGCATGCAACGAAGACATTCTTGCTTAGCTTCTACACAGTAGAAAGGTTGTGTCCACGGACCGGCTTTAGCTAGACTTCCTAGCAGTCTAATATGTTCATTGTAGTGTCAGTACAGAAGCTTTGTCAACGAAGACTCAATCCCTAGATATTAATCATATTATGTACATGGGCGCCTGATCAAGTTCCATACAACTTTCAGCACAAGGGCTACTTGCAAGAGATCGATAGGTGGCGCGAGGAGAACTCGAAAGTGCCATAACGCTGAGCCTGCTTGGGCATCCTGACGAAATACGTCAAACACAGACAGGCACGCTTTATTTTATTCGGACTTACAGTGAAGGAGAGGTCTGTCAGTTTCTTGATATACCAGCGAAGCCAGGCACCTTCAGAGAGGGTCTCCCCCGGAACCGGCACCGTAGTCGTGAATGCGTAGTCTAGAATCAAAGTGAATGTTCAGAATAGGCTATTTGTATGCACAGATACATACCGACGACTTTGGTCGTACTCCTGAATGTGACACCATGCATGAGTCGCCGAACTTGAACATTGGAAGATTAGCCGGTACGCACCAAAGTGGTTCAATCTTATCTGCGTGCATCCGAAAGTATTTCTTGGAAAAGTCCTTGGGTATTGAGACTGGAACGGTTTGCAGTAGCTTATTCAGACAAATTGCACCGTAGATCGCTTTTGAGCACCCTTGGCTATGGTACCAAGTTTACGAGTCCGACCTGAGGAATAGCAGAAAATACGCACCCAAAAATAGGATTGACCCTCATTACGCTGTCTCCAGCAGCGATCCAATTCGACGGTAGGTTTACTCCCCTCTCATACCGAATCCAGGTTGATGGTGCTATCAGGGACGGTCCGTTTCAGGATGCTTACCGTGAAAGAAGAGAAGAATCAACCCTACCAAAACGGACTTGGCTGCACGTCATGGTATCCTGGGCCTCCTTCAGCATATCCAGCAGAGCAAAAAATCCCTCTGGGATTGGAACTTCAGTGATAAGACTTCGAGCCCAGACTTTTGCTTCTTCCAAAGTCTTTGGCAGTCCGGCACTTTCTGAACCGGTGACACTAAAACAGAATTGTACTTGCGGGTGCAATTAGTAGCATTATAGTCGCTTAGAGTAAAACGACTTACTGAAATTACCCTCAATCTTTTGACTGTATATGCATCGGTTCTCCTTGTTTGGATCTGGGATAAATATATATATCATCCCGCATTCATCATATGGTACCGGGAGACCGGGTAGCTTCCTCCCTAGCTCAGGAGGGACATGGAATTGGAGGGTTGAGTAATGGAGTTTCTGGTCGTAAGAGATCTTCAGTTTGTCGAGGGATAACTCATTCTTTGCATATGTATCACCGATACCGTACCCCTCCCTCCGAAGCCATTTTAGACCGGCAGCAGCAGATCCAGTACAATCTGAAGTAGACCGGGTTAACGAGGAAGCTCATATAAAGGCAGAAGGGGTCATACCAACGACGAGCGCGGCAGAGATGTCGGTTATGACTCCTTCTGGAGTACGCACCGCCACCCGGTCGATAGAGAGGGGATCGGATACATCTCGTGAGATACCAACAGCTGTTCCGATGACTTGGCGGATGTTTTTGTAATCCCCGCCGAGGACGAGACGACGAAGAAGTGTTTCAAGACCCATACGACCGAGGTAGAGCGTTTTGGGTAGAGAACCGCCGTATTGCTTATAGGGTGTTATAACCTCCCTTCCCCACATGTGAGCATGCGGGTCATTGGGACCGATCCTACACGTATATTCAATATAAATATGACGAGATAAAATAAAGCTAAGCTCACCTTATGGACGATAATTTACATTCTTCTGCAAGGTTGGGAAACAACCGTGCCAAGGACATATAGCCGATGGAAAGTAACGCTACAGGAGGTTCATGGTCAAACAATAGGATATGATGGATGGGACTCACAGTGTAACGATCCGTATTGCATAATTCTAGTGCGCTTGTTTTCCTGATTCCATGCATCGGTACGTTTAGCGTCCTGAGAGCTCAACCACGTCTCTGGCTCGACGATGACGACATCTTCAAAATGATCACGGCACACACGCGCTGCAACCAGACCTGCGATACTGAAACCCATGCGGCGTGAATGAGGGAAGGACAAGATAAGTTGGAAGGACTACCTACCTTCCGCCACAGACAACAGCTGTGCCCTTGATCTTCTGGCTATGGGGCCGGCGTCCAAGAGTATCCATATCCAAGGCACAGGTCTGCTTCAGGAGAAGACTTCGTCGTAAAGCACGTTCGAGATATACCACGATGTAGTATATGCCAAATATGATAGCGGCAGTCTGAGCCCATGATACGACGTTCATTGTGACTCCAGGGAATTTGGTGCTATAGGCTTTGGGATTTATATAGTACCGTGTAGCAAAATTGATGGGTGATATCGATCCGGAATAGTAGTGCGAAATGTTTTGGCATCTGTGGAGAGTGTAGTGTCGGAATTATGGACTCTCCATGTAAGTTCCGATCCGTTATACGCTAAAGCCTTTCGTATTGTATCATTGCTGCAATGTACCACCGGGGACACAGATATGATCCGCCCTGTAGCATTCCTTCTGACTCGGTATGCTGTTGTACATGAGCAACTCTAACCCACTGGAGCACCATGATAAATCAACTGCAGATGTTTCGGAAAACCTAGCTTAGACCATAACCTTTTTTTCGCAAAAAATCCCAAGTACAACTGAACCAGAACCTCGGTGGCTGAAAAAAGTCGATTAACACTGCAACATTCGTTTCCTGTTTCCAGATCCAGGATCTCAGTCTGATGTAGAATTACGCCTGTACTTACCCACATGTCGGATATCCTTTCGGAGAATTTGGCTTGGGAGTACTTGTTCAGGGCAGTCTCTCAGCGCTCAGCATGACTAGAATGTACACCGCTCCGATCCCGATGCGTAATTTTGCTTTGTTCGGTCCGAGTCTCCCGATGAGCAAGCTCTGAGGGCTCTCGCTTTCTTTTTGATTCCCACCACTGCCAAGCGCAGCGACGCAGTGCGAGTGTTCCTCATGGCCTTGTCACAGCCCGGGGCGCGTTGTGGCCTGATCCCGAAATTATCCTCTCCATATGTTCTAGTCTCGTTTTGTAAACGGTCTAATATCAATCTCAATGTGTCGGTTCTGCGTGTGAGAGATGCCAAGTTGGTATTTCATCAGGACCAGAGACCGCTTCTAAATTATTAGAGATGGACCATGTCAGGATAGATTCCCAAGGTCGTGCTAACGATCTTGGACAGGTTTGCGACGGACCCGGACTGCCGTCAGAAATACTACCAAGACCAGTGAAGGAATGACGGGACAAGGCATCGGCGACCATCGCTGATTATACAGACAGGAGGGCTTGTACAGGTCATACTCTATTCGACATTGATGATAAGGGGCGTTTCCTCTGGTAAAGACTTTCCTCGTCCAACCCAGCTGATGTCCAAGCCCTGACGCTTGAACGATTCAAACCGCTCGATGACAGATGTCCCGAAACCATGCTTGTAACCCCCAACGCGGACATGCCCGAGCTTCACCATCTGTGAAGAGTTCTCCCACCGCGAAGCAATCATGTCCGCAAAAATACTGCCGGTCAGCTTATCATGAACATCGTCCTCTGGATAGGCGGTAGCATAGAGGTCGAGACTGTGGAGTTGGGGTAAGAGCCCACCATTGGCAAAAAGAGCGCTGGCGACGGGCTCGCCAAAGTGGATTGGACGGTCAAGGCTATCATGGGTTTTGAGAAATGATGAGCTCTTTCACAGTGGGGACTGCTCTGAGCAGATGAACGATTCCTTCGTCTGGCACTATCCCACGGATAGAGAGTTTGCGGAGCGGCGGCAAACTTGCAGCAAAGCATTCGGTCAGCGGACGCAGAGTGACCTGGTCCTCACACCCGGAAAAGTCCTCTAAAATGAATGATTCGAGTCTTGGAAGGATGAATGATTCCAAGACCCAGCCGACTCTGTGAATGCCGTGAAATTCGATTTCGCGCAAAGAGTTGTGGACAATAGGGATTCGAGTGCGTAGTACGCCATCCCCTCTGACGCGGTGTTGGACACGCGTCGCGACGAGTTTAGTCAGAGACGGCGCTTCGCTGATGATGTCAAAGATCTTTTGAATGGTGGCGAATTTTGTGAGGTGCACGCAGCTAATATTGCCCCCGGGAAATAGAACACCATACCGAATGTTGGCGATAACGAGATGGTTCAACCGTGGGGCGACAGCGAAAGAATTGGATAAAACCCGAGGCAAATCTTCGAGAAATCCTGCTGTGTAGATCATCTCAATATGCATCTTTTGGAGGATGGGAAAGGGGCTGCTGAGATCGTCGAGGATGTGGAAAAGATTGGGCGAGAGCTGAAGGGAGACATCGCTCCAGCGCTGCGAGTGGGAGAAGAGGATCTTGAGGATTTTGTGCAAGGACGGGGAGATATTGCGCGTCGCCATCATCCGTGGCTGGAGCTCACCGGCCAAGGTATGGAATTGTTGGCCTGGCACTCGGATGACGTAAGAAGGATCATCTTCAAGGGTGGCGCGAATGGTAAGTGGGCAGGACTGCGACCGCTCAAGGATGGCCGCAAGGCCTATTCCTGAGTTGCGCACTATTACATGACTCCAGAGATGGGGAGATGCTAAGGCTACGGCCCTCCAATGGTTGCAGACATTAACAAATCCAGCGTTGGTAATGTCATCGTAGGCAAGGTTGAATATTTTGGAGAGCAGTTCGAATGGCACCGACGAGGCCGACATTGAGATTTGAGAGGTGGCGGGGAGCCGAATCGCGCCATTCGCCATTTTAAAGTTCCGACTGAACGTTTATTCAAGGTCCCGGCTTTCACCTCCATAAGTTCTCACACATAATTTCTGTGACCTGACGCGACCACGGGTTCCGCGAACATCTTATGACGCCGCTAATGCCTTCGAACGCCCGAAATAATGACATTCATTTTCATGACACTTCTTCTACCTGCTCTGCCCAGACAACGATCTCACGCTGCACGACGAGGAAGTTTCACGCGAGGCGATTTCTAAATTCTTGAAGCTTCTGAAGACCGGAGAGAATAGAGGTCACTGGTTGTAAAGGATTTGCATGCGTATGTCCTTAATCCTTTCTTCTAAGCCGCACAGTTCAGATGTAATTTCATTCCAGATCCGTACTAACAGAGGAACACTTTGCTGTCAACATACAGGTGGCACAAGCGATGACCAAAAGCACCCTCGTTCGCCGTATAGATATACCGACTATCGCTGTCGCCTTCCCTAAATTCGCAACCTTACAAGTCCGGCTCGACCGTCGTCAGGTTAGCTGGCTTGCATCCATTGAGTCTCTTGCCCACCTGGTGTCAAGGTCCTTGAGTCTCGTTTGTAACTCGACGAAGCTGCCTTGGATTCGGCCGCCGAAGGATGACGTGAATCGCCATTGCGAACATTCGTGCCGATCTCTACCAGGCTTAACTGCTGTCCTCTACCATACACGTCCCCCAGCAGCTGGAATGAACCAGGAAGGAAGGAGAGTGTGAACGTAGAGTCCAGCCAGAGGAATAGCCATCCGATTGTACTTGCTCCAGGTTCCTGCCGAGCGAAGCTCAAAGCTTAAAGTCTTCCGTTAGCCATGGACCATCGTTTAACCCACGATCTTCGTGGTGATGATTTTCCAAAGCTTTTGGGCGCCAAGACCAAATCTGGTTACGATGAAGATCACCCAAATACACGTATATAATTAATCTCCCATCTAGTACGTAACTATACATTTCTTTTTTCATTGGCATTTCTCACCTTTTCGCAGTATGTTCCAGACCTGGGAAGACAGTTGGATTATGATTAGATCTCTGCCCAGAACGAGACTGGCTTGAGAGTTTTGGAGAGATGTTTACCTCAATGCGCAGAGCAGTGTGGCACTTACAGACCATACCAAATCATTCAACCGTTGGGTCAACACTAAAGATTCTTTATCTATCAAGCCGGTATGTTGCCGTCTCGTTCTTTGTAGATCGTTCCTCTCATTACTTTCATGTGTAGCCAGCGAAGAAGAAGAGAAAAAGATCGGTATGACGTTCTTCTTACCTATCTACAGTTCGATTCACCGTCGGCTCATTCTATTCCACTAATCAGAAGCAGCCCGCCACTGAGTCAGAACAACACCAGGATGCAAATGTCAAGGTAGGTTCTTTTTCGTGCACGGAAATGACTCTATTTGTTAACAAGAATTCACAGCAAAACACAGGTACTTGTATTCAGTGCTATTGTATTTTATTGAAGATGCGTATAGGTACATAGCGAGGAGAAGAAACCGAAGCTCGAACTTCCGGGACCGCCAGCTCTACATGCTTCCACATCTTCTGCAGAAAACCAACATGAAAACAGTGGTGACATGACGAAACTTACAGGGAATATCGCTACATCATCTCACAGATTAGTAAGCTTGGTGCTATTCATACAATGGACGATTCTGATTCTAGTCTACGTAAAGCCACAAACACACGATGGCCAAATAAATCCCGTGGTTCAACGCTATGTAAGACTTCCATGTCGTACTCAATCCTCATTGTCCTCATGGTTTGATCAGGATGTTGACAAGCAAGTGGAGGGCATCGCTTCGCCGTCGGACGCGGGAACGTGCGATCCAATGGAACTTCAACATTCCGATCTCGAGACTGATGATGATACCAATAGTGTAAGTAGGTCGCTGCTATATCAACAGTCCAGCCTAATTCGAGGATAGATCCGCCACAGAAATAGCTAGATCCTTCCAACCACAGGTAACATCCTATATGTGCCTGTTCTCGGGGTACTTATCGTGAGCGTATCATAGACCGAACTTCTCAACCCATGTGCGAAGATCAACGAGTTCATCCTGAATACTGTCTGCTTCCATCCTTGCGATAGTCAATTTGTGCTCACGCCTCACTTACAGCACCCTCATGTTAATGTCGCGATCACGCATTCCGACGAATGGTCATCGGCTCTGAGCCAGGTGAGTGTCCAGGTTCAAACCCTTTGGAATAATGCTCACTTAGGGTAGGGTGATGACTCCGATGTCCTCCCGCGTGTTCTGTCTGATTATATGGTTATTGTCCGCAATGGTGAGTATCTTATCTATCTCTGTTTCGATAGTAAGATACTGAAAGGAGGATACTACAGGAGTAGCGATGCTTGAAGCGCGGTAGGCAGGCTGATAGTTATAAACGTGACGTAGACTGTCCGCACTACAACTAGTACCTTTTTCTTATTCCGCTATCTATTTGTCGTTTGTTTTCCTCACTTGCCCACTCTCATCGGAGTATTATTAGATGCTTGTGGCGTTTCATGAATGCTCGAACGGTATGGAAGTCCATGATAGATTGCTGATCGATCGCCGGCGAATTCACGGATGGTAAAGCACACGTCAATGGACAAACTGGTTGATTCACTTCTGCTAAATACCTATAGTTCGTGAGCCCAGGTAGGCCCCCTACCACCTTTCTACACGCTATCTGTATCTGACAAGGGTTACAGCTTCTAAGTATCAGATCTTGGGAGGCCCTGGAGAAGCTTCTTAACATCAATCAATTGATTACGCGATACTTCCAAGAGTCGTTTTCTTCATGTCCGATGGACATGTTGGGTATGTAAGATGCGCCTCCGGCAATCAGTCAAAGGCAACCGCGCTCGATATAACATTACCCGTTTCAGAAGGACATTCAGAAATAAGTGCTGGACGTGGGAGTGGCCCTACCCGGTCTCTAGATTAACACCACACCGGGCGGTGTTGTCAGGACTCAGGAAAGGTACATGTGCAGACCGGGACCCGGAATTATGCGTCGCGACTTTTGTATATATCGTGGAGGTTCCTTCTTTTTCCTCACAGTCATCATGACTTTCGTGACCATTCTGACCGTGGCCTCTACTGTTTACTGTACTGGATTGTTACTCTGGCGGATTCTCAGACATACCCTGCTACGAAAGCAGACTTGCGTACTTGATCTCAAACAGTTGGGATTATCTAGAAATGATAACCAAAAGATCCACGGCACAGCAGTCATCTGTGGTGGGAGGTGAGTCTGACCGCTTTCGCTTTCACCACCTTCACGATACTGACGAACTGTCTGAAAGTTTTGCCGGTCTGTTTGCAGCCAGGGTATGCCACGATCACTTCGACGAGGTCGTTATCGTCGAACCGGAAGCATGGGCGAACGACCCGGAGGCTAAGTGCCAGGATGCATGGAATCAAGCGAAGCCTCGTTCTCGTGTCATGCAATACAAGTCCTTACAAGGTTGTCTCATAGTTTCCTTGAACCGCTTCAAGGGACTGACTAGCTAAGATTAGGGCCTATTCAATCGTTTGCCTTCAAAGCACTGTGTAGCCTTTTCCCTGACCTTGCAAAAGAATGCGAATTGTCGGACGTAAAGTATGTTTGACCAGTTTGGGTTACTTTACCTGGTATTCAGCAATCGGTTCGTCAGCGTTGGGCCTTCTGATTTCCGGAGTTCGACGTGGGGACGATGGACAAAGAAACCATATAATCAATATAACGGGACACTTCCTGATACGATGACCGCCGGTCGCCCCGGGCTGGAGACACTTATGCGCCGTGTGGTTCTCGGGGATCGTTACAAAAACATTCAACAAGTTATTGGTACCGTGACTGGCGTCTCCCGCGATGATTCCAACCCTGGGCGTCTCGACCGTGTGATGATTCGAACTGCAGGAGGCACCCAGGAAATCAAAGCGGCAATAGTCGCTGGTACGTAAACTCACTCGTGGTGTTCCCGAGACCTGGGACTAATTGCAAGAGCGCAGATTGCACTGGTCCGGCATCTGCAGGCTTGAAATGGTTGCAGCGTGAGGGATATGGTCGGTCAGACACATATCCTCGTGGTAAAGTTCCTCTAGAGAAGGTAAAGATCGCTTACAACCAGATGGTCACCTATTCGACATCCACGTTTCATGTTCCACTCGAGCTCGGTAATAGGCTCCCTGGCCTTCCCGCATCATACGAAAAATGTAGTCTCATTTATGTCTGCGTCACCGACCCTACGTTGGACTGTCGTGGCATACATATTCAGCGCGTTGAAGGGAACTATAGTACGCCGCCTCCCCGTTGCATGTGACTAAAATGATAACGTCTTCGTTGTAGTACATGTCTGCTGTGGTGTTTTCGGCCAGAATGACCTTCCCCGAACTCTCGAAGAAATCAAAAGGTATGCGCAATCAATGGTCACTTGGGAACCTATACCCCCATCAATATTCGAGCTGCTCGATATGCTGGAGGAAGTCGAAGACACCATGACTTGTAGTCATCTCCCTTTCTGTAGGAGAATGGATATCAAAACTCTCGCTATTGACTGACAGGCCACTTTTAGCTGGGGCAAGTTACATACGATACGACAAGGCCAATAACCTACCTGCGAATTGGATAGCTATCGGAGACAGCATTATGAAGGTCAATCCTCTTTTCGGGTGCGTTTCTCTTCGACTCTATGCAGTCGTGTTTCGGCCGTAAACCACATTTCAGGCAAGGAGTCGCAAAGGCGCTTTTGGGTGCGATTTGCCTCAATACACTACTCCAGAAATATAACGCGACTAGTGCCGTCCCGAATGACTTTTCAACTAAGTTTTTCGAGATGCAGAAGAACAAGATTTCATCTCTATGGTGAGTTTAAGCTCCCAGAATATCCTTGCCCATTGCGTTGAGCCTTGTCATCAGGGATGCAGACAAAAATTGGGGTATAGATCGTCCCAATTTTCCATTCCGAAATCAAGCTGATTTTGCGAGTCAAGATTACGGGTACCACACCACTGTTCCTATACATGGGGAGACATTATCTGATGGCTGGCTTTCGCGATGGTATACGAGACAGCTTATCATACTTTCATTCGATGTGAGCTTATACCATGCTCTCGTTGGAGACGTCTAATTCCGTCGTAGGACATGCAAGCAGGGTCTGCATTGTGGCACGTCAATATGATGCTTGCACCTCCACTCGACGCTTTGGAGCCGGGGCTTATATTGAAGGTTGTCTGGTGTGCCTTCAAGAGGTCTATAGTGAGGTTGTTATTATAAACACGGATTTGTAGAGTACTTACGGAAAATTAACTTGTGAGCTGACACGATGGTACAGTGTATTGAGGAAGTTCATTTGTGACTCGTGAGGCGTTGAATCCCTTTCCTTCCTTGTCAGCACCAGTTCTTCTTCACTGAAATTTCGTATTGTCAGATTAATTGAAGGAAAGTGCTTATACTGTGCTAAAATCAAAGGATTGTTTCGTATGGTGCGAAGTTCTCCAGGTACCTTACCCACTTCCCGCCATTCTGGCTAACAATATTCTTCCACTCCTTGCTGTCCTTCCCAAAGGCAGCCCTACAGTACCTCAAAAACGCGCCGAGAACCGCATCTGAAAAACACGGCTCGCTGCCCATGACAAATGGCCCCTCGTTCCCCTCAAACCACTCATTAATTTTCGAAAATCCTGCCATTCCCTTCTCCCACACCTTTTCCTTATCCTCACTAGCAAACACCGCGTCATAATCGATTCCTTGTTCCGACAACCTCGTCTTCAACAAAGCTACAGTCCTGTCGTTCATATTGGGCGAGATGCCTTGGATCATGAACCCACGAAAGGCAGAAAAGTGGGCGGACACTGCGTCGCGAAACGCAAGCTGGAGCGACTTTGTGCCAGTAGGGATGAGCGTGGCTCCAGAAGATGGATAAGCCTTGTCAAGATATGCCGCGATGGCGGCCGACTCTGATACCACGGCTCCCGTTGCATGGTCCTGGATAATGGGAACCGTGTATAATGGAGTGACACCGTCGCTTCTGGTACCAGTAGGAGCGGCGCCGATCCGCTTGGCGAGCGGTTCAATGTCGGGAAGCTCGACGAAGACTGTTTGATATGGAACATTTTTCATATTTAGGGAATACCTACTACATGTTAGAACGTGAATGCCAGTTTACAGCGTGTACACATACCTTGTTCGCCACGTCGTTAGAGATCCCGGGGCGTCGGGAAGCTTGGTGGGAATGTCGTATAGAGTGATTAACTTCGATGACATTTTTTCAAGTTGTGTCGATTCCGCAGAGATGGAGTCAGTTATATACTCGATTGAATCGTCAACACGTACGGGAGATGCCTTAATTCTTACCAAGATGTCTGATTCATTTCCCGGTTTTGCAGGAAATTATTCAGGCCTTTGTAATGTGGCCCGAGCGGAGAGAACCAACCACGTAGACACCGTAACCGCGTCCACACGATTGTCATGGGACGCATGAACATGCAATTCATTTCAATAAATATCTCTGATAAGTATTCGGCGTCGGTTCAATATGGAAAACGAGTGAGGCAAGGCGGCCAAGAACGTTGATGTAACGCACAATAAACAGGAAAAACTGGCTATGTGGGCAAGTGAGGAATGTTTGGCAAAGCATCTATTTCGTGTTTCCGAGATCATAAGCATGCATTTTCTCGGCAGCAACGAGGATATTCTTGCATAGTTTCCACACAGTGGAAAGGTTGTGTCTACATGTCCACGAACCGGCGCTAGCTAGACTTCCCAACAGTCCGAAAAGTTCATTATAGTGCAGGCACAGAAGCTTCTTCATCAAGGAAGACTCGATGACCAGATATTATGTACATGGGCGCCTAATCAAGTTCCATACAACTTTCAACACAAGGGCCAGTTGCAAGAGATCGGTTGGTGGCGCAAGGAGCACTCGCAAGTGCCACAATGCTGAGGCTGCTTGGGCATCCTATCCGACACGTCAACACAGACAGGCACGCTATATTTAATTCAAACTTACAGTGAAGGAAAGGTCTGTCAGCTTCTTGATATACCAGCGAAGCCAGGCACCTTCAGAGAGGGTCTCCCCTGGAACCGGCACCGTAGTCGCGAACGCATAATCTAGAATCATTCAGTTGAATCGGCCATTCGTATGCACAGATACATACCGATGACTTTTGTCGTACTCCTGAATGTGACATCGGGCATGAGTCGCCGAACTTGAACATTGCGAGTGTAATCGGTACGCACCAAATTGGTTCAATCTTATCTGCGTGCATCCGAAAATACTTCTTGGAAAAATCCTTGGGTATAGAGACCGGGACGGTTTGCAGTAGCTTATTCAGACAAACTGCACTGAAGATCGCTTTCGAGCACCCGTGTCTATGGTACCAAGTTTATGATCAAGTCCGACCTGAGGAAGAACTGCTCGAAAAATACGCACCCAAAAATAGGATTGACCCTCATTACGCTGTCTCCAGCAGCGATCCAGTTCGACGGCAGGTTTACTCCCCTCTCGTACCGAATCCAGGTCGACGGTGCTAGTCTGTTTCAGAATGATTACCGTGAAAGAAGAGAAGAATTAATCGTACCAAAACGGACTTGGCTGCATTTCATGGTATCCTGCACCTCCTTCAGCATATCCAACATAGCATACCATCCCTCTGGAATTGGAACCTCAGTGGTGAGGCTTCGAGCCCAGGCTTTCGCTTCCTCCAAAGTCTTTGGTAGCTCGACGGCACTTTCTGAACCGGTGACGCTAAAACAAAGTTATACTTGCGAGAATAATTAATATTATAGTCGCTGAGAGGAAAACGACTTACTGAAATCACCCTCAATCCTTTGACTGTAAATGCATCGCTTCTCCTTGTTTATATCTGGGATGAATACATATATCATCCCGCATTCATCATATGGTACCGGGAGTCCAGGTAACTTCCTTCCTAGCCCGGAGGGGACATGGAATTGGAGGGTTGAGTAATGAAGTTTCTGATCGTAAGAGATCTTCAGTTTGTCGAGTGGTAACTCATTTTTTGCATATGTGTCACCGATACCGTACCCCTCCCTCCGAAGCCATTTTAGACCAGCAGCAGCAGATCCGGTACAATCTGAAGTAGACCGGATTAGCTAGAAAGCTGCTATGAAGGCAGAGTGGGGCCGTACCAACGACGAGCGCAGCAGAGATGTCGGTCATGACTCCCTCTGGAGTACGCACCGTCACCCGGTCGATAGAGAGGGGATCGGATACATCTCGTGAGATACCAACGACTGTCCCAATGACTTGACGGATGCTTTTGTAGTCTCCACCGAGGACGAGACGACGAAGAAGTGTTTCGAGACCCGTACGACCAAGGTAGAGTGTTTTGGGCAGAGAACCACAATATTGTTTATAAGGAGAGATGACCTCGCTTCCCCACATGTGAAGGTGCTGGTCGTTGGGACCTATTCTACAGGTATATTCAATATAAATGTGACGAAATTAAAATAAAGCTAAGCTCACCTTATGGACGATAATTTACATTCTTCTGCAAGGTTGAGAAACAACCTTGCCAAGGACATATAACCGATTGCAAGGAATGCTACAGGCAGTTCATACTCGGAAGAAAGGACTCTGATGGATGGGACTCACAATGGAACGAACCGTATTGCATAATTCTAGTGCGCTTGTTTTCCTGATTCCATGCATCGGTACGTTTAGCGTCCTGAGAGCTCAACCACATCTCCGGCTCGATGATGACGACATCTTCAAAGTGATCATGGCATACGCGCGCTGCCACCAGACCTGCGATACTGAAAACTCCATGCGGCGTGAATGAAAGAAGGAAAAGATAAGGTGGAAGGACTGCATACCTTCCGCCACAGATAACAGCGGTTCCCTTGATCTTCTGGCTAGGGAGCCGGCGTCCAAGAGTGTCCATATCCAAGACACAGGTGTACTTTAAGAGAAGACGTCGTCGTAAAGCACGTTCGAGATATACCACGATGTAATATATGCCTAATATGATAGCGGCAGTCTGAGCCCATGATACGACGTCCATTGTCATTCCAGGGAACTTGGCGCTAGAGTCTACGCGATTTATATAGTACCGTGTAGCAAAAAGTGATCGGTGATATTGATTTGGGATGGTAGTGGGAAAGAAATTGGCGCCCGTGCACAGTGTAGTGCCGGAATTATAGACTCTCCATGTAAGTTCCGATCCGTTAGACGCTAAGGCCTTTTGTATTGTATCATCGCTGCAACGTACCATGGGGAATACAGAGATGATCCCCCTGAAGCATTCCTTCGGCTGTCATGTATGAGCAGCGCTAATACTATGCACCACGTATAATTAGCGCGGCAGATGGCTCGGAAAACCTGGCCTAAGCTTTTTGTCGTAGACTTCCAAGTACAACTAAGGCAGAATCTCAGTCGCTGGAAAAAGTCGATTAACACTGCAGCGAAGTTCGTTTCCTATTTCCTGAACAAAGATCTCAGTCTGATGTACTAGTAGAATTACGCCTGTCCTTACCCATATGCCGGATATCCTTTCAGAGAGCTTGGCTTGCGAGCACTTGTTCACTGATCAGGGCAGTCTCTCAGCGCTTAACATGGCTAGAATGTACACCGGAATCCGAAGCTCCGATCCCGACGTGGTAAGTTGGATTTGTTCGGTCCGAGTCTCCCCTCACATTCTAATTTATTCCCACCACCGCCGAGCCCAGCGACGTACATAGTGCGAATGTTTTTCATAGCCCTGTCACAGCCCGAGGAGCGTTGGGGCCTGATCTCAGAATTAGCCTCTCCTTATGTTTTAGTCTCGGTTTCGACCTAACAATGGCATCGAGCGCAATGTGTCGACCCTGCGGGTGAGCAATGCGTGGTTTTCATCAGGACCAGAGACCGGAGACCGCTTCCAAGTTAATATAGATAATAGGGGACCCACAGGAGCAAGCGTTAGCGTCCGTTGTATGGGAGGTTCTCGTGTCACGAGAAGTTCTTGTAGAAACAGGCCAACAGTGGTAAACTTGATCATGACAACGCCCATCAAGAGGCAGAACAATAGATACACCGGATTTCGGGCTGATAAGGATTCCAGAGAGAATTGAAGGAGAGGCGAGCAAAGAAGACGATTCTGGGAAGCCAGAAATCTGTCCGTGGCGAGTGAATTTGGCTGGGCCTTCTGTATGGTCGATGCATGCTCGCTGACGTTCGCAATTAGAGATGTACCATGTCAGGATAGACTTCTAAGGACGTACAGATCTCGGACGAGCTTGTGGCAGACCCGGGACAATTGGACCGCCGTCAGACATAAATGGAATAACAGGACAAGGCACCGGCTCTCGCTGAATATACAGACAGTAGGGGTTGTACAGGTCATATTCTAATCGTCATCGATAAGGGGCGTTTCCTCTGGTAAAGACTTTCTTCGTCCAACCCAGCTAATGTCCAAGCCCTGACGCTTGAACGATTCAAACCGCTCGATGACAGATGACCCGAAACCGTGCTTGTAACCCCCAACGCGGACATGCTCGAGCTTCACCACCTGTGAAGAAGTCTCCCACCGCAAAGCAATCATGTCCGCAAAAATACTGCCGGTCAGCTTATCCTGAACGTCGTCCTCTGGATAGGTGGTAGCATAGAGGTCGAGACTGAACGTTTATTCAAGGTCCCGGCTTGCCGAGGACTCGGCTTATCTCGGCTTTCACCTCCATAAGTTCCCACGCATAATTTCTGTGACCTGACGCGACCACGGTTCCGCGAATATCTTATGACGCCGCTAATGCCTTCGAACGCCCGAAATAATGTCATTCATTTCATGACACTTTTTCTACCTGCTCTGCCCAGACAACAATCTCACGCTGCACGACGAGGAAGTATCACGCGAGGCGATTTCTAAATTCCTGAAGCTTGAAGACCATAGTAGAGGTCACTGGTTGTAAAGGATTTGCATGGGTATGTCCTTGATCCTTTCTTCTAAGCCGCACAGTTCAGATGTAATTTCATTCCAGATTCGTACTAACAGAGGAACACTTTGCTGTCAACATACGGGTGGCACAAGTGACGACCAAAAGCACCCTCGTTCGCCGTATCGATATACCGACTATCGCTGTCGCCTTCCCTAAATTCGCAACCTTACAAGTCCGGCTCGACCGTCGTGGTTAGCTGGCCTGCATCCGTTGAGTCTCTTGCCCACCTGGTGTCAAGGTCCTTGAGTCTCGTTTGTAACTCGACGAAGCTGCCTTGGATTCGGCCGCCGAAGGATGAGGCGAATCGCCATTGCGAACATTCATGTCGATTTTTCCGAGGCTTAACTACTGTCCTCTACCATAGCCGTCCCCCAGCAGCTGGAATGAACCAGGAAGGAAGGATAATGTGAACGTAAGAGTCCAGCCAGAGGAGTAGCCATCCGATTGTACTTACTCCAGGTTCCTGCCGAGCGAAGCTTAAAGCTTAAAGTCTTCCGTTAGCCATGGACCATCGTTTAACCCACGATCTTCGTGGTGATGATTTTCCAAAGCTTTTGGGCCATGACCAAATCTGGTTAGGATGAAGATCACCCAAATACACGTATATAATTAATCTCCCATCTAGTACGTAACTATACATTTCTTTTTTCATTGGCATTTCTCACCTTTTCGCAGTATGTTCCAGACTTGGGAAGACAGCTGGATTATGATTAAATCTGCCCAAAACGAGACTGGCTTGAGAGCTTTGGAGAGATGTGTACCTCAATGCGCGGAGCAGTGTGGCACTTACACACCATATTTGCGGTCTACGATTGCTATTTGGGGAACGAGTCGTAGCTACATCGGCTTCGTAATCAAATCATAAAGGGTCAGCAGCGTATGTATATGATCGGAGAGAATTCGGTCCTCTTCATTCTTCCTTTCGTTCCTCTTCGTGACCGCTAGCATGCCTTCACTCTCGATTGCCAGTGTTGTGGTATTTGCTGTATACTGCGTTGGGTCACTACTTTGGCGACATCTCAGACACAGGCTTCTTAGAAGGCAGACTTGCGTACTTGATCTCGAACAGCTAGGACTTTCTAGGAGCGTGGATCAGAAGATTCGCGGTACAGCGGTTATCTGCGGTGGAAGGTAAGCTGAGTATATACTTTACCTTCGATGAAATGCTGACGGTAATTCTTCAGTCTGGCAGGCCTCTTTACTGCTCGTGTTTGCCATGATCATTTTGATGAGGTCGTTATCGTCGAACCGGAAGTATGGGCGGACCGGCCGGATGCGCAGCGCCAGGACGCGTGGAATCAGGAAAATACCCGTTCCCGCATCGTACAATATGAGTCCTTACATGGTATATCTCCAGTCGTTCCAGTATCTGCATATTTACCGAATGGCTACCAGGTCCCATACAACGATTTGCCTTCATGGCACTGTGCAATATTTTTACAGACTTTACAAAAGAATGCGAGGCATCAGATATACTGCACGTGTTCAATGCACTGGCTTCCGCTCTTCAATGATGTGTTTTCTAGCATTGGACCTGCTGATCATGTGGTCTCGATATGGGGACGATGGTCGAAGAAACCTTACGATCAGTATAATGGTGTCCTTCCTGACTCAATGACCGCTAGCCGTCGGGGTTTTGAGACGCTATTGCGCCGTTTGGTCCTCGGCGGTGGTCACAAGAACATTCGTCAAGTAATAGGCACAGTCACTGGCATATCACGTAGCGCGTCCAACCCTGAATATCTAGATCGCGTGACAATTCGTACCACTGCAGGTACACGAGAAATCGATGCTGCTTTGGTTGTCGGTTTGTCAACGCAATCGGTTCTTTGTGGACACATGACTAACTGCCCAAAGATTAGATTGCACAGGTGCGGCATCTGCTGGTATGAAATGGCTGCGACGCGAGGGCTACGGACAGTCAGATACATACCCCAGTGGGAAACTTCCCCTTGACGAACTTAAAATCGCATACGACCAAAAGATCGTCTATTCGACTGTCAAACTCCATGTCCCGCCTGAACTGGGGAACAGGCTCCCCGGTCTTCCCGCATCATTCGACAAGTGTGGGCTTATATATGCTTGCATAGCCGACCCTGTGTTGGATTGCCGTGGTATAACGCTTCAGCGTATCGAAGGGAACCTTGGTATGTTTCTTCTATTACTAATCATTCATCCATCACACCGAGCATTCCAGTCCAAATCTGCTGTGCCGTTTTTGGCGCAGGTGAGCTTCCCCAGACACTTGAACAGATCAAAAAATATGCGCAGTCGATTGTCACTCGAGTTCCTATTCCGCTGTGGTTTTTTCAGATACTCGATATGCTGGATGAGGTCGAAGATACTATGACATGCAGTCAAGTTCCATTTGGTAAGGTCTTTTCGGAACTTATCTAGACATCTCTCCAGCTAATGGATCGCCGCTCAGCTGGGGCAAGTTACATAAGGTTCGACAAGGCGGTGAGTCTACCACCAAATTGGATAGCTATCGGCGACAGTGTCATGAAAGTTAACCCTCTGTTTGGGTATGTCTGTATTTCTTTGAATTTCCAGACCGGTGTTCAATTGTATTGTAGGCAAGGAATCGTCAAGGCACTGATGGGCGCGATATGCCTCAACACGCTGTTGCAAAAGCGCGACGCCACCGCTGGAATCCCGAAGGACTTTTCGGCCGAGTTTTTCGAAACGCAGGGGAATAAGATCTCGCCTTTCTGGTAGGTCGCCGGCTTCATGTCTCAATGTGCTTGTTGAGTTGAACGTCGTCATCAGGGACGCAGACAAGGTTTGGGGTATGCAATGTTTAATATTCCCCTAACACGCAAATTAAATAACCAACTGCTTCTAGATTACGGATATCACACCACTGTTCCGATTGCTGGAGAGAAACTGGCTGATAGTTGGTTCTTACGATGGTACACTAGGCAGCTCATTAAGCTTTCATTTGATGTGAGGTCACGTCCTGACGCTGTCGGAAGAAAACTAACACCCCTTTTCGGTAGGACGTGCAAGTGGGATCTATCTTATGGCATGTTAATATGCAGCTTGCGCCTCCGATCGACGCGATGCACCCAGGCATCGTCTTGAAGGTCCTATGGGCCACCGTCAAGGGCTTCTTTGTGACTGAATAGAACTGTAGACCAAACTTTACCCCCAACGCGACTGATATATATAAACCAAAGAGCTTTGGTGTATGTGTCTTCATTGAGGGATACTCATCCAAGTATTAGTAATCGTAAGTACTAACCGCGATTGCGGTTTAATCAAAAGCGACTTGGATTGCATGCGCCGGGGCACGCCGTGTCCAAGTAATTTACTCGAGCCGACGGTTCGAATTTCGACAACAAAATACAATTCGCGGTCACATGATCATATTGTCTCGCGAAATAAAAGCCGGCATGTCAAGTGAAGTAACCCTTGACTTGTGGTGGCAAGATAATATACTCTCTTTGTGCTTTTGGAGAAATATTCTATCTACCTCGTACCCTGAAATAAGTCAAAGACATACATTGGAAATTCCAAAATTTAGGCGCTTGTCAACAGTCAGAGCGAGGCTTATATCGATCTACAGCCGATCGTTGAGCATGACAGAAGTATATGTGATTCCATGTCAAAGAATGCTATGCTTATTCATTGTTATGGAGCTTCAACCGAAGAAGATTATATATTCTCGCATATTGAGATGCCGGTTATGTCCTTGAAAAGTTCATCTTCAATCAGCAGCAAAATTTCCGATCCAGGTAAGCCTATTGAGAAAGACATCAAAAGCGAGGCCACCCTACGGGTCTGTCCTTTCTACGTTTGGGTGAGTGTCTCGAAGGCCCGATGCTCATCAGGTATTTGGTTTTTATTATTTCTATGAACTTATAATTTTGGGGGAGAGAGTGAACTTCAACACCGACAAGCTAGTATTTGACGGTAAAGCTACAGTTTTGAATACCTCGCCCATACAAAAAAGGACGGCTGTCATTATGGGTGGACGTTCTTAACAAAAGAGTGCTTGTAGCGCTAGTACGAAACTGAGTCCTTGAAGAAATTCCACAGCACTTTGAATATCAGCCCCGGTTGCAAAGTATCTATCGACGGTGCAAGAAGCGTTCTGACGTGCCATAACGCAGAAGCCGCTTGATCGTCCTGTGATCATGTTAAATATCACATTAGGCACCGTGACGATAAGGGCAACCTCACCGTAAAGGACAGGATGGTTAGCCTTTTCATGTACCACCGAAGCCAGGAGCCTTGAGATAGGGTTTCTCCAGGAACTGGAACTGTCGTTGGATAGAAGTAATCTAGGTACAAATAATGCTTAGTGTAAACCATGACCAAATTCTCAGTTACTATACGCACCTCCCACTTTTGTTCCGTTCCTAATAAACATTCGTTTCAAAAGCACGACAGTATACTATAAAACGACTCACCAAAGTGGTATGATCTTTTCAGCTTGCATGCGGAAAAAACGATTGGAAAAGCTCTCATGTATTTCGGTCAAATTTTGCAGCAAGACATTGAGACAGATAGCACCGAAGAAGGCTTTTGTGCATCCGTGTCTGAGTTCGTGATTAGCTTTTATATGACTGATCAAGAAGTAAATAGAAGTGGACTTACCCGTAAATCGGATTGACCTTCATGACGCTGTCACCAAGGGCAATCAAGTTTGATGGTAAGTTAACACCCTTCTCATACCGGATATAGCTGGAACCGACTTGTAGCATCTGTTATGTAGTGGCGCCAAAATGAATAGAAAGCGCTTACGGAAATTTACTTTGCTACACGTCATGGTATCCTGTACTTCGTCCAAAGCATCAAGGAGGGCGAAGAATGACTGGGGAATGGGTTTCTCGGTAACGAGGCTTCGAGCACATGATTTGGCAGCTTCCAGGTCAGTTGGAAGCTCGCACTCTCCCATCGCACTGAAGCAAATGTGGACTGCAAGATGTTAGCATAGCGGCATGCATAGAAGCAACAACACCCAACTGATATCTCTATCGACACGATTAGAAAACAGACATCGGGTCTCCTTAGCAGGATCCGTAGCTAGACAATAGATGAAACCGCACTCATCGAAGGGAGCTGGGAGACCGGGAAGTCTCCTCGCCACCTCCGGCCCGACGCGGAACTGGAGTGTCGCGTATTTCAGCTTCTGGTCGTATGCTATCTTCAAGTCATCTAGCGGTAGCTCGTTCTTGTTGTATGAGTCCGTGAAACCATATCCTTCCCTTCGGAGCCATTTCAGGCCTGCAGATGCAGGCCCTGTACAGTCTAAACATCTTTATCTGAGCAAAAAGGCATCGTCCTTCGCACATCAGACGTCACCTATAACAAGAGCGGCCCCGATACTACTAGATCCCTCAGGAGTGCGCAGGGTAACTGCGTCGAGGAGATTAGGATTAGATGCGCTCCGAGACACACCAGTGACGGTGCCAACAATTTGGCGAATGTTCTTATATCTTCCACCAAGGACTAGGCGGCGAACGCAGGTTTCGAGTCCAGCACGGCTAGCGTAAATCGTCTTGGGAAGCGAACCACCATACTCTGCGTGCGGTCTCTTAAGAGCGTTCCCCGACACGTACGTACGTGTCTCGTGGGGTCCTACTCTGTTTATTGATTATTGAGAGCTGCTAAGACTATAAACGCCCTGACTTACTTGATACCAGAAACCTTACATTCCTCTTCGAAGTTGGGGAATAATCTGGACAAGATCGAGTACCCCATCACGGGTATAACTATAGCGGTGTTTTGTCATCCAGTGACGACGTGAGAGAACAACCAAACACACCTTGGAATGAGTCATATTGCACAACACGGGAACGACGATTTTCTCGATTCCATGAATCTGTACGCCGTGCGTCCTCGGAATTCAGCCACGTCTCTGGCTCAACTATGACAACGTCATCAAAATGATCATGGCATACACGAGCTGCGAGGAGGCCCCCCACACTACAGGGTAATTGAGATGAGAGCGCGTCATAATCAAATCTGCGAACGTACCTTCCGCCACAAATGACAGCTGTTCCCTTGATTTTCTTGCCGGGAAGTCTGAGTCCGAGTCCATCCAGATCAAATACGCAGGTTTGTTTTCGCAGATGCCTGCGTCGCAGGGCACGTCCAAGAGACAGAGCGACAAGGTATACACATAGAGTTACTGCAGGGGACCAAATGATGTCCATGTAGACGATACAGAGTAACTGTAGACCAGAGGGATGGCCTGAGCCAATTGCAAAAACATTTGTAGGGTCTTCGTGAACGTGGGTCCGCCTTCTTACCCCGAGTCCGGGTCAGATACATAACAGACCTTCAGTAGAATATATTGAACACAGGGTTTCACAGAAAGGTGTACAACAAGACGGGTCGCTAGAGAGGACCACCCGCATGCTTAGCTGAATCCCGAGTCTGGCGGCGCAAGTCGATGAGAAGGTTGGATCCCCATGGCAGCCTGCCGTATCATTTTGATATCAACGTACAACATTCTATGTCTTCCATGGATTTAACATAGACGGCAAGTTTTAGACGCGAAAGGAAAAGACAAGGTTGAAGACGACGTCTGAGAGGTGAATTTGAAAATTTACCCGGGGTCAGCGCCCTTCTCGCTTCCACCCCAGCTTCCACGCCCCAAATCTCTTAGCTCGAGTCTCAGGTTATTTTGAGTCTAGTCACTTCATGAAGGCAAGGTTACATATAGACTTAGAAAATACATGCTAGCTATAAGACAATGGTTAATAACAATGGATGGTATCTCATTAGCAAACGGGTATGTAATGAGGGAACTCTACGACCAAGATGATGGTCCAAAAGTCTCTCCCGGATCTAGAGATTTCAGGGGTGTACCCAAATTGTCCGCTGTATGTTGCCAAACTGTATTGCCCCACCACTTCAATTCGATCCCACCCTTCGGGAGTTGTAGGCAGAGGAACAAAAGAACGATAGCGACGGCAGTACCGGCGTCAAGGGCCGCTGAGAGAACGTAGTTATATCGCATCCACCAACGGAAGTATCTGCGGCGAATATAGAAGTTGAATATAAAACCAATCAGCGCCCATGAGGCGTAGTTCATCCCTGATGCCGGAGGAATAGCTAAAGATCCCGCAAAGAAGACGGGGATATTAACATATCGCCAACTTGAACGCGGGAAGCGACGTGCGAGGTAGTAGCAGGGGATGGGGAGCAAAGCGCCGAGAAGGAAAAACCATAACAGCGAATTATATCTATGCCATTACGACTTAGTACTTTTAATAAGATGGACTGATTGATGAACGTACGATGTGCCGGGCGAAAAGACCCGAGAAGGTCCGATACCGCCCCAGATGAACGACGCCGTAGCAAATGTATTCGAGGATGGACAAACGAAACCATCTTTCTGCGTGGACGAGCATAGATCTTCAATGTTCGCAAACATCCAATTCTGGGTGCCCACCGACACGAAAGCCGCTATAATTACTGAAACCACCTGAATCGAAAACATCGTTCGTGGCGGAATCTTCATATAATGGCCTAGCTTCAAGTCTCCAGAAAAGGTAGCAGCCTGGGCTGCACCCGTCACCCCCACCGACTTGAAGATAACGTTGGCGACGGCTTTGCCGGGGAGCATGTATCCCGCAATGAGTTCGCACATAACATTGAAGGTGATGGACATATTCGAGACGGCATGAATCATGGCCAACGGAAGTGCAGTCACAGCTGAGAATAGGATCGCAATGAGAGCAGCCCATATGGGGAGCTGGGTGGGGAATATTTCAATGGCCACAAATAGGAAGACGATGCCAAGAACCCCGACGACCGCATACCACCAACGAGGGACTTCAGGGTACGCCTGCATCAGCCGTGAATGAACATCACGTTCATCCTTCAGAGATGATCGGAATCGACGAATAATGTCTTGGCGGAACCACACTGAAAGAAGAATGTCAGCATGGTAACCATAACATGGGGACTGAACTGACAAAATGTGTGGACGACGACGGCAGGGAACATGGCGAAGCTCAGCCCGTAGGCGAGACACAGGGTTGCAGGAAGGAAAATGGGAGAGTAAGCCTGATACTTGTCGTAATCGAGGATTCCATCGGTGATAACGAGACTGGCATTATAGGTTGATCCCTGATTATCATACGAGTAGTATGATGATATTGGCATGTACGCCGTATTCAGGGTGTTGCTGACTGGTAGATACCTTATTAGTGTCGCAACGGTCTAGAGATCGTTCATACGCACAATACATGATAGGTGCTATGAGCCAGAAAAACAGCACAAATGAAACCATAACATTTGCTTCAGACCACCACTGTCAAAGCGATCAGTAAACACCAATGTATAGGAAACCGAATGATGCGTACGGGTGTTACCAACGGGCTGCCTAGATATGATATCATCGTCCAATCAAACGTCAAAACACTCATGCCCAGCCCATATGCACCGAACAACGAATTCACTGTGACGTTATTCGGTACAATCCAACATATCCAGTTGAAAACGCTGAGAGCGGTGAAGAGATAGCCGGGGATGAAATAGTAGACAAGACTGCCGACGAAGAAGATCAGGAAGAATCTCTCGCGCGTCATTCCTCCTCGCTCGTGATGTCCATAAGTCCTGTGGAGAGTATTGAAAAGAGCACAATTAACAATCGCCCCGGGCCAGATCATGCTCGGTGGCCAGACGACATATTGGCGAAGAATCCCGGCCAATGAGAAACCGTAGGCCTGAACGCCGAGAACGAGAAGCAGTTGGTATCCAAATGATAATGTTTGTTGATAGAAGATCCGTTGCGCTAGTATGACGTCTGTCGCGTACCCTGGAGTTGCGACGCTGGTCATCACGGTGATACAAACATGTTCCTTGATGTTGAACGGTCCCGGATTCAACGACCAGATGTACCCAAACGTGTTGAATCTTGTCGTGGGAAGGATTCTCTCCAGCGCCTTACCAAAAGGCAAGGTAATCAGCTGGATGATTAAACTTGATATGTAAAGCGACGGATCTGATATGGTACATTAACAAGAATGCCAACGCTCGAGACAAAAGGAGAACACACATCGCAATTCCATCGCTGAATTTATGCATGGAAGAATCAAAGTAAAAAGAAGACCGATGGACCACCTAAAAATAGGATTTTCTGGTGAGATCACTTCAGCGCAGAAAACACAGCACAACGCACATCCTGAATGTGTTTACAGGCATATCGGGATCATCGACGCTCGAAACAGCAGCGCGGACTTCGGGATACAAAGACTGGCTGAACAGAATATTAGAGGGAAAATAGACTAAGGTACGACCTGCGCGAGACTCACTCGTTGAAGTTCTCTTCGCTCGAATGCGGGGATATATCCAAATCCGAATATCTCTGAGGGGTATTCACATGTGACTCCGTATCGACCTCTGAGGCGGCATAGGTGGGGGAATGCTTGTATCCAAGCTTATCGAGCTCGATACGGGGCTTGGGCCTCAGAGGCTCCAGCTTGATATCCTCCAGGTCCAAGTTCGGATCGTTCAGATGTTTGATGAAGTAGCCAGGCTCATCAGAATACGGTGCACCAACAGCCGTAGACTGGCTAGCGTTCGACATCGCCATGAAAGACGACCGTTTATGCATGATTGTGGCGTCCCAAGTGCGAGAAAAAAAAGAGAAAAGGATCGACAGTTGTGCGCCCCAATGGAGTGATTCCTCGGCAAAACAGGCGGGCTTGGGCTTTACTTGTTCCCGTAGAAAGTCACAGGCAGCATTGGCGCGGGGATGGTGGTGACAAAGCGATTTCTTCAGAGATTTTCCCAAGAGATGTTGTGTTGTTCCACCTTGTTTGTTCGTGGCTCCGGCCTGCACGCCAAAGCGCGTGATGGGAGAACGTTCTATGGATAAGATCGTTATGAAATCGTCGAAAGGAGCACTACTGCCATTGTACGAAGTTCGGAAGCCACTTGATTGGAGGTGTCGTACTGGACGGGAAAACGGTCCGGACTGGTTGAAGCCTCTTGTTCATGTTAAAAAGTACGAGCACTTCATATAGATATGAGCCGTTCGCATGAACCTAAAACCAACGAGTAACGTTAATCAAGTGGGTGTGCACCTCGAAACAAAACCGCTTGCAGATGAGAACGAAAAGGACCCCAGAAATCTCGGGCTCTTTTATCCAGATCTCGTCGTCAGTGTTCAGCAGAAAATGCCCATTCCTATCGCCACAGTTGGTCGACTAGGTGGCTGTTTATATGTCACGCAAGCATGAAAGCAGTCGTCATTTCCCGGAGGCAACCGAGCCCAGGAGGATCGCCGTTTAGGTGTGATGGCATCACCCGGCGGACCGCAACATCTCCACCGAAAAAAACCCTGCTACGGCTCAGATAAAAAGCCCTCAGCAGAAAAGCCCAACGCACCCTTCCCATCTCTGCCGCAGCCTGAGATGCCGTTAGGTTGATGCATCAATTCCCCGGAACATTAGGTCCAATCTAGTCTGATACGGCATTCTTGCATGCTGAACCGAAGTCGACTGCAAAAAGCACCGTTCGTGAAGAGAAAGGCAGAATGCAATCTGTTGCGCAACGAGGGATAGAAGGATATATATCGTAATGGAAGATAAGATTCAACGTGCTGTGACATACTATTTCCGGGTTACTATTCGAGCTGACTGTCCCCATGATTCGCGCGAGCACGTGTAGTACACGTGACTATCGGATACTAAAGCCGAAGCCAAGTTCAACGTTTGACAATTGACAATTGGCAATTAAACTGGAAGGCTCAATGTCTGTCAAGTTCTACTGCGCTCCGAGAGAAAGATGTCAGAATCAGAGTGAGAATCAAGAGGAGATGATGATCCACGTGCACGGCCCAGGTCGTAGTTATTCTTCATTTTCACCCGCGGGTGGACTCGAGTGTACCGCTCGTCGCAGGTGCGTGGCGCGGAACAAGATGTTGATTGATCCTGCCTGACATATTTCAGTGATGATCTGGTAACCAGACATCAACCAGATGCACCACCGGCCCAGCATCCGGTTATCAAACTGCCCTACGTTCGCCATACGGTGCAGTGATCTAAAAGCGGGTGCATGGCGGTACGTGTCAAGTCAAACCTAGTCAAACGTCCTACTACTGTAGTACTCCGACTGACGTCCATTAATGTTGATGGTTGGCAGGGAGGCGCCGCGGAGTTGGAGGGATGCTATATGTATTCCGAAGGTACACGAATTACTGGATATGCTACATTGGAGGGAGATGGGACGGTAAGAGTAATCTGTCAAGGGGAAGGGTGGCAATGAAGGCACCGAGAAGAGAACGCACAACATTATTTGATTACGGCGTGTTGGGAGAGGCGTGGCTATGAGAGCTGTGATAAGATTTGGTCAGATGCTTGGAAGGGAAAGTCGGCAGCTGCGTACGTCTTCATGGCGAGCTGGTGGAGGCGCCGAATGCGAGTTCCCATGGCCGTGGCCATTCATTGCCGGCGGGGGTGTCACTGGCATCGGCATCTGGATCTGAATCTCTTCCTGAGCTGCTGCGTCCATGAGAGCTTCAAGAAGCATACTGCCCGCCGTGTGTCAACAAGAGAAGACACGAAGAGAGAGAAGGGAAGAACGAACTCGATCTCGTCCTGGAGCCTCTTCATGATCACTCCTGCCGACTGCAGATTTTTCTCGTGGTTTGCGCGGGTCTAGAAAACAGTGGAGTCAGAAATTGTAATGCAGCAGTAGAAGCCAGTACTTACGGCGGTCGCGCGTGTGTAGGTTTCTCGGAGGGTATTGAACCTCGGGTCAATGAAATTTCAGGCCGAGAGGGATAAGCTTAATAGGCATATGCATACTTTTCCTTATACCGGGTACTCGTTTGGGGTTTACCTTGAGCCTGGGAAACCAGTAAACGGCGACAAATACGAAACAGGAGGATGGCTAGCTACCTTGCGTGGTGGTTCCATGAGTTGATGAAAGATGGAATGAGAACAGTTCACACGGCGATAAATGGAGGAGCTGTCGACGTCGGTTAAGAGTTAATTGTAATCGTACTAATCTATTGATCACTTTTCTGACAAGGCTGATGTCAATTGATATCTGGCAACACGCCGGAAGCAGTAAACGTGCTCACCAAACCTTGTAGTGCGGGGGAGGGGGATTCAATATAGATAATGGTGGTGTGATTGAAGGGCAGGCATGCAAGGAACACGCCTTGACAAAAGGAGGGACGGAGGCAAGAGGGAGAAGAACTAAAATGGCAATGGCCGCCGGAAGCCCAATCCACAACATGACGTATCACGTAATTGACAGGTCTTGCCTAGTTCCAGTCATGTTCTTATACCCGGCCATGCACAACTGTCGCCCCCAATTCCCGTCACCTCCTTCACCATGTCCAAGTCCACCTTTCCCTACGAGATATGGTTGAATATCGCTCATTTTATCCCGCCGCTCGTCCTTGAGGACCTCTTCAGCGTCAACAGCGCGTTATTTCACTTGGCGATGGAGCAGAGATATAGGCAGATCAGTTTTGCGTATCTGAGCAGGAAGATGCTGAGGTTACTGGTACGACTCAAGTGAGTGTTTGGTTCTCACCGTTCTCCTCGTCGAGGTCGCGTTAAGGCTCGGGGAGCTGGTTTACTCCGCGGCTATACCTTTAATCCCCCTTTTCTGGCGCATATATTCACATTGTTGCACCTCATTGGCATTACATGATCCCGCTTCTCCTCTACGATTTCTCTCATGTTTTTTCCCTTTCACCGACCGTCTGGCAGTTGTGGAGCCAGTTTACATGACGGTATCCCGCCGGCCTCCGAGGCTATACCTTTAAATCCTCCTTTCTAGCGCATATATGCACGTCATGGGCATTACATGTTCCCGCTTTCTCCTGTATCATCGCTGTCACATTTTGCATTGGTTCTGACGACATGACAGAGATCCAGCCGTGGCTAAACGCGTCCGGATACTCCACATACATCCCCATTTTGTCAACGAAGATTTCGACACACCGGCCTCCTCGCTCTTCTCGTTTAGAAAGCTTTTTGGACGGAAATCACGACCGCCACGAATTAAGAATCTCGATGATTTGATAACAATCATGGGCGACGTCCTAGGCAGTCTGCCGCATTTGGCAGAGTACCACATCGCATGGGTTGGGCTACAGAGCGCGCCTGCACCATTTCTATGCACCCCATTCGGCTCTTCGCCGCTGACGAAGCTTACCCTTGAAATCACGCTAGAAAATCTGCAGACCTTGCTCAAGTCGCAGCCCTCATTTTTCGGCACCCTACGAGAGCTGGATCTCTTTTTGCGCACGGACCATGCACTCGACGCAGCGGGGTACGACATGATATTGTCGCGTACGCTAGCACCGATGATCAACAGCCTCTCCCTACAGATGCTCTCCCTTCGCCTATGGGAACCCATCGATCTGTCGCCCTTCTTCTCCGCTCTATACCCTCAGCCCAAGCTACATACCCTCTCCCTAAGCATACCCCTCACCGCCCCTCACCTAGGCAACCCAGATAGCGTCGCCGCTTTCCTCAACATGCACAGTCGGACCCTTCGCAACCTTTCGCTGCGTGCGACCGACTTAAGCTCTCCCATCCCCATTGTTGACGATTCTCTCTCTCAGTGGATGCAGCGTGCCTTTTGTGCCGTGAATCTCACGTCGCTTTCATCGCTCGAATTGGCGATGGGTAGCATACCCTATGAGAGTGCGCAACTCTGCATAAGCCGGTTTCCTCGGACTCTTGCAAATCTCGTAATTACAGGACGGCATCTCTCCATGGCGGAGGTGCGAGGATTGCGAATACCCCGACTACGCCGCCTCCGTATGGGTCCTGTGACGCTTAGCCCGCAGTTGATGGACTATCTAGCTGCGCGTGTGGCGGTACAGAGATTGGAGTTGGTTGTCAGCGACGTGGTACCGCGTGACGGGGAGGAGCCGATATATGAGGATAGGGAGCAGGAAGAGAGTCAGGTGTGCAAGTTTTTTCAGGAGATGGGTGAGAGGCGGTACGAGGGCTGGGGCGTCAGGCATTTAGAGGTTGCAAGGAATGCCGTGCCGTGGAGGAGGCGATATGAGGACGGTTTCAGTGACCTTTGGAGCAGATGTGTTCCTTCCTTGAGGGAGGTAGCAGTCTAGTTAATAAGTTATGTCTCTCTGCTATGTCTAATGCTTTACTTCACGACGCTACCTCTGCAGTTATTTAGATGACAAATGAGTGCCGGGCTCGGCATCTATTTATGTCTTACCGCGGCATTTCGGTATCTCGTAAACTTTGCCTGTGCCGGTATCCCGAGGCTGAACCCGTGGTGCCGCGTACTGATACATCTCTACAAGCCGATCTTCCACGGAGCATGTTCTAATAAGCAACTTTCAAATCTGGTGAAAACTCAAAAAAGCCGTTTCTAAAAACTACTCCTTCGGATACCTCGTAGGCCGACGAAGATGGACTAAAAGCATTACAAAAGCCACTGCACTGTCAAGATATGACACTTCCCGTGTGTAGATCCCGTTGATCGTTGACGGTATCACGGTCGAATTATTCCAGGTCTGACCATTGGTACCACACGGTCCCCGCAGACAAGTGCACTAAATCCCATCGTATCCGAATTGATATGGGGATCATATAGTGGGGCTGACTGGGTGAATGGAGTGTCTCCCCCGCAATCCAGCTATTACGCCGCAAGGTTCACTCTGTGAGCTTATTCTTGGAACTCATTCGTATGTACTATGCCTAACTTCAACAAGGTGACGATGAATCATGGTGACGTAGGGCATTAAACCAAAGAGATGTTTATTGTGGCATTACACGTTGGTCTTGCCTTATGGCGACTGGAAAATGGCCTTTGTCGGTTCCTTCCATCACCGCAACGATCAGATCCGTATGTTCATCATATCTGTGGCGAAGGGGCAGGGCCACTGCTAAGTATAGCGGCTATGTCCGGCAGCCAGAATGCAAGTAAGTCGGTACCGCAATAGAACGCCACTCGCTCATCCCCTCGTACTGTCCCTGGGTTCCCGGAATAGTGCGCTGGGCGTATAAGACATTTTCGTCTCGGACCTCTGAAGGAGGCTCCTGCTACAACCAACGTGTGTTTAGGACAAGGCACAGAGGCGGTAGGTGTTTCCTTAGCTCCGATGCATCCGAAAGAGAACTGGTTCTCAAGCGTCGCAGATCTTCTTGCAGCGCATGTGTGCCAAGATCACTTTGAGTGGTCAGTGGGTCATCGACAGTTAAATTTGTCTGACTCTCGCCGTGTCGGTACATGGAACCAGTCATGCAATGTCATTCGCGAACAGTATGTTTTTCCTGCTCCATGTGCATCGAAATGATGAATTTTGACTAAGCACGGCCCTACTGGCGATTGCTGAGAAGCTCTTGTCCAAGTTTAACCTCGTTGAAGAATGTGAGAGGTCTTCGGTCATGTTCCCATTCAATCATTCATACAGGACAAGTCCGAAAGATACACACAATCTCAAGAAGCCCTACAGTGCTGTGCTTCTCCAAACGATGTACATGGTACGGGATTCAAGATGCTCATGATGTGTGGAACGTACAAGAATTTCCGACAAGTTATTGATGCGGCGTGTCTAACCCCGACTTTCTCAGTCTGGTGTGGGTCCGAACCACGCAAGGAAGAAGTTGAACCATTCGCTGCCGCGTTCGTTATCTAAGTACCCCTTGCTATCATTATCTTGCGAATCTTTACGAGAGACTGTACTAGGCCTACCTGTTGCGGACCCAAAATAGGGGATACGGTTTCGTTGATACGTACACGAAGGATCAGATGCCCTGAACAGCCAGACGCTTCAAGTTCATTTATTCGACGCTCCAATTCCGAGCTCCGTCCGAGCTTGGGCGGTACCGTGAGGTGAGGGTGGGCTGATTTTACGGTTTAGCTACAGACCCCGAGAAGAAGAACTGGCGTGTGCTCTCTCTCATTGGATTGGATTGAGGGAATATATACGTGAGATCGCCGTGAATTATTAGTCAAGCGCTAAAGAATACGACGTTTAGTGCAGACGTGCGCTTCGACGCAAGCATTTGTCGCAGCACACATGCCCCTTGGAGGCTGGAGCTCAACACGCGGTTTCCTCGTGAAAGAATTAAGGGAACAGCGGTTGTCTGTGCCAGTAGAAGGTATACATACATCCGATCTGTATTTGACATGCTGGGCTTGTAGCGTTGGAGGTCTCTTAGCGGTTCGAGTATGCCATGACCACTTTGACGAGGTCGTCGTTGTTGAACCGGAAGCATGGATAAATTTTCCCGAGACAGGGCGCTCTGAGCCGTGGAATCAAGAAAGCAAGTGCTCGAGTGATGCAGTAAGTTTCTCTGCATGGTAACCTTCGTTCTCTTTCCTTTTCCTCCGGCGTCCTGATCCACATCGAAGAAAAGGGTCATGGCATCCGGAGTCATCCCCAGTTTCCGTTGCATTAACATGTAGTCTAAAACCCTTCCCACCGAAACTCATCTTCGCATGTGGGGGAATGTAACCTACGCTGAACATGGCGGTGTTCTTCTGAAGACTGTGCGCTTGGTTGTACTGGTATCGAGACATTTATGTGCCGTGATTATACAAATTATCGGCACGGTTGCCTGTGTCTCTCGGAACCCTCACAATCTTGGATCGGTCGGGGTCCATACTTATGAGCCTCCGCGCAGTTCTTGTCACTGGTATGATCTCGCGAGCTATGTACTAACTCAGGAATCCATCGCTGCACAGGTCCTGCAGCTGGCGGTCTGAAATGGCTTCGATGAGAGGCATACTACGGATTTACTGATAAATATGCCAGGAACCAGCTTGCCCTCGACCAGTTGAAGATCACTTACGACCAGAAACTTCATTATTCCACGGTCCAATACAACCGCGTCACGCTGGAGCTCCCTGGCCTCCCAAAGAGTGCGGGTGGATCTACTGCATCTTGACGGATTTGGACTAGGATTTACGAAACGTATAAGTACTCTCAGCGCGTGGTTGGAGACATCGGTAAGTATATTTTCCTTTTGAATGAGCTTTGGATTAATGTCCTCCAGTACAACTGTGCTTTAGTCCTCTGGGCGTCGGCGACCTGCCGGTGACTCTTGAGGAATGCAAGGCTTTCACTTGAAATCTGGTCATCGAGAAGTCAATTCCTGAGACGCTAAACGTTTCGCGATGCTTGTCAGACGTGGTGGACGAAGTGAAGGATAATTTCAATCGAGTTCGTTTTCGTAGTACGTGTTTTTTATGATTTCGATGGGAGTGATGAGGATCCTACTGGTTCCAGCCACATCATATATGAATGTTAGTATTGATGCGCTACAATTTGGACTTGTACTCAAAAGTGTCATCAACGCTGAAGTGCATATCAACGAACTAAATCATGCCAATATGTCAATGAAACACTATTTCTGGGTGCGCGCGCGCCCTGGGGGTAAGAATGAGCTACTAGAATGTGTTTGGGCCTGTTCCACGGTTCAAAATTAAAAGGTAGGGATAGGAGGTACAGGTGCTGTGGTCCCTATTGTGCGCTTGGATGTCGTCTAGACAATTTACGCACAAACCCTTGAAGTAAGGTCTCCTTGCATAATCTCGCGAGATACGCTCTGAGGCCATTCAAGGGAGGGGGTCAAGAAAACGGGACCCCGCATGATGGTGGCGGTCTCAGACTTTCCTAGTTCCCGCATGAGATAGATTGCCTCTATCGCTCGACTCTTGTGCACTTTTATCGACTAGGAATCCATCGGCCGGCTCGGAGTTGTCAGAATATTGAGTGCATATTTAAGATAACAGACCTTCGTATACATAGTACCATGTTCCTCCCCATTCTCCCCATGTCGTTTCTAAACCGAAACAATATAACTCATACACTGGACCCAATTGATCTTACTGAAATAGTGGACATTCTCCACGAATGCGACATGCGTCACCTGTGAGTGGAATAAGTAGCACACACCTAACACCATTATTCAGGTTAATTTGCCAACTGCGATTGCGATGCAACGAAAAGCTGTATACTATTTCATTGAATAATGCAATAGTTCACTACAAAATGCCGTAGTAGTAGTAGTAGTAGTAGTCGCACTGGCAAGCGGTCCCTATTACATATGCCACAAACACAAATATCACTGAAACATTAGGGGCAGTCAGGAAGGAAGGAAGGAAGGAAGTTAGTCGCGATTCTGACACGATTCTGACACGATTATCGCAACGATTATGGACGCGAATTTGGTGACAGAATCGTGGGAAAATTGAGAATCGCGAGAATCGTCGAATAGATACCGATCTCGTCGAGTAGCTGCAAGGCATAAAACACGTCGGGCTCCTTCCCAGCTTTCCTCACTTCTTCAATAGCCTTGTCTGACAACGAAAGACACTGGATAGCCCATTAAGTTTGATGAGAATACCAGAATGAGGAACTGAAATGAGCATCGAGATCAGTGAAGAGATTCGCGCCGAGGCTCCAGCGGTGAGAAAATGTTGTCTAGGCTCGAAGGGTACCCGTCCCATTCTGTGTATGGCTTAGCACGTTCAGGGATATGTTACCGAGAGAAGAACACCTACCCTCAATAATTTATTTTTGGCAACATTCTTCCGGATGAAGGGGACACCCATACTGTGCGAGTGTACGCCAACCGAACCCATTTCTTCCTGTAGCTGACATCGTGAGGGAATGCATTAGGCACAAGCCCGGCCAGTGCTGGCCATTCCATCAACGCTGCGACCTATGGCTCTATCAGCTCTGTTCGTCAGAGTCAGATTCGAATTTTTACCTGTGGTGAAAGTGATCGGAGGGTGATCCAACCCCCTTTCCTGGGGATTCTCTATATTCGAGTTTGAGGAGATAATCTTGTCGACAGGAACGCCATGCTCCAGTTCCTTGGGCTTGCTGAGGGTCCGCCTGGGTCCGCGGCCATTAAACACCCCTCTCGCAGCCGGCGGATAAGCCGAAGACGTCAATAAGGTGACAAGGGCGCGATAAGCTACGGGGTTCGGCGCTGATGTCGACAGCAGAGGCTAGATACCGAGCGTAGCCAGAAGGACTTCGCGGGGAACATTAGCTGCTGTCACTACTACCGGTTCCTCTTCTGCCGGCAGTAGCATCGATAAATCTTCGCGGGAAGATGGGCGACGGCGAACAACGGATAGAGTTGGCAGACATATTCCGAACATGCCGCGGTTGCGTGGTGTCGTGTTTTGTGTGGGATTAAATGACGCCGGATCCTTGGAATTTCGCTTGAACATTCTCCCGAGCAAGTTCTTTCAAACCTTGTCCTCGCTCGTAGCAGACAGGGCATGTGAACCTGCGCTTCACAGTGAAACAGCGCTCGAGAGAGAGTTCGGTCCGGTCGGAGGCATCAATGCACCAGTTGATCAACGGGATTCTTGTTGTTTCAGCTCCTGGACGGCAATTTTTGTCGCTGTCTATACCTCGACAGATTCCATCATCGCCAAATCAATCATCTCCACCCCTTTTGATGAATTGGCGATTTTGGCATTGGTCCCAGCGCCATCAAGTCATAGACGGGTATAATCATTCTCCTCCCGCTGGCGGTGGATGAAACGGAGGCAAAATATGAGGTGAAGAGCAGTCGGATTAGGTATGGCTCAAGGGGGTTTCAGGAGAGGTATCGTCAATGGACTGTCGGGGTAGGCAGACCTGGTGCACTGGTATTTGGTGGAACAAGTTAAAGGGTGATTAGACTTGGCAGGCGGCGACCATACAAAAATAAATGTCTGAAGTAAATATAACTGTTAGCAGAGTCTTGAAGTTGCATGAATGATACTAATACGAACTTCGCTGGCTTTTTTCTTTCTTTCTCTTCTCTCCGTCTTTGATTCTCCTTCATCGATCTCTTCCTGGACCTCGTTGTCGTTGTCTTCTTCCATTACGCTCAGTTTTGCTGAATGATGAGCTGCGCAAGAGCATGCGAACAAATGCAAAGGAACGAAGCCACATTACAGATAGGAAAGGCTGGAGCATCTTCTTCATTGAGATCAGCGGGTGTCCCTGACTGAAAGAAAACATTAGGCAAGAGTCAACGAGCTACTATGGAAGGCTTACCATTGGAATTTAGCCCCCGACCGTCATGAGGACCGTGAAAGCAAGGTATCGAAGTTCGGAACTGTATCGAAATCGTCGATCGACGACCGCTATGTTACAGTCGTATGGCGCAATTTTCCCATCACGTGTCATGGCAGGTGCACAAGGGTTGCTCCCCGCGTTACATAGAAACCCTGAAGGAGGTGCATCCGAGATTCCATGAGTGTAGCCTAGTCCGTTTTGGTAGGCCAGTCCCTCTCTCCCTTCTAGGAACCTATGCTGACTGCCTGACACTGCCTATCTCTGACAGCCTAGAAGCAACTCAGGAGTACTAGTGGTCTCCGTTCTCTAGTCCTAATGAAACTCCAACTCGGCATCCCTCACACGAAGAGCTGGCACAGAGACTACCCTTGAGATCGTTTCAAAAACGAGATCAGGATATATGGAGAGGCTAATTTCGAGATCAGGCCGCAACGAGCCTTGAGGCCATGGAAGCACCCGCACTGTTCTCGCTGCGCTCGGCCGTGATGGGAATCGAAAATGAAGTGAGCTCATTGGGGAACTCGCATCGATGAAATCAGCAAGGACTCAGAGCTTCAGCGCTCAGAGACAGCGCTTGCAAGCTATATTTTTAGTGATTCAAAGGAGCACTGCGAGTTTAATTGGATTTTTTTCCACGTGGTCCTCAGTGCTCAGTGCTTAGCCGCCGGGAGGAAATACTGGCTGATTTTTCTATGATGTAGGTTAGAGCTGGTCGGGTATTCAAACAGCATACTGAGTCAGGGGAACGCTTTAGGCTTGGTCGTCCGATCTGTGTCCCCGATGGTGTGTAGTGTGTGTACCGGCGCCAGGTACGTTGCAGCAAAAGGCTTACCGGCCTTACCTTTGAACGCCTCGAAATTTACATGGAGAGTCCATAATTCCGACACTACGCGCTCTACGGATGTCAAAGATGTTGGCAGCAGCATTCCAAACCGACGCTATCCCATCAGTTTTGCTACACGGTACTATATAAATCGCGTAGACTCTAAAAATTCCTTGGAGTGACAATGAACATCGTATCATGGGCTCAGACTGCCGCTATCATATTGGGCATATACTACATCGTGGTATATCTCGAACGTGCTCTACGACGACGACTTCTCTTGAAGCACACCTGTGTCTTGGATATGGATAATCTTGGACGCCGGCTCCATAGCCAGAAGATCAAGGGCACTGCTGTTATCTGTGGCGGAAGGTAAGCAGTCCTTCCAACTTGTTTTGTCCTTCCCTCATTCACGCCGCATGGGTTTCAGTATCGCAGGTCTGGTCGCAGCGCGTGTGTGCCGTGATCACTTTGAAGATGTCGTCATCGTCGAGCCAGAGACGTGGTTGAGCTCTCAGGACGCTAAACGTACCGATGCATGGAATCAGGAAAACAAGCGCACTAGAATTATGCAATACAGATCGTTACACTGTGAGTCCCATCCATCATATCCTATTGTTCGACCATGAACTTCCTGTAGCGTTACTTGCCATCGGCTATATGTCTTTGGCACGGTTGTTTCTCAACCTTGCAGAAGAATGTAAATTATCGTCCATAAGGTGAGCTCAGCTTTATTTAAACTTCGTCATATTTATATTAAATATATGTCTAGAATAGGTCCTAACGACCAGCATCTTCACATGTGGGGAAGCGAGGTTATCTCGCCTTATAAACAATACTGTGGTTCTCTGCCCCAAACACTCTACCTTGGTCGTACAGGTCTCGAAACACTTCTTCGTCGTCTCGTCCTCGGCGGAGATTACAAAAATATCCGTCAAGTCATTGGGACAGTCGTTGGTATCTCGCGAGATGTATCCGATCCCCTCTTTATCGATCGAGTGACGGTGCGTACTCCAGAGGGAGTCATGTCCGACATCTCTGCTGCACTTGTCGTTGGTATAGCCCCACTCTGCATTCATGTCAGCCCCCTCGCTAACCCGGTCTACTGCAGATTGTACTGGATCTGCTGCCGCCGGCTTAAAATGGCTTCGGAGGGAGGGGTATGGTGTCGGTGACACATATGCAAAAAATGAGTTACCACTCGACAAACTGAAGATCTCTTACGACCAGAAACTTCATTACTCAACCCTCCAATTCCACGTCCCTCCCGAGCTAGGGAGGAAGCTACCCGGTCTCCCGGTACCATATGATGAATGTGGGATGATATATGTATTTATCCCAGATATAAACAAAGAGAACCGATGCATAAGCAGTCAAAAGATTGATGGTGATTTCAGTAAGTCATTTTTTCTTCGAAGCGACTATAATACTAATTGCTCCCTGAAGTACAACTCTGTTTTACCGTCAACGGTTCAGAAAATGCCGAGCTACCAAAGACTTTGGAAGAAGCGAAAGCCTGGGCTCGAAGTCTTATCACTGAAGTTCCAATTACAGAGGGGTGGTTTGCTATGCTGGATATGCTGAAGGAGGTGCAGGATACCATGACGTGCAGTCAAGTCCGTATTGGTAGGATTAGTTCTTCTCCTCTTTTAAGGACACTATCTTGAGACAGACCATCCCTGATAGCACCATCGACCTGGATTCGGTATGAGAGGGGAGTAAACCTACCGTCGAATTGGATCGCTGCTGGAGACAGCGTAATGAGGGTCAATCCTTTTTTTGGGTGCGTATCTTCTGCTCTTCCTCAGATCGGACCTATAAGTGCGATATTATAGACATGGATGCTCAAAAGCAATCTACGGTGCCATTTGCCTGAATAAGCTACTCCAAACCGTCACTGTCTCAATACCCAAGGGATTTTCCAAGAAATACTTTCGGATGCACGTGGATAAAATTGAACCGCTTTGGTGCGTACCCCCACTCTTCCAATGTTCAAGTTTGGCGACTCATACAGTGTCACATTCAGGAGTATGACAAAAGTTGTCGGTATGTGTGTGTGCATACAAATAGC
Source organism: Armillaria solidipes (assembly GCA_022818035.1). Taxonomy (NCBI): domain Eukaryota; kingdom Fungi; phylum Basidiomycota; class Agaricomycetes; order Agaricales; family Physalacriaceae; genus Armillaria; species Armillaria solidipes. The sequence continues at coordinate 3,262,637 of JAIWYQ010000006.1, read as the reverse complement.
CTATTCTAAACATTCACTTTGATTCTAGACTACGCATTCGCGACTACGGTGCCGGTTCCAGGGGAGACCCTCTCTGAAGGTGCCTGGCTTCGCTGGTATATCAAGAAGTTGACAGACCTCTCCTTCACTGTAAGTCCGAATAAAATATAGCGTGCCTGTCTGTGTTTGACGTATTCGATAGGATGCCCAAGCAGGCTCAGCAATATGGCACTTTGGAGTGCTCCTCGCGCCGCCAACCGATCTCTTGCAACTGACCCTTGTGCTGAAAGTAGTATGGCACTTGATTAAGTGCCCATGTACATAACATCTAGGGATGGAGTCTTCGTTGACGAAGAAGCTCCTGTACTGGCACTACATTGGACATATCGGACTGCTGGGAAGTCTAGCTAGTGCCAATTCGTGGACATGTGGACAAAACCTTTCTACTGTATAGAAGCTAAGCAACAATGTCCTCGTTACTGGCGAGAAAATGCATACTTCTGATCTCGGAAACACGAAAACGCTTTGCCAAATTTCCCTCACTTGCGCATCTGGCCATTGATAAGTGGTTTGAAGGGAACGAGGGGCCATTTGTTGTGGACAAATAGCCATGTTTTTCAGATGCGGTTCTCGGTGCGTTTTTGAGGTACTGGAGGGCTGCTTTTGGGAAGGACAGTAAGGAGTGGAAGAATATTGTTACCCAGAATGGCGGGAAGTGGGTAAGGTACCTGGAGAACTTCGCACCATACGAAGCAATCCTTTGATGTTAGCACAATCTAAGCGCTTTCCTTCAATTGACCTGACAATACGAAATTTCGATGAAGAACTGGTCCTGACAACGAAGGAAAGGGATTCAACGCCTCACACATAAACATTCTCAATACATTGTACCATTGTGTCGGCTCACAAGTTAAATTTACGTACTCTACAAAGCTGTGTTTATAGTAAGAACCTCGCTACGGACCTCTTGAAGGCACACCAGACAACCTTCAAAATAATCCCCGGCTCCAAAGCGTCAAGTGGAGGTGCAAGCATCATATTGACGTGCCACAATGCAGATCCTGCTTGCAAGTCCTACGAAAGAATTAGACGTCTCGACGAGAGCATGGCATAAGCTCACATCGAATGAAAGTATGATAAGCTGTCTCGTATACCATCGCGAAAGCCAGCCATCAGATAATGTCTCCCCAGGTATAGGAACAGTGGAGTGGTACCCGTAATCTTTGATTCGCAAGATCAGCTTGATTTCAGAATTGAAAATTGGGACGATTGATACCCCAGTTTTTGTCTGCATCCCTGACGACAAGGCTTAACACAATGGGCAACGATATTCTGGGAGCTTCAACTTACCATATATGTGAAATCTTGTTCTTCTGCATCTCGAAAAACTTGGTTGAAAAGTCTTTCGGGACGGCACTAGTCGTGTTATATTTCTGGAGTATCGTATTGAGGCAAATCGCACCCAAAAGAGCCTTTGCGACTCCTTGCCTGATATGTGGTTTACGGCGGAAACACGACTGCATAGAGTCGAAGGGAAACGCACCCGAAAAGAGGATTGACCTTCATGATGCTGTCTCCGATAGCTATCCAATTTGCAGGTAGGTTAATGGCCTTGTCGTATCGTATGTAACTCGCCCCAGCTGAAAGTGACCCGTCAGTCAATAACGAGATTATGGAAGAAGTGTTCATACAAAAAGGAAGATGACTACAAGTCATGGTGTCTTCGGCCTCCTCCAGCATATCAAGCAGCTCGAATACTGATGGGGGTATGGGTTCCCAAGTGACCATTGATTGCGCATACCTTTTGATCTCTTGAAGCGTTCGGGGAAGATCGTTCTGGCCGAAAACCCCACAGCAGATCTGTACTACAAGGAAGACGTTGGCATTTTAGCCACATACAACGGGGAGGAGGCGTACTATAGTTCCCTTCGACACGCTGGATCTGTATGCCACGACAGTCCAACTCAGGGTCGGTGACGCAGATATATATGAGACTACATTTTTCGTATGATGCGGGAAGGCCAGGGAGCCTATTACCGAGCTTGGGTGGGACGTGAAACGTGGATGTCGAATAGGTGACCATCTGGTTGTAGGCGATTTTTACTTTCTCTAGAGGAACTTTACCACGAGGATATGCGTCTGACCGACCGTATCCCTCACGCTGCAACCATTTAAAGCCTGCAGATGCCGGGCCAGTGCAATCTGCGCTCTTGCAATTAGCCCGGGTCCCGGGAACACCACGAGTTAATTTACGTACCAACAACTATTGCCGCTTTGATTTCCTGGGTACCTCCTGCAGTTCGAATCATCACATGGTCGAGACGCCTAGAGTTAGAGGCGTCGCGGGAGACGCCAGTCACAGTACCAATAACTTGTCGAATATTTTTGTAACGATCCCCGAGAACCATACGACGCATAAGTGTCTCCAACCCAGGGCGACCAGCGGTCATCGTATCAGGGAGTGTCCCGTTATACTGATTATACGGTTTCTTGGTCCATCGTCCCCACGTCGAACTCCGGAAATCAGAAGGCCCAACACTAACGAACCGATTGCTGAATACCAGGTAAAGTAACCCAAACTGGTCAAACATACTTTACGTCCGACAATTCGCATTCTTTTGCAAGGCCAGGGAAAAGGTTGCACAGTGCTTTGAAGGCAAACGATTGAATAGGCCCTAATCTTAGCTAGTCAGTTCCTCGAAGCAGCTCAAGGAAACTATGAGACAACCTTGTAAGGACTTGTATTGGATGACACGAGAACGAGGCTTCGCTTGATTCCATGCATCCTGGCACTTAGCCTCCGGGTCGTTCGCCCATGCTTCCGGTTCGACGATAACGACCTCGTCGAAGTGATCGTGGCATACCCTGGCTGCAAACAGACCGGCAAAACTTTCAGACAGTTCGTCAGTATCGTGAAGGTGGTGAAAGCGAAAGCGGACAGACTCACCTCCCACCACAGATGACTGCTGTGCCGTGGATCTTTTGGTTATCATTTCTAGATAATCCCAACTGTTTGAGATCAAGTACGCAAGTCTGCTTTCGTAGCAGGGTATGTCTGAGAATCCGCCAGAGTAACAATCCAGCACAGTAAACAGTAGAAACCACGGTCAGAATGGCCACGAAAGTCATGATGACTGTGAGGAAAAAGAAGGAACCTCCACGATATATACAAAAGTCACGGAGCATAATTCCGGGTCCCGGTCTACATATGTATCTTCCCCGAGTCCTGACAACACCGCCCGGTGTGGTGCTAATCTAGAGACCGGGTAGGGCCGCTCCCACGTCCAGCGCTGATTTCTGAAAAAAGCTGAAGATATCCTTGTGAAACAGGTAATGTTATATCGAGCGTGGTTGCCTTTGACTGATTGCCGGAGGCGCTTCTTACATACCCAACATGTCCATCGGAAATGAAGAACACGACTCTTGGAAGTACCGCATAATCAATTGATTGATGTTGAGAAGCTTCTCCAGGGCCTCCCAAGATCTGATACTTGGAAGCTGTAACCCTGGTCAGACACAGCTAGCGTGAAGAAAGATGGTAGGGGGCCTACCTGAGCTGACGAACTATAGGTATTAGCAGAAGTGAATTAATCAGTATTTTTACTGGCGTGTGCTTCACCATCCGTGAAATCGCCGGCAATCGATCAGCAATCTATCATAGACTTCCATACCGTTCGAGCATTCATGAAACGCCACAACTATGTGATGACACTCCGATGAGAGTGGGCAAGTGAGGAAAACAAACGACAAATAGATATCGGAATAAGAAAAAGGTACTAGTTGTAGTGCGGACAGTCTACGTCACGTTTATGACTATCAGCCTGCCTACCGCGCTTCAAGCATCGCTACTCCTGTAGTACCCTCCCTTCAGTATCTTACTATCGAAACAGAGATAGATAAGATACTCACCATTGCGGACAATAACCATATAATCAGACAGAACACGCGGGAGGACATCGGAGTCATCACCCTACCCTAAATGAGCTTTATTCCAAAGGGTTTGAACCTGGACACTCACCTGGCTCAGGGCCGAGGACCATTCGTCGGAATGCGTGATCGCGACATTAACGTGAGAGTGCTGTAAGTGAGGCGTGAGCACGAGTTGACTATCGCCAGGATGGAAGCAAACAGTATTCAGGATGAACTCGTTGATCTTCGCACATGGGTTGAGAAGTTCGGTCTGCAATACGCTTACAATGAGTACCCAGGGAACAGGAACATGTAGGATGTTACCTGTGGTTGGAAGGATCTAGCTATTCCTGTGAGATCCGCAGGGTCCGGGGAATTTTGAACCTGTCCTCGAATCAGGCTGGACTGCTGATACGGCAGCGACCTACTTACAATACTGGTATCATCATCAGTCTCGAGATCGGAATGTTGAAGTTCCATTGGGCCACGTATTCCCGCGTCCGAAACCGAGGCGACATCCTCCGCTTGCTTGTCAACGTCCTGATTAAACCGTGAGCACAACGAAGATTGAGCACGACATGAAAGTCCTACATAGCGTTGAACCTCGGGGTTCATTTGGCCATCATGTGTTTGTGGCTTTACATAGACTAGAATCAGAATTGTCCATTGTATGAAGCACCAAACTTACAAATCTGTAGGATGATGTAGCGCTATTCCCTGTGAGTTTCGCCATGTCACTACTGTTTCCATGCTGGTTATCTGCGGAAGACGTGGAATCATGTAGAGCTGACGGTCTCGGAAGTTCGAGTTTCGGTTTCTTCTCCTCGCCATGTACCTAAACACATCTTCAATAAAAATACGACGGCACTAAATACAAGCACCTACATTTTCCTGTAATTTCTTGTTAACAAAAACAGTCATTTCTATGCATGCACAAGAACCTACCTCGACGTTTGCATCCTGGTATTGTTCTGACTCAGCAACAGGCTGCTTCTAATTAGCGGAATAGAATGAGCCGACGGTGGATCGAACAGCAGATAGGTAAGAAGGATGCCATACCGATCGTTTCCTCTTCTTCGCTGGCTACATGAAAGTAATGACATGAACGATCTACAAAGAACGAGACGGCAACATACCAGCCTGATAGAGAAAGAATCTTGAGTATTGACCCGACGGCTGAATGATTTGGTTCTCTTCAAGGACTTCAGACCTCCGGACTATGGCCTACGCCTCAGCGCAAATAGAAAAGTAGTATCAAGAAGAGCTTACTGGTCTCAGGACAGACGTCTCGAAGGATAGATCTGACATTCCAAACGGTGCGCTGTATTCTGTACGAACACGGTCATTATATTTCACTTCGAATACTCTGTCAAGACGTACCCCCCCAACCTGATATCTGGCTCAAAGGTGTTGCTAACTGCTGCTGCGGTTGCTGTTGCTGCTGTTGCTGCTGATGATTATGAGCAATCCCTCCTGAGGTTACGTCACGTTTATTGATATTGAGAGGTAACGTCGGAGCCCGCGTAGGTACATTAAATGCATCACTGAATGCATCGATTCCCTCGCGTCTACCCTCATAAATAGACGATTTTATACTTGCATTATCCTATAACGTAGTTGAGTGCATTGAAGTGGAACGGGATCATAAACTAGTTTACCTTGAACTCGAACTCTTCTCCAACGACTCCAATTTCGGGACTTGTGCTGAGAGTGGCATCAAACCCCGTGGGAACAAACGAGGTAGCGAAATCGGAGGAATTTGCTGCCTCGGCATGTGGGTCTGCTTGTCGAAGGATGGACACGCCATAAGGACTATCATATTTGGGGGGCCAGTTTGGTGGACCTTGAGGAGCCATTGGATCCTGAGAGGGTGCATTACTGTTAGAAATCATCCCACGAAGACGGCGCAATTCCTCATCCAGCTCCTCATAAGAACCTGTATTCCATCCGGGTGAAGCCGTGTTAGAAGTGCTAGAATATGGATTTCGTGGAAGGGGTGGTGCCAGAAACGGGGGCGGGGACACTGGAGGCAGTCTAATGAACGGTTCACGCAACTGCTGCCTGCGGCGTTTGCCAATGCGGGGAGGGGAGATTTCAGGGTACAGAGACACAGAACCGCTATCTACCTGAATAAGCGGAGTAAGTGAGGATGCATTGTTGGAAATGAGACGGGGACTCACTCTTTCTCTTTCTCTTTCTCTATCTGTTTCTCTACGCTTCCAACGCACATCGGAGTATGGCGTGCTACTATCAAAGCGTGGTATTCGGTCTTTAGACGTCCCAGATATTTGTGATATCTCTGTGGGTCCAAAGACCCGTTGGGAAAATGCGTTTGTGCGAATTGAGATACCAAATCCGCGCAGAAAAACGCATTGATTGGGGCGAAGTGAGTCCACGAAATATGTCAATCCACCATCAGGATATGCCCTGACGTCCGCTGATGACGTGCTTTTCCACGAATATCCCAGTTTGATGTTTCCCTCCGCCACTCCACCAACGAGGAACTTGAGCGAGAAAGAACGCGTGTCAGCCGGGTTAAAGAACGATGCTGCCCCCCACGAGCATGTTTTATCACAGCCCGTGACGAGATACAACGACCCGTTGGCGGCTTCTCTACCGCAAACGATGTTTGCGAATTGATACCACGCATGAGCATTTCTAGCGGCATAGCTGCGGAATCGAGATATGTTGAGCGCATCGTAGCGCGCCCCACCCTCTGGAAGTACAAGGATGGCACCTTTTTCTCGTAAACAGCTGAACTCGAACCCTCCACCACCGCCTACAAGGAATCTGGGGAAAAGATCAATTATTGAGGTTGAATATAAGGTAAAAGGACGCACGGAGATTCTGCTGCGCCACCCATACTCATTTCTATCCTGGACACGCTGGCGCTACGGATGTCACTGCCCCGCTTATGCATTGTCTCGACTTCCCGTATATCACCACAGATGATGGGCTCGAATCCTTCGGGAACGCGACCTTTATTGGTTGGGTCATCCGCCGGCTTGCAGGCATTAAACAGATAGTCAAAGCCCCCGTCGTTCCGTAGAATACCAACATCGCCAACCCTGACGCCTTTCCCTCGATAGGCCTCCGGTAGACGTCCATCTGGTTCTGGTATCCACAGAGGATATCCGTATTCTTTCTGCAGCAGAAGACGGGTATAGATTTCGCGGGAAGACTTTGACGACTTCATTGAAACATCCTGGGTTCACTTCATTCGCGGCTATGCGGCCACGGTGCACAGGGGCATCCTGATGGGAACGCTGCCATGCCAATGTCATGCTGCATCTGCCTTTACTGACTGTTTTCTGTAAAGCAAGGAAGCCCAAGCAAGCATAGTGAGTAAAAAGATTCGAGGCGATGGTCGTAAAATAGTCTCTCGTAGACAGACGCAACAAACACGACTACATTGGGACTAGGTTGAAGTGAGTGTTCGGAAGTATAAGTTACAAATCAAATGGCATTCCGGCAATGAAAAATCTCGTACTCGTTAAAGGGTCTCGCGACGCGTTTTAAACTCAAAAGAAGCAGGGAATCTGATAATGAGAGCGTATGGCCATGGTGATACAAAATAGCGAGAAAAGAGAAGCACGCAAAAATTAAGTCGAAATGTGAAGCATGCCGCTGCTGAGCTCGAAACCTCGTCGATGCCGATACACGGCCACCAAATTATGTACATAAGGCTTAGCCCCTGTCATCGGTTTCCCCACAACTTCAACATCCTTTATCGCGCCATGATCTGGTGTATCAAAATCAGCTAAAGACCCTTGGATTGTTCTGTACTGGGTCTTCTTGCGACACTCCACGAATCCAGGGGATGCAGTAGCTGCTGCTGCATTTGGACAGGAAAATGGCGAATCTTCAAAACTGTCCTGTCTGGCTCCTTCAGAATGTCCCGGCAGCGCCATTGGAAGGAAAATAGAACAATGCCATCACCGAGGAACACACACTTGTTGCATATCATCGTAGCTTTTTGTCGGTACCATCCCGATGGCATTGACTCCGTATGTCCAAGCCAGGGACCAGGTCACGGTTGCACTCACTCCCGTATATATATATATCACCGCGACTTCGTGCAGGCCCACCGGCGTCTTTTTATCTGTCCAACGTATTCGCAACTTATCTGGCTCATCACAGGGTCTTCGTGCGTTTTTCCTACGCATCCTCTTCATTCCTTCTCGTGTCAATTATCTTTGGTCTTGGGTGTGATTTTGCAATCGCTGCTCTCGAACGCGGTGAAAAGGTTATACCGACTACCCGTGGACGATCGCTAACGTTACTCGAGGGACTCTAGAGGACTCAAGGCGCTCGGTCCCTGAGTTGGACATAACCGCATCTCCTGATGAGCTACATGGTGTTGGTGTTGGTTCTGATACAAGGTCCCAATCAGGAATGGCGCGGGTTCACAATCTTGACCTGGCAAGCCATGCGCCGTGGCCGCAAAGTCTCATACCGTTTTGATCGCACGGATCCGTATGTCTCGCGGAGTAGAGACACTGCGGGGTATTGCGAAAAAGACAGGTATTGACGTTTTTGTCAATACTAGTCAGCAGTTCTCTGAGCCTTCCAAGGGAAACCTGACCTCAGAGATTACAGGATACGGATCTTTACTCATCGGAGAAGCCGTGTAAGTATTCTCCATGACACTATACCTTCTCGTATCTTATTCGCTCTAACAGACCGCAAACTCAATTCAAGTCATATTCTAACCGGCGCCGGAGTGAATCACTGACATCGCTGCGACGCCAATCTCTTTGGAGCATCGAATGAGTCCAGGCATTTCTTCCCAACGTGCGTAAACGATAGACAGGGACCCTGGTGTTCTTATGCTCTATGGCCTCATGGACGTGTCTTTGTCGGACCCTTCTCATTAAACTGGAAAACTGGATTGATTGGCCATCTCCGCTGATACAGCTCAGGTAAATAGAAGTAAACTACTCCTACCGACCTCGATGGCTCGTTGTAAAAAGTAGTGACGGTCGTAGCAACATAATTCAGATCCTTCGGATTCTCCGGCCCGTACTGTTCATCAAAGTTTGCGATTAGAGGTGAACTTTCTCAGTAACGCCAAACGAAACGAAGCGAAGCAAGCCTTTTCCTTGGCCTGTCAGAAAGCCTTCATCAAAAGATCTCTTCCGGTCTCTGTAGTATCTGTATAGACTTTGGTTTCTTCCACCCGAACTTCTTCTCCACCGGACATCGGACAGAATATAGGTCAACCACTGCGGACTACCGAAAATGCGGCTGCGGTGATCCTTTCTACCAGAAGTACCTTATCAAAGATTTTGGAACGCTGCTCATGTCTCATTGTAGAATAAGACTTAAACCAGCCTAGAGACCTAATGAAAGGTGCACAGGTTGCGCTTGACTTTGCTAACAGATATCTTCTTAGGAAGCAGTTAGCGGATTATTACCGGAGAGCTATCGCTCGCAGATGTTCTCCAGAAAGTGCATCTACGGACGACACTTTTATTATCGTTTAAAATCTTGCCTAGAGTTTAACGTTTAGCGTCAATATATAGTATGTTCCAAAGTAACCGCCAAAGCGTTCCTTTGACGCTAAATGCGGCACGTAAATCAAACGTACGCGTGTGTGACTAATTCGGGCCGGTTGGAGGTGTCGGTCAGAATTTTAATGAACACAGCCACTTCTGTCTTGCTACAAATCATCGCGCGATTTCATGGTGAATTCATACGCCTCCAACCATGAGGCGTAGCAGACTATCTTGGGCTTGGTCTTTCTGTGGCTGCGTTACCGAGATTCATTTCGGTCACTCATCAGTCGCAAATTTATTCAGGATCTCTTCTGGTCTCTGCTCCCGAGATGCTGCGTTCAGCCTTATACGTACTGCGAGTGAGCTTCCTCTAGTACCGAGTGAAAAATCGTACAGTCAGTTGTCAGCGAGAGAAACGGCAGTAACGTCGAATAAGTGATACAGCGGCTCAACACCATCAGGATGGTCTTTCGATGGGATGAGTAAAGTCACGGTATGTTGAAACTTCTTTACACCGCTGCTGTATGCATGCGTTCTGCTCTTGTATTCAATCGTTTCTTAGACGCTGGGACGTGATTTATCCATGAAAGGCCCTCAACCCGTTCTATGCCCCGGCGCTTAAGATACCCCCATCGATGGTTTGTCGCTTCTTTTTCCAGCTTTACGGCCTCCATTGCATTGACTTTCATATAATACAACCTGGACCGACTTCTAATTTTACCGCTACGAAGTTCATGATCCCCGTGCTACACCGCGTTTGGCCTAGAGCTCTGTCTATTACCGGTAGGTTGGTCTGTTCCTTGCCGCGTGCTATGAACTGTTCCTCCTTCCGGTTCCACGGCTATATCAATACCTCCGGATGACAACTTGCTGAACGACTGTTTGCAAGGCAGGCTTTGGGCTCTGTAATCAATTATCACTGGTCGTTTCCTTAGCAACGTTATTTCGAGCGGGAAATTGACGTTGCTGCTATATATTCTTTTGCCCCGCGCCTTATGCCTAGAGCATTCTGCAAGGAACCTGCTGTTCGCCAAGTCAACTGTTACCGTGTTCCGACTACATGGAATGCCAGACTGGGTATTTCCTTGTGACACATATGTACCACTGAGTCGTCTTTCGTTTCAATAGATGAAGAAATTCGCACCACTGTCATATTAAACATCGGTGGAAGTTTCGCCACGACTTGAAGCTCCACCTGCCGATAATGCATTTCTCAGAGGACGCGTAAGTACTAAGTACAATGAGCAAGGTTGCGCGTTAAATTGCAACATCGCAGGAGACTTCCATTTGATGCCAGGGACGCCCGGGACAGGGATTTTCGCGAACGTCGCTCTCTTAGTGGCTTCGTACTCTCATGATACCCATCCACTCAACTGACACCAATTTTCCTTCTAGAGCATTGCTTTTCCGCATTCCGATCCTCTTGTCCTCTTCCCAGGTCAGACGATCCATCATAGATGGATTCAAAGCAGTGATATTTGATTGAAACCTCGTTTATGAAATTGTAAATCGTGGTCGTTACGTACCAAGATGATCAGTCTTCTTCGACTTCAGCTCGAGCCTAGAATTAGTTAAAGTTGCTGCGCGAGGCACCCGGTTTATTGGAAAGTAGATGGTGAGAAGATGATGTTTGTACCTAACAATCAAACGGGTAGCACGTCGAGGCTCATATAAAAGGATCCAACGCTTCCGCGCTTTCTTCAACCTCTACACCATGTCGGCCCAGGAACTTACCGCCACCCAATTCGCCTCTCCCGAATTCTCCCCTGTTGGTGGCGGGCAGGTCGTCGGCCAATTCAAGGGAGCCGTCACACCCAAGGAAGCTTTGAAGCTTCGCTTGGACCCGAACCTCGAGGTTGAAATCGCCATTCAGGCGAAGGTCAACGGCGACATCACCTTGTCGCTCCTGCATGTGAATTTCCATATACTTGAGCGGTCTCAGCCTGAGTGCTGGTCATACAGTGAGTAAATATCCCGTCGGTGTGGAAAAATAGATTGTTAACCGCGTTTAGGTGAGATGGGGCCTCCATGTATGAGTTGCTATGCATACTGAGACGAGAGCGATGATACCAGGGCATTCAACGAGCAGAAAAAAGTATTTATGACTAGCAACGATCGCGATGGCCCAGTTAAAATTAATCAGACGAACTGTGTTGTATATTATTCCTTCCCGTCTCCAGCATTGTACTATCGTATATGCATACCAGCGTCCTCACAGTTTTATGTAAATACGAATGTCCGTGTTCGTTCCGTTCACTCGATGAATTTTGCGTGAATGAGATTGACCCTTGCTCTGCCTTGCTCAATTGCACGGTGATCTGCTTCAAGAAATCGCCAACGGTGGAGAGTAGAACCTGGATCAGTGGATGTTGCACAAGCTTCCATCATCCGCTTTGACCAACCGTATCAATCATCATTCATTAGCTCGTCGACGGAAGACAATTTGACAACGTGTCTGGGACTGCGACACGACCTCAGACAAGTGCTTGATAGTGTGGTGATGCTGTCCAAAGCTTTCCATTGTTTGACGATTTCTATTGATATTACTGGACAGCGAAGCATCGAGCCGAACGTGTGTTGAGGCTGTCTGACCTGACAGTTAATTAGAACAGCCCAGGGTCTGGAAGAGGCGTTATTTGTCCTATGTCCCGTGTTCTGTTGATTCCAGTCTAAATAACTCCGAAAGGTGCTGTGATGATCTCAAACTAGAAACGATCGCTCTCTTAAATGCAAGGCGACGATCAATGGCGAGGCCCAGCGCCCCTGCAAATCAATTGTAGGCAAGAATCTTCTCAGCAGCTTTCTCCGCGACAACCATGATGGTAGCCTATATGATAGCACTTAGCATATGGGTTACTGATCACAGATAGCAATGATATCACACCTGAATGTTGCCGATAGGAAGGTCCGGATGAATGGAAGCGTCAGCAATGAACTTTGGTGCCAATCAAACAGTGCATCAATGGAAGAAGAGAAACCACGCACTAGATTATCGGTCCCCCAAACCTTAGTATCAGTATCTACCACGGAGCTGCCGTCGTTGTTCTCTCCCATAGCACAGCTGGCAGCCCAGTGAGCGCCAGTGGTGTACGTCTCAGTCAGACTTTCAGCTGTGACATTGTCCGCAGAAATGGACAATACAGTTTGGTTGTCAAAGTACCCGATGAACGTCTCCATGAAGCTTGTAATGGCAGCCTTGTCATCTTCCGTCGTAAGCCAAGGCGACTCCAAGAGCGTCGTCGTTCCGTTGGGTAAGATGCCGAGCCTTCCGGAGGACGTGAGGCCGTGCGTCAAATAGATCTTCCAGTTTAGGGTATTAGCGGACCTGAAGACGCTAATGAGATAGAGGGTCATAGTGGCTGAGAGGATAAGTACTTCGGTCCAACGGTTCCTTGAATGTAACGCGTGGTTCCATTGGTTTCGAGGTTGGTCCAGAAGGCAAGTCGTTGGGCTGGTACGAATCAATATGTGGAACGGATGACAAGGAATCAATACCCACCAGATTGAGCGAGAATACCAGACCCTTGTTCGTTGTAGAGAGCAGCGTCGGTTACATTAACTTCCATCGAGTTGATGGGCGTGTAGTTGTAAACAGTGAACTCGGTGGCCGAGTCAACTGCCACTGAGAATATGATATGGTCTTTGATTCCCTCTCCGACAGGAAGATCAATCCATTCACTCTCGTCGGGTAGTGTGATATTTGTAGATCCTGCTTGGACGACATAGATCTGATCGAAGGGACCGATACCAGAGTTGAAAAGGATACGAGGGGTCGACAGCTAGAAGACGCTATGATGAGAAACATTGATGTGCACATTTTCAAACGCTCACGTACCGCTCCTGCAGTAAGGATCACCTTACCACCGTCATTGATGTTAATGATCTCCCTTCCACTGTCGGTTTCAACTTCGACACCAGTAATAGTGGAGCCGGAACGAACAACGCGCGTCACCAAGGTAGAGAGTCTAAGCTCAAAGTTGTCTAGGGCCTTCGCCAAAGGGAGATAGGTCATAACAGGGCCTGCTCGTTGCGAGTCTTTGATGTTCCAAGGCGGATGAGAGAATATGCTGGTCTTGTCGTTGGGCTCGGCAACGGCATCACTCTGTTTCCAGCCATTGTCCGAGAGGAAGGTCGAAGCCAGATCCCATACAGCGGTGTCGTAGTACAGCCCGTTGGCACTAGGACATGTAGTGCCGGGATTACGTTCGTAGAGTTTGTCAGCGGATGCAGAGACGTCGTCCCAGTTCCATCCTGAATAGAAGCAAATCAATGAAACGCGAAGCCCGCAACAAAGACGCATAACCCACCGGCGGGGAAGTTTTCGAAATCGACGGAATTGGGAGGCACCCACATCATAGCGTTGACCATCCCGCCTCCACCGAGGATGCATCCTGCTGTGGATGCGGTGTCGGTACAATAGAAACTAGTGTCATCTAGCTGGGACAGCTGATAACCATTCCCAGGTAGATCAAACACAGTGATGGTGTCGTTCCATGGTTCGATACGGTCGCCGCCGGACGTATACAAGGACGCGATGCCGCGCTCAATCAGCAGGACACTCTCACCAGCTTCAGCCAGGCGCTCGGCAACTATGGTGACATCTTGGTTAGCAACTGTATGATGGAATGGGATTAAACATACCGATAATACCAGCAGGTCCGGCGCCGACAACAATGGCATCTGCATGTATCATGATGAGCTACAGCACCAAACTGCGAGCAGTCAAAGTGTCCGCACCGTATGTTGTATCGGCCGCTACAGTGCCCAGTAGCATGGCGATGGAGATTAGGACAGTGCGCCTTAGTGACATGGCGAACACGGGAAAAAAGAGAAGGAATAGGCACTAAATGAAGGCGGAGACGAACGGCTGGGGCTTTCTCGTCTTCCCCACAAGTTTTTATAGCAGCGAACCTCCGCCGCCTTCCGGTATAACCACGAGGCCATGGTTACCACGCATACGAAAGCGCTTTCGGCGGAAAAACCAGCGGGTATGCAAATTATGAGTGGTACGATCGTGAGACGAAGTGGATGAATTTGGAGCGAAGAGGCGGATCAGTCGAAAACCTCGTCATGCCAGGCAGATTTCCGGTAAGATTTTTCATTACCAATCTGAACACGACATGAGTCGTATGAGGAATAGAAAGAAAGAAACGACGCACAGTGTTATGACGGTTTTATTCTGAAATGATGCCCTATGACCGAACTCCAGTCGGGAGTTGAGGGATTGTTTCACTCAGGTAACCTTAGCAGTTGCGCTGAAATTTAATTACCCGACAATCAGGTTGGACGTTGAGCCCGCTTGATAAGATAATAATGTGGAGTCTAGTCTTCAGGGTGACTTGAAGATTATCTGATAATCAGCGTATCGTCGGGGCATCAGCGCAAGGTTGAAAAAGCCGCAGGCAGGCAAGCCACACAATGGTAATGTTGCGCGCCCGGTACACCCCGAATTGCAATGAGTGAAGCCGTACTATTTGTAGATCGGAGTCAGAAATAGCTTTCATACAGAAATACGACACGTACCTGCAGAAAGGCTAGCCTGGCACGTAGTACTGAAGTCCTTGCAATCATGAAACTGATACGTCCAGGAAGTAGAGATACCGCGAACAAGAACATTCTTGACTCGGATTCCGCGAGAAGTGGTCAACGCGATTTTGAAATCTTTGATGTGCGTGGCCATTTCCACGCTTCTGTAAAAGTCTTATCCACCGTGTCATGCGGATCCAAGTCCCATAGGACTCAACAGGGTCATAGTTTGTAGAAGCGGAGCCCTGGTGACCAGGGACTGCTCTACAAAACACGTTCAAAAGTTAATCCGCTACACCTGGTAAGACCGGTACTTCAGTCTCCCGAAGATTAGCCTGCGCAGGAGCACCAGATGCTGAGGACGAGAGATGCATGATGAACGGCCTAATTTGGCAATGAACGTTGTATAATTCTCGAAACTTGCTCTGCTCCAAGGATCTTTCATCGCGATTTTTGAGGGTGATGGCTTGAATTTGGAGATTTGTACGATGCGCCGGGAAGGGAACATGAAATCAGGAAAGAAGTTATTCCATGCCTAGAACGCATATAAGCAACCCATGTACTACTTATAATGGAGCACATACTCACGCCACAAAAATCGGTCGAACGAAGCAAGGCTCAGACGGTCATATATCATGCACATCTACGAAGAGGTACTTTGTTTGAATAAAGTGATGACTCGTATAGGCAGACGTACTTTTGAGACAGGATTCTACCTCCCACATGAAGGTACCTAACTATTCTCTTCCCAGATTTTCAATCATTACATCGCGATGCAACGCTTGTCATTTTTTCATTGCAGACGTTCCAGAGGATGTACGCACGGCATGGTGCGTTCCGGAAATTTTCCAACCAGTCACAATGCCGTCCTTTCCATGACGCCCGATACAGAAACAGACTCGGAGGTCGACAAAACACCGCTTGAGGTGACGCAGTATTGACTGCGGTTGACGGAAGAAATACCGTTGCTACATCGTGGTAGTTATAGTAGGATATCTAACCTCCAGATACGTGTTGAGCGAGGGCGCGGTATCCGGTTATAATTTATTCGTTTCATCCGAAAGTTCGAACGAGCACTGCAGCTCCTGCTGAACAGTTATCACCACTTTTAAAAGCAAAACGACTCAAACAATGAACCTGGTCGCAAAATCGACAATGATAAGCCGCAACCCTTTTTTGGTCTTCCTAGGCGAGCTCTGAAAACTCTTGACAGACAAGCAGTCGAGATTTAATCCATCCCACTAGATCAAACCCGCGAAATCCCTTCCCAATGTCGTCGTCGCATCGTCTGGTATATATTTTGTTGCCTTGATGTACTGCACCATCCGTCTGAATACCCGCATCCTTTTCTACCCACAAGGTATATCTGTCGACGGCATCGCATGTTTTCCTTCCGTTTCAAAGTTGTTTCCTAACGTGTCTTGGGCCCTCATTCGAGAGTGTTATTCAGAAAGAACGTCTGGTCATCGTGAAATCTTGCCCAAGGCGAGATGCAGTAGACGAGACAGACACGAATCGAGAAACCAAATCGCTGCCATGGAAGCAAGGAAGGAAGGTGGATAACCACGTGCACCGGCGGCAAGGCGCGATTGCGGCGTGAGAACAACTTGGCTTTTCAGTCCTCATGCTCTTCATCCTTGTACTCCAGTGCTCTCCGCAATGCCAGCCAAGAAAAAAACTCTTTTACCAGCATCGCTTCCATTCATAATCTCTGATAACTCGAGTTGTCTTTCGCACTATATTAAGCCAACTGCCAATTCGTTGATGACCGCCATATCCTCGCCACGGAACAGACATTGATTCAATATCCACAAGCAGTCAATGAGCTTAGACCTCGTTGCTGTCTAGCAATGAGCCGGAGATGTTGAATAACAGTTCTCGTATGTTTTTTGTCTCTGGGTAATGTGCTGACTGACGCTCTTGTTTAGAAAGCGTCAGGTTGGGAACGAACTGTAAGAAGCCGTGGAGACTCTCGGAGTCGCGATTAAACACTAGCCAGATTCATGGGCTGCTCAGTGCTTCGTGGCCTTTGACGGGTCGTTGGGAGTGGCATCACCTGCAGGCGACTCGTGATATAAACACCCTCGGGGTGCAGGGTCGCGTTGCGATGGCGTAACCAATGACCGTTGAACGGATTGTCAACTCAGACTGGTTCTGGATATCAGGATTCTCTACTACGGGACATTCCCTTTGTCGTGAGCGGGCCGGACCGTGATGGCACAATAAGGTAGATAGGGTACGTGTGTCCTTGTTATCAATGCGCGCCGAGTTTGAATTGGAATCGTTAGTGCCACTCTGTCAAGGACAAAGAACATTGCGTCAAATTAACCCCCCTTTGTCTTAGCCGACATAAAAGGTCTAACACTCTACCACCGTCTTCTTTCTTTCCTTTCCCCATCCTTCCTTTCCTCACTTGCCATGTTACCCCGTGATTTAACCCGGCTCGTCGACCCCCCTATCGCGAAATCCCCAATTCCTTGGGCTCCCTTCGTATCCGAATTTGATTTGGCGCAGCTAGACAGCCCTGATACTTATGCCTATCATATTCTCATTCTTTCGACCGACCCTCCTCCCGCTCCTGCAGATGTTGACGAAGATGAAGACGGACAGATTCAGATACACTGGCTCTTTGAAGACTTAAAGCGGATATTCTCCGAGACGCGTCATACATTGACAATTACCACTCCCGCGGACGCCGCCGCACTCTACCATGTACTCCAGTATTCCGATCCCAAAATATCGAAGACCATCCTAGAGTCATACGACGTCCTAGAGCTCATCGAGCTCAAACGCATCACCCCATGGAACTTGGAACGTCTCGTGTTTCCCCTCCCATTGCACCGCTTCCCCACTCTACGGATGGTTTCAGTCTCACCTTCTCCGCCCCTCTTCGGCCCTGACTGCACCTCCATTCCCGCGACCCGCTCCGTGTCGTGGGAACACTCGTACCCCGTCGACCCGCGTATCCTCCAAATTGACTCGGTCAGACGCATGAACCTGAATTTATGGCGGCATGTCCTCGGTCGATTCTCTGACGTCGAAATTACACAGAGCCATATCATACATAAGATGGTGGCTACAGATCATTTCGTCTGGGTGCACAACTTGACTGTGCTGTACCTAGCAGATTGTTTGATCGAGCGAGAAGTGCTGCTAGGGATCATTGACAATCTGTTGGTGCTAAAGGAGCTGCGACTGGTCAATTTACTGGTGGAGAATTCCTATAACCAGGACGCGGCTTTGCCCAGTCGCCTAGAGGATTTAACGGATCCGAATGCAAGGACGAGGCTGAAGGTCTTGGAGCTGGTAGGGATGGATAGCCATTATGGCATAGGTCCTATTTTGAAGTACCTCAGCAGGGAGGAATCGGTAATCTTGCCATTTGAATTGGATGGGTTGACTATCCAAAGCTACTCGCAGTATGGCGCCCTTGACTCGGTCCGCATCGTGGAAATTCTCCGTAAAAATGATCGCGCGAGAGAGCTAGGGCTCGGAGAGAAAGAACGTAAGTAAAGTACTGTGCAATTATCATACTCCGAAAACTAATCTTCCTTCTAGTGCAAGCAATCCTGGAAGTCAAGGACGCGATGCCGCCTCCCAAACCTCTCGGAGTGCAGTCCCTCATGTTCGAAGTCAGCAACCTCTATAGCGTGGAAGCCTTTTTGCAACCAGATGGATGGTTGCCTTTCCTTCCCCATCTCACTGATGTGAAGATTGTCGTTTGTGGCCAGGAGGCATATATCTCAGATTCGACGCTGGATTCCATTGCGAAGATTTTGAGTGAACGGAAGGTGCCAGTACGATTGGAAGTGATACCTGATGAGACTGTTCGACGGGCTCCATGACGCGAGTTTATAGTAAGGGTACTGGATGAACGTCGATAAACATTAAATATCTGATTACCGCACCTCTTTCGTGATATATCCGCGTGTGAACATAGTGTATACTTACCATATAACTGACTTTGCTCATATGTAGCGGATATCAGAGGAGTGGCCTCGCCCTCAGTACTCATCAGCCAAACCCAAGCAGTACCACCACGAGCAGGGGTGGATGATCGCGAGGGACTTGTCGAAATATCCAGATCAACAGAAAAACTAAGGGAATATTACCCTTCCGAAGGTCCTCAAGCTTCATTGAACTTATGGTTAAGCTTAGAATCGTGGTTTATGAAACACTTAACTCGTTACTGTATATTTATGAATTTATTTAATTTACTAATTATTTTAAGGTATTTAGAATATTATTCCGGCAGGAGAGTCACGTGATTCACAAGTCCCTCGGAATCAGCCGGGAATCGGGATCCTCCGGTGATCGCCAATCGGACCGTACGCCTCCATCCCCTCTTCCACAATTCAAAACCTTCGTTTCCCTGCCGTATTGAGGCCCTAAAATGAGTATTTGAAGCAATAGAATACGTAACGTAGCAAAATAGAACAAAAATGTTGACCCCTAAGCGAGTTGAACACTTGGCCTTGTGGACATCGAGAATTGGGGTTCAACTCACGTACTGGAATCACACGCTCTACCACTGAGCTAAGGGATCATACGTGATGTCAGCTTCGCATACCATTATATCATGTCCATATTCTGGCGGAGATCAGTCTGGACCTATCCGAGGGCGCACTCCGCAACGCTCCCGACCTTACCTTCCTTTTATCTAACCACCGTGGAGGCTCCGTTGACAATGTGTACACCGAGCACCTTACAGCGCATTGGGGCGCCCTGATAAACATGGCAGTAGCACTGCCTCATGCACTGAGGCCGGAAACGAACTATAAAATAGGCGCTCAGATAACGTCAATTACCGTCATCATCACCCATGGAGGCCATAGGGTTTGCATCCGCCCTCATTTCTTTGGTGGAAGCGACGGTCACAGTCATATCATATCTGAACGACGTCAAAAATGCATCGGCGGAACGTGCCCAGCTCTTGAAGGAGTTAACGTCGCTCAATATTTTCCTGGGGACTCTCAACAGCCTCGTACAAATAGCCACCGAACCTGACACATCGACAGTCGAATGGTTGGCTACCGTACGAGCACTGAACGTTCCCGATGGACCTTTCAGGCAGCTGAGCAGTCTCCTTGAGGATCTGAAGCGGAAACTGGCGCCGGAGGGGCCCCGAACATTTACTGCGAGGTTGGCAGAGAGGATAATGTGGAAATTCAGTAAAGAGGATGTCGAGGATATGTTAAAGAAGGTGGAAAGGGTAAAGTCGCTAGTGATGGTTGCTGTGCAGCAAGACCACATGTGAGTTCTTTCTTGTTATCAGTAATCGTTCTCAATCTAATTCATCAGATCCTTGACGCGAGCCATACACGAAGACGTAGCCCGTGTCGATACAGTAGTCAGGCAAATAGCTAGTTCATCTACTAGGGTCGAGCGCGGCGTTCTTCGACTCGAAGGTGGCATCTCTGGCATTGAGGGATCTATGGAAAAATTACAAGACAACGCCGATCAGAAGCAGAACCGTACGTTTGTCCCGTTGACATCGTCCTAACTACCCTCACAGTTCCATAGAAGAAATATTTCTTCAAATTATCAGCTGGATTTCCCCGTTGAACTTCAGAGCTGTGCAATCCGAAATATATTCTCGACGTGTGGGTGGCACCGGACGGTGGTTTCTCGAGTCCGAAAAGTTTCTTCGTTGGGTTGATGGGACGGAGAGCTGTCTATGGTGTCCGGGCAATCGTATGTCTACATTCAATTCACCTTCGCCGCGTATGTTCTGACATATGTACAATATCTTCAGCCGGTGTAGGGAAGACTGTTCTCGCGTGCGTTTCATAAATTTCAATTGACAATGCTCCATGCTCATTGTTCCTCAGATCTATCACCACAAACCACCTGCAGACGACGGGACTCCTCGTTTTGAACGTGTTCTGTGACTACCGCAGTCAGAAAACGCAGTCCGTGTCCCAGATAATAGCTGCACTATTCAAACAGCTGGTCCAGGAGTTAGGTTATATTTCCGATTTTGTCAAGGCTATCTACGATGATCATCGTCGACTGGACACTATTCCCTCCCTTGAGCAGCTACGAAGCTACCTTTCTCGGGAACTGCAACAGTATGAGCGCGTGTATATCATCGTCGACGCTCTGGACGAATTAAAAGATGAAGATCGCGATCTTCTCGTTAAAATCCTTCGGTCCCTTGAGAATCGTGTATCCCTTCTGGTTACTTCCCGCAACATTACTTCCATAGGATCTCTATTCAAGGACTGTACAGCCCTATCCATCCGCGCGACCGATGAAGACATTGGAGCTTACATAGTTGATAGGCTGTCAAGAGGCCATCTGGCGAGCCACGTCAGTGGTCGTGGTGACCTTCGCGATGATATCATCAACGGCGTTATTGGAGGAGCAAAGGGCATGTAAGGCCAAGTTCATCATCCTAGTCCAGTTCACTCACTGTAACGTCAGGTTCCTCCTAGCTTGTCTTCACATGGATTCCCTTGCCGAAGCCACCAATCGCAGACATCTGCGTAACGCGCTTGCAGAACTTCCTGATACTGTTGCCGACGCATACAATGAGGCATTACGGCGTATTGACAGCCAAGGGAAGCACCGCAAAGAGCTTGCGTACCGCATTCTCTCGTGGATTGCATTTGCGAAGCGTCCTCTGACTGTTTTGGAGCTCCAGCATGCATTCGCCGTTGAGCCGGACGCACAAGAGTTAGATGTAGAGAATATCACTGAAAGCGACGTTTTATGTTCAGTTTGCGCTGGACTCGTAGTCATTGAGCTTGTGACACCCATTGAATCGGACTACTCAGACGACCCTCCGTCGCCCACGTTTTGCTTCGTCCGTTAGTGTTTCACGTCATCCTGTTAAGTGCTCAGTTTCTAATCGTGTCGTAGATTATACAACGCAGGAGTTTCTCGAAGCCAGACAGTCAGATCTTTTCCCTCATATTCAACTCGATATTGCAAGATCATGCTTAAGCTATATGCTCCTGCAAAATGTCCATCTCGACATTCTCGGCTTCGCTTTCAGATCATTCGATATTACACGTCTATTGGTAGATCCCCATTCCGAGCGGAGATATCCTTTTCTCGCGTATGCATTTTGCTACTGGGGCTTGCATTGCATCCAGGTCGAAGACTCCCTACAAAGTGATATCCTTCAGCTCTTGCGCGACCAGCAACGGATTAGTGCTCTTTATGGAGGACCACATATTGTACCTTTTGGACGAGGGATTCAGCCTTTGCATATCACAGCATCTTTCGGCATGCTGCGGACTACCGAGATACTTCTAGCTTCTGGAGCGAATCTTGATTGCGCTGACGCAGAGGAACGTACACCATTGATTTATGCTGCCCGTGCGGCAACGGTGGATATTGTTGCGTGTCTCTTGCGCCACGGTGCTAACACCAGTGTTACGGATCGTTGGGGCCGGACACCATTAATGTGGGCTGTAAGTGCCGTGTCTGAGGATGCGGTTAAGCAGCTACTTCAGTCACACAGCATTAGTGAAGATATCAACGCGGTCAGTAGGGAAGTGACTCCAGAGAGTGCGCTTTCCTTGGCGGTGCGGGGAGGAAGCTTGGGCATGGTCAATCTGCTATTAGGGGTAGACGGGATGACCGTACATCCTGTTGGTAGGACTCGCTCGATACTAGCCGATGTCGCTAGCGTTGACATTGCCCAGTCATTACTTGCACGACCAGATATTCAACCTGACTGGAAGGATGACCGTCTGATGACGCCGCTCTCCTATGCTGCTCAGGAAGGGCGAGCGGGTGTTGTAGCGTTGCTGATACAGCGTGATGATGTCGATGTAAATTCGAAGGATTTCTGTGGGATGACGCCGCTGGCGCATGCGGTTGTTTACAAAAGAGTCGACGTCGTCAAAGTACTGTTAAAGCACAGTGGAGTGGATCCTAATGTCCGTGATGACTTCGGTCGGACGGTATTGGCTCAGCTTATCGTTGCCAGCGATTACTTCCAGGATCCATATCCCTCGTCTTCTTTGGAAGGCGCCCGTGAGGAGATCTCAGCGATGTTGTTGAGGAGAGGCGATGTGGATATCAGTGCACAAGATATGTATGGTACGACGCCGTTGTCATTCGCAGCCCAGAGTGGTCTTCTAGCGATAGTGAAGATGATTTTGGATGTTGAAGATGCCAGTGTCGATATCAAGGACCAGGACGGCAGAGTTCCACTCTCGTATGCAGCACAATATGGTCACCTCGATATTGTCCAGCTTCTATTAGGGCGGAACGGTATGCGCTCAAGCAATGTCAAGGACAACACCAGCCGAACACCGCTTGTCTACGCTGCATCTAATGAGCACCTGGATATCGTGGAAGTTTTATTGCGACGAAATGATGTGGATATCAATCACCAAGATGTCGACGGCATCCCATTTCTTCATTTCGTTGCTCGCCATTGGCTTATAGACGTTTTCGATTTGATCTTGGATGTCTGCGGTGAAAGCTTGGACGTGAACGTTAAGGGTAACGAAGGCAAAACCTTACTTGCGCATGCAACCCAGTATTGCTACAATCATATGGTGCGCCGTTTACTCGACCGGAAGGTCCTGCAGGCCGATATCAAGGATAACAAAGGCTGGACACCTCTATTTTACGCCGTGACAAATCAGGGCATCAGGCATTTTGAAGTGTATCGAAACTCTGGAGACACAGAACCCTCAAGCTTCCCCGTCACTAATCAACTTGATTTCGACAACCGTTGGCCACTGAAAAGTCGACTGGGACCATCATTGCCAGGGTACGAGGTCGACCTACACCTTGGGGTCGTTCGTCTTCTGCTCGGGCGAAGCGACGTGTCTCCCAACGTTATGGATAAGGTTGGCCACGCGCCGATATACTATGCCATCAAGAATAACGATATCAATGTTGTGAAGGTTTTCTTGGAACAAGGTATCGTGGACATGAAAACTGTACTTTCCATTGACATTCCAGACTTTAATGGTGGATACGAGGACGTCAATGTGAAGGACAGCAGTGGCAGGATACTGTTTTCCTATGCAGCGGAGCGAGGAAGTGTCGCCGTGGATCTTCTTCTGGAGCACGCCGACTTGGATATCAATTCACAAGATAATATGGGACGAACACCACTGTCATATGCTGTAGAGAATAAGCGTATACGGACTGTCGAAGCCATTTTGAAAAGAAAGGACGTAAACGTGAATCTCAGCGATGTGAACGGGTTTACGCCTTTGGGTTATGCTGGTTATACTGGGCGGTTGGAGGAGTGGTATTATACGGACCCTGGCAGAATTACACGTATGCTGAGGGTGTACGGGTGCGCTGACAGCACAGAAGTTGACTATCGTAGCGGTGCAGGCACCGGGTCCCCGATTCTTCCCGGATCTTCGCTCTTTTCCGGTACCATCCAGTACAATAATGCCTTACAATTGTCCTCTCTTTACTAGTCCTGTTTTAATCGCGCCCGGCTTGGTAGCACCGTCCGTCGCTTACGTACAATTCTAAATGTAGAAATGAATTCCCATCACTCGGATTCGCTCCTCGCGTCAGTACCGCCACAGTCGTGTCGATTCCTCGCGTATATCCTTGCTTTCTTCTTACTCTCCGGTCATGATATGGATACAACACTATTATGGAAGGACCCTGAAGGACTGCAAACCATCAAAATTGTTGTCGCCAAGCGCATAAAGGCCTGGAAGGATGGCCTTCGTCCTTTCCAAGAGCAGCCCATCGTTTATATCCTCAACGGTGAAGACGTTTTACTCTGTACAGCAACTGGCGACAGAAAATCAGCTCTCTTCACCGTTCCCATGCTTTGCCATCTCGAAGTCAGCCAGTACCCCGAAGAATATCCCTCGTTACCAGCTCGCAAACACCATCAAGGGTGGGACTGGAATTATGGGAGTTTGGGGTATTTTGGACCATTTTTTGCACCGTTTTGGACACAAAACCCTCGACCTTCCACGTCACTGATTTCAACAACCCTTCGCGGATAAAATGTCACACATTCTTACTTTACCATAGCACTGACCTACGCCTCGAGGTCATTCGTCTTCTGCTCGAACGAAGTGATGTGTCTCCCAACGCTTTGGATAATGTTGGCCACGCGCCGATATATTACGCCATCAAGAATAACGATATCAATGTTGTGAAACTTTTCTTGGAACGAGGCATCGTGGACATGAAAACCGTACTTTCAATTGACATTCCCGACTTTGATGGTGGATACGAGGATGTCAATGTAAAGGACAGCAATGGCAGGACACTGTTTTCCTATGCAGTGGAGCGAGGAGGTCTTGCCGCGGTTCTTCTTCAGGAGCGCGCCGGCTTGAATGTCCGATTTCTTTATCATACTCAGCGGATGAATATTTTCGCTGGATCGTGAAATTTTGGTGAAAAAGCGCGGGAATTTTCGAGTCGATCATCTGTTGTTCTGAGGACGGGGTTTACCATTGACTTGCATGCTATTTGGGAAGGGAATTGTTACAGTGACTGGTCAAGCTAGCTACCTAATAATGGGATGAAATTCTGCCGTTTTACCCTTTGATGAGACTCAAGCACACTTTAAGTATCAGTCTTGGGTATACTGCATCCCTTCTGATCGCTCACATCCCTGCAGCCGCTCACTCTCCCCTCCATCTTTCTACTGCTAGAGCGAATCCTGATTGTGTTTATGCAGAGCAACGTACTCCGCTTATTTACGCTGCTCGTGCAACAATCGTGGAAATTGTTGCGTGTCTCTTGTACCATGGTGCCAATACAAGTGTTAAGATCCGTTGGGGTCGAATACCATTGCTGTGGGCTATGACCGCAAGGTCTCAAGCTGTTACTTCGATCACCTAGTATCAGTGAAAATATCAACGAGGCCAATGGAGAAGTGGAGCCAGACAGCGCACTTTCCCCGGCAATGCGGGGAGAAAACTTGGACATGGACAATCTGCGATTGAGGGTAGACGGTGTGACTGTACATTCTGTAGGTAGGACCTGCTCGATATTAGCCAAAGCGTGGACATTGTCCAGTTATTGCTGACACGCCCGGACATTCAACCTGATCGGAAGGATAACCATATGATGACACCTCTCTCATACGCTGCTCAGGAAGGACGAGCGGGCGTTGTCGCGTTGCTGTTACAGCGCGGCGACGTCGATGCATACTCAAAGGATTTCTGCGGGACAACGCCGTTAGCGCATGCGGCTATCTCCAAAACGAAAGAATGGATGCCGTCAAAGTACTGCCAGAGAACAGTCGAGTGGATCCCGATGTTCGTAAAAATTTCGTTCGGACTGTATTAGCTTAGCTTATCGTTGCCAGCTACGTTGATGCAGTGAGGAAGGGTTTTTTATTAGCTTCAGACTGGATACCTAATAATGGAACAAAAGCCAGCTATGGCCCATTCTACCATTTGAGGAGACTCAAGCACACTTTGAGTATCAGCCCCGGCTGTAATGCATCAATAGACGGAGCGAGGAGCGATCTGACATGCCATAATGCTGAACCTGCTTGGTCATCCTGTTACGAGGTATCAGTGGCTAGCGGGTTATCTATTCCGTCTGCGGAGCTTACGGTAAAAGATAGGACAATCAGCTTCTTCATGTACCATCGAAGCCATGAGCCTTCAGATAATGTTTCTCCGGGAAGTGGAACCGTCGTCGGGAACGAATAATCTAAACGTACATAATTTAGACATGTTGGAGAGATTTTTATGATAAACAAAGCATACCGCCGGCTTTCAGTGACGCCCTGAAGACCAGTCACTTTCAAGAGGAAGTCTTGGGAGATTTTGAGAAAGCACTCACCAAAGAGGCCTGATCTTCTCTGCGTGGATGCTGAAATACTTCTTTGAGAAATCCCTTGGTATCACCGTCGAGTTCATGAGTAACTTGTGCAGGCAAATTGCACCGAAGAAGGCCTTTGAGCATCCTTGGCTATTATTACTATTAGTTTCCAATGTAACCGAACCGTTCAAAATGGGCAATTCACCCGTAGACTGGGTTGACCCTCATGACACTGTCGCCCATAGCAACCCAATTCGTCGGTAAGTTGACAGCGCTTTCATATCTGATGTAGCTAGAGCCGGCTGATAACATTTTCAGTATTTTCAACGAGGCAAATATAAGCACACGTACGATAACGAACTTGGCTGCAAGTCATGGTATCTTTCACTTCGTCGAGCATGTCGAGCATCTGGAAGAACGTCTCAGGGATGGGCTTCTCGGTGACCAGAGATCGAGCGCATGTCTTTGCGTCCTCAAGCGTCTTCGGAAGTTCGCATTCACCCATGGCGCTGAAGCAAACTTGTACTAGAGTAACGTTAGGTGGATATTCAAGAGGAAAGAGGAATGATAGCGCACTAATGTTTCCATCCACACGTTGAGAGTAAACACTGCGGTTCTCGTTCTTGGAATCCGTCGAGTTATTATAGATCCCCCAACATTCATCGTACGGAACAGGGAGACCAGGGAGCTTCTGCCCAAGCTCAGGGGTGATGCGGAATTGCAGTGTAGTATAATGAAGCTTTTGGTCGTACGCAATCTTGAGTTGGTCGAGAGGTAACTGATTCCGATCGTATCTATCTGCGAACCCGTACCCTTCACGTCGGAGCCATTTCATGCCGGCAGCAGCAGCACCTGTGCAATCTGAGAGTGAAGAATCGTCAATATATAGAAGCACATTCTCGAAATAGCGAGGTCATACCGACGACGAGGGCAGCTGGAATATTTCTGGTACCTTCAGAAGTACGGACCGTAACTTGATCGATGAACTCGGGACTATTGGCGTTTCGAGAGACACCAGTGACTGTTCCGATAACTTGGCGAATATTCTTGTAATCCCCTCCGAGAACTAGGCGACGCAAAAATGTCTCGACGCCAGCCCGACCAACATAGATCGTCTTTGGAAGGGCACCCCCGTATTCCGCCTCGGGCACCCGAGGATCGTTTCCCCAAAAATGGATGCGCGCATGGCAAGGACCTATTCTACAAATGCCGATCAATCAGAATAATCTTGACGACGGACCAAGAGTGGGCTCACTTGATGCCGGATGCTTTTCCTTGTTCTTCGATATTGGGGAACAGTTTAGCTATAGCCTTGTATCCCGCAGGAAGAATGGCTACATCGCAACGTTTATCGCAAGGGAAAAGAAATACGACGAAATCACAACATACCATGCAATGAATCATACTGCATCACTCGCGAGCGCTTGCTTTGTTGGTTCCATGGGTCCACCCGCGTTGCATCCGGTGTATTCATCCATGCCTCAGGTTCCACGATGACCACGTCGTCAAAGTGGTCATGGCATACTCGAGCTGCCAAGAGACCCCCGATGCTAAGAAAACGGGTCAATGAGGAGCTATATGAATAAGAAGGATGAATACCTTCCGCCACAAATAACAGCTGTTCCCTTGATTTTCTCGCGAGGTAGCCTAAGTCCTAGAGAGTCGATGTCCAGCACGCATGTCTGCTTTGCGAGATGCGAGCGTCGGACAGTGCGTCCAAGGTACAAAGCGGCGCTGTACACAGTGAGTGCTATTCCTAAAATCCACAGAAGAGC
The DNA here is from genome assembly GCA_022818035.1 of Armillaria solidipes. Taxonomy (NCBI): domain Eukaryota; kingdom Fungi; phylum Basidiomycota; class Agaricomycetes; order Agaricales; family Physalacriaceae; genus Armillaria; species Armillaria solidipes. The sequence continues at coordinate 3,234,217 of JAIWYQ010000006.1, read as the reverse complement.
CATGGTTCCTGGGTAATGTGGGAAACAGAAGATGAGCAGATAGTGTTTTTAAGCAGATACAATACCGACCTTGGCCCGTTGACTAAGTGCTGATTGGTGCTTTGTCGTTTATGAAATGTCACTGACTACTGTCATTTCACAAACCACCATGCATTCGCCCCCCGAGAAGATCGCCCATAACCGCCGCGCCCGGCATCAGTCACGGTGGCTGACACTTTACAAAGATACTTGTCCCCATATTCGATGCCAATATACAAGAGATACCGTTCCGTTTGCTTTTTCGTCCCTTGTTGTACGGAGGCCGTTACGGTTAAAAGAGACAAAGATCGCGTTGATGCAAAGTTCGGCACGGATTTGCCGGCTTAGAGTCGCGGTCACATGATCACCAAAACTTCTCCCGAAGCTTGGCCGTACTGGACAGTGGAATTGGCTCACATCTGAAAATCTGACCTTCGAATAACTGCCCTTGGGAGGTGATCATATCATTTTAAACGAATTTCTTCTTCAATTTTCCCAAGTGTCAGCTTTGGCCATTAATAGAAGCTCATCTACAAGTCAATACAATCTACCCCGATGAACACGCTTGCTTTAGACGTTTGGATGGATAGACTACGCAACGGGGTAGAATCGGAGAGAAATGGACCACCCGTCACTGTATCCAAACTGCATCCGTGGGCTTCGGTCTCACCAGTCAGTTAAATCCAAGTTAAATCTGTGTTGCGCATTAGTCCTTTGACCAACCAAAATATGACTGTAAGCGTCCGACCCTGCCACGAGTATTACGAGGCGAAGGGACTAGGAAGATGAAACTTCTTACAAGATCGCTTGTCAGCCCTATAGCCTAAATGGATGATTTACCCTTGACCATCAGCAAAGCGATATGGCAGCGGATCGTACCGGAACGAGGGTGCACCTGAAATAAATATTATTTATAGCTATGTGCCAAGCCTCGTCGGAAAGTTGCTTTATCATCGACTTCTTTCTGTCACTCCAAACGTCCGGATATCACTCGAGCCGTAGCTATCGGGCGTGGAGGCATGGTCAGGATTTTGGGCACACAACACAATTCCGTCAAGTTGGACCTCCAAGGCTCCAGAGCCCCGATTGCGACGTGTCTCTCTGTGGTGGACTTGGAGCGTTATATGACCGACCTCGGTTTGTTTATCTTGTCAGACGCATCAGGAATTACTGCTCGTATGCCATGGACAGGGACACTTACACTGGTGAAAGACTGCATAATATGCCAATTGGAACACTGCCCGTCTTCGCATTCAGCACCGTCAATGTCTCTAGGCAGAAAAATTCCCCTTTTGGAGAGATGAGTATTTCAGTATGCCATACAACACAGAAGGACGATGTTTACACTTACAGCTACCCCAGCTATACCACTGGAAATACGAATTGCAAACGAATTGACGATTTTTTTGCTTTGTAGCCAAGCTCCTCATTGTGCGGTACCAGACATCCATCCTCTGGAAGACACCATTTCATTGCATGGTCCCGAAAGCAAATAATGTAGGACGCAGACCACCTGCCACTGTAGTATCAGGTAGTATCGAGTCGTGATTGACTGTTGGATTACGGGCCGAGTTACCCAGGTTTGATGAAAGTGGTTACGTAATCCAGCGCAGTGAAGATTGCAGGGCTGTCCGTTCCTTAGCCTACCACCAGCTAACCTTTGTCGCTCTTTTTCTCTCCCCACTAACCGCCTTAAATCTTCTCTAACGAACTCCTCACGATTTATTGACATCTGAATACTCGATTCTGTTGCAATCGGACCTTAAAACATTCAACTGCGGCGCTTAGTTCCAACCTTATGCGATGGCCCAGGCCGTTTTCGACGAACATCCTTTGGAACGATATCTTAGAGGTTAGTCGGTGATATATGCGCTTATGTGAAGCTTATTTGACGCTCTATAGATGTAGGAGAGGCTCCAGACCTTATGCCAGGTGGCTTGCCTGACTTTATTGGCCACGACGACTTTGAAGATGCCTCGTATACGGAACAGGACGAAGGAGAATCGGAGCCAAAGAACGAGTTACTAGCGAACTGGTACACAGTGAGCAACTCTGTTGCAATATGGCACATAGCTGTAGTCTGACCGCTATCTAAGCGCGTACAATCCATCCTCTTACGATTCACCTCTACTTCGCGTCCTTTTGTTGAGAGATTCAAGTATGACATTATCTCTTCTTCCTTACTTTCTACTTCGCTTTCGAACTCGCGTCCGACGCGACCCACTTCTGGGACAATACCTGGGGGAACCCTGCACAGTAGGACGTCCAGTGTCGACCATTCATCGCCATCATCAGTTCCGACATCATCACCGCCCGAATACTGGCCTCCGTCGGTTGCCTTGGCTATGGTAGTCATATTCTTCAGCGCAGGATACTATTTCTTAGCGCTTCTGTCAGCCGGAGTGATGTTTCTCACGGTGTACATCCAAACGTTTGATGGGAAAGGCGATGTCTCCCCTGTAATGGACACTCTTAACGATCTTATATCCGCTAATGACGCATGGAACTCGGTTGTACACGAAGTCCTGGCTCTGGTGGAGAAGGATGAGAAATATTCCTCTGTTCCTTCTTCGCCCTTCTCTCCCCTCCGCGTAGCTCTCAGCTCCACCCTTCACACGACTCAAACACAGTCCGACAATGTACGAAACCTTTTTGCTGCACTCACTTCTCCTTCCGAGCTATCCCAGCTCTCAGAGATGTACGCCCCTCCATCACCTCCCCCGAAATCTTTCTTCTTCCCACCCAGACCCATCTCTGAACCATCTTCACGCCGGCTTTCATTAACCTCTCGAGACAGCAAGCGGTCGACATGGAATGGCTCGTATTCCTCATTGGCAGGGGCCGGCAGCCCTACACGCCAGATTCTCAAAAGGAGAGAAAAGCGCCGTTCGGATTTGTCCGCTCTCCTTGGCGTTCCTACTAGCCAAAGCGAGCCTGTCACTCCCATTAGTGCTCTATCCGGGGTACAGGAAGAAGATCACGACACTAGCGACGATGACGACTTATCATTCACTAACCCACCAGAGGGTAGCACCCCATTTGGAATGGCCGCTTTGGATCTACGGAGGAGACGAAAATCTGCGGGGCTTAATGCCCTAGGTATGTCATTTAACCGCAGCTACGTTTCTCCACCGCGTAGTCCGATATCTACATCATCTGCACTCCGTAGTCCGACGGCCAGTGCAACCAAATTCACAGCCATCCAACCTGCACGTCATCCTCTGTCCCTTTCTTCTCTACAAACGCTTCTCCAAGGCACCCTCAGTTCGAAACGGTATGCCTGTGCACATCTACTTGCCCTTCGTTTTGGAGAAGACGACGATGAAGGCTATTGGGAGGACGTGCGATCCGTGATGGAACTCCTGACGAGTACATTCGCAGATACCGCTGCAAGGCTCACAGAAGCCTTGGAAGAAGCCGAAGCGCTCAAATTGCGACTGGAGAACCCCAGTCCGAGCTCGCTACCTTCGCATTCGCGTTCCGTAAGCCTAACAGGACAATCATTCGCCCCCATGCCCAGCCACATGTCGCGTTTTGCCGTTCACGTGGACGCGATTTCATCTGCGCTCAAGGACGCGAGAGAGGATTTGGATCAGTGTGTCAATGCCCTACGCGATGAAGCGTCTCTCTTCTCTCCTTCCCCCCATCCGGCCCTCGAGGCGTACGAGCGCTTACGCCGCGAACTCGGGCTCGCCCTACGCGAGTGCGAACGCGGCAGAGAGCGACTCCTCGACATCATCTCACCCCCACGCCTAGATGATGATCTCGATCCCGATGCAGATCCTTTTAGTGGTGATAGTGGTGGTATCCCAGATGATCTCCCCGGACTCGCGAGTGATGATTCCGATAAGCCTGATTCCTCCGCGTCCCCTGCAGAATACGGTGATATCACAGTGGATCATCGCGCGGCCATCACGGAGGAGCGGTTACCGCCTCCGGGGATCGAGCAGGTGTTTGAGAGCGAGGAGGGGGCGGGGATGCTGTTTCATAGGGAAAAGTCAAAGCTGAGCAGGGAGGAGAGGATCAAGCTGGTGAAGCAGAGGAGGGAACGTGGAGAGACGGCGCTGGTTCCGCGTGAGTCTGATGATGGAGGGCTGAAGGTGGAGAAATGGGGCCCGGGGGGCGAGGTGGTGCAGGAGCTGAAGGATGTTATCTGGAAAGTGGGAGAAAAGCGTCGGAGACTGTTTAATGTTCCTTCTACCGTTACGCCGCCTCTCTTTGACAGCGTTAACGTTATTTGATCTCGATCTTCTATCTCTTCGTATTGCATATCCACTAGGTTTTCGTTGCTTGGTTTTTCTGGAGTACATTATTATATCCCGCATATTTCGCTATCGACATGCATTCACTCTGTTAATCATTTGTATCCTTATTCATCAATACAGCACGCTTTTGAGCTTTGATTCTACGATGTGCATGAGAATCACCTTCTGTTTGGAAACAGAGCCTGTCATTTTGAATCTAGCGACCCATGGATGATTTAAATCCCCGGCTCGGCAACCTTGACATGTTTGCCTACGGCCACTGGCTCCCTGAAGTTCTCTCCCAGTCAGTCGCTGGCTCGCCATGATTTGGCTAATCGACCTCGAAGGGAATGCAACCTGGACGCGCCTAGGCACTTGGTGGAAGAATTGAAGAAGTGGGTCGTGCTTTACATTCTGGTCTCGGGGTATTAACGAAGGCAGTGTGGCTGCTGGCAGAGCGGCGAGGATGAAAAGATAGTTACCCATACTTGTTATGCCCCTTGCACAGCGTCTTCAATGATTGTCTAACGACGGCTCTATATGAAGGAAGGAAATCAAGAAAGGAACAGCCACTGTAGAAAATAATGAATAACCCGAAACCTCCGGCTAAAGCAACTCTCGTACGACAGGCAAACTGACACCATTTTCTTCCTTTTCTTCTTGTTTTCTTCCTGCCGCCATGTCCAAGTCCGACCTCAACCCAAGGACGACACACTACGAATTCTTTGGCCCGCCCGGCGCGTTGTTCATCATTCTCCTCCTTCCCCTCACCACCTATGCTCTCTACTTTGGCTGCTCCGAAGAAACTGGGGGCTGCCCACCAGCATGGACTGCTGATCGTGTCAGTCTCGCTGTATCAAGTCTAGAATGGTGGAAAGGTCTTTGGGATACCGAAGCCGCCTGCATTTACGTCGCGTGGTACGCGTTTTGCGTCGTCGCATGGGTCAAACTGCCCAGCGATCAGATCGAGGGAGTAGCTTTACGCACGGGGGAGAAGATAAAATATAAAATCAATGGTACGAGTGATTAAAATGGGGTCACTCACCTCTAACGTATGTTGTACAGGCTTTTCGACTTTCCTTCTGGCGCTGGGCATTGCAATCGGCATTATATATCAGAATGGTCCTGAAGGGTTCACCTTTATCTACGACAAATGGGTTGGCTTCGTCACTTCGTCTTACCTGATGGTGTTTATTCTAGCCCTTTATGCATATGTCATGTCTTTCCGCCCAGGCAAGCTTTTGGCATTGGGTGGAAATTCGGGCAACTTTATTTACGATGTGTGTCTGCTTCCGCTTTTGGGATCTCAAACAAGCTCTAACCAGCATGTTTAGTTCTTCATTGGCCGTGAACTCAATCCTACTATTGGCTCATTTGACATCAAATCTTTCAACGAGCTCCGCCCCGGACTCATACTGTGGACCATGGTTGATATCAGCATGGTGTGTGAGCAAGCTGTCCGGAGGGGAGGGTTTGGCAACGTCACAGACTCTATGTGGCTCGTCCTTCTTTTCCAAGGCGGGTATGTTGCCGATTCTTTGTATAATGAGGTGCGTTTCAAGACACATCTGTCGAACGCGTAGTACTTACAAGGCGCGAAGCCTGCCGTTTTTACGACTATGGATATCATCTCCGACGGTTTTGGGTTCATGCTTTCGGTCCCCATTGCGTGGGAACCATTCGCTTACTCCCTTCAAGCAAGATATCTTGTGTTCAAGCCGGTTGTGCTTGGTCCCTTTTGGACAGTCGTTGTCTTCCTAGTGAACGCAATCGGCTACTACATCTTCCGAGCAGCCAACAGTGAGAAGAATAACTTCCGTAACGGAAGGAACCCGAAAAGTACGACCGCCCCCTCTGATGCTTTGTCTGGTATTTGACAAACGATGACTTAGATCTCAAATATTTTACGACTGCCTCCGGTTCAAAATTACTCACTTCTGGATGGTGGGGTCGCTCCCGACATCCTAACTATTTGTGAGTGCATGTTGGCCTCTCGAGACGCGCGTTCTCACTCCTCATAGTGGCGACCTCCTCATGGCCTTGGCCTGGTCGCTCCCTACAGGGTTCAACACGCCTATCACATACTTCTATGTTTCGTATTTCCTGATCTTGTTGATCCACCGTCAATTGCGGGACGATGAGAACTGCAAGAGAAAGTGCGACCGATCTCCGCTCAATTTTGAGAGCAAGAAGACTGATCTGATTTTAGATACGGAGAAGACTGGGAAACATATAAGAAAATGGTTCCCTATCGCATCATACCGTACGTATACTAGCAGATTTGATGCGCCGGATAACATCCTCCTGGAGTCCTGGACAGAGATATCCACACGGACTCCTTGGAGGTAGTGGCTAAGAAGCTCGTCATCGGAAGTAGATACTATTCCGTTGGTGGTAATTAGGATAAAAATGGGGACGGCGCGTTGGTGAACTGCGTTGCTGGTGTCGCAACGTCAAATCCATGTGTAGTACAGCACACTTGCTTTTTTGACTGCGAAATAATGAAGTCAGCAAAGACTGCATGAAAATCGAGGAAATACCATTCGTACCATTTGGAGACCACAGTACTTGAAGCACCATTCATAAACAAAACCCAACCGTAGCAAAGTTACAGAAAAATAGTACTTAACGATCGATCGAAACCTTAAAGGCGGCAAGTACAACGACAGTGAGAAGAGAAGATAGAGATCATTGTAGAGGAAATACAACAGGCAGAAGACGCCAAATCCATATCTATCGAGGGCCACTCATAAGCAAAACTCAAACATAGGAGGGATACAAAATAATAACGATCAATCTAAACCAAGGACAGCAAGTACGAGGACAGCGAGAAGAATATAGATCACGATAGGAAGCATTGAGGAAGAAATATAACAGGCAGAAGACGCAAAATCCACGAATGCAGAGATCACTTCGAATCCACGTCGTCTGGATGGTTAAACCACTGTCCAAAGTCTCGTTCAAAATTGATGTCCCCGTCGGGTCGCAGGAAGGAGGGATCAAATTCGTCCAACGAGTTGGCCACGCTTTGTATGAACTCGGGCGTGAAAAGCGCTGCTGGCATGTCCGGGCCCGTGGAGGGTGGAGCCGATGCACCGTTCGAAGAAGGTGGGTTGCCCAGGAGCTGTGAGGGAGACGGTGGAGCGAATGCACCGTTCGACGAAGGTGGATTGCCCCGTATCTGTGGGGAAGTTCGCCTCGCAGATCGCTGCCGATGCGCCTCGACAAGACGCCTCTATATTCGCGAATCTGAAATCTACTCAAGAAGAGGACGAAAATTGAAGACGCACCTTCTCATCGAATGTCATTGCAGCGGGCTCTTTGCCGTCCATACCAAGTTCCTGTTTCAGCTGACCCACCATGTTGGGTGGGATGCGCATAATCTCTGAGAGGAAACTCTGCTCTTGAATGTGTCGTTGGTCTGTCCCGGGAACCATCGGACCCATGGGCTGGCGAGGCGGGGGAGGCCTACTAGATAGTCGGGTTAGCGTTTGGTTGACGAAAACACTATGCTGGTGGTAACTGACCCACCGTTGGGCCCGCGTGGAGAGGCTGGGCTCTGGTTCTGCCCATCCTTTTCTCTTTCTTTTTCGAACCTGGACTGATACGACGGCATTGGCATGTTGGGCGTCTGTAGATAAGAAGTGATTGTATGTTGGTGTTGACCCATCTGATCATCTTGCTCGTCAAAACAAGAGTTACCCGGTATTGCGCTGAGGACTGAGGTTGGCAATGAACGACAAGGTTTCTAGTAAATAAAAAGAAAATAGAAGAAGAGAAATTTTGACAAGACCTACCAGCACGGTCTTAAATGATTTTTGAGTGCCATGGTCAAAGAGAATGGAAATCAACTTTGCTGAGGTAAGAACCCACCTTCCGCTGCAATTTAATTACCAGCCCAACGTTCCATCCAGAAATAAATTTATAGAAAGATAGAGAACTCGAAACAGTATATGCAGCAAGACTATAGAAAAACAGAGATCGAGGGAAACTCAGGCTGTAACTAGATGCTTATTCTATGCGCGAGTCGTAATCATACGTCACACGCTACTCAATAACATATCGACAGGGACAGCGAGCACGACGACGATGTGGGGGTGGGATGACAGCCGGGTTAGAAAACATTAGGGAGAAAGAGAGAAAGTATAACGTGACGGCGGCGAGGGGAAACGGATGGGTGGGGGTAGGCGACTCTCAGGCTGAGAACTATAAGAAAGTGCGTCCGCTCTGTTAACGAGGACGGACGAAAATCGAAGAAACAGGGATCACGTCGAAATACAGTCGAATCTGGTGGCCCACCTTAGCCTCCACCTCACCCGCTTTGTCCAATGTCCAAGTCGGGTGTGAAAGCATCGCTGACATAGTATCGACGACGTGCGATGCCAGTAGCCCGATGAGCCTCTCATCGGACCATACGAATAAAACTCCCTAAATTCGTAAGAAGTTGTTAGACAGCAATCCCAATGCTCAAACTCACTGTATATTTCATCTCTAGTCGAAATGAGGTTGAGCAAGTCTGGCAGGTTCTTCAGACGGGCTCGGAAGGATTGTCGGCATGACAGTGAAAGGCGTGGTAATGTGATATGAACCGACTGTATCTCGGCTACGGCTGCATTGGGTGGATAATATCGAGATGTAATCATATCAGCAATGTCGTCGACTTCCTTCACGTCTGTGAAGTGGTTCACGGTGCGATACTCTGCTTTCAGAGACCGCAGTTCAGGAAGGACGCCAGTCTTATCCCTCGTAGAGAGCAGAGCCCGGAAGAACAGTGCCGCTGTGGCCGGACGAGGTAGCATAATGTCCAAATCCATGAGCCTAAACGCCATGTCAAACATTCTTGCGAAATCGGTGACGCTGGTGCGGACTGCCAGTTTCAGCTTTTTTATGGGGTAACCAGAATGTTCCAAGAAATTGTGAAAGATATCTTCCGCCTTCTGATCACCTTTTTCCGCTCGATAGTTCGAAGTGAGTGCCTTGATGGAAAGTTCTTCCAAGGAAGGGAAATTGAAGGACCAGAACCGTGACAACGCTAGGTCGGTGACATGGACACATCGCAAAGATGGACACGTAATAATATCTCCCGACTTCCTTGGCTTCCAACCATCGGTGTAGTCATCAATGTCTTGATAGTCCAGTGTCAGGACTTGCAGGTTGGGAGTCATGGAGAGCACCACACTGAGGTTATCACGTTCAATGGCATCTTTTATGTCGAGGCTGATTATCTGGGTCCAAGGAAGGGCCAACTTCTGGACAGATATGCTGCCATACAGAACAAGCGCTCGTAACTGAGGCGCATCCTCAAAAGCGTCAAAACGTGGACCACTCCGCGACAAATAATGACCGCCAAGCTCCAGCCACTCAAGCCTGGGCAGCCGGCCTCGAATCTGCGCGTAGATCTCTATGTTGCTCTTGCTGAGCTCGATGCTCGCGTTTTTCCATCGTTGACTTGTGCTAAGCGCGCGCCTAGCGAAAGCATCCTCCTCTGTATCGATATCAAAATTTGAGTGGCAGTAAATGCTCAAACTAGCCTCGCGTGAACGGTCCAGCACAGTTTGTAACAAGGGCATCAGGCCTTTGTTTCTGAAGCCCAAGAGACGGAAACGAGTCCAAAGAGACGGACTTGACAACACCGTGGTCCTCCATAAACGACAAACTGCGCTTATCCTTGAAAGCCAAGCATTGAGTTCTCTTAGGCTATAGTGAAAGTCGTCGTGGGGTGTAGCGATTGTCCAATGGAAGATCTCGGTGAGGATTTCTGGGGGGCATCTGTGGGAGGGGGACCTGAGAGCTGCGTGGCTCTCGAAAACGCTCTGGAGGCGATTCTTTTCGTTCTGCGCTCTCGTTAGAGCAGATTCGATGCGCCGGATAACATCGTCCTGGGCAGAGATATCCATCCGGACTCCTTGTAGGTAGTGGCTAAGGAGGTCGTCATCAGAAGCAGATACTCTTCCGTTGGTGGTGATCAAGATAAAAAATGGGGACGGCGTGCTGGTAAATCGCGTTGCTGGAGTCGCAACGTCAAACCCACATGCGGGACAGCACACTTTTTGCATTTCTGACTGAGGGATAATAAAGTCAGCAAAGACCATACGCGATTTTCGAGGAGATATTATTCGTACCATTCGGAGAGCCCACAATACTGTACAGACTTTTGCTGTTGGTGGTTGTGAACTCGGTTTTGTTCGTGGTGGCAGAACTTGGGCAGAGCACGGTTTCATTTGTGGCGGCACGGCTATTCCCGAAAAAACCACAGAATGTCTTGGTTCCGTCACGCCCGGATCTATTGTCGTCTGTCGTCTGGAAAACCAAAATATTCACATAGCCGACAACCTTTGATGCGTGGATCCACGCAAGCGGCCGGAGAAGCCATTGCGATCGAAAATGCCTTCTGTCTGATTTCACATATGCATTCTCTCTCCTTTAACCTTTACCGAGATCTCGAGTTTCAAACTTCGTGTTCGGGTGTTCTGTGCTGTAGCCTTGTTCATCAATGCAGCACACCTTTGAGCTTGAATTGACTTAGTGCCATTCATAAGCAAAACTCAGACACAGGAGGGATACAACGATCGATCGAAACTAAGGACAGCAAGTAAGTACAACGACAGCGAGAAAAATATAGATCACAATAGAAAGCATTGTAGAACAAATGCAACAGGCAGAAGACGCCAATTCCACGAATGCAGAGATCACTTCAAATCCAGCGACCTACCCACGTCGTCTGGATGGTTAAACCACTGTCCAAAGTCCCGCTCAAAATTGATGTCCCCATCGGGCCGCAGGAAGGACGGATCAAACTCGTCCAACGAGTTGGCCACGCTTTGTATGAACTCGGGCGTGAAAAGCGCTGCTGACGTATCCGGCCCCGCGGAGGATGCGCCGTTCGACGAAGGTGAGAAGTGCCCTGACAAGCAACCGCGGTTCAAAGCTCCACATATCGGGCAACATTTAACGGGCGGCAGGTGGGTTGAAGGATCGAACTTTTCCATCGTATTGGCCACACTTCGTATGAATTCGAACGTGAAAGGCGGTTCTGATATATCCGGAGGCGCTGGGGGCGGACCGTTCGACGACGATGGATTGCCCCGGGCCCGTTTACGGTGCTAAGTATATTCACGAATCTGAAATCTGCCCAAGAACAGGAACGAAAATCGGGGACGTACCCTTTCATCGGATGCCATTGCAGTGTTCGACGACGACGACGGCAAATTGCCCTGGGTCCGCTGTCGATGCACCTCGACAAGACGCCGCTAAGTATATCCACGAATCTGAAATCTGCTCAAGACGAGGATCGAAATTGAAGACGCACCTTTTCATCGAATGTCATTGCAGTAGGCTCTTTACCGTCCAAGCCAAGTTCCTGCTTCAGCTAAGCCACGAGATTGGGTGGGATGCGCATAATTTCTGAGAGGAAACTCTGCTCTTGAATGTGTCGTTGGTCTGTCCCGGGACCCATCGGACCCATGGGCTGGCGACTCGGAGGCATACTAGACAGTCGGGTCAGTGGTTAGTCGACGGAGACACTACGCTGTCGGTAACTAACCCACTGTTGGAATGTAGCCGGGTTGATCGCCTCCCATTCTGCCCGTCTTGTTCCAACACAGACTGGTACGACGGCCTTTGCATGTTGGGCGTCTATAGATAAGAAACGGTTGTATGTCGGTGTTGACCAATCTGATCATCTTGTTCGTCAAAACAAAAGGTACCCCGGAGTAAAGTTGCGCTAAGGACTGGTACTGAGGCCGGGTCGGTCTGAATTACAAAGTTTCCAGTAAATAGAAAGAAATTGAAAGTTTGACAAAACCTACCAGCACGACCTAAAATGATTTTCGAATGTCAAGGTCAAAGAGAATGGAAATCAATCCTGCTGAGGTAAGAACCTACCTTCCGCCGCAATTTAATTACCGACCAACACCAACGTTCCATCCAGAAACTAATTTATAGAGAGATAGAGAACTCAAAACAGTACATGCAGCAAGACTATATAGAAAAACAGAGATCGAGGGAAACTGTAACTAAATACTTATTCGATGCGCGAGTCGTAATCATACGTCACACGCGACTAAATAACATATCGACAGGGACAGCGAGCACGACGACGATGTGGGGGATGGGGATGACAGCGGGGTTAGAAAACATTAGGGAGAAAGAGAGAAAGTCTAACGTGACGGCGGCGAGGGGAATAGATGACTGGGGAGTAGGCGAGGTATCACTGCATGCAAAAAATGGCAGCTTTTGATGATAAATAAAAGCAGATACGATAGAAAGCCCACAGGAACGGAGAATCCACACAAAAGAAAAAGAAAAACCAAACATTAGACGGGATCACTTCAAATCTAGTGCCCCGCCCACGTCGTCTGGATGGTTAAACCACTGTCCAAAGTCTCGTTCAAAATTGATATCGCCGTCGGGCCGCAGGAAGGACGGATCAAACTCGTCCAATGAGTTGGCCACGCTTTGTATGAAATCGGGCGTGAAAAGCGCTGCTGACATGTCCGGCCCCGCGGAGGATGGAGCCGATGCACCGTTCGAAGGAGGTGGGTTGCCCAGGAGCTGTGAGGGAGACGGCGCGGTCTGGGCAGTCTGGGCGGGGTTCGGCGCAGGAGTCGGCGGGGCTGTGGCGGCCGAATTAGGCGTCCGTGAGGGTCCAGGCGGAGCATGTGGTGATCCATCAGGCTTGCCACCGTCCTTCTGCCCGCCCTGATCCTTGTTCATCCCTGGCGATGGCGGCGGCATCATACTCATCGGTTTCTGCTGCATCCTGTTATTAGGACCAGGGGCAGGGTTAAACTGTGGGCCCGGCCCAGGTGGCGGTGGCCCCTGCTGTCCTTGTGAGAAATTGGGGTCCGAAGCAGGCGAACCGGTGTTGCCAGGCATGCCGCGGTGCATCTGGTGTAGTTGCGTTCGATAGGGGTTCTGCCCGTCGCGGTTGGGCATGTTGGGCATCTAATGTCGTGTACCATTAGTCTGCGTAAAAAAGGGCAACAAATTTCGAAACGCACTGGTTGCATGTGAGCATTCATCATTCCTTGTCCCGGTAAAGCGCTCATTGCAGGGCTCATTGAGCCCATGGGCCCACCACTCATCTGACTCATTGTCATTGTCATCGGATTAGGCGCCATTTGAGGCATTCCTGGTTGGAAACCGCCATTCATTTGTTGCCTCATCATGTTATTCATCATCTGTGGCTGCCCTTGCTGTGGGGGTGGGCCACCAGGTCCAACTCCCAGAGGTGATGGCTGAGGCTGGGGATGCTGTCCATGTGGGGGATACGGTAATGACGGTTGTCCCACAGGCGACCGTCGAGGACGTTTACGATCTGGAGGCGACGATTCTGTCCGTTGTTGTTCCGGCTAATGAAAATTCATATCTGTAAAATGAGCGTGGAGAAAATGCGCACCTCTTCACCCGGAGATGTGCTGTTTCTCTTCGATGGTCTTGGTCCAGGAGGCTGCGGTGCTACATTCCGTTGGTTTGGCGGTTGCATCATGGGATTTGACGGCCCGGGGGTCGGGTTAGGTTTCTGATTCCGAGCTGAACGCTGTCGATGGGCATCGACAAGACGCCGCTATATTCATTAAATTAAATTAAACCTGAATTCTTTTCAAGAATATAGACAAAAATTGAGACTCACCTTTTCATCGAATGTCATTGCAGTAGGCTCTTTACCGTCCATACCAAGTTCCTGTTTCAGCTGACCCACCATGTTGGGTGGTATGCGCATAATCTCTGTGAGATAACTCTGTTCTTGAACATGTCGTTGGTCTGTACCGGGACCCATCGGACCCATGGGCTGGCGAGGCATCATAGAGGGACTGGGATTCGTCATCATGCCACCTTGGCCAGGCGTATTAGTCCGACTAGGTGGTCGGGCTAGCGGTTGGTACGACGAAGACGCTATTGGGCCCTGCTGTTGGCCTGGATTCATCTGGGGTCCATTCGGAGGAAGCATGCCTCGATTTGGAGGCATATGTGGGGAAGGGCCCATCTGGCCTATCGGTGGTTGGGCGTGTGGCGGTGGCTGCTGACCTTGAGGTGGCTGCTGAAGCGGTTGACCTTGGGGACCTGTGTGTGGAGAATGTGAATGGCTCAGCGTGGGCGACTGAAAAGGCGGCATCCCGTTTGCGGGTCGTTGCTGAGGTCCGCCTGGTCGCTGGTGGCCCGGTAGCATCTGCTGATAGTTTGGGGGTTGCGCCGTAGGCACTCCCGGCGGTTGCTGCTGACCTGGTGGTCCCGGAAGTCCGTTCATGGGAGCGCCAGGCATCGGAAAAGGCCCTGGGCCTGTCTGCATGTGTCCCTGGGGCATGGGGGCAGCGTTGACGCCGTTGGGCATAGTACCATTAGGCATAAATTGTCGTCCTGGCTGCATTCCATTCATCCCTCGGACCATAGGCTGCTGTTGCATGGGTGGCTGAGGGTTCATCGAAGGCGGCGGTTGCGGCGGCTGTGGCGGTCGCGGCATCGCCTGTCGGTTCGCAGCCTGCTGAGATTGATGCTGTAGGACAGCAAAAAGCGACATGGGAATCAGAACAAGCTGGAGCGGCCAGAAAACGCACCTGTGTGTATATCATCGCATCTTCTGTCCCATGCCCATTCGCCTTCGCCGTGAATAGCACCCAAAACACACTCCACCACCTAGAAAACCAAGAAAAAGTGAGATCCCGTCGCTACGGCCGAGGAATCGTGGCGCACTCGAATAGCAGGCCCTGTCTGGCATTGATCGGAGGCTGGGATTCCGGTGGTATCTCTGCCTCGGCGAGCAGCTCCCTGGCCGTTTTTCGGAAACCTCGCTTGTAGCAGTAGTCGTAGATGTAGATATTGAACCTGGAAAAAGGGTAGTCAGCGGTTGAAGGGGACGAAGCCATATATGGCAGACTGCCAACGAACATCTTGTCGCCCTCCCAGGACAACTGGGCCGGCGACGACTGGTCGAGCGGCGGGGGTACGGACTGTGCTGAGCCCGGTGGCGGAACAGAGGACATCGATGTCGAAGGACAAGAAGCAGCCGACTCAGTCAAGGTCTGGACAGACGCGTGGGTCAGTTTTATGGAGCAAATTAGGTTCCGGAGCCAGATATCGGGCGCGTAAAAGGGGGAATCAGGACCAATTCAGTAGAAAACGTCGTTTCTAGCCGAAATTTGGGGGAAATTATCGGGGTGGTTGTACAGGTGGGAGGGATAATACACAGCGATGGGAAGAAGACAAGGGAGTCCGAGGACTCTGATAGCCATTCCCGACGTGAGGCCCCAAAACCAGGCGCCGATCCAAATAAGCGCCATTTGCCGAAACCTATGAAATTCATCCCACCTTGACACGAATCTCAGATTAGCATTATCAGCACCTACTGTGTGTATCATACTGTAATAATATACTCAATTCGTCTTCTTCTATCTTTCTCAGTGTCGTCGCACTACCGCTATCTGAAAATCCCATCCAGCAAGTATATACTTCACCTCGAACAACCGGCGTATCTCCCTCCATCCACTGATGTTATTCGCTTCTTCAGCTTCCCTCAAGTCGGTAACGACATAAATGAAGTCAGCTGGTGACAAGAGTGATCGAAGGAGCGACCCAATCAAGAATGCGATGAGTGCAATGATGATGAGCGTCGACAAAGGATACTGTCTCGGCACACCCTCCCTACGGCACATTAACACTGTACTCGCATCGATATCAGCCAAGCCCCCAGGGAGCTTCCGCACTGATCCACTCCCCGAACTTCCTACCGTCACTGCCGGCATGCCACTCGTCCCATTCGCAGTGAATCGTGTGAGCGGATTCGGGTACGACTGCAGAAATCCGAGCAGTCCACCCACCGGCGTCTGAGGCGCATGAGCCGTCGCAGGAGGATCAGCTGTCTGCTTCATGTGCGATCAGAAAATCATCCAACAAAGGCAACGTCGCCATCGCTCACCGCTTTCGGCCCATCGTCGTTACCCTCTGCGCTTGATCCACGCTCGTCATCTTCCTGCAAATCCTCACCTTCATCACTCTTCAAGTTCGAAACAGAAGCAGGGTCCAACAGGCTGAAATCAAGGGCTATGGGCGTGAGCAATTCAACCGGCAGCGGCTCCATTTCACTAGTGGACCTGAGTATAACAACATCACATCAATAAACCAACCCAAATAGAAATGAGCAACACGATCAAACCTTGAGAGTAATCCCATCTTCGACACTCTGTCGTCTGATAATTCATCGCGTCCAAGCGTCGTCAATGACTCTTTCTCACCAACAACGACAACCATAGTCTCCGAATCATTAGCCGAAACAGTTACCCCCTTCTTCCCAGCCTCCAGGGGTCGCACTTCAACATCAACGATTGCCCCGCACTCCTCCATGTCAATCAACCACTGCGGTTTAGGTGGTGCGCTCTGTGTTTCTCCCGTCAGTGGGTCTTTGACGGTCGAAATCTGGTACTGCGCAGTAGGCAACGTCAGCCTCAATAAGTGTCTAGTCGGGCTTCCAGCATTCATACCCGACGAATGCAGCGGGGATAAGGGTATAGTATGGATCGTATAAGCCAGCGGCAAGACGCATCGCCTCGCGTCATCGGGTAACTGAAGATTAATAAGACCAGGCTGTCCTTGCGAACCCCGTTCACGCGTTCTCGATTTCAGCACAACCGTGTATCCGTCCGGATACAGCTTGGAATCCACAACCAATTCACCAACTAGCAGGTCCGTAGTTTGGCGCACCTCTCCCTTAATAGTAAACGCCGATGACGATCGGCCACGCAGCGAGAACTCGCCAGAAAAGGATGTATTGGACACGCTACGCTGGCGGGATGTCGGTGACTCCGATGGAGACGCCATCGGCGTTAACGGTGACGAAGACGCCGACGAGGGTGGAGGTAGCCCTGAAATAGTTGACGCACTGCTTTGCAATGTTTCCGATATCGATGGTGGCATCCCATCGTTTGGCGGGAGTCTACTAGAACGAGGTGTTGACTGTGTGTCAGGACTGCGTGATGATCGCGTCGCAGTGGGAGACAACGGAGAGGGAAAACTGATGAGAATTGTACTCGCATAGACGCGTGTATCATGCTTGTAGCTTGTCCCAACAAGTGTTCGGATGTCGTCTCGCCGTTTGAGCTTCCAGGAAAGGTCCCCAACTTGTGCTTCGTCCTTCTTCTCAGCCAACACGAACCCAGGCGCGGGTAACCGGGTTATAGGAAGCGGTGAGATGCTCTTCACAAATGCCTCCACGCCTAATATCGCCCGAGGGAGAGCCGCGTTTATCATTGAGTTGACGGCAGTAGGAAGAGACCCTGCGTAGTCAACAGCAACCAGCCTCGTGCACCACGACGACGGCACAGCATAGTTTTCCTTTGTGTAAGGATCCAGCGTCTCCAGTATCCAGGCGTCAATGAACACCCGTCCGATAGGTAAAATGTATGGATTGTACTTTCCCGCAGAAAACGACGACACGGATTCGGGGCTGAACGATACGGAGACGCAATAGATAGCGCTACGCAAATTGCTTGATGATTGCTCTGCCACATCTCCCGTGTCGCTTCTCGACAATGAGGGAGATGCATGTGCTCGAGCCATGACGCTTGCCAAATACATTCCGCGATCTCGAAATGGGAACGCACTCCTCGACACCATGAAGCACGTCCGGCAATCGGCACCATATGATTCCAACATTATGGCAGAATCGAATCGTTCGTCCCACTTCTTCCGACAATCGTATTCAGTCACGATGGATGCGAGCTCCTCTGCTGACACGCCTTCGATCACCTTCTCGCCCATATGAATGGGGATACTCGGAGATATCTCGGGGCATATCTTGCGCCGGATCGTCATTCCTTTATCGTTGACTGAGATCCAAGCTTGCGAGTTGATACAGGAATGGGTTTCTTGAGTCCAAGCCAGGGCATCTAGAGCATATTGCATAGGAGATTTGGTAGCAGATGGTATACTGCCAAGGTCTGCGGTCGAGATCATTGAAGAGGCTGATTGAGGTGCCGAAGACGACGTCTGATCAGACGAGAACGTGAAGAAGCGTACGAGCGGGCTAGATATTTGAGGAGCAGAAGGCCACCCAGACGATGGTGCACTCGTCACGCTCGTGCTAGACTCTGCGGGAGTAGACGCGCCCTCCGAATCAGCATCCCATTCTGCCCGACGCTTGCGAATGACTCCAACGACAGGAGGTTGATCCAGAGGTATTCGCACAGGTTTGATGCGTTTTCGCTTTGACAGAAACTTTATCTCCTGTTCGGGGATCTCCTCAACGTCGACGTTCACCTTTGCTCCGTTCACCATAACAACCCCCTTTTCCTTCCCAGGACCACGTCGAACAATAGCTAATAAACGCTCATCGTCGACGAAAACGGCGTCATGAATGATGGTCAACCACAATCCACCACCTTCTTCAGATAACCGGTGTCTTCGAAGACATGAAATTGACTGTGGTGGCGGATCGATCACAATATCCAACGAAGATGCCCACGTATCAATGTCGCATCTGAGTTCACATTCAATGATGGGCAATGTCTGCAAACTCAGACTATTTGATGCCGTATCACCACTTGTATCATTCGATCGACTGGAAGAAACTTCATATTCGATTCTGAAATTCATTCGTTCGTGATCGTAGCGGATTTCATTGGCCTTCGCCCCAGCTAATCGCGTCATCACAGGCGGACCACCGCATTTGATGGTGAATTCGCCGATACCTGCTAAGGCATTCATCATCTGTGTGGGTATTGACGTCTTATTCGTCCAACCCTTGGGATCTGACTGTTCAAGTAGGGTGACGAGGGTTGTTGTTGGTGAGAGCATCTCGATCGCCCAACCCTGCAGATCCACTTGAGTGCGGATGACGTTAGGCTCTGCAGGCGGGATGACGGGGAAGAGGTGTGGATCTTCCGCAGAAAAGGCGAATACGTGGATGGTGGTAGGGGATTTATAGACAGTCTTGAGCACAACAGAATCTCGACCACTGAAATGGGCTGTAAGGTTAAGCCCCAATATACCAGCTAAAATACCTACTTTACTGGCCAAGCAGGTTTCGTTTTCAGATGCCAAAGTTCGGTAAGGTCGTTGACGTCCTCCAATAGCACGGCGTCTTCATGCTGCTTGTCCCAGTAATTTCGGGCACCCGGTGTCACGATAGCACCATAGAGATCCCAAAGCCCAACACCGACGAAAGTTGCTTCGGCTCGATATACTACAAGAGTTGGATCAATGGAATCCAATTGAGTAATCGTAACTCCACGAGCCTCCGTATCTTCATTGACGGGTGTTAGTTCGAGACTTGGAAGGTGAAGCGATTGACTCACTTCGTTTCCACTTGGCCTCTGGTTCCTGCAATAGGGAGGAGAAATAGATATAGTTCCTCTTGACGCGAGACAAGATAGACTTTTCAGCGGCTGGAGAGCGTTCCGTGTGGGGGCGAGTAGTCACAGGGGCAGATGAAGTGGAGGCGACGCTAGTAGCACTAGCCGCACCGGTATTGAGGGACGAGGTAGTATCGAAGCTGAGCCCAGCAGCGCTGGTGACATCCTGAAGGATCTGGGCAGAAATGGTGAAAGAAGAAGGATCTCGCTCTTCCACTTCTTGTACTGTATGAGGGATACCATTCAAACGAAGACCACTTGAAGGACCGGAAATCTCAATCACCACTTTGACTTTGAGAACAGAATGCTCGTCGAGCAGTGGAGCATGAGAAAGCCGAAATAATATCTGATCGAGTGGAGCAGAGGCTGAATGCGAACTGGTTCGTGTGGCATGTGCAGACCATGGGAGCCTTTCGACTTCTTCGGATGATGCTTTAACTGAGATCTGTATGTCCCAGCCTGCAGATGCCGGTAAGATGCATTCAATCGAGCGAGTGAGCCGTCGATGCTCTCGAATGGCATGTAGTTCATCTAGGCCTTGAGTAAACTCTGAAGTAGACATGGCTTTATGTTCGTCTTCCTCGGGGATGATGGAGTAGTCAATGGTGAGGGCCTCTCTGTCGACTTGAAAACGGATACGTTCTATAGTAACGCCGTTTCCGAATCCAATCAGTTTCGGAACACGCATCCCACGTTTGAGAACTGTCTTGTATAGACCGAGCACCATGGTAGACAGCTGCTGCACTATTCCTGACGACGATCCGATGCTCCATACGGCCCTCAGATCGTGCTGCCAGAAGCAGGTAACTCGAATTCGACCTCCAGGACACGGCCGCTTCTTAAGGGGATCGCTGTCATTTGTCGGCAGTGAGGGCTGTATGTGCTGTATACACCAAGCAAATACTATCCGAGTCGTCAGTAATGCAAGACGCGAAACTTGAGAATACTGACAAGTCACGTTTGACCGGACATAAGGGGGTGAGGGGCGCAGATACACTGGCTCGTCGGGGGACCGAGGTAATGAAGTAGAAACGTCGATGAATGTGGTCGTGTCATGGAAGGAACGCGATATCGTAACCGCGTCACGCGGACTGCCAAGAACGTCAGGACAAATACGAAGAAATGAATGCAAGGGCGCACTTTGCTGGCCATCCCAGCGTGAAATTCGTCTTGGATATCCGGGCCGTATGGTCAAACATCTCCATCATATGCGAATCTACGACCGCTGGATCCCATTCTTTCCTCAGCTCAGGAATGGACAACACTGTCTTCCATGGCTCCAAAGAAACTGACTCTTCCATAGTGGGCACCTCAAGAATAAGGCGGTATATATCGTCCCCTGGTTTCGTCGAATTCCGATGAATTACCACGTCAGCCAGCTCCGGGGCGGATGTCATACGAGATTTCCCTTTCTTGCTGGAAGACGGATCGGTCGCAGCAGAAAGCCGTTTCCATTCGTTCGGCGAGACGGAGGTAAGAAGTTGTCGAAAATGAGTTTCCGCCTTGCTCAGTGCATCGTACCATGACTGTCGTAGACTAAACAATAAGCCCTCCTACGCTGCACACCGCAAACAGGCAGTAGCATACCTAGAGCCATCAGACATAATTCTTCTTCAGATAACCACAGGTCACGGAATCGTGAGGAGCTGTAGGCAGAGGCCTCGAGGTCGTGGCGGCAAAGTGGGCGAATCGCCAATTCAGTCTGGTAAGTGGGTCGTGACGTAGTGACATTTATGTGTCTCTATTTGACTCCAAGGGTGTCGGAATCCCTTTTGCGGAAATAACGATCACCTGATCGTGATCCCTTTTAGCCGTTTTCTTCTTACTTTCTTATCCTCGCCGATTTTTGCTAGTATTCCTCGTCAGTCATGGCTCCGACGCGACCCAACAAAGAAACGGACCGTACAGGCTGGAACAAGAGCTGGGAGCAGGAGTTGGGCCGCCTCTTTGCCAGTAGGCGCCCGATGTCAGTCTACAAAGGCATGCCACAGCAAACTCTCCAATTCATTCGACAATCTTCCACACATCTGCAGGACGACTTCAACTCTCAAATGCGAGAAATTTGCACCCTTCAACGTGACCTGGTCAAGGCTGTCGTACCCGCCTTTGCACACGAAGGATTCGAGGAAAAGTGGCGCGCGCTCACGCAGAAGCGAAGAGAAGAGCTTGTACTGGAGGGACTATACGTCACTTCTTGCGCTGGACCAGACATGGAGGATCGACGACGATGGTGTCCTGAGATGACTGTCAAAGCACTCGCAGGCAACAACGACAAGGATCTCATCCAGCTCCTAAAACTGCTCCTCCCTAAGGATCAAATCAAGGACGATTTGACCGGACCAATACATCTGCCAAACGCTCAATTCGAAAAAATGATGGAGATTGATCCAAATGACCACGGACTCCGCCGCTTGGTAGACATGCATCGTTTGCAGAGGACATACTTCATTACGATGACGCTATGGAGCACTTTCAATGCATTCGTGCGTAACATTGGCCATTATCACTGCTTCTGTACTGACATAGCCTACAGAACGGTGTCCGAGAACAAGTTCGCACCGTCAAGATCTCTCGAAGGATAACAAAAGAGGACAAAGATGTCTGGCGAGCTGCTGAACAAGTACTTGGAAAATCCGAAGTCAAAGAGATCCGTCGCACTCAGGAGAAAGCCCAAGTCACCATCTGTTGGAACTGCAAAAGAGACGAAGACTCTCTAGGAAAGCAAGGAAGGGAGCTCAAGGCCTGCGGAAAGTGCAAAGCAATCGGACGTATCACCCGTTACTGCTCTCGGTAATTATGTCTCGGCATCGTCGGTTGCACTAGTTCAGAATTTTGGACAGGGACTGTCAAGTTGCCGACTGGAAATATGGCTTCCCTGTACCGCACAAGAATATATGCGGCAAGAAAGGGTACGACGATGACGAAGGTACCCCGCAACCAGATCAAGTTACCCCACCCCCGTCTGGCGGATCGGAAGATGCGGATGATGCTGAAATAGATACCGGGATACCAGCACCTGAACCCTCCTTCAAACGATCGCCTGCACTTCTACACCAAATCTCTTTCCACACCGAACCAGATAGCTTTGTTGACTATGTTGTTAGTCACTTGTTTTCTCCTTCCTTTTCTCAGTTTTAAGCGCGAGACACACAGTTTGTCAAGCCATATCCCCACGATGATCATGGGGTCTCTCTAGGACTTGACGACGGTGAGCAATAATATACGTCTCCTGACTCGATCTACTGACCCATTCTGATCTTCACAGATAAAATGAAATTTCTCATCATGCGCCGAAGGGGTTCGTCTTCTCTATAATGGCATGCCGTTAGCCAGCTTCCTGATTGTCGTTACAGCGATGAAAACCGGCGACAAAGCGGCTGTCGCGAAGATGTACGAGATGTTGCTACCATATGCCGAGAAGCTCGCCTTTGGAGCAACCAAACTCAAAGCTCAACTCAAGAGTGAGTATGGCGTGGACGTGGACACGGTTAAAAATCCCGAACTTTCACCTGTCACTGCAGAAGAGAAGCAAGTTGGTCTGACTCTGATGATGAAAGGCTTGATGATGCGGGATAACTATTCGGGGCCGAAGATTCACAAGTAGGACGTAATTAACAGGCCCGCTATATTCCTGATACGCAGCTGTACAGTAAAGCGATGCTAATTTGAGGTTCACCTTCTTCTGAATGTCAGGGGCATACGAAGAGGCCTGTGGATACTGTCATGAGAAGGCGATATAAATACAATTATATAGAACACTGACGTTAACGATATACCACCCTTCGATTTCAGCAGCCGTTTCTTCTTTTCCTCGAAGGTCTCTCCCTGGAACTGTGGTTCTTCGGTTATCTCAATCTTGTACCTCGATATCAAGAGAGTAATGACCGCAATCGCTTCTGTCTCGGCAAAACTGCATCCTTTGGTGTGGGAAAATCATGTCATCTGAGGGAGATAAATGCAACCTACCCTCTGCCAAGACACGCTCTAGCTGCGAGACTGAATGGCATAAACGCCTCCTTGGGCCAGTCTCCCAAAAATCGGGAAGGATTGAATGTATCAGGGTCTTTCCAATATCGAGCTGCCGGCAATATACATTTAAATGAAAAGAATCCAACCTTCACGTAAACCGTAAACTCACGATTGTAATGCAAACCCGGAACATCTAGAAATATCGACGCCCCTTTGGGAACTGGAATTGTCGCGCGTTCTCCTGTGGCGCTTGTTGCTATTAAAACGGTGTCTTCGGCGCTGATCTTTGGTATGGCTGTTACCTAAGAGTTATCGTAAGTCGGGGTTTTTGAAAGGGAAAGGACTTCTTCTAATACCACGGGGAACATGCGAAGCGTCTCATTGAAAACGCTGCGCACGCGGTTAGATTATGTATAGAAAGGACAATAGAGGAGCTAGAGGAGGCGCACGCTAGGGAATACGTGAACAGAGGCAGCATTTCGTATGTCTGTGAAGAATCAAGTTGGTAAGTTGCAGAAGGAGCAGTGACGAGCACATACAGGAACTCGGTTGTCTGGGATGATAGAGCTGATATGCTGGTAAAGCTTCTCTTGTTCGTCGGGGTAAAGTGCCAACATAGTGAACGTATATGCCAATGTATGGGCCGTAGTCTTTACGTACGTCAACACCGGTTGATCCTGCTCGCTCCAAGAGAACACTCACCTCGTGTCCAGCAAGGAAGAATATAAAGATGTTTCCTAGAGAAGTACCGGGGATGAGACCACACCGATACGATGCCAAGGATACTTACCCATCAGTTCACTCTCAGACAAATGCGAGATATCTCCTTCATTCGCGTCCAGTAAACTACTGAGTAGATCGTATCTTTCTTCTTTCTTGTGGGATGTGCGCCGATCCCTGATCATTTCTAGCATGTATAACTGTTATGCAGAAACACTCTCCCTCGCATGATATCAAATACAAGATATACCAAACATACCTCAAACTCGTCGTATGCAGCTCTAACCCGCCTCCATCTGGCAGTCAACCCCATAGCCAATCGGGGTACGAGAATTTTAATCAAGGCTCCGTTACAAACTTCATGGAGTGCATCTCTGAACGTCATATTGTGTCCTTCCGGGATGCTTGATTCTCTTTGCCATGTCATATTGCGACCAAAACCTGCGATGCCGATAATGAACTGGGAAATCTACCCAGCAGATGAGAAGACTTAACACTGGACAGCAAGAATAAAATCAACATACTGCCAAAGTAATATCAAGTACATTCTTGGACACTGTTGTCTCTTCATCTTTCCATACGTCATGGAATAATTCCTGCATGATTTTTATCGTTTCTTCCCAAACAAGTTTGTTGTTTTCCTAGGAGAATCACGAGTCACAACCTCATAGTACGAGAAAAGACTCGACATACTTCAGAAAAAGCAGGAGCGCAAATCTTTCTGTACTTCTTCCAAATCTCTCCTTCGGACGCCACAATATTGCTTCCGAAAACTGAAAGGACCTCATAGAGCTTGACAGGCTTGGGGAAACGCGAACGTGAGGAAGTGATTTCCTATTCACGGTCATGATTAGATGCATTACAAAGAGGGTCAGCGGAAGCACATGCCTTGATGAGCGCAACATCTGTGACGTCAAATCTAACGCCTGGTGGGAACGCCGAGACCCCCGAAACGATATCCCATCCAGCATCCTGGAAGGCTGTGGCGACAGAAGGTCAGCGTGAATGACGAACAAGAAAGTTACGTACTCTTATACTTCTTTTCGAAGATATGATCTTCGTCCCAGCCCAGGAAATTCCGTAGAAGGGCGACAGGATGTAATTCATCAAGGATATCTCGACTCCCAGGGTGATGTCCACATGATTCTCAATGCATGGGATCGAAAGGGGGGACCAGAGGAACTACGAACCCAATAGCCTTGACATTCCGGTGAAATTCAACAGCTTTTTGGATGATCCAGAGCCCAAAGAATGAAAAGCAAAGGACCAGAAACATGGTTGAGGCAAATCGATAAGTAATGGGCGAAAATATATAGCGTGATGGTTTCTAGATTCCATGATATTCTCAGCCCCTCGTGATCATGGGAGTTATTGAAGAATTCAGTTGCTAAGGCACCTCACACCCACGCAATGGGTATGAAAAGATAAGCTGACAATGGCTAGTATGCATGAGGGACATTGGCGCTGGAGCATACAATACCCTCGTTGGGCCAGAACTTGGAGGCTTCGAATAAATTGACTTTCAGGGAGGTACGGAAAGAAGAATCAACCCTACAAGGAACTTGAGCAAACGGCGTCGAGGTAGGAAACCGATTCATGTCGCTGTATGGAATGGAAATTGAGTATAGAATTTGTATGGTACTGAAATGTGAATATTGCTCAAATATTAGGCCAAGTGGAGGGATGATGACGTACCAAAAATATTCTCCCCCGCTGTGTACATTCAAACGGCGCAATCTGGGTTCAGTCCATTCACAGTTCGGCGGAAACAGCATTCCTAAGTAATATCATCCGGAAGAATCGGTTATCTGATAATGGTAGGCAGCGATGAGCACCGGTCTACGGAATAATAGTAGGGAATACCTCTCCAGGCAAACACCCCGTATTGTCAATGTCAATCCTAAACCGCGGTTAGATGGGGCCGGTGACGACGAACTAGCGTGGGCTCCCATTTTGATTGAGACAGGCACAGCAGAGGCTAACTGGTAAAAAAACGGAGCCCTAAAAGGTTTTGATTTAGCGAACCCTTTCTCGGTCCTGATAAGGCCGTCAGTGAAATATTATGAAAAACTATTCCCCGTCTGAAACAATGGACTTACTAAGGTACCTTCTCGTTTTACAGCGCGCAAAACGGGGGCGTAAAAAAGGAAGCAAACCTTTCAAGGTCCCGTTTTAAGCTATCAAAAATGCACCCGCCTCTGCAGTGAGGATATTCGTCGGTAGTAGGGCTGAGCCTCTTTCCAAGGTTTTGCCATGATGAGATTCGCCAACGAAGGATAAAACTGACATGCCTGCACCGTTAGCCCATGCGCCTCCAGTTAAGGAAAATAGCGGGAGATGGAATGTTTACTTTGCAAAAAGACAAAAGAGGGACTAACAAAATAACCGGAGCCCAAAGACCACGTCCTAAAAGGACAGAATGCGCCGGTTCCAAAAGTTCCGAAGTATTTCGTGAGACGGGGATTCGCTAGACACGGCTCAAGTAGCTAAACGGGCCGTGCAAATTCAATATCCAAGAGCAGCCGCAATTCATCTAGAACATAAGCGAGTCTGGCGTAAATACTTCAAGGATGTAGCATTTTTCCATGCCTTGAACATTGAAGTCATTCAAGAGAATAAGGGGTGACTAGTAGCGTTTGCGAAGAACGGCCTCAACGAGGGAGTCCATGCAAAATGTCCTCGACCGACTCTTCGTTTCCGTTGCAACGAGGAACGCCAAGGGATTTGCACGCCGTGCTGGTGGAACTCCTCAGGTCGCCATGACTAAGGCCTAGCCCTTTCCTGTAAGTGAGAGATCTGGATATGAGCGCTCTCACTCATGTATTCCGTGCTATACAATGATCATCATAGAAAGTGAACAAACTGAACAGGTCGCGATGAAGTTGAGGAAGACTGGAAAACTGGATTGACTGGCCATCTCCGCTGATACAGCTCAGGTAAATAGAAGGAAGAAGCACATATTGCGGAAAATGTCGGGCCGGTCTGAAGTTTGGGCCGCGGCCACGTGCCAAGCTCTTCCAAGGAGGCCGCTCATAGTACCATTACCCCGTCTTCAAACCACGAAAATTATGCCTAAATCTCGGGAATGGCTGGATATAAAAACCACTCTGGGCTGGACAGCAACCAACACTCTACCCTTCTCCTTTCTCTGTCTCGAGGGCTGGTGTCTCCTTCATAGAGAATCGCCCCATTCCCTTCCTTCAGAACAACCCATTCGTTTATTCTGCCGATGATCAACTCAAAAACTACCCGCCTCTTGGCACTCACCACCTTGGGGATTAGAGTAGCCTTGGGCGCCGTTATACTGAAGTCCTATGAGGATACATTCTCTTTAGCAGACTCGTTTGATCCTATTCAGGCTGCGTACTGGACTGGCGAGTAATATTCTTATTCATGTCTAACGGATTCCCTTAAATCTTTGATGACCAGGACTTCCCCACCACCGACGTACACCCTTCGCAGTCGCACCAGACGGCACGACAGGATACCTCGCGTACCTCAACGCGGACCAGACCTCAGTTCTAGTTCAGCAGGTCGATACGACCTCGTTCACTTCTGTCGGTGACGCGGTTACTATCACCGGCACCGAAGGTGCGGTTTATCTACCCTTTTCAAAAACATTGCCAGACTAATTGCATTATTTTTCAGCCGGCGGCCTGGTTGCGCACGACGACGGCTTTGCTGTCCTCATCAAGACGACCGCTACCGGATCAGAAAATCTCCCTACTGATGATATGCCAATCGCGGTTGTTGTACGGTACACGGATGGCGGATTGTCCTGGTCCACAGAATTGAACGGTCCGTCATCTTATGGTGCTGGAAGCATTGGGGTATATATTTTTGGCGCGTGGCTACCTAATTTCTCTAACCATGCACTGAATAGCGCACTGCGACGCCTGATATCAATGGTGACCTTGTCTGGTCCGAATCGGCTGGTCTTTATGGTGCCTACTATGTGGTTACTGGTAAGCTTCTCTCCCTTTTCAATAAATTTGGCAGACTGATAAACTTGAAAAGCGTACGATGGTGACGCGTCTGGCCACTATGGTGACGCTATTTCCTACGTCGACGCGAGCGGTACGCGGCAAGACTCCACTGAGGGTACCAACACATGGGGCTGCTCACACAACACCGGTATCGGTTTCGAAGCCGCTGATGCTGCTCCTTTTGCTTCCGTCTGTGCTGAGGACCAAGGGTGAACCGCATACCCCCTCCTACCCTACTCCCATTGCTGATTACTTCTAGTGCTATTTGGTTGAACACGAACAACCGAGGCATGGACAACGTCGGCCAGAAGATCTCCAATGAAAACACAACTAATGGTATGCCTTACCTCGATGGGGACTTCTCCGAGGTTTTTAACGTTCGAATCTTAGGTTCCGGCGGCGAAGCGATGTACGGCATGTCTGGCTCCTACTCCAACTTGGCCAGGTTTTCAACTTCCGATTCATACATCTTCGCCTGGCAGTCGCGCGGTGCGACTGATCTCACCCTAAACGAATGGATGGGTGACGGGTCGGTCTTTTTACTTCCTTCATTCACCATCAGGCTAGCTAAACATGTCTGTAGATATACCGCCTGCAGTCCCCGCTGGCTCAACCACAATGTCGCCATTGCCGTCGCTTCTGATAAGGAAACTCTCTCAGGCGACCAAGCTACCTCCGAAGTCGGTGCTACTGACGGTGATACCCAAATCACTTGGGTGACAGAGGACGATGGATCCGACCACCAAAACATTCACGTCGAGGCCTTTGACGGATCTAACGCACTCATCACGTACGAAACCCTGTCCAACCCAACTTGCGAGCCTCTTCCGCTTTCCTGCACTGGTACTTTCTCTGGCACCAGGTATATAGTTTCGCATCTGAGGATTCGAGGTACACGCTGATGCGGATCGTCCGATAGCTTCCAAGTTGTCAGTAGCAGCGGTGAACTCGTTGGCTCTCCCGTTGTCGACGACAGTATCACGGTGTCTGGCGATATTGCACTTCTTGGAGACGGTCGTCTCTGCTGGCCTTATGTCAAGCAGACTTGGGATTTGAGCGCTGCTAAGGATAGCGGCACCCCGACTTCGACAATGTCTTTCGCTTGTGCTTCCATTAACGGAACAGCAGTGAGTGTTGGCTGCCCTTCTGTGTTTCTGCCGGCGATTAAGATGGCTTTCTCTTTAGAATTCCAACTCAACCTCTTCGGAATCGACCGCAACAGAGACGTCTGTTGCAACCACATCAGTGGACACCCTGGTCAACATAGCATCCAGCACTGCCGTTGCGGAGACTTCTCCTGCTGCTGAGGCCGCATCTAGCAGCGTTCTTTCAGTCACTGACGTCCCCCAATCCACTGTCGTTAGTCAACCGGTTGTTACAGAGACGACGGCATCAACCACAGCTACTGGTGGCGTGTGGCCGACGGGCAGCTGGGGCTCCTGGAATCCTTGGGGAGTAAATAAGTATTTCGGCAGGAGCGGTTGCACTCATTGTGCTTTTTCCCGTCGTCACTCTGAAGGGTCGTAGTTGATGCTCTCATGAGTTCACGAATGTGATTCGAATTTTGAATTAACTGCCTGGTGCAGGCTAACTCGATGTCTACATACTTTTGCCATCATCGAGACTATTTTAATGACATGCTCGTGTATTATTCTGATATTACAATTCAAACTTCTGTGTTTTACTTATTCGAAATAGCTTCATTTTGACTACTTACAGCCTTCATGCCAGCCATTCGGAATAGAAGGAACCAGGTACGTGCTTACCACAGAAGTAAATCCGTCGTTGAGACATTAATAGACGAACATATCTATCGTTTCCGACGGGCATCATATTTCTTTTCCTAGACAAGGCGTCTGTTCTTTGCTTTATCGTACTACAGGTATGATATCTGACATACTCTGTGCTGCAACGGTCATCGTAGAACTATCAAAAACATCCAATTATTCTTCCTGGAATTTGTAGACCGTCGTGAAGTACACCGCTGTGTTCGACTCAGTGTCCTTGGCTAGAATTTCTGTTCGCTTTCTCTCTCCAGCTCTTTGAGAGTGGGGATGGGAGACTCTGGTCTCTGCTATATTTCCTTCTTCCTACAGTCTACAGTAATCTAATGCGGCGGATAAAGCTTTGAGCAACGGGTTCTTCCCCGACGTTCAAGAGCGTCACGATCACAGAAAGTCCGAGTAACCCGACCGCCAACAAACAGATTGCCAGCCACCCTTTGTTGATATGGTCGTACATCTATGATGGAGGAATCTCAGTCAATCGATTACACTCAAAAAGAGAATATGAACAAACCTGCCCACCGACAACGGGCCCAACTAAAGGAGGAATAAGCTAGGAGGAAGGGACTGAAGCAAACACACCTGTAGTGCCGATCCCATACGCCAAATTGAAAGCCCCGTAGACGTGGGCATCTATAAGCGAAGTTCGTCAGCGAGAGCAAGAGAGCCGTGCTTCACGTACATCCAATGCCGTCTATACTGCGGGCGACAGACGCGAGCTCGACGGTTAGCGGAGACAGGACCCCGGATGCAAAGAAGTCTGAAATGCGTAAGCAGAAATGCAGTAAGAGTCTCGAATCACTCACAAGCGCATGCGTAGGCCGTGATGAATAACGCTAGATGCCCATCTATAATCATTACAACATACCATGGCACAGCGAGAATAAAAGCAATTATGATGACTACGGATGTGCCTCGAAGGTCTGCTAACCAACCCGAGAGCGGTGAAGCTGCCATTGAAGTCAGAAGTTAGAACTGGGTGCGCATAGCAGCAAATGTTGCGCACCAAAAATAGTCGTGGCACCGGCCAAAAGAACGAGACCGACTTTTGAGGAGTTCAACCCCCAGACACTGTTCAAGTGGCTGGAAATGACGGGCTCTTGAGTACTATAGATGATGCTATGGAATATGTGAAATTACGCTTCCGAATGTATCAGATGAAAATGACGGACCCATAGGCAAATGTGAGGAAAGCCGCTGCAAGTGCACGTTGCGACCGGAACAACAAACGGAGGACCTGTACAAACGAGACCTTCTTGTTTTGGGCGTCGACACCATCTCCGACGTCCGTCAGACTGTGATCATTTGTCTCCAATGCAATCTCATTGTCGGGTTTCTCAGTAGTGCTGGATCGGAGTTTGCTGGCGCTCTTGCCTTCGATGATAAGGAATCGGAACGCCAAGTCCAAAACGGCTATTATGATGCCAAAGATGAAGGGACCACGGAAACCGAACCGGGTATATAGTCCGCCGCCTACGGGAGGCCCGACAAGCGCACTGGAAAGGAATTATGATCCGGTTCGAGGAAATAAGCCTCGCGATACGTACCCGAGAGAAACACCCGATATTGCAATGCCAAGTTGTCCTTGTATTAGCGTTAGATACGAGAGAGGGAAAATTAAATTATTCACTTCCAACAAGTTCTGGAGGCGTTTCGTCGCATCTATGAGGTAGTATGTTAGTCATACCAACATAATCTGTGACTAGAGCTCACAGTAGAGCCAGCCCGACGACCCATACCATGGTAGATCCTACACCTTGAAGAGTTCGTGCAAAACACATAAGCCAATATGCTGGAGCCTCCATGAACATGATTTGTGAGCCGATGAGTATGAATACTCCTGCGACAAGAGGAAGCTTCCGCGCATCGTATTTTTCAGACCATACCGCGACGGGAATAGTAGCTGTAACCAAATTTAATGACGAAAGCTATTTCTGGAATCGAACGTACCTATCGCAAGGCCTCCGGACTATTACCGGGTAACCAGTCAGATTGAACGGACTCGGAAACGAGGATGAATCATACATATGCAAAAAGTAGCCAGCCAGTCAGGGATGCTGGATGCTTGTAGCCAAGTTCCTCGAGCTGGAAAGGCAGGACGGGGATAACCATAGAGTATACGAGCAGATCCGTGGCAATACCTGATTTTCGATGAAGATCAGGTCGCCCCGAAATGGAACATGAAGCCAAACGCACCTAGCCATACCACAAATGTTACGAACCAGTACGATGATCTCCATTTCCAACCCCAAGGCCTAACCAGGAGTTCCCCGCGTGGATGACTGGGGTGATTATCTATTGGACTCGAGGTACTCGGTGGTTGCATGGGAAATTATTGCGTATGTTATTCGGTCAGATTTTTTATACGCGCAGCGCGGAACTTCAAGGTTTCTGATTTGTCAAGGGTGCACCGGTGATCCCCGGATATTGTACATACCGACAGTGACAGAAATTCATGACTCATTGATGTCGCAGATGAGGCCTGAGGAATCGAACGGCCTCAACTGCCATGAGCGAGCAATGAAGCTGCTTTCCTGCAATCTTAACAACTAGCCTGTTTATGCAAAGCCTTATTATCGATGGAGGGACCGTACGATTCAGGCTTGGTGGAGATTGACTTGGCGAATTCTGCCGGCAGCTTACGCGGCCTACGATGGCTTGGCTGCAGGTGTTCAGCGTAACGTTCTGCCTTTTGACAGCTTACAGCAACAAAAATGTCCGTCCCATGTGGCAACCGTAGATATCGAAGATTCAAGCAGACACACCAGGAAATAGCCAGGTCGGCCGTAGAAGCAGCTTAGCTCCTAGTTGCTGAAAGATGCCCTCAGTGTGTCGTCCGAGTCGTGGAAGGGAATAAGGAGACATATCGGACGATAGGGGAAGACTCGAGGTGCCTCCAGGCTCCAGGTTGGCCAAGTAAGCCGCAACAACTTGGGTACCGGGACGGCAAAGCGTCCTACAATCTTGCTTTAAGTTTCATCCGGAACGCCGCTCCAGGACTCGGTAGAGAATAAAGCAGTCTCATGGATTGGGAAAAGTTGATTGGTCAGTTTTTTCCCCCTTGTATCCAAGGCATCCATAAAACACGCCCGTCAAATTCAGGTGTTACCTCTTCAACACAGAATCAAGGCAAAGATAAATCAGAACTTGGTAGAAGCAAGGTTGAAGCAAAGGCTGGTTTGTTTGTTTCAGTTTGCATCCTGCCATCTTCCGATCATCCTCGCTGCGCGTCGTTGTTTCGACGCGTTGTTTTGCAGCCAATCTTTTCTCTGCTCTCGTATGCCCGTTCCTGTCGAGATGGCCTAAACTGAAAGTGCGTTGGACACAAAACCTAAGCCTGATTTCATACCGAATGGGAGCCTGGGCCCAGGCCGGCGCTGTGTTAAAATGTTAGTCGATGAACTTCAATCTGGGTGCTGTTGCCTGCTGCCCGTGAATGCGGACTCGTACGGAATCCTGCCGAGAGGATGGGCGCCGACGGATTTTTGAATGGTACGAGTTTACTGTCGTTATTCTGACTACCTTTATGAAAAACCCTCAAAATATTTAGAGCTTGAGATTAAACTGAACGGTTCGCAGACCGGAAAAAGAGACGATCTGTTAATGGGTCCAGATGGTAGGAGAACCACTGACCCACGTTACATGAGCGCGTTCCGCTGTGGTCGTCTCATGTCGGCTCATGCAACACTTTTAATTGCCCGTCGTTGGCTGGAGTAGGCCACGATTCAAGCTCGGAAAAACTAAACATAACTTGGCATGTGTTGTTTGGGTGAGCCGGCTCTGTCGACGGATCTCGCACTCACACAACCGTCTGATACCGTTTCAGCCATAGCCGAAGCGAATGTTGTCATCGTTGCAAATCTGGCAAGCAACAGAAGCAAGCTATCGATGACTACTTCAGTATAGTGGACTGCTGGTGTGAGTGTTGGACATGTTCTGCCAGTGAATACGCCCGCTAGCTTCTTATCCTCATTATACTGAGGCCCATACTTGATGCTTCATTCGAAACGTGCAATGACATCCACGGAGCAAATTGTCCCCTCCTCCCCCCTTTATCATGCTGAATCTCTCTTCAAAGCGGCCATGCTTGAAAGCTGAGGAAGATTAACGAAAACCATTCTCCCGGATACTGTGACAATCGGCAATTTTTCGGGAAAAGTGGAACGGTCCGTGTGTCCGTTCTTGTTGTCCCGCACATTTTGGAGACA
Source organism: Armillaria solidipes (assembly GCA_022818035.1). Classification (NCBI taxonomy): domain Eukaryota; kingdom Fungi; phylum Basidiomycota; class Agaricomycetes; order Agaricales; family Physalacriaceae; genus Armillaria; species Armillaria solidipes. Next base: position 3,199,944 of record JAIWYQ010000006.1, on the reverse strand, counting down.
AAACAACGGTCAAGATTGCCCGTATTCTCGCCGGATGCTCTACGAATACATAGCGGAGAATGCTTTCTAGAGGAAACATCTTTCGATTCGCTTTGCTGTAACAATGGTGTGGATGATTCTGGAAGGAGGAGAGTTGGGAGGATCAAAATAATTGCTCTCTACCCCGACGCGGAGAGGTTATTGGTATTCATCATCATAAGTACAGAGGAACGGAGAGATGCGCTGGATTTGGAGGATAGTTAGGTTAGTCTGAAGCTTCGAGTTCGTTCGAAATCTTATTTTCAAAGACAGGCACACACTGTTGAGCACCAGGGTGGCCTAAAGTCTGAAGTCCTATTTGATTCGCTTACAACCCTGACGAGTATTCTGGAAACACACCGGAAATTTAAAACTTGAAGGTTTATCGATGCAGAAGACGCGTGCGGTGGACGAAGGCTGGAGCGAACCGGGCTCTATTTGTGATTATTGATAGAGGAAAAGGCGCCATGAGCCAACTCAAACCAAGGCAATTTCGAGTCTTAGGACGACGACCGGAAATCGCCTATACCATTTTCTTGGCGCAAATCAGCGGATCAGAAACCTCACCGCTCCCCTTCGTCGTTCCTTTTGTATCTCGAATACCAATTCAAGGCTGGTAAACCTCCGTGGTTCATCCAGCGTCGTGGTATATAGAGCAGGTCGTCAATGGCAGGATAACCAGCATCCTTTGCTTCCCTTCAGATCTACCTCAAATGTTCGGTCACGCATTTTACCAGTTCATCTTCACTGCCGCCGTGCTCGCGCTCGTGTCGGCTCTGCCAGCAGAGGACATCGAAGCGCGCGCGAGCTGCGTAGTTGATTCCGTCTCTGCTGCCTCCTCGATATCCAGCTGTTCGGCGGTCACTATCAACGCGTTCACTGTCCCGAGTGGAAGTAAGTTGGAAGACGTTTTCTCTTCCGAGTGTCCTCTTACTGACGGGGGCACTTTACAGGCACCTTGACGCTTTCAGTAAGATCCCGTACTTTATTGGCGCGTGAGGCGCGCTCATATATTTGAACAGCCCAAAGCCGGCGCGACTGTCACTATGGCTGGGGATATCACCTTCGCGAAGACCTCTAGTGCGTATGACTCGTGGACAGTCAGTCGTACGCTCAATGCATCTTTTCTTCACAGCCGCAGGTCCTCTGTTCACCATCGACGGCGACAATGTCACTTTCAAGGGTGCGGGACATAAATTCAATGTAAGCTGAGCCAGTTTGTCGCGCCTTGTCTTCTGTATAATAAATTGCTCAGGGAAACGGCGCCTCCTACTGGGACGGCAAAGGCACGAATGGTGGTGTCGACAAGCCTCATCCGTTGTTGAAGCAAGTCGACCTATCATTTACGACTTGTAGTCAAGCATTAACAATTTATATCCAGGTTCAAGGGCTCCGGCACTTACTCTCAATTCACGGTGATACTTACTTTACCCTCTTTGTGGCTGCGACTCAACGTGAGCGACAGGTGTTGAACAGCCCCGCGCAAGCTATCTCTATCGGTAACAGCGACGGTCTCACCTTTGATAGCATCACCGTACGTGGCCCTGTCCTATATTAGCGTATTAGTAGGCTTACCTGCCTTCTCTAGGTCGACAACAGTGCTGGCGACACCAACAGCCTTGGTCACAACACCGACGTAAGTGTGAACCTTCATATAATGAATGAGACGAGGCACTGAGGATTCCGTGGGTCTATAGGGCTTTGATGTTTCCGCTGACGATGTCACGATCAAAAACTCTGTCGTCAAGAACCAGGATGATTGTATCGCGATCAACTCCGGCTCCAACATCGTGTATGTCTTCGTCCAGTCAGTAAGAGGTGTCGCTCAGCTTCTCTTTCTAGTTTCCAGAACAATCAATGCTCTGGCGGTCACGGCATTTCTGTTGGATCTATTTCTACTGGCAAGACGGTCACCGACGTGACCATCTCCGGTAACACTGTTACGAATTCTATGTATGGGCTCAGGTACGATACCGAATTTTGCTCCCTCGCTTGGTGTGCTGACATCACGCGACTCGCAGAATCAAAGTCAAGGCGGAAGCCACAAGTGCTAAAGTGTCGGGCATCACGTACTCTGGGTGAATACTATCTTGTCTTCGAAGTTCTTGGACGACCTGCTGACTCGTTCCTCACAGTAACACCATCAGTGGGATTACCAAGTACGGCGTCCTCATCTCACAGTCCTACCCCGATGATGCCGGTACTCCTGGAACTGGCGGTCCTATTTCGTGAGTTGTTTTTGCGTGCTTGAAATGAGTCTGTCCTCTGATCCATTCCTTTCTTTAGGGGCGTGAGCTTCACCGGCAGCGCTACTACAGTCAAGTAAGCCGTGCCTTCGACACTTGGACGGATATACTCATCAATTTTTAGGGTCGGAGACAAGGCCAAGCGACTGACGGTTGACTGTGGCAATTGTTCAGGGTAAATCTACTTTCTGCAACAGTTTCCGGATGGTGCTAAGCATGCCTCTCCGCAGGAAATGGGATTTCTCTAAGCTTACGGTTACTGGTGGATCAGCCGGAACGATCGCTAGTAGCTCGGCCACTGTATGCCTTCCTCCTTCGTCCACTTCCAAAATACGCCTCTGACTTCGGATATAGATCTCTGGTGGGTCGTATTAGGTCGGAATATATTGAACTTGCGTTAGGGTGGGATCGCAACTCTCGTGACTTGTCCAGGTATAATTTGATAATATTAATAGACATCTTTTACGTTCTCTTTGTGCTGTTACAAACCAGAGATGAGGTACGCGAAATGTACTTGGCTCCTGCTGTACCCAGTGCAAGCACACTCCGTGTATGCCTCTGTTCATCGTTGCTATTTTGTTCTCGCTCTTGTTTCAAGAGTACTACTGTGACACACTGAAGAAGCCAGACGGGGATATCTCGATGGTTCAACATCTTTTCCTATCAAACACAACCGTTATGCATCATGATCCGACTCGAGGTACGATCAGGCTACGATGCAAGGGACATCTTTCTTCAAAAATGAAGCACGTGCATTGAGTTCGTCATAAACCGATTGAAGCGCAGTCAGGCAAGTAATCTTCTGCCCCTGAATCGAAGGCCAGAGGCTACAGGGGACGGGTCGCCAACAGCGTTGTCGTGCCCTCGGTAGTTCAAATATATCCCCAAATGGGATTGAACGTCAAGGATAGCCCTCGCTGTCTCCTCTGAGTATCGTCGCCTTATGCCTAGGTACCGGATCCTGCTGGTAGCGCATAAACTTGTTACTTGAACACCTAGTAATGGTAATCATAGTCCCAGGCCTGTATGCCACGTCGAATGCGGATGATGTGGTGATGCCCATGCAAGTTCTGGCACCTGACCGAGTGAACGTACTAAGAGTTCTGAGATCTGAGCTTCCATCCGTCCTTGATTAGCTGCCATGAAAAGCACCCTCTTATCGTCGTTTTCAAAGAAAAAGTCTGAGGTACTGCTGTCTTCCAATGTCCTCTCCTCGAGCTGAAATTTCTTCTACTTAACAGCACCGAGTCGCTCCATCAGAGTCAGCAGCGTCATCAACGGTCACGATTCTCTCTCTTTCCGACGAGTATTTAGACTGAGAAAACTTACTGTGCAACAGGTCACTCTGGTACAGAAAGGTGCCAGTAAAGATGATAGGCAAACCCTTCCTGTTGTCGTAAGTACCCCCCTTAGTAAAGATGGTATTCGAATAACTGAAGAGGCATGTGCAGGCAGAGCAGCTCGAGGAAGAGAACATGGCATGGGGTCCGTCACAGTCGACACGTCGGAGAAGGGAACGGGCCTGAGCCAGCCGGGCTTATCTCACAGGACTCGAGACCGTGCGAAAAAGGACATTGGACTTGCCGCTTGTGAAGATAATATTCTCTAGACTGTGTCTTGTGATGAACGAATTCATAAAGGCTGTAGTGGTATCACAACGATCTGAGAATTATGGCACGTATAAATCCTTGTAATGGAGAATGAACTGTGTGAAAAAGAACGTTGGTGAGTCTGCGATAACCACAGGCATGTCCTTTTCCTCACTTTTAGAGCCTCTATTCCGATATACAATAATGTCCAGACTCCACCGACATGCTTATCGTCACTGTCCATCCACACGCCGCGAACTTCTTGGACTGCAGCGAGGTACTTATTCAGGATCACCTTGGGTAGCGCTTTCCAAAATTCGCGATGTAATGAATGCCTGACTGCTGGCGTTGAGCCGCAATGAGAATTAATAGAGGGATTGAATAAAATATGGATTGACGAATACTAGGACAGACGAAAATCGAATTTTGGTGATGCTACGCACAGGCTGGCGAGGGATGATCATGGCAAGGCGGCCAGGCTGTAAAAGACGAGACACCCCCACAGGAAATACGACATTGGCCAGCACCAGTCGAAGCTTCCTGAGCGTAGAATATCGTTCATTCGACGGTGGTGGTATAAGAGCCAAGGTACCCCAATGGAGGATTGACTCTCGCTTTTGTGCACGAGGCGCCAAGGGAGGTGCTCAGCATGTAGCTGAACAGCCTGAACCTTAACCACTGTGGGAGGAGTTCAAGTCGTATCCTCTTGGCAGCTTTGAAGCTATACAACGATTAATAATGTGCTGATATCACCCAACCTGTTAGGTTGGTATCGATTAGGGGTTAAATCACTTCGTTGTGGAAATCAGCTCCGAAGAGCCGCTGGTTCGATTCCAGCTACCGACATCAGCCCTGCCTTCGCAAACTGTAGTTCAGTAATTTTTATACTCTATAGTCATATTAGTCAGTCTTCAAGCATTTTTGGATTTACGGCTGTTGGCCCTGCCTGGTATTGGTATTGGGAAGTCACAGTTCAGAAGCTCCACATACACAAGTTATTGATATTACAAATTCGAATGGGACAAGCGGACTGTCTTCTCGGCATCCTTTTCAATTGCCGAATACTTGGCTGGCAAATTTAGATAAGCGTGGCTTTGACTCGAACTTGTTCTTCCTTCTCTGGCTGACCTTCTTCATGTTCTCTGGTTAAGACGTTGGACGATACTACGTCAAGGAACCCCATGTACGATTATGGCTGATCTTTATACATCCCACTCATTATCAGGCAGCCGCAGATACAGATATCTACTTAGAATAACACCTACACACACGACTAGACATACATCCTTCTCCATGGTCGGACGAATCCTCAGCATCCAATCCCACGTTGCCTTTGGTTACGTTGGAGGCAAAGCTGCCGTATTTCCGCTGCAGTGTCTTGGATACGATGTCGATGTATGTCCTCTTTGATTAACGCTATTGATGAAAAACTTACACGGAAAAGGTAGTAAACACCGTCAACTTTTCTAACCACGCAGGTATTCCTTTGCTTCTCCGTGAGATCAAGAGTCATTGAGACGACACATTAGTCAGGATACCGTCGCTCTGGGGGGAGTAAGACGAATGCGGCAGAGCTTAATTCGATATTTGAGTCGATGGAGGCCAATGAGCTGCTGAACCCGACGCGGCTGTTGACTGGTATGCCACAAGTTTTTTTGGATGGCTCGACGCAGCTGACCATGTCGTGTGCAGGTTATATACCCGGTGCAGAAGCCCTTATAGCAATCGGTCAACTGGCAGCCAAGCTGAAGAAACGCAAACCGGAGCTCATATACCTTCTCGATCGTAGGCACCTGTCCGTGCTGTATTCAGGCTATCTAATAAGGGATTTTAGCTGTGATGGGGGACGCGGGCCGTTTATATGTCGCCCCAGACGTGGTACCGGTCTACCAGAGCATGCTCTCCCTCGCCAGCGTGATCACCCCAAACTGGTTCGAAGCCGAGTAAGTGCCGCCCTTTTCTTTGCCCTTTACCCAATCTGACTTTGACGAAGAACCCTCACTAACGCGACCCTCCACGACCTCGCATCCCTACGCAAGGCCCTGACCATCCTGCACAAGGACTACGGCGTCCCCAGCGTCGTTATTAGTTCTATCCCACTCACAACATGGCTTGCTGATCTCCTCCCATCCAACATCCGTCCTCCCCCTGAAGAACACTCTGACCATCTGCTGTGCATGTCCTCGTCCTGGTCAGCCACCCAGGAAAAACCTACCATCCACGCCGGTTGTGTACCACTCATCCCTGGGTACTTTTCGGGAGTCGGCGACCTCTTCTCTGCGCTTCTACTAGGGCAATTCAAGCCAGAACAGGGCGATCATCCAGACGGCGTTACACCGCTGTCATCGGCGACATCCCATGCACTGACCAAGACCCACGCGGTATTGACCGTTACCCACGAGTATTCTGAGACTCTACCGCCCGAGGAACGGCAGGCGTCGGATGAGGAGAAGGATGACGCGGAGCCCATGCGTCGGATACGGCGAATGCGAGGAAGGGAGCTAAGGCTAGTTCAATGCCAGGATATTATTCGAGGAGTGGAACCAGTCGAGTTGCGCGAGATGCATCCCTGGATAGGCCTATGGGATATTTAGAACAAATCTAAAAGCGATGGAACTTGCTTCTGCACTCTGGGAGATATTAGGAAGAATAGGACCAATATCCGGTCATGTAAAGTACTTGGTCGTCATTGGTCAAGTTTAGACTGAGTTGTTCATTCTGCGGTTTGGTTTTCGTACGAATTTACTTAAGTTACGTGTTTACTTATTTCCGCGTAGTATATAAGCTGTGCAGACATGTAGAGAGGATCAAATCATTATTGAAGACTCTAAGGATGTTGCCCAGGTAGGATTCCAACACGGCCTGCCTGGGATTTTCAGCCCTACATATTCGATATTTGTCTGGCCATCCACTCTCTTGATGCGCCAATCAATCCCTCCGACCGACGTACAGAACGAGATAGTTTCCAGCGTCGTAATAAACGCTGAGAACACAACAGCCATCCGATGGCGCTCGTCATCCTCCGACAACTCGTCGTCTTGCTCCCAGGAGGGCAGTCCAGCATAAGGGAGAACTGAATCTCCATGTTCTCCCCCTTCAAATAGTACCAGAGCCTTAGGTGTTACCCGGTCGAACAGCATGGGTATATTCCAACCAAATGAACGAAGATTCGTGAAATTCGAAAAGTGGGACGCATATACCCATATTGGCTCCGGCCAAGAGCATAACCAGCCTTCGCGACGTCCGGCCCGGTGCAGCAGCGTTAATGCCTCGAGGCCTGGGAGCCTTTCTGCTATGCCACTGATGAGCTCTGGGCGCCCTTCCAGCAATCCGTCGAGGTATAATGATCGGATACAGTATTGGTCCAGTACATCCACCAGCTGAAGGATATCTATATCGGATTGAGGATATGCCAATCCGACCTTGACATGAGATAGCGGATGCGATTTTGTCGAGGACCCAAGCACTACCAGCCACTCTTTGAACTGGTCTAAGGAATCAGGGTGCAAGCCATCAACGCACAAATACTGAAGTTGGCGGAGGTTGGCGAAGTCGGAGAATCTGGATGGTAGACGTATTGCTCCTCCTCCCCGCTCCCGAAGAATGATAAGCTCGACTAGGTTTGGGCAAAAGTAAATGAACTGCAAGATACCAGGTCGGAAATAAAGATGATAATCGATAAGAAACGTAAGATGGCGGACACTCCGTAGTTGAGGAATTGAATAAGGGTAGGAGGGGAGGTACAAGTCCATAGGATAAAAAAATGTGCAGCCGTGAAGGAAGATCGTGTGAAGGTCAGATAAAGTTTCTATCGCATCCACAAATTGTTCATCAATGTTAAATCCTCGGTTTTTGAGGGTCGTCAGGTTTGGACAATGCTGTAGAACGTTGCAGAGCACCGAATGAATGGAATCAAATGTTGGTATGTATTCATGTCTCTCCTGGCACCAATCATTGAGGAGGCGGACTCTTCGAAGTTGGTCTGTGATGTCAGCGCGGCTGAGGAGAAATTCCAGCGTAGCCGCGCATCGTCCAAGAGCCTGATGTAGCGATAAGGAGTCTTTCGGCTCCGTCGACGACGACTTGAGAGCGTCTCGCTGCAGGGAAGTGAAGTTTGCCGGTAACACGCCGAGTAAACGAGCCTGATTTGATTTCAGTGACAACGATAACAGCACAAAGCATAGACCTACAACGTATATGTATGGGAGAGAAACGGCTTTCAGATGTTTGCAAGTCGCAGAGAGGGCGCGAGCACCAGAAATGTCGCATTCACGAAAGCAGAGATCAAGCAGCTCGTTGGGAAGATCGAGAAGGCATAGTTCCTGGAATTTGGGTTCTGCCAGAGCTCCGTTATCGTCAAAAACTGAATTAACAAATGGGTCAATGCGAGCTGGTAAGGGATGTAGAGTACTAACATGGCTGCGCAAGACCAAAAACGGTAGAAAAGTCGAGCCCTTCCGGTATCAGCCATCTCGCCCTGAATCTTTCCCAGACAGAGTCATCCTGGAGAGATAGTTTCGTTATCCCTGAATCGTTATCGATGATTTGAACCGTTGATGCGTGGACTGCTGAAAGATCGAAAGCAAAGTCTTGCACGAGAGGGTCGAAAAAGGCGTATCTCTTCCGGACAGCGACATTAAACATTGCGGAATAGAAAATTTGCCATAGCACTCACAGAGCGGTGGCGCCCAGAAAGGTCAAGGTTCCCCTGTATGCAAAGATGTTGAGGCTTCCGTTGCCGCTACAGCCGGAGAAACTCGTACCTTTACGAATCCCACCCACGAAAATATAAACCCGTAGAATCTCACTACATGAAAGCAAGGATCTTGGATAATATCGGTGTCGCCTTCTTCGTTGATGCATTCATAGACTTTCGGAGGTACCGCTGATTGATCACTGTATACGTATATCGTGTACGCGGCAAGCACGTCAAAACGCGTCAGCTGCGGCCAGGACGGTCGATACGTAGTGAGAGATTTGCGTATTTGGGATTCATTCTCCACCAAATGCATGGAGGCTGGCTATCGTGGTGGTCGCTGTACAAGGTGAAGGTACGCGCACGTGCCAATTTTGATGTAATATGTATAAAATAATAATTTGACAATATATTACATTAGGCTAAAGTGCAGCAAAAAGACAGTATTCAATGCTCAACAATAATCGAGCGATCCAATTGTTCTTCCCACGTCGGATTCCATGAAACCAGCTTGAATTCCAGATGTCCGACTGAACCGTCTGGCTCAATATGCCATTTTACTGCCCCGCTTCGCAGGTAGATAAAAACATCCTCCAGCAGCGGATTATACACAGCGAACACGCGCGCCATGATATTGCTAGCGTCTACGGATGACCAGTCATCCCACTGGCACCACAATCTGTCGTCAGGCGGAAGCACGTAGGGTTCAAAATCAGCCGCGTTCCCCTCTAGTATCACCATATCTCGTGGTGCTATCTCCTCGCATGCGAAATGAAGATTCCACGCGAATGACCGCAAGTTGGAGAAACCTGAAAAGCGGGAGGCGTACATCCACGGAGGCTGAGGCCAGCGGCATGGAACTGATATTCGTTGGCGGGAGCTTTGCCGACGGAAGAGAGTCAAAGAATTAATGTTTGGAAGTCGCTGGCTTATGTTTTCGATTAGAGTTGGCTTGCCCTCAGCTATCCCATCTATGACCAAGTCGTGAACGGGGAAGCCGTGAAGCGCAACCAGCAATTCGTCGACGTCAATATCATACAGCGGAATGGCAAATCCGAATTTGAGGCGCGATAACGGAGGGGAGTGAGGCAAAGAATGGAGTGCAACAAACCACTCTCTGAGAGGATTTACGCAGGTGGGAAATAGCCCGTCAATGCATAGATTACAAAGGGACTGGAGTCGAGGGTCCCCGGTAATTATTGGCATCCACGGAAATGCCACGCCGACTTGTCCAGGACATATCATAATAGATAGGTCGACCACATTGGGACAGAAATAGACGAAATTCCAAACGGCCCTATCTTCGAATCCAAAATATTCCAGGAGAAGGGAAAGGTCGCGGACATGCGCCAGCTGCGGTAGGTGCTCCGGATCGGAAAAGTCGTATGTGTCTGGAGGATATACGAAAGTACTGCGGAGAAGGCACAGCGTATGGAGATTGGGCAACATGGACATGGCCGTCACAAAATGGTTGTCAACGCTGAAGCCATCGTAGGTGATGGTGGTTAGACTTTGACAGCCTTTCAGGACATCTATGACGAGGGACGATGCACGGGGTACGGCGAGGGCTTCTCTGTGCAGATATCCCATCCAGTAGTCGAAGAAGCGGACCTTCTGGAGCCTGGTAATGAGATCAGGGAGAGTAAAAAGGAAATCCAATCTGTCCATGAATTCAGACTGGGACTTCTTGAACAACTCCTTTTCGGCTTCTTCTTCCACAGGATGGTCAGCGTCTATGTGGTTTTGCGCAGGTCCTAAAAACCCCAAAAGGCGAGACTGGAGTGGTAGCACAATAAGCAAGAGCTGAATTGCTGGTCGGCAGACGTACCACGTAGATGTAAGGAACAGCTATCTTTTTTAATCGCTGACAAGTCGCGGAAAGTGCGCGCGCATCCTGAATGTCGCATTCACGAAAAACGAGATCCAGCAGTTCCTCCGGGAGATCCATCAGACACAACTTCTGAAACGGTGCGGATGGATTTTTGTTGGTGAATAAGATCCCCGCCCCAGCGACTTGAATCTTGTGTTAGTGTCTTGTGCCCGAAAAACGAAAGGCAGACCCACCGAATTCAGTCAAAACGTAGCCAAACGAGAAACAATCTGGTATCAACCATTTGGATTTGAATTCTTTCCATTTCGTGTCGTCTTTGAATTTATACTCGACGAATGTACACCAGAAACTCCCAGGGTGGGTGCTTCGCGACTCGCCGTCTTCCTCAGCGAGAAGGTAGAGCGACATCAAGTCGGTGATAAAGTCTACGAGGTGGACTTCCAAGAATTCAAATCGCTGTAAATTCTTCTCATCAGTTACTATGTCTATGAAGATTCCTACGTTAGACTTACAGACCGGTGACGGCCTGAAAGATCCAAGTCGCCCTTTAGATAAGAATAAATACAAGAAAAAAAGCAAAATGTGAGCACAAACCATAATGAATCCCGTTACAGCGGCAAAGAAAGCTTTTAATCTGACTACTTGAAATGTCTGGTCATGGACAATATCAGTTTCCCCGTCTTCATTGACCGTTTCGTAATACAGGTTCATAAAATAATCTTTCGCAAGGCGGTCAAAACAAGTAAGCAGTGGCCACCGGGGCGAGTCCATGAGAAGGGCCTTCCGTATTTGAGGCTCGTCTTCTGAGAGATACACAGGCCCTTGTAGTGTCATTGGAGCAAATTGTCAGGGTCGCAGATGGTGGGGATTGGAAAAAGACACGCAGTTGACGATGATGTCATAGCCGCAAACAACCGAATTAAGCAGATGTATACAGCAAAATTCGTACAACGCTACTGTACAGTGAGGAAAGCTAGCGCAGGAGGAATATCAAAACCACGAACTGTCCCCCTGTCTGCGAGTCCGTAGTAACTGGAATATAGACCGAGTCTCGGTCTTTTCCAAGTCTCCGTCCATCGTCCTTGATCTTTCCCGGACAAGGTACGCCGCAATGAATACCAATGTAAGCCCGAGCCCAAGCCCCAGCGTTAACCCCAGAGCAAGCGCTAGTCGCTTACTCCTGTTCACTGAGCCCCCAGCTGGTTCAACGCCGGTAGGTGTCGCCAGTATAGTTGTAGACGAAGGTATAACTATTGCAGGAGGTAACGTCTGTGTCGGTAGAACAGTTTCCCTATCAAATACCCTTGATTAATGAAAGAAAGGACAGCAGTGTTCGCAGACCCACGAAGAATCATCCGAGACCTGCGCTATCAGTGTCCCGACATCCAGCCGGGTCCCGTTGATAAACGTAATACTGAAAGTCGTGACCTCGTCTTCAACGAGGTTGACGATGGTGATAGTGGACAGTGGAGGCTGAAATTGCTGATCTATTGACGTGTTACCAGCGGAAACAGTGATGTTGATCGTTGCGTTGGACTGAGAAGATGTTGTGACGAACAATGCCGCGGCTGCAATCGGGTACGTTAGGCTGGGAATGGTAATGAAGGGTAAGCAAAGCGCAGACTCACCATGGATCTGCAGGAACATCTGAGGTATTATCGCAGTTCCCCCCTCATCAAGACCATCGGTTGATATAACGGTGGTACCATCGACGTTAATAGGTTGCCTTCAGATGAACTCGATTGGCCAGATTCATGTGCGGAGTCAGAAATGAAGAACGTACCATCCACCCCTGCAATCCCCACCCTCAGTAGAATCACAGAAGAAAGGAGTATACACAATCTCCGAAGCGTTGTTCGGTATCGAGACATTATGAAACGACACTGCCTGGGCAGTACATAGGATACAGACGAGGAAAAGAACAAGCATCCGAAAGACCTAGTCTCGGGATGGTACAGAACAGACGAACTCGAGAAGCCAAGCGCCCATGAACGTAATCTTCGCGTGCCTGCTTAGGCATCGATGGACTAATTGAGGGTGCATCTATGATGAAGGTGAAACTGACATACCAGCGTCCGTCGGAGCGGTGGAGTGGAAGGACGACCAAAGCGTCCTAGAAGCAGAAAAAGAATGTCGATGGAGAATATGGTGACTGGGTTCGGGGAGTAACGACAACCAGATGGCCTTCCGTGTGATATTAAATAAGACATATATCCAGCAGGATGGTTGATGCGGCAGTGCGAGAGAAGAGCGAGTGATCCGAGTGATTGATCTTCCATATGTCCGGTCCTTTTTTTATCGACTAATGGTTATTGTTAGTTCGAAGCTCTGGCATGACTACAACCGGATACTTACAGAGATGTTTTCACCGATAACAAGGAAATGACGAGCATTTTGGGAAATAAGGCTGCGTATAAAGAGCGGGATTCAGCGTCCGAGCTACAGGCATTGGCTGACTGAAAAGTTCAAATTGACGACCTGACCGGGGGTTGTTGCAGTTTCACGGGCAAACTTCGCCGTAAAGTCCGTGGTTGGAGGAGCTATATGGGTATATGCATGGGAAAACCAGTGGTTCGACTACGATGCTGCCTCCATATGTTCGCAGTGGTTACGTTCATGGACATCGTGGTCAGTTTGCAGTTAGATTTCCGGCGACGCTGAAGACCATAGAGAACCAGAAAATTGCAAAGTCAAATTCACGGCGACAAGCAGGCGAGACTATGCCATATATGTAGCTGGGACTGAGCGCCTGGAGGTGGCCTTCAGAATGATTCGACGTGGATCATGATGATGGCCGTAGAAGACGAAGACCGGAATCTCGGTGGATGCGAAGTAGTTTTGCCAAGCATCGCCAAATTGTCTGTCCTCCTAGACGTCGACCACCACCATGTCGGACTTTACCCTTGTCGAGCCCGCCGGCTGGACGCTCTCGCTGCAGTCGATATACTCAGCCTACGTAGGGTACTTCCAGATCCACGGGATCCCTTGGTGGGACCGCTCCTGGGGCCATCTCTTCTCGTCATTTGGCGATTTCCTCTCTTTTTCGTGGCCTGTGATTACCTTGACCGATGCGACGACGGGCCAGGCGCATATAGTGACGAGGCCGGGGTCGTTGAATGCGTTCCTCAAGATGGTCAAGACGAGGTTAGTGAGGCTGTCCAGCGGGCAGTTCGACGCTGACGATATGGTAGATTTGGTGAGACACTCCCTATACCACCCAATATCCTGCATGTCACGCCCTTCTCTGGCGCTTCGCGACATATGAGGCATATCAACGACTGGACTGCGTACAAGAAACTGCATGCGACCCTACCCGCCTCGGAATTGGCTGCGATTAGGGTATGGCCCTTCAACCTTTGGCACTGTTCTGTCTGACTTGTGCGCAGACACGAATTCGGGCGGGCGACCCAACAGTCATTGTGCCGCTCTGGACGGCACGCGACAAGACTTACCTCACGCTATCGTTTTCATGGAGTGAGCGGAACGAGAAGAGTTGCCTAGAGTGGGGGTATGCTGCGGTTCGGTGTTCGGTCCTGGACTCGTACGTACGCATCGCACATATTGGATTTTTTTCTAATTGTGGCGCAGACAAGGACAATGGCCTCCCGTTCCGGATGTAAATTATCGGTATGTCTTTCATCCAGCAAGGATCCCGGAATTTAATCAAAACTTAGCTCACTATCCCTGGCTGGGACCGGTCTGTGTTTCGCAACGATAAGTGAAGCTCTTAATTATCACCGGCACCGGAAAACCTTCCAGTCCCAGCCATGCATGGTGAATTAACTTTTGATTGAATTTCAGGTTCCCTCGAACTTCTCAACGGGACTGTGCTCATCTAGACTATAACAGGAAAGGTCACTACATAACCGCAGAATACGCCGACCAGGTTATCAACCGTATCAACCCAACCTTCCCATGGTCATATGCGTTCGGAGATTCGCAGGTCATCGCAAAGTCCAACATCTCCCAGGTCGTCGAGGCAGTGGTCTCTAGCCTCGCATCGCCCAATTCGGATACGACTGCCAACAACCTCGTTCTCGTCATCCATGGCTCAGCCGATGTCATCCCACGTCTTCAACAGATGGGCATCAAGCTACCTCACAATATGCACATCATCGACACCGCGTCCTTTGAGCGCACACTCTTCGCTGCAGGGAAGCGGGGGGTCATGGGAGGGCGACAACCCGGCTCGTCGATGACTCTCGACGGTCTCATCATGACGCTTGCACCCGGTTTGGCCAGCATACCGCGCAACACGGGCAACGAGTCTTTCCTGGGTCTGTTTGCCCTTCAAATGCTCCTCGAGCCTGAAGGCGTCCGCATGCCGACCGTGAATGTCAAGAACGTCACTGCCGGAATGAGGCATTCGATGGTCATGAATTCGAAGAATGGCACCGGAATGAGTCCCACGGATTTAGGTATACCAGTAGAGGAATTTGGACAAATGAAGTTTGGGCCCGGAAGGTCGGGGTCCAGATCGCCTGGGAGGCAGCTCGATGCCGCGGACAGCAGGAGGTCGAGGAGGTTAAGTGGGTTTGTGTTGACGCGGTAAATTCTTCTAGATATTTCGTCTCGCATCATGGGTAACTCGGAATTTGGACTACGTACATGCTATGACTACATGGACTCGCTATACATTGCTACTCGAATTGTATTCTCATTGTAAATAACAGTAATCTATCAATAGGATTGTAAGCTTATCTTTGGCGGGAAGAGTTGCCGCATCTTCACCTTGCTTGACAAGGTCTATCCCGGGTCACCCAAAACTCTGAAATCTCAACACGTACAAACAGATTATGTCGATTTCTTTGTTAATTAGGCTGCTTAATTAAATGGAAAGTGCGAAGGGCGAGCCGCGAGGAGCAGAGCAGTGCAACTGTAAGCAGCGGTGTCACGAATTGGGACATGCAATTTCCATGTCGATCCAACGATAATTAACTACGTAGTAGCCCTCGATTGGTCGCATAGTGACCTTGAAGATTAATTAATAAACCTCGATCCTTTGACCATGCAACAGGTGAAGGAAATTCTACGAGGCAGACTATGTCAGACGAGGGTGGCAGCAGCGGTGATGATGAGTAGAAAAGACATTTCGGTCCCCATAACGTAGCCGTATTTAGTTGAAGTCACGAACCCTTGTTTGGTCATGACATTGCGAAGCGAACGTTTAACATATTTTATTGTAGCAACAGTATATATCTGCTCAGTGCATTGGTGACGAGCAAGGTCTGATCCGTCAAAAAGACGGGCACTGGTTCCACATGTTCGTCAAGCTATACTTGCTACCTCGCTTCGATTCAGTTTCATTAGGAACTTGTTAGGAACTCCGCTCTAATTATTCATGCTATCTGAACAATGTTCGTGACTAGCTCTTGATAAGACTCCAGCATACTTTGAGTATAAGCCCCAACTGGAAAGTTTCAGTAGACGGTGCGAGGAGGCACTTGGAGCGCCACATCGCTGAACCGGCCTGGTCATCCTATCAATTACAAAAGTGTGAGCAATGAACAGGTAGTTACAACTGACCTAGGAAACTTACGGTGAAAGCTAGAACGATCAGCTTCTTCATGTACCAGCGAAGCCACGAGCCGTTAGACAATGTCTCCCCGGGAAGCGGGATTGTCTCTGGGAACGAATAATCTAGACGCAGACAATTCAATCGCGCTATCAAAGTTCGTGCGATTAGAGTACGTACCACTAACTTTGAGGGCCTCCCTATAGATAAATCATTCAAAACAAGGCCCCTTGAAGTAAAAGAATGGAAACAAGCGCACCAAATCGGTCTGATCTTCTCCACATGGATACTGAAGTAGTTCTTAGAGAACCCCTTTGGTATCTCTGTCGCGTTCCTCAGTAGCTGATCAAGACAGATAGCGCCGAAAATGGCCTTTGAACACCCTTGTCTGTGTACGCTGTTAGTCTCCTCTGTGCTGGGACCGCTTAACGGGAGCAATCATACCCATAGATGGGGTTTACCCTCATGACGCTGTCGCCCAGAGCCACCCAATTTGACGGCAAGTTAACCGCCCTTTCGTACCTGATGTAGCTGGAGCCGGCTGGTAGTGCTTTCAGAGAAGTTTTTGCACGATAAGGGTAGGCGCACATACGATAACGAACTTGGCTGCAAGTCATGGTATCTTTCACTTCGTTGAGCATATCGAGCATCTTGAAGAATGTTTCAGGAATAGGCTTCTCGGTGACCAGGGACCGAGCGCCGGCCTTTGCTTCCTCGAGTGTCTTCGGAAGCTCGCATTCGCCCATAGCGGTGAAGCATACTTGCACTGGCCGCCAAAAACAGAAGGCATTAGCCGCACATTCATACAAAAGGAAATGACAGCTCACAGATGTCCCCATCCACACGTTGGGAGTACATGCACCGGTTATCTTTGTTTGGGTCCGACGGCGCGTTGCAGTAGATCACCCCGCACTCATCGTAAGGATACGGAAGACCCAGAAGCCTCCTTCCAAGCTCAGGTGGGACGTGAAATTGGAGTGTAGAATAATGAAGCTTTTGGTCGTAGGCAATCCTTAATTCGTCGAGAGGTAGCTGGTTCGAGGCGTATCTATCAGCGAACCCGTAGCCCTCTCGTCGGAGCCATTTCAGGCCAGCAGCTGCAGGTCCTGTGCAATCTGAGGAGGTATTAGTATGCGCAATTATATCCAAATACAACAGAATCATACCAACGACGAGAGAAGTTGCGATATTTTGGATGCCTTCAGGAGTACGGACCGTAACATGGTCGATGAAGTCAGGATTATGCGCGTTTCGTGAGATACCCATGACCGTCCCGATAATTTGGCGAATATTCTTGTAATCCCCACCAAGGACTAGACGACGGATAAACGTTTCCGTGCCTGCGCGGCTAGCATAGATAGTCTTCGGGAGGGTACCACCGTATTCTGCGTATGGCATCCGAGTACTGTGGCCCCAAAAATGAAACTGCGGGTCATTGGGGCCTATCCTGAAGATAGCTGCGATCAATAAAAAATAGCAGAGACGGCTGCCGGGCGTACCTGATACCAGAAGCTTTGCTTTGTTCTTCGATGTTGGGAAAGAGTTTGGACAGGGCCTTGTATCCGATGGCTAGGAGGACTACATCACGCATTAATCAAATTTTACAGAGGAAATTGAACAAGAAAACTTGCGGTGCAGCGAGTTGTACTGCACTATTCGCGAGCGTTTGCTTTCTTGATTCCATGGATCCACCCGCATTGCATCCGGAGAATTCAACCACGTCTCCGGCTCAACGATGAGAACGTCGTCAAAGTGGTCATGGCATACTCGAGCTGCGATGAGGCCGCCAATGCTGAAAGTGCCAATCAGACAATGAACTACCGGTCTCAGAGACAGAATCGAAATTACCTTCCACCACAGATGACAGCCGTCCCCTTGATCTTCTCGCGAGGTACTCTGAAACCCAGGGAGTCGATGTCCAGGAGACATGTCTGCTTCGAGAGTTGCCTGCGTCTGAAGACGTGTTCAAGGTAGAGAACGACACCACAGGTAGCAACTGCTGTTCCGAAAGCCCAGAGAAGATTCATGATCCACGGGTAATTCAGAATGCAGCAGTAAAAAGCGGACTTTTAAGCAGATACGGCGAAGTGGCTGCGACGGCACTATTAACCAAGTGCTTCTTGGTTTTGTCAATGATTACCAGTTGACAGCCATGTTGACTAAGTGAAAATATGCACATGGTTCTTTTGTGCATGAAAGAAATCTCGTTTGCTCCCTGGCCCCGGGCCCGGGACGCTGGTTCACGGTCACGTGATGCTCGGAAATTTTCATCCGACGCTTAACTCGAAAGTGGTTTTGGCCATATAGCTAGTCTTGCACCCGGAATGTGCTTAGTTTAACAGCGTTCAGAGCTACGGCAGATGAGATGCTCCCCTTAATTCTTATTGTATTTTCAAGTCAATTTCTGTCTCTGGGTAGGCCTTTCAAATATTGGCATCGGCCTTCGCTGTCATCAACATTACAGGCCTCTTAGTTGTCACCAGAATACCTTTAACTCCATTACCAATTCTCATGAAATGCTTTCAAAGACCGAGCTGCGCAACGGAAAAACATCATGTGAACATGGCAATCTTTACTTCATCCTGAAAAACTCGCAGCAAGCACCAACAATCAGTCTATTGTTGAGGCGTACTATAAGAGGTCAGCGGATTCCTCTCTGGCGTCGCATCAGCGGTGAAGAGCCCGAGAACGCATAAGCACAAGGCATTGTATAGTCAAAGGCACCACTCTCACCTTCGTCGCGCTTGATAGCATTGGTAACCTACCGTTTGGGGCCCCACTAGGGCTTCGGTACCCAAAGAACAGCACGCCAAGATGGGCTCCTACGGCCAAGCAGAGGGGAAGTATTTTACGAAGGAAATATGGGCCATGACTAAGTTGGGTGGACGGCAATCATGGCTGTTTCGAAGAGGCTGGAGGTCCCTACTGATAGAAGTGACATGTTACGGGCTGGGAAGGGTGAAGACATGAGTAGCGATTTATTGAAGATTCGGCAGTCGTACTGACGTCCTGTATTTAAGGGTAAGTTAATAAAGCAAGAACTAACTTCAGAAACTTGAGGAGCACGTCGACTCCGATGTCACCACGGCTGAGCGAGTGAAGAGCTTTCCATATTTGCGGGCGTGTATTAACAACAGGCTATGGTTGCACTCCATGATTGTTGTGCGGCTTCCCCGTGTACTAGCGCCCGGGGGTAGGATGCCAATTTCGAGTGCTGGTCGATACTGCGGAGATGGCTGAACCGCGCTGGAGATATCGAAAGTCAGATCAGTGACCTTTGGAAGAATCAAAGCAAAAGAAAGCCAGCAGATGATGGGATAGATAGTAAGATACCATGAATAGAATACGGAATTGCGAACAACATACGAATGTAAGGAAGCGTAATCGTAATGGTTCAAGCCTATGGCATGTGTTGGCGCTATTAGCTCATCGAAGCGAGGACCATGAGTTTAGATGGCCAACGGAATTGACAGCTTCATTGGAGTAGGCGACACAGAACTTTTACCAGGCTCAATTTCCGCGCAATGAAGTTCCGTAGTATTTGGCCAGTCACGATGCGACAAGCTGGTAGTAACGTTCTAGGGTTTGCTCATGAAAACAAAATTTTACTTGCGGCTACAGCATATATGAAACCAGGAAGCGCAGGTCCTGAGTGGGCTGAAGCAAGCAAACTTTGGGGGTCGAGCAGAATTCAAGTCCGATTGTTTAGCTTTGACAGGTATTGAGCAAGTATTGAGACGACGCAGTAATCATCGGTCGTTTCATGAGAAGAAGACTCAAGCAGTAGACATAGAACAGTCGGACTCAGCGCTACATGCTACCAGTAGCGAGGAAAGATCGGAACGCACGCAGGTGTTGGTGTCCAGAGTGGTCGCGGAAAACGCCGAACTTGAACGGACCAGGAATCGAGGGGTCCTTTCCTTGATCACTAACCATCATCTTGTTCGATACACTTTTTCTTTTTCAGCAATGGGCACATTGCTAGAGCGTGAAAGAAGCTCTGTCTCTATAAAAGCGGTGAATGATGCAGGTCAAGGCGTCAATCATTCCGGAGCTGCCCTCTTCCTCGTAGGGGAAAATGGTCCAGGATATTTTTCGCGACTCGACCATTGGCCAAGCTATCAACTACATCTCGAATGGCCGTATCTTCCCCTACGCTGACCAGCGGCCCACCTTTCGAATTCCTTTACATTTCCTGCCTTCGACCATCTCGTCGCCCGATTCCGACGCGATAACACTATGCGGCGACCTGGAAAAGCCCAGAGGTACCACAACGCCTAAGGCAGAGCTCACGAGGGAGTCGACTTTGGCTTTGGATGCTGATGTGACGGATCCTTATGTCGTTGGATGGTACGGAGACGACGACGAGGAGAATCCAAGGTTTGATCTATTCTGCACTCCTTCGTTCAGCCCGTTGAATATCATTTACAGAAACTGGTCTTCAGAAAAACGCGCCTTCGTCGCATTCTGTATCAGTTTCCTGACCTTTAGCGTCTACATTGGCTCCGCTATCTACACGCCCTCTATCCCTGGATTGATGGCCGATTTCAACGTCTCCCAAACAACAGCTACACTCGGTCTCACGCTGTACGTTCTCGGTGGGTGAATCACCTTTTTTAAATTTAGCGAACATGAACCCATGTCAAATTTAGCATATGGTATAGGACCCATGTTTCTGTCGCCCTTACAAGAACTCCCTGCTCTGGGTCGCAACCCGGTCTATATGGCAACCTTATTCTTGTTCATCATCTTCCAAATACCAGTCGTCATGGCTAAAAACATGAGCACGGTTCTGGCGTTCCGCTTCCTCACCGGGTTCGCTAGCAGCCCTGCACTCGCTACTGGAGGCGCGTCCATGGCGGATATCTACTCCACGGATCACGTCGCGTACGTATTGGGGATCTGGTCGCTCGGGGGTGTCGCTGGTCCCATCATTGGCCCATTTATCGGAGGGTTTGCAGCTCAGGCGAACGGATGGCGATGGCCCCAGTATGAACTACTCTGGATAGTCAGCTTTTCCCTGGTTTTCCTCCTTCTCCTTCTCCCTGAGACTTACGGACCCACGATTTTGTTAAAACGGGCACGACGGCTGAGGCAGCTGACGGGAAATGAGCAACTGCGATCTCAGAGTGAGAAGGATTCCGAGGGCGAATCTTTTGCGGCGGTGATGAAGGAAGCCCTCATCCGACCCTTCATCCTTGCTAAAGAGCCTGTCTTGATGTTTGCGAACCTCTACGTTGGCTTTGTTTGTCAGTTTTAATATCACCTCCTGCTGTGTACCATTGACAATGTTTTATTTAACAGATGCGATATTTTACTTGTGGTTTGAGGCTTTCCCGCTAGTCTTTACAGATATCTACCACTTTCGTCTTGGTGCCAGCGGCCTGCCCTTCCTCGGTTTCATCGTTTCTGGCGCAATCACTGTATGTCCATTCACACATTCATTCGCATTAATGCTAACCAATGTTTCTAGTACACCGCATATGTTATCTACCTAAAATGCCGCATCGCGCCTCGATTGGCGGAAGCTCGCGCAGCAGGCGTTGACTTCTTGCCCGAGATTCATCTGGAGATTGGACTCATGGCCAGTATCTTCATCCCGACGAGTGTCCTCATCTTCGGGTTCACTGCAAAGGAGAGCATTCATTGGATTGTACCTGTCATCGGGGCCGCGCTCTACCTTCCCGGCATCTACCTCATCTTCCAGGGCATCCTGACATACGTGACATGCGCATACCCGGCGTATGCTGCGTCGGTCCTTGCTGGGAATGATCTCTTCCGCTCGACGGTTGCCAGTGTCTTTCCGCTGTTTGGCCGTGCATTCTTTGTGAACCTCGGTTTAGGGCCGGGATCCGCCCTCTTGGCTGGTATCTCTTTCTTGCTCATGCCGGTGTTTTGGGTATGTCGAATGGCTCTACTCCGCCTACATTACTGATGTTCTTCACTCCAGTCACTGTGGAAATGGGGTCACGTCTTACGGAGGCGATCGGTGTATGCTTCTAGTTCATGAAGTGTCCAATCCTTTGCCGCTGTGGACAGTTTCAACTACTGTCTTGTCGATACGGGAAGAAGAATTTGCAAAGGCTTACGATATTTAGAGAAGAAATGTAGTAGTGCGATAGTGCTTTATATTCCTCGTCGACCTGTGTAATAGAGAAGGTTGATAACACTTGGACATGGATCCTCCACACGACAGGTCTCATTGACCCATAAGCAAAGTGAAGACGGGTTCTTGTACTTATTACATGGATAGTATCATAGTAGTCCACAGCGACTTCAGTCTCGGGGTTTCCAAATACTACTTACTAAAGAAATTATAAGTTGAACTTGAAGAGTCGAATTGTAGAGTCAGGGGAGGGCTGTATTCTAGCAAGGCTGTCTGCATGTACATGACACAGAGAATGAAAAGTGCAGTCTCGCCGAGCAATGAGCAGTTAAGCTACTGAGTGTACAAACTGCTTTCGCATAATATGGATGCTCTTGTACAAGCTTTAACATCTGGTGAGATGGCCGAGCGGTTAAGGCGCCAGACTAAGGTTGGCGATCGATCAATCAATCAATTATGGGCCCGATCACTTTGTGATTACCTAATCTGGTCCGAAAGGGCGTGGGTTCGAATCCCACTCTCATCACTTCTTTTGCTTGAATGAATAACGATTTTTGTCCTGTATGTATTAGTTACCTTGCGCAGTGCGCACGAAACCTCCAGGGGTGCAAGCAGTAACTTACATGACTGACGTGCGGTTCGTTTTTCAGGACGTCTGTGCTCGCGTTTTTAGACGTTCTCTTCATCAAGGGTGCTGTAATCATCTGAAAGTATTGTGTATTCACTCCTGTACCCCGTATATAGAATATGCATGTAGTCTAAGTTGTAGTGAATTATTATGCTTATCAGGCAGTCACATGATGTGTAATTTACGTCGACAGAAAACCTCTGCAGCGAGGGGAGGTTACTTATTGGTAACTTGCCGGTAATTAACCTAGGTTCGTGCGCTACCCTATAATAGTATTATGTAAGTACTAAGTACTATGATTAAGTACAGTACTACCTAGATCAGTACTAGTCTCGACTCTGGTCTCGATATTCGAGCTCGCGTCTGCGTCGACAAATAGACTTGCACGGTTTCAGTGCAAACTTGACAACGTAACATTCATTCAATCGCTCGTACTTAGAAGCTGCGCTAGTTTTTCAGGGCGCATTCTGGTTGACAAGGTTGGCAGAAGAGCCCAAATATTCTGCAAAAACAGTCAGAGCCCCTTGTCCTCGCTGCTGTCTATACCTCCATAAGCATGATACCTATTGACGCGCGGCCAATCAAATCGATCGATATTTCTGAGTAACTCAATCGCTTAGCCATCTCACCAGATAACATTAAGTAGGACTTATAAGAGCATAGGTATTTCCACCGAAGCGTGCTGTCTGTGCTTCATAGCGCCTAACAAACAACCGTTGAAAGTGGCCATCATTACTAACCGCTCGGACATCTCACTAATAGTGATGGCTTAAGGGGATACATATTCTGCGACGTTCAGATGTCCTTTCCGTGTACCCTTAAGTGCAACTACCATCCTCCTTCGCTCGTTATTGCTCTTGATGGGAGTGTCATATACATTGTGGTGCCCTCGATGCCTCCATTGTACTCCACAGTGCTGCAACTTGAGTACTTGCTGTTACCATAACCATCCAGACACTATGTCTCGGATGGCGTTGGCAACTCCTACTCTAACACTAGCTAGTCATTGTCAGCTCGTCTTCATTTTGCCTCGATGGTTTGACGGCTCACAAGGAAACATGACCAACTTTTAAACATCAGTAAACCGGACTCGCAGACTTCAAATGACCGGTCTGAGTGAGTACTATCAACCTCGGAGAGATGTGCAATTAGGGCTGGATAATATCAGCGGAACTCCGAGGGAAACAATTAATAGTTCTTGCTCTCGACGTATGCAAAGATTGATAAAAGGTTGTCGCGACCCGACTGAACAAATTGTAGTCAGCAAAGGTTAGTGTTGAACATGAGAAACTTACATCGCCGACCGGCCCGGGGTCCCCAGCATCCGCAACAAAACATACAGGCCATCCACGCTTATTGACGCTTCTGAATAGTTTGGGACAATTGTCGTGCTTATCTTTGATGTCGAGGAATACAAGTTTCTCGGGGCAGTCCTGCAGACAGTGGACATAAACCTTCTCGATTGTACCAGCGCGGAAGGAACAACAATCGCTATAGGGCGTTCAAACTCATCGTCGTCAGGAGTCAACATCAAACTAGGGCGTGTCCATCCTGCCACAGCCATGAGGGAGAGAGCATGCTGCAAAACGGGGGTATACACACGTGTTTTGAGCAGGTTGGTTAAACCTGCGGCCCTTGCGATTATGATCCTTGCTCTGGTGTTTGAATTTTCCGCAATCCCAGCCCTGCTGATCCTGGGAGAAGCGTCAGCAATCGAGGGAGGGCTCAAGGCGAAGCTCGGTGTCATCAGGTGGTGATGGTGGTAGAGTCGGCGGATGCAATAATGTCCTGCAAGATAGACAACGGTCGTTAAACACCGTGCTGGGACGATATTCTGCCAGGCTACCGCCATCATAATCGATGAGCATTTTTCGGCAGTCTTGGAGCCTTGGAGCCTTAAGATGAGCCTTCTGCATAGCTGTCTGTTTTGAGTTCTTCCTTGCCGTACATGATCCTGTCGCCTGGGCTGCGCTCGAGCTCCAGTTCAACGAGCCTGCACAGTTGTGAGCAGCATATCAAAAATGGATGAGGAGAGTGTGTTGACAGGCACGGCAGTGGGTGTCTAGCGTTTCATTCCTCTAGTTAGCAATGCCATGTTGTCATTTCTGTCTCAGGCGTATTTTGCGATGCTGTAAATGAAATCGGAGAAGAGGTCGTGGAGTGCTACTGCCTTGATGGTTATGCCAACGCTCCTCGGGCACCGCACGCCTAAACATTGACAAGTCAGAAGGTGAAGAAAGTATATCAAACGCACGTACAAAAACGCAGAGCGGCCGACGGGCATGCGCCTGCATCACTCATGTCCCACGTCCTCGCCCTTGACCCAACCATACATACGGTAATGTCGTTAACAATACTGGCCCAAAGCATTTGCATGCGACGGCGGTGGTGAATGGTTTTGTAAGAGGCATTGGATCCGACCTTTGAGAGCGCCTCTGTAAAGGCCGCTTCCAAGGCGGACGCCAGGACTGGATCGGGTTGAGGCATTGATAGCGGTTCGGACAAGCCTGTTCTTGTTCTCATTGAGTAGGTCTTTGGCAACCTCCTTTGAAAGAGACACACCGCTTATATGCGGCCAAGGATCCTGTTGAGATCCGCTGGGAGAGGATCATCAGAACGGCGCGCGTAATCGCATACTGTTGGTACTTGGCGGGAATCTAAGACGCGACAATGGCAAGGGAGAGAAAGCAGAGATGGTGGGGGAGGGAAGGAAGAAAGGTTAGCGGCGGCGTCGTGAATGTGCGCCCCTTTTAGCCTGGCAGCGGCTGGTCTGTGCGCTGCTGCATTCTGGGCATATGCGTGGTGGGGAGTATCACATGACACACGCTTGCGCTCAGTGCGCCGCAGTGTTTGCTGCCTCCTGGACCAAGCCGTGACTCGAACACGATGCAGACATTTTACAACCCCGCCCCGGACGTGTCGCAGTGGTCCTGTTTCTTCACTTGTAAGTGACCCTTGGCAGCAATCAATGAAGTACTATTGCATTAGTTTGTTTCATTATATTTTGGTGTTCATACTCTAAAGAAGCCAACTTGGCACCATATCTAGAAATACAAGGTATATGGTTAGCTAGTGATATAACTCTATCGTGGGAGGACGTTCTATCGGGTATGGTCTAAGTCGTAATAAGCTCTTTGGGAGCTATTGTTCGTTTCTGCATGCAAAGACAGCAGCGAAAGCCGATGAAAGTAGCCGAAAGTGTCGAGTCCTTTTTATGGGCTGGCCGCATACACTGATCGCCTCCTCAAAACATGTCCCCATTTCCACAATGACTAGAACAAAAGGGTCAGCTTGTGAAATGACAGAAGCTTGGATAGAGGACATACCCAAAACGCCGGCATCAGCAGGAAAGACACGCCCGCGAGCAGGGCAGAGCCCGGGCCCAAACCGAGATTGACGAAGAATGCACGTCCGAATAGTGGGAAGACGCTAGCAATAGCGGAACGGAAGAGGTCGTTGCCAGCGAGAACCGACGCGGCGTAGGTAGGATACGCCGAAGTCACATACGTCAGGATACTCTGGAAGGTGAGGTAGATACCGGGAAGGTAGAGTGCAGCGCCGATGATGGGAACGATCCAGTGGACGCTTTCCTTCGAAGTGAATCCGAAAATGAGAACGCTAGTCGGGATGAAGATACTGGCCATCAGACCAATCTCCAGGCGGATCTCGGGGCCAATGTCGACGCCCGCAGCTGCGGCTTTGGCAAATCTAGGTGTGATGTGGTATTTCAGATAGAAAACGTATACGGTGTACTAGAGAACGACTGTCAGGTCTAGGACTCGGATAAAATAATAACACTTACTGTGATGGCACCGGATACGACAAACCCTAGGAACGGCAAACCGCTGACACCCAGATTGAAATGATAGATGTCGGTAAACACAAGCGGAAAAGCTTCGAACCACAGGTAAAAGATTGCATCTGATAGCAATGGCATCAATTAGGAATCTTACCCAAACGGATAGGTAGGTATTACTCACAGACGAATCCCAAGTAGACGTTTGCGAACATCAAAACTGGCTCCTTGGCAAGAATGAAGGGACGGATCAACGCTTCCTGCATCACCGCTCCAAGAGACTCGCCCTCTTTATCCTTCTCACTTTGTGACCTCAACTCTTGGTTTCCCGTGAGCTTCCTGAGCCGCTGCGCACGTTTCAATAAGATTGTTGGCTCGTAGGTCTCGGGCAGAAGTAGCAAGAGGAAGATGAGAGCGAAACCGGCGATCCAGATGAGCTCGTACTGGGGCCACCTCCATCCGTTGGCCTGCGCTGCGAACCCTCCAATAACGGGACCAGTGATAGGGCCAGCGACAGCTCCGAGCGCCCAGATTCCCAGAACGTATGGGAATTGGTGCGTAGAGTAGACGTCCGCCATGGACGCACCTCCCGTGGCGAGGGCAGGGCTGCCGACAAACCCGGTGAGGAAGCGGAACGCCAGAACGGTGCTCATGTTTTTGGCGACGGCGACAGGTACCTGGAAGATGACGAATAGGAATAAGGTGGCCATGTACACCGGGTTACGACCTATCCCCGGAAGTTCTTGAAGGGGCGCCAAAAACATAGGCCCGATACCGTACGCTGATTAAGAACGTCAGGACGGCGTGGACTGAAGTTAGACGCGGAACAACTTACCGAGAACGTACAGCGTGAGACCGAGAGTAGCCGTTGTCTGAGAGACATTGAATTCAGCCATCAGACCGGGAATAGCTGGTGTATAGATGGCTGAGCCGATGTATACGCTGAAGGTCAAGAAGCTGATGCTGAACGCGACAAATGCGCGCTTCGCGGGAGACCAATTTCTGAAAATAGAATTAAGATAATGTTTTTGATCGAGTCGGCAATAAAGCAAACCTCGGATTATCCTGATCATCGTCTCCGTACCATCCTACTATGTATGGATCAGAGCCAAGAGCAGCATCTATCTGTTTTTGCTTCTCCGCGTCAATATCCACAGCCAACGTAGACTCCCTCGTGAGTTGTACTCCCGGTGTTGATGTACCTGTAGACTTTTCTAGGTCACCGCATAGCGTTGTCGCGTCAGAATCTGGGGACACGATTGTCGACGGTCTTTGAGATGACGGAAGAAGGAAATGTGGAGGAACCTCGAAGTCGGGTCGTTGGTCGGCGTAGGGAAAGAAACGACCATTCGAGATGTAGTTGATGGCTTGCCCAATGGTAGAGTCCCGGAAGATATCTTGGACCATGGCGATACAGGCGTGGAGTGCGGAAGAGGGGAGTTGATGCTGTCTCTTCGTTTTCGCTGCTTATATACCTGTCAGAAAAATTTCGCCCTGAAAATGATTCAACCGCTGAAAGTGGATTATTCATCGAACTCGAAACTGGTTGGTGAGCAAAAGTTCGGTAATTCCACTTTGACATTCGTCATCATGTTCGGCGTTTTCCGTGTGGGTCTAAATTAGATTAGACCCTCCTATCAAAACATACTCGATTCTGTCGCCAAGAAAGCAGCACAGTAAGCGAGAGATTTATGAGTCACTGTCTTGATTAGAAAGACATAACGCCAGAAAGCTCAAGAATGTCAACTAGTATGGTCAGCAACTGAGCGCTGCTCCACGAAAGTCCTTAATTCCAAAGACAGGATTGCGCTGAACGGAGAGCATAGCAGTAGCCGTGACACTGAGAGGTAACTACTACCCAACAGGAGAAGGTGGTGGTAAGAAGAGAAGGACTGTTCCCAGCACGTGCTCTCGGAGACGCGTCCGCCCGGCGCCGATGATGTGAGGAACACGTGTGCTAACTGCCGAATTCAACAATGACGATGTCGTCCAGTGTCCACGACCACACCGATGGCAAAGCCATGGGCAACCCCAAGGGCGGCTATTTCCTAGTATACTTATCATCGATCCTGTTCTTGACCAATTCTGGGTTGACACAAGGCACTTCCTCGAGCAATCAGGTTACAGGCTACCACCCAAGTTCGATCCCGGCTGGGAACCGACAAATGCAATTGAGGAGAGAAAGGCTATATCTCGCTTACCGATACTTACACCTCTGCGACCTCTAAAAATTATCTTCCTCATCCTCCTCGTAGCGACATTTCCTTGTGTCTGCTGTACAGCTAAGTGATAATGCGCCTGTTATCCTGAAGAGTGTTGAAATAGGATCACCAGAATTTGAAATATCAGTCTTATTCTCGTTTCCACCACTCTCGCTTGATCCAAGAAACCATTGCATTCCCGTCCTTGAGGTCCTGAAATATGACAACCATGCGATTCTTGTGCTCCCGATATTACGACTCTTCTGGGATCCCCCATTTGATACGGTAAGAGAAGTGGTTGAAGTATTTGAAGTGCGTATAGTATTTTTCAGTTCTTCTTTTGTACTAATCGACGCGATGGCAGGGCATTCAGTTTATGCAGCAACATTTCGTTGCTCACCGGTGGTTCTCAGAGAACCTAATTGTCTGACTCTTCGCCCACTCGGGGTGATTGTACGCTCATGAACATCATGATGGATCCTACGAAAATGTATCCAAAAGGTTTCCTTGCCGAACGACCTTTCATGAAGGTTGACTGCAGTGGTCACGTTTCCCCGAGTTGCACACGCACCGCGCGCTGGCCCCGATATTACCTCATCGATTTTGGACATGCTCGTCGATATGATCCAGCAGATGGTATTCCCAATGAGTGGATCCTTCGGGGCGTGGACAAAACGGCACCAGGACACTGCAACCCT
The DNA here is from genome assembly GCA_022818035.1 of Armillaria solidipes. Taxonomy (NCBI): domain Eukaryota; kingdom Fungi; phylum Basidiomycota; class Agaricomycetes; order Agaricales; family Physalacriaceae; genus Armillaria; species Armillaria solidipes. Next base: position 3,170,620 of record JAIWYQ010000006.1, on the reverse strand, counting down.
GAGGCGCCGATGGAATGTATTCCGTTCCCTACCGATATATACTACCTTGGATGTACGTGCTAGATGAGACCACACTATCCCACTATCCTGATCCTGAACGTTACTTTTAGACCAAAGAACACTGCAATCCTACCAGAATATGTCTGGACTTTTTACGGTCGCTTGTAGAAAATATGGTCAAGGAAAATCCTTCTGAGCGACCCACCATAGATGATGTGGTGATGCGTTTTGACGCGCTGAGAAAATTGCTTTCCCGATGGCGCCTCCAAGCCGTGACTCAACTGGGAGATCGGCCGTTATCGTTTCCTGTCACCTATTTTGCTCGGCGCTTAAAATTCGCTCTTATGTTTAGATCACCTCTACCACTCGAGTCTTACCTGCTCTTCGGGACTTCTATACGGCGAGTCGGCACACTTGACGGCGCAAGTCATGTCGGTTATGTACGCTCCTTGGCGCTCCCGGTCCATAAATCCTTCGCAGCTGTGCCATTAATCTAGACATCCGTTTGGGTAGTCTAGTTTTGCTTGGTGAATGTCAGAAGCCAATAAGTATTACTCCGTCTTACAGGGACATTCCACCATAGTATCGTTACTATAGACACCTATGAAAAGGAGGTGGCTTCTGGATCTGAAAGACCGAAGGGGGCAAGAGTTTTGCTTGCAGTGATCTACCCTACTGTTCCGGCAAGGGTTGCCTGACAAGCTGAAGACGAAATGGCATAGGAGAACATATGATGTTGCGGTGACTGCTAGGTCAGATCCATCAAGAGACCTTATAACCGTATCAAGACACCAAGAGTCGTTAAGTTATCCCTTGGGGACTTCATGCGCGCAGTGCGAGAGAGCCTACGCTATTCAATATGGAAAATTGAAATCCGAGAATGAAATTAAGCGTTGAAAAAAAAATGTCGGTAGCAGGAATCGAACCTGCGGCTCTTCGGAGTTGCTGGCCACAACGAAGTGATTTAACCCCTAATCGATACCGACCTACAAATTGTGTCTGCCTTGATTATATATATGTCCTTGATCTGCATCCCGCACCAAAATTTTATTACTCCAAGTTCAGATTCTTACACTATTCACACAATCTCCCTCTTCGTACGCATTTTCCACAAGAAAACAAGACTAGTGATACAGAACGCAGATGTAACAAGTAACAACGAGAAGATGAGTCCATGAAGATCGATAAATAATGCAAATATGGACCCAAAGTGGCGAATGGTACGCAATAATACACTGAGGACGAAAGCAAAGCGTGAATGAAAAACCCCTGCCGCCGGTGTCTAACTTCATACAAGTGTCCGCCCCTCAACACAATAAAAGGGAAAAAGAACCCGGAAAAGGTATTCCAATGATGTTTGATATTTCGTGGGCATGGGAAAAAAAAAACTCTAAGCAAACGATAGCGAAACAGAGCGATAGACGTATATGTACACGTGTGATTTATTTACACGGGTGTGCGGAGCGTGGGAGAGGATCCGAAGGTGGAACGAGAGAGTGGCCTAGAGATCTATGATTTTTTTTCGGGTCCTGGCGCGTCAGAGATTGAACGGTGGCCTTTTGTGCGTGAAACGGAGGAGGGCGGTATTTGTGGTCGATGATGAGGATAAGGTGCAAGGGTAAACAGAGAGGATTGGGAGGTATGAAAGAGCGTGGAGAGATCATGGTATAGGTACAGAATGAGGGGAATGAACCACGGACGAGATAAAGCGGAAGCGAAAGAGGGAATGGAGGCGCGCGCGACTGGAAACTCTACGTGGAGGTAAGGATAGCACACATCAGTCCGATAGATGAATGTCCAAAAAAAAACAAGGCAAAATGAGGGAATGAAAGGAAGCAAAGGAATAAATTCGGAGCATATTCCTTCCGCGAAAATGCCGCCACAGGACACGCGTTACGCTATATCCCGTCACGACCCAAGTTTCCAATATTCTGCATTCCTCCCCCGCCGACCAACCCGCTCCCGCTTCTGGGCCGGCCGATCAAATCCTGGGGCACTCCCCAGGAATTTGGTCCAGGCCCCTGATAGTACCCTCCTCCGCCTTGAGAGTAGCTGTGTTGATGACCCAGGGGAGCCGAGTCACTTCGTGCCCTCGTCGAGAACTTTTTCGAATTACGAACATTCACCACCTCTTCAGGGATAGTGTGTGGAGGGGCGGAGAGAATACCTCCGGGTGAATGGGTACCGGCACTGCCCATACCACCGCTTGAAATACCCCCGCCCATCCCCACGCCCAATAAACTTGAAGACGTATCAATCCGCGGACGTTTGCGATCACCACCTCCAGGATGCGCAGCATACTGCAGCATTGGGGGTGGAGCAGGTGACGTGATGTATATTCCAGGGTTAGGTGAGGGAAGAGAGGAGTGTGGATGAGGTGAAATGGAGGACATATGGTTATGGTTATGATTGTGGTTGGAGAAGTGTTGGGGCGGGTTTGGCGAGGACGGTGACGGCGATTCGGATAACTCCGCTGGGAATTGAGGGACTGTAAATTTGTGTCAGCAAGCGGAATAAGGACATTGGGGATAACACAGGGAAACTTTTAGAAGAATATGAACACCGATAACAGCGGTCAAAAAATGTAGGAAGGCGACGAAGGGACGAAATAATACGTAAAGAGCAGCAAAGCGCGCATCAAGATGCTGGACACAAGAGAGGAACCTCGTAGAGGCGCGGCAAGAAAAAAGGATCACGCCAGCGGAGGGGCGTACCGCGAACAGAAGAAAAGAGACGTGTGAACCAGAAGAACCAAGGCAGAAGACGAAAGGTACAACTAAGGCACGAATTTGAAGGCAAACAAGGCAAAGCGGCAAAAGCAGGCGCTCGCGGAAAGGACGCCGAAACCCTGAGGAAAGCAGCAGCAAACCAGGTAGTATGAATGGCACGTGTCATAAGAATGTGAAAAACTGGTGAGCAGGAATGCGTAACGGAACACGTAAACTGAAAGAGAAGGCCAGACAAGATCCCAGTAATTGGGAATAGAGAAAGCAAAGATAGGAAGAACGGATGCACTGAAGAGAATCACAATTGATACGGGAGCCTGGGAATGGTAAAGGTAGCAAAAGCATCCGCATATATGCGTAACATAGGTGAGCGCATGGAGCATCGGAAGGAAAAAATAACGCAGTGCAGGCGCAGAAAACATACGGTAAACATATGGAGGTAACTGGCAACAGAGGAGAAGTCAAAGCATTCGGGAAGGCGTTGCTTTGGCGTAGGGGGATAAAGCGCGCGGAAAACGAGGCGAAAAGTGGGTGGCGAGAAAGGACGGAGCAAGGCAGGACGCGAGAATACACAACGGAGACGTGTAAAATGGAACAGGCGGATGCATTGAAGAAGTAGAAGAGAGGGAAAGCAAAAACGAAAGAAAGTCAAAATGAAGGAGATGTACTCACGACTACCTGGGAAACCTTTGCCAACGAAGTCCCATAATCTTGCGACAACGTTGGTAAGGCGTTCTACCTTGCGACGTTCGTGAACAAGGGCGTCCCACATACGGCGGTTATCGTCGCGCATGCCTGCAAGTTGAGCGGCGACCTGAAGAAAAGGAATGAATAATAATCCGAGGAGGAGAATAAATGCCATGGAAAATCCCGGCACGAAGGCGAAAAGAACGCGGCAATGGAAGAATGCTCACCTCTCCCGGCAGCTCGACTCTATGCTTCGCGCCCAAATCGGGCTCTAGTGCTTTGCGCTTGATTTCATCGAGCAAGTCGGGACGTCCCCGTAAAAACTTGTGATGCGAGAATTCCCAAGTCTGAGAGTCGGTAGAAGTACGCTGTGCACGAGGTGTGCGATTGATTTTGTGGAAGCCGTACATGTTGAGCTGTCGCACGAACGACGAGAACTACGTTGGCAGTGTCAAATGCTGTTGCTACCATCAGATATTTCAGTAACACGCACGTTATTATGCTTGAAGTGGCTGCCTAGGATGCTCCGGCTGAACTCTCCCACATTTGACACGACAAACGACGTCCCGAGTTCAGTCCATGCAATAAAATGCGCGGATTTAGGGTCTGAAATCATTCTACCATACTTAGCATTGAGAATTGCATTGGGGAAGGAAAAAGGAGTACGTACTGGTACAACTTTGTAACAAAGTTATTGGTCGGCATTGGCTTGCCCAGCACACCAATGGTCGCTGATCCTGGTGGTCCTTCTGTTGGTGACGATTCCATATCCTGATCCTGGTCGTCGTCTGTTGGAGGGGGTGTTGTGCTGCTAGTAAAAGAGCGTTTTCTTTCAGTTCGTTGAAGAGACGGCGCTGGAGAAGCTGGCGATGAGCCGACAGAAAGCGACGAGAGATTCAACGACAGGCTTTCCCGGCCGTTCTGCTGTTGCTGTGTCGAGGTAGGGGTATTGCTGCTGGAGCTGGACGTCGGAAACGGTGGGTAGGCCTGGTTAGGCTGGTCAATGGACGAGGCGGGCGGGGAAGGGAAAAATGAATAATCCATCGACGACGGTGGATGGAGAGAAGGAGGGTTGTTTGTGAGTGTGTGATGGGATAATACGAGCCGGAGGTCCGGGGCTTTTTGCCGGCGGGATTTATTTTCTTATCCTTGCATCATTGCTTGATGTCGCCCATGCGGTCCGCCTTTGAGCACGCAATACGTTATTTGGGTTTCTTCTCCGTCTCAACAAGGAATTCAAGGATTATTATTATTTTCTTATCTTGGTCACCGTTCACTGTTTGGCTCAGGGGACCTAGCATGACAGGCACTTGCTACACGTGCCTTGCTTCCATCGGCTTTTGCCTCCGGTCCCTCGTGGCTTCTCTCAGGGCGCTTACCTACCCGCGCGCCGTTACGACCGTATACGTATATACACGTCGACAAAATTTGCTGGGAGCCACCCTTTTTTATCAATTTTCGGTGTAGTCTGTATAGCCAAATCAAAGCGAGCTCTGGCCGCGTCTAAACCGCCTTTGAGCATTCCTCCGTTCCGCAGTTGGCCTCCCGTGCGACACGCTCGCGCTTTACCTCTCACCCTTACTTCTCGCTCTGTATCTTACCTCCGATCCCCCAGCATTCTTATGCACCACTCTCACGCGCTTTCAATTCTTACCCTTTTGCCCATCATTTTTTCGCGTGCCATTCCCACCGTTACGAGTCCAGATCCATCACGCTCATATACAGATTTCAAACTATTTGCAAAACTCGCGTACCGGCTAACTGAGTCACAAAGACAGATCCGTCATTTGACTGATTCTTCGGACTCGAATGGTACCGCGACGCCACTATAAAATATTGCACCAGCATCGATTACACCATTTCAACAGACGGTGAACTCGAATGTGTACAATAATAAAACAAGGTACTCGTCTACCGTAACTCTTACGGCAATTCCAAGGGCTTCATTATAGTACGACTCAAGTGAGCCCTGACAGCACCCGCTACACTATCCTCAAGGACACTCTACCCGCGAACATACAGGACGGCACCGAGGCCTACTAATAGCCTACTGCCGCTCAGTCGTACGTAGACATACGCGCTTTTGTCGGGGCCTTACAATCTCCCAAATGGTCCGACACATCTGTAATGTTCCTCCGTAAAATAGACGTCATCAAATCACTCCGCATTGGCGTAGTTTCTCCAGTGAAGACGAATTCAAAAACTCCATAACAGCGGTACAAAACAGTAACCTAGTACATGGCATTCGATTGCCCCAGAAATTTATTTTCAAGTAGACTTTAACGCCGGGCCTTTTCCGAGCCACCGCCTCTCCCCCGACAAAGGCGAGTCAATCTCATTTTCTCCTCCGGTCCGCGAAGCTATAGGCAAGGATTCTACTGACCATGAGTGCATCCTGATATAATGTTGTAATAGAATTGAAGGCCGGATGGATGACCGCAGACCTAAAAACGTACTCGTCAGTGCGACTGATGATACCGCCGAACGTTTTGACATAAACCTAAACACCTATCTCAACTATCTGCTCACCCACCGCTTTACGAGAAACACCCGAACCATTTGAATTGCATTCCAGAAAACTTGCAGGTTGATCGAGGAATTAGAGTCTATTGCAAGGGCCAAGTTTATCACTCACACTATCGACGTTTCCATGAGAAACTCCTCCGCATCAATATCTGACTTTCAATGGTCCAACTGCAGAAGCCCCTACAATAAATATAACTTTCTATTGTAACTCGTTATCCCAGGCTCTCGGAGGTATCACGATTCCTCGGACCCATCAATACTAGGACAGTATCCAAGCCGCTGGCGCTGAACTCTCAGACATCAAGGGCGAACGTAGATCTATCATGGGCACAGACTCCCATCCTATTGGTAGACGGGCGCTAGTTGTCGCTACGGTCCTGACCAACGGTCGTCAGTAACAATGCCAGGGCACCTATTCAACAATCAGCCTCCATTCCAACTTCTTTAACTAAATACTCGGAGTTAAGGTATCCAGACGAACTCTCTTGTCAACGACTACACCTCAACAGGTGAACTTTTGAACCTCCAAATTCTACCCGTCATGTGCGGTGGCACATTTTGAAGTTTAACTGATGGACAGAACATCTGGACCCAGATTACTGAATTAGATTGGAAAACAAACAGTTAAACGGATTAGAATTGATACTGAGAATCACCTCCGACCTCGGCCCTGTTCTATAGTTCCTCCCGCTGTAAAAGCATCAGGAATTCCAATACAATACCGCTACTGGCTCCGCATCATAACACAACGGATGGCCCCAAGTTACCGAACAAGCAGAAACGGTAAACATTACAGCAGATGACTCGGCGTTCCAGCCAATTACTGTTTGACTTAAAAAGTTCTACATCCGGCCGACAGAAAGGATGCCCGAGTGAAGAATCAAAAAGCGGCAGGACCCAAGTTACCGAATGCAAATGATCATTTGTATCTCCAATAGTGCATCCGATCATTTTCAGTAGCAATGACTAGGGCCGGCACTTGATTCCGGGGGATTTTAAGATAAAGACCAACAACCACCAAAGATACCAACCCCCGCAGCTAGATGATTGTAAATTATTCCAGCGCCAAGCCAGATATCGTAACTGTTTGCTCACATATTTCGAAATTGAAAACTTAAATCCACACGGCCACTAGGACGCGATCTCCCCAATCGTAAATGATCATCACCGACACATGCGGCTCCGAGTCCTGATAAGTTCGGTCACGAGAGATGAATAAAATAATTGAGAAGCAGGGAGCATCTCCCGCGTGAAGAGAACTCACTCAAGTGAATTAACTAGTCAGAACATATGAGCAAGCGGCCCATTTTCGATGCGCTGAGACAAAGTCCTGCATAGCTCGATCAATATTTTTAGGCCTAATGTCGCACGGTGGCCTTCTCACCCATATTCGGAGTTTCATTACGCGTCAATTGTATCACCGGCTTTCCGCCAAATAGGTGAGGACACCCTTGATATTTAGATAAACTGCGTGAGCGTACGGAGGCCTACGGTCGGACTCGGAAAACTTTGAAGGCTAGACCCAGCACTGATCAAATCTTCCATCCATGTCAGCAGTTCAGAATCGCGGACGAGAACCCAGTCACAAGGCTCAAAAGGAAGTCGACAGTGACTTGAACATTGAAACAATTCGTTCCAGACAACAGGTCCAGTCTGTAGTACGCTCCGGGTGCAACCAACTGCACCTCCCGGGTCGGCGTACGGTCACGAAACGAGAGAGATCAAGCGCACAAACAACCGACAGACACAGGAACGTACTAGTATAGCCATTGATTTACCTAAGGGGCGTTTTCGAATTTGAGTGCCGAAAACAAAAGTTGACCGATCGACCTTACAGGGGTTTTGATGATCTTTTGCTGCGTAGGGCGCCTGATAAAGCGAACCGGGGGCCGAGGGATTGGCTTGAAGATAGGAATTCCCATCGACATATATTCGTGTGATCACTGATCCAGCCTGGCAAGGGGTAAAAAAAAACTTTAGGATTCATGAGTGTCGACATAAGAACCCAGGTCCAGGGCTGAGAAATAGCTGTGAATGTACGTGAGTGTCGAAGGGCGTCTGTTTATGTGGCGTTGCTTCCGGTACAAACGCTGTGGGATGAAAAGGAAATAAGCAGGAAAATCGCCGCCGATGGATCTCCGGTCCGTGTGCCGGTGTCACAGCACGTGACCGACGCGGACTCGACAAATCAAGACAAATCTCCTTGCACGTCACCATGACTGGTAACGAATGCTAGGATGTGGGCGCAGTCCGCCCAAAATACGGAGTAATCTCCGATGGAAATATCCGATATTCTGTGCAGGTTCGTATGCTGATCTGCAGTACTTGCCTGGGGCCACTGTTAACCGAGACGTGGTGTAGGCGAGGTCGGCCCTGGTGATCTTCGGTGAAGGCACAAGAGCGTGGATGCATGGCCATGGTGTGATCCTTGGAGTAGCAAAGCGGTTCCCACTTTAACTTTGCTCTATCGTTTTCGCTTAGCTATCCAAGCAGGACTACGCAATTTATGGATTCAAGGCAAAACAGAAATGTCACTCAAACGGAACCCCCGCCTCTATCGAACTCCAAACCCCAAAAGATGCTGATCGGACAGTGTCAAATGACGACGAGGGATCCTCCACCGACGAGAACTGCGCTCGCTTAGCCTATGGTGTCACTAAGTCTATCTATCTCGATGCGCAGGCTTTTCTCCGTCACTCCCTTCAACGTAAGTTCCCCTGTCGCTTATTTACAAGAAAGTGTTCAACTTACCCATTTCGACGTCTAGCTGCGGAAAACGTTGAGGCTAGACGACTTCTGCCAAGATCCAAGAAAATGCTGAATGGTTCATTTTGCAAATTGTGTAGCGATCGGAGGAATTCAAGACCGTGGTCTATGTAGCCCTTGCACAAACCATACTAACACGTCCCCAAGACTCGGGGTTGCAGCTCCGCTCAACGGATATCTACCATCTAGGCCGACAATGTAGTTTCAAACATTGACCAATATGGCCCTCCCGTCGTGAACGGATTTCTACCAAGAAGCAACGGATCAGGACTCTGATCTCGTAACACGCGCTCCGACGATATTTCTGTTTCCCTTCGCCAGACGGGACAACTTTTGGGATACCACCAGTAAACACCCTGCAAGGCTCTACATGGGAACAGAGAGGATAAAACATTTGTCCCAATGTGTAGAGAACCGGCCTCGGTGGCGATGAACTCCACCAATGAAAGAACGGGATTGATTGTACTTGGACGCAATGACGGCAGCGGCGGAGCCTGTGCCTTTCGAAGAAGTTTTGCTTCTTGCCAGCGCGCTTCTGCTGACTTATCGCCAATGGCACTTGCCTTTATTGTCTTTCTCAGTATGTCTATCTCCCTTCTCCTCATTCTGTGCCTTGATCATGATGGACTGATTCGGTGTTAGCAGGTGCTTTGCACCTGGGAACACGTACTGGTGATGGACCAAACATTTCCCGTAGAGCAGACCACCTGAAATTATCAACACAATGTGCATTTTTACACCTTCATGCCCTTTGTTCCATATATTTTGATATCAGCTCTGACGCCACGCCCAGCTTCCGACTAGCCACCACATGGTTTTGCCAAATCAAATTTGTGGCAAAAAGTCGCGAAAACCTTGTATTTTTGTCGATGAATATCAACGATGTACGTTATGTGACGTTTAGCTCTCTCGAAACTGGACGATCTGCAGCTTTGTATCCGGCACGTCGCGTCGGGCTACTCTCAGACCCGGATCCTGGGTGCTGGATCGTAATTGCCGAACTGGTGAAGGTCATTTGAAATTTTCGAATCGTTCCCGTCACATTGCGATGTTTGGAGGCGTAGCTCTCGTCTGCGTTCCAGTCTACATTTCAGACTGTGTACAGTACTTTCTCAGTGGTTCTTCTAACAGCTAGCTCAAGGGACATTTTAGCCCCTGGGATCTTCATTTTGTGGCGTTCAGACTAGTTTGAGCACGGGGCGTGTACAATTATCATAGCAATCATTAGAGTCTGGAACTAGTCTTTGGTGTACACACGAGTCTGCGACAGTACTTTGTACCTTTCATTGAGGTCAACCAAAGAAAGTCGCCTATATGCGTACGAACTAACACGTATGAAAGGCGAAGTTCCGATCATCATCCCACGACACGCTTGTATGGTTTTTCACTGGCTACGAAGCGCCCGCTAGGAACTGAGAATACGATGACTCGATCTCTAGAAAGCACGAGACTCGTCCCTACTCCACTCGAGTGCTTCCATTCCGGCCCAACTGGGCCAAAGCCTGTTATATTACCCAACTTTTTTCGCTGTTTTTGATTGCGAAAAGATGTATGAAGGTTAGAGTAAGTACCACGGACATAACTGCATGAGAGCGCAAGCGCTTATTTAAGAATACAAAGAATGCTAACAATAATTGAGTAATATACAGCGATCAGTAAAGTATTATGACCCCTGCGTACATTCAATCTAAACCGGGCACGTTCGGCTACTGAAAGTCAGGAATATCATCCTCAAGTCAGCAGTCTTGGATATATTTAAGAGAAGGCTACGTGGGGACTGCCTCCTCAGTATGTAGCTCCACTTTCACGGCGCCTGCATCAAAGATTGAGTCACTGGGCTATCAGTGAGAGTGAGAATTAAGTTACATACCCAAAACACCGGCTTACCAGCGAGGGAAGAGCCTGGACCCAGACCACGGTTTACGAAGAATGCACGTCCGAACAGCGGGGAGACGCTTGCGATTGTGGAATAAGAAATTATAATCTTCGAATGCGGATGCGGACGATAGGCAGGGTATGCCCATACTATTGCATGTGAGAGTGCTCTGAAAGGTAAGGTAAATGCTAGATGCCGAAGGCAATTCTGATAACGGGAACAATTTAGTGAACATTTGCCTTGTACGTGAATCTGAAAATGATGTTGTGATGAAAATACTGGCAATCAACCCGACCTTGAGGCTACTGAATCCCTGTGAGCTATACACGCACTCAACAGCGGCCTGTAGCAGCCCTGGAAAATCGCAGTCAAATACGGGATTTCTGATAGAAGATGTATGCAGTGAATTAAAGAAGGCCAATGAGCGGCGGCATTTGCAAAAAATTAAATGAAGGTACTAACTTTAATTGTGCTAGATACAACGCACACCAGGAAAGGCAGACCACTGATGCCCGCATTGAAGTTGTATATGTCAGTGAAGACCAGTGGGAAGGCCGCCGACCACAAGCAGAAAACTGCGTCTGATAGAAAACCCGTCAATCATGCATTCAACAGACGCAGTATCATATAGAGTTTACTCACAGACGAGGTCAAGCTCGGTGTTCATGTGGACGAGAACAGATTCCTTGGCGAGAACGAAGAGACATATCAGTGCCTCCCGTATGATGCCCGCAGTAGACTCGCCTTTCAATTCCTCTCGCTGTGGGACCGCAACTGTTGATTGACTGTCAGATTCCTCGGTCGCTGTGCTCGCATCAACGGAACCGTTGACCTGAAAGTCTCTGAGAAAAGCGGCAGGAGGAAAGCAAGCGAGGCGCCGGCGGTCCAGATGAGCTCTTTTGGTGGCCAGCGCCGTCTGTTCGCTTGGGCTACTGATTCGCCGACGACTGAACTAGTGATAGGTCCGGCAACACCTACGAGTGCCTAGATTCCGGGAACGTATGCGAACTGGCGTATGGTAGAGGTCCGCCCATGGACTCGAGACCGCTGGCAGGGCTGGCGACAGTTTTAGTGAAGAAGCAAAATGCAAGAGCCTACTCATGTTCTGCGCCGTAGCGACGGGTGTCTGGGAGACGAAGAACAGGAAAAGTGTCGCTATGAACACCGGGGTGCGGCCCATAATAGCGCGTTCTTGCAGAGGTTACAAACATGGGACCAATACTGTATATTGAGAGACATTAGGCAGAGATGACAGGATATAAGTAGATAAGCGTCAACATACCATTGCCAAGAATATATTGCGTTACTAGGCGGTGCTTCGTAACGAATTCAGTGCACTCATGACCGATCCTGATGTCCCTCAGACAGCAACTCAGATTCTGGGTCCTTTCAGATTTTACAGCAGGGTTGATGTGCATGAATCTGAGGCTAGAGGACCCGCTGAGACTCGTCGGGCGACGGTCTTTCAGGGAACATACGAAGGAACTTCAAAGCCGAGTCGCCAATTAGCGTAGGGAAAGAATCGGTTGTGGGAGATTTAGTCGATGGCCTGAGTTGCGGTTGAGCCGCAAAACATGTCCTGAACCTACCGCGACTCTAGTGCATTAGGTGAAAACAACAAAACACCAAGAGCGGGATACTGTTCTCCTGACCGGCTCCGGAGTCATTCGACGCGTCACACGTAAGTCCATAGAGATACTACGTTTCGACGACACAATTTTGACTGGGCGAATAGAGGTTCGGGCGTTCCGCGAGCTGCTAGCAAAAGGCCGGATTCCGTCTCGGATGTCACGGTAGTTTTCTGTTGCCGCGGCGCGGCTTATTTAGGGCCAAAGCCGCCTTGTGACCGCCGGGCCTTACAAGAAATGGTCAGCACCGTGAGGAGAGGGGAAGACAGAACAAATGGGAAAATCGGTCCCTACCTTCAGTGCTTGGACACACACCGAAATTTTCTCGTTGTGGCGAAATTAAGTAGACGCGCGCCAAGCCGAGATGACTCGGAGCGGTGCCGCGGCGGGATTAGATCACGTGCCGCGGAAGTATATATTTAACTTTCCCTCAGATACAAGTGGCTACCATGCATCCCGAAGTCGAGAAGATCAGATCCATCGTCGACGATGTTTCGTTCACTAGTGGAAGTTTGAAAACTAAAAGAGAACAATGTCTGCTTTACTACAGATGTAACCCTGAGGACTCCACTGCACGGTTCGCTTTCCATTCGTACTTCGTGCATTTGCTAACAAACAATACGTTAGGGTGATAAATCTCGCTCATCCCACGGATGCAGAGTTAAATACGTTGGCAGAAGCCTGTAAACAAGCTCCTTTTGGTCGAGATTCTGAGGAAGTCCTCGATGATACTTACCGCAAGGCGCTCAAGCTTGACACATTACTTTTTGCCACTACACTGGATCTCCAGATGACCAAGATTCTTGACCAAATTCGCATAGACCTCATGGATGGATTTTTATCCCCAGAGAAACGAATCCGACCTGAGCTTTACAAACTGAATATCTATGGTGCGTAGCAGCGGATTTCTTAAATTGTTGGTCTTCTTGTCCTCATGTACCATCATCAGGCGAAGGATCTTTCTTCAAGTCGCACAAGGAACGCCTCGTTCTGAAAATATGTTCGGTTCTCTCGTTATTGTCTTTCCTACTGGTCATCAAGGAGGAGGCCTTGCTCTCCGCAGCCACGGGAAAGAATGGGTCTTCGACGCCAGTAGTCTTTTTGCCAATAGCACCGCCGACGAACCGGAGATCGCCTATGCAGCGTTCCACAGCGACGTCGAGCACGAGGTCTTCCCCGTCACCTCGGGCTCTCGTGTCACCCTGACCTACAATCTGTTCCAAGAACAGGACACACACACACAGGTGACACTCGAGGACACGAGAAACCACAATATTACCTCTGAAATCAAGCAGTCCCTTTCGAAACTTATCGACGATGCAGCGTTTTTCCCCGGAGGCGGAAAGCTTGGCTTTGGTTTGCGACATCACCCCTTAAGGGCGAACAGAGGGCCATTTGAATTCGAGGATGTCGTTGATCTTCTGAAAGGAAGCGACGCAGTTATTTTTACAGAGCCTGCCAGAGTCTCTCTGTCTGTGGACGTCCGGGTTTCCTACACGCCACGCGACGACAGCAAGCGAAAATACCTTATCGACGGTGAATTGGGTAACTTCAATCTCTTGGAGGGTTCCCTCAGCAGTTGGATGGAAGACGAAGGGTTTGAATCTGTCAAGGATCAGGAGGATTCGGAGGATAGCCGTGTCCGCTATACGACTCGTATCTTTTGGGTTACACCTAGGACGGAATTGAGTCGAGTGACTTCGACGTTTGCGCATTACGGAAACGAACCAGATATTGGTTACCTTTACGGAGACATTTGTCTTGTCGTTAAACTTGATGGAGTCGGCAGTGACGAGGAAGTTGCTACTAGTAGTGAATCTGATGGGTATTATTAAGTTACTTCTTTCTACATTGTCCCTGTATAATATTGCTACTCGAATGCTAACGAAGGATGTAGTGTATGTATCCCTTTCTCCTTTCATGTTTTGAGCATTCGGCAGTCGGCATGCTTCGAAAGTGGCTGAATGGACGCGTTATTTGCGCTTGTTGGTCTACCTCTCTCATCGCCCTCACTTTGACGACGATGACGACGAGCAGTAACGACACTATCCGCCCTTCGACGAACAATCGCCTACCATCACTTAACCAGCTTGCTGCTCGCATTAACAGCAATGTTCCACCCAGCCAATCGCCCAGCTCATCGACAGCGCTACGACCTCGTCTCGCCACATCCCAGCTGCGGACCGGCTCGACGACATCAGTCGCATCCTCAGTAACGACCTTGGACTCTGTTGCGGTGAATGCACCGACGACGAGATCGACCTCACCATCGTCGCCCCTAGTAGAAGATGTGGAGGTCGTTAGTGGCGGGGAGTCACTGACTGCGGAGAAGCTGGAGAAGCACAATCAGCTGGAGGGACAGCCAGAGAAGAAGAATGTCAAAGTTGGGTACAAGAACATCCCGAGTCTGGATGCGATTACTGCCAGGCTCGCCATCAAGACTCGTGGGCTGAGCATCGATGGCTCCGTGAAGCCGCCGGAAGCAGAGATGATTGAGGATCCGAAGACACCAGGCGTGCCAATGAAGGCGCCTGAGCACCCGCTGCAGTATCTTTGGACGATCTACCACGATACAAAAGCTAAATTTCCCTACACCCCCGCTTCCAATTCGCAGCCCTCCACCGCCACAGACGGTACCTTCTCTCACTCGACTGAATCCAACGACTACGAAGCTGGCCTTAGTGTCATTGGCGAGTTCAACACCGTCGAAGACTTTTGCCGGTACTTCAACTGGCTCAAACCGCCCTCTAAGCTTGAGCGCAATTCGAATTACCACCTCTTCAAGTCGGGTATCAAGCCCATGTGGGAGGACGAGGCCAACGCGAATGGGGGCAAGTGGGTATTGACGATGAAGAACAACCCCGGGTTGCTAGATCGGTGCTGGAACTGGCTCGCCATGGCCTTGGTGGGCGAAGAGCTCGAGGAGGGCGATGAGATCTGCGGGGCAGTCGTCAGTCTCAGGAGCAAGGTCGATAGGATCCAGGTCTGGACGAGAAGCAAGGATGATGTGGAGAAGCTCAATAGTATTGGGAAGAAGCTCGTTAAGCTACTTGACGTCTCGGAGGCAGACGGGATTGGACTGGAGTTCCAGTATAATACGGATGATAGGCCACAGCCGAACAAGTTCTTGTCGATCCAGGCGATGCCCCAGACGGGTTATCGCAAATCGGAATCACAGCAGTCGCCTGTTCCGAGTCCCGGTGTTTTTGGAGGTTTTGGTGTTGGGATTGGGGGGAGCAGTGCGTGGAGGGGGTCCAAGAGGGGTTGATAATAAAAATTGTAAGGTGTACAATGTAATTTTCTGTTCGGTTCTCGCTATTTTATTAATGGATGTTTCTTGAGGACTTGGTCATAACTCAAAGTTACCGCGCCAATTCCTGACTCCGTTGTGCCGTTCAGCGTTGACATGCCGCTTTCACTATGTTTATCTGTGTCTTCGTCATGTCACTTCCTCGTACCATTCAGCACCTTACAGCACTTTTCAGAATTGCAGAGCCAAACTGGATCTCGACGTACAGCTCTCGTTCAAATTCTTCCCGAAGTAGGACTCGGATATCAGCAATGTCACTGACGCAATTACTTAAAGTCAATCCCGTCGAAGCCGGGTGATAACCAGCTTAGCGTTGATATCTCATTGAAGAACTCGCGAGAAAACGCGTGAAGAGTGGCGGCGGCGCTGGCCTCGAGTGGTCGTCGCGTTGCTAGTTGTGCCACCGACATTGCGTGTTTCTTGGTCTAAGTATATGCATCTGGGGGATTGGATTCCGACATAACACCAGTGTTCGGTACTTCAAATTCATTATATCGCAATCCAACATCCGTACGGCTAGTGCTGTAGCGGTGACTTTGACTCAAATATTGGTGCTCGAGCAGCCTTAACCGCCCTGCGGTTCCAACTATGCTCGATTACGCTGAATGGATGCTGCTAGAAGCGCCGCCTTCATGATTCATCTCAAGCAGGACATCGTATACGTCATGAGAAATGACATTGTCATCAGGACTGTAGAAGAAGTCGGCTTTCTGTCTCTGTTTGCCCCCATTTCCGTCACTCAAAGGCCAGCCCCGCAGTTCTCCGTTTCTTGAGGTGCGACTTCCCCATATTAATAACTGTCTGTTTCCTTAGCGACGAGGAAGCATCTCTCGGCACGTATACGGAGGCGCTCTTTCTCTGTTGGATGTCCTCAAAATAAGGTAGACGAAATCCACAGGTGACAGGTTCCATGTGGGAATGACTAAGCGTTACTGTCACGGTCACACGGCAAATTCGGTGGGCGAAGAAAAGATTTTGGTCTTGTTTGAGTCCGAATTAAGTATCAGAGTGAACTTGTCAACTCTTCAAAGATATTTTCAAGAAGAACATGATGACAGTGGTACATCTCTCCTACTCATGCTGCTTTCCGAGCATTTAGACCCAAGTTCTGGTAGGCATCCATAAACCAATTTGAGCACGTTGTAAAACTAGTCGTGAATTTGAGTGAGAATTTGAATATTAGTTATTATTTAAATAATAACTGCTCTAGCTCCTAGAGTCTGGTCTTTTTGTGTAGTACTGTATAATTACGACCAAGTGTTCATAGGGTGTTACGCGTTACACCTAGTGTTCAGTTCGCAATGTGTTCATACAGGGTCCATCTGTTATATATAGGCAGATACCGGCTGCGCAGCGACGAAAAATTGCCATATTCGTCGTGCACTGGCAAATTGGAGACTCCGTTACCCGTTACAATTTTCTAAAAGTGTTCAGTTCACGGGTGACCGTTACGCGTTACGAACACTCGGTCGTAATTATACAGTATCGGTGAGTGAAGTTATGTTTGAGGCCACATACTTATCTTTGAAGTTTGAACTCACTTTAGATACTCAAGGGAAGTTCTTCGTCTTCTTTTGTTTTAAATTATTCCAGACATGTTCACCGTCGACGAAGCTCGGCAACTCGGCGGAGGTACCGGGCCGTATTACATAAGCGGCAAATCGTGGAGAGTCAAAATTTACAACCCCCCGTCAATCGTTTCCTTTCGACGTTTTAGAGGTTTTTGGGAAATATAATTTTTTTCTCATACTGTGTCACCGGAGAGGATATTTTTTAAATTCTAAAAAGATACATCTCATCTATATATCTCCCTTAACCATTCTATGCTTTCATTTTGTTCCGAAATGTCTTCGTTGGGCGGCGTTGTGGGACGGACACTGGTGTCACGATCGGCCACGTGGAACCCGTCACTTGTGGATTTCGTCTACCTTACATGCTGGAAGCAGTCCCCATAGTGACGAGACGAAGAAGCGCTGTGATGCTCGTCAAGGCGATTATTGAATTCTGAACTTCGGTGATGACAACAATAAGTAGATTGATGGCTGAATCAAGCGCCTCCATACGGTGAGCAAACCAAGTCTCAGCGTTAGTTTGAAGGCTATTCTTTGCGCAGATAATGCCAACCACGCTGTTACATATGGGTCAATTCATCATCTACCCCGGTTCATTCAATATTGACAGTCTCAGTGCGAACGTCGACTTCGGTCTCAAAATCAGTGGCGTACAATATGCCAACGTAGTTGCCGCACTACAAAATAACACTCTGTTCGCTGTTACCGATGCATCCAACTTTTTACTCGTACAAAAATAAGCTTGCGTTGTTTATCGGAGGTGACCGGCGACCCATGGACGATGTTAATTGCTTTCATTTGATGCCAGGAGGGCCAAAGAAATAGAGAAGAGCGACATAATGAATCATGCGCGAGCATCGTCCTCGCTCGGATTCTGAACAGTGGCCTTGTACTAATTATCGGCTGTCTCGGCCGTACTTCTGACTTTTATTTATCCCGCAGGACAATCCTCAACCCGAATTTCTCTACTAGCAGCCAATCAGACGCGGTATTTTTTAATTTACATCACTCCACCATGTCAGGCTTACGGAAAGCATTACGTGGCGAAGAACTTGGACAAGCTTACAGTCAGTCTTTCCACATACACCTTCGAGTCTGGAGCGAGTCGGTTGACTGACATACATAGCAATATGTCGCGAGAATCACGTTGCTCCTACCCTCGGTCCGAATCCTCAAATCGCGTATAAAAGGACCTCGTTTGCGCTCGCATTCTTCAGCATCTACACACCATGTCTGCCCCAGAAACCGCTACCAAATTCGCCCCTTCTGACCGCGCCTCTGTTGCTGGAGGACAACTCGTCGGCCAGTCCCGCCAGGGATCCGTCGCACCCAAGGCAGCCGTGAAGCTGCGCTTGGACCTTAACCTCGAGGTTGAGATCGCCATCCAGGCCAAGGTCAACGGCGACATCACCTTGTCGCTCCTGTAAGTTGTTCTGCTGTTCATTCGGAGGGTTTGACTGATTGATTTTGTGTAGTGAGTAGATACTCTGCAAAAATGAAAGGGTAGATTCGGATTGCTGTGGTCGGGTTTAGGTGAGGTTATTCCTTTGGAGAGCACTTGTACCGGATGCTGATTTTTGTTCTGTTAGGATATTTGTCGGGATAAACACGTTCAGACTTTGCCAAATCGTTTCGCGCATTCATTCTCCCTTCCAATTCCTCCACGTTATATCAGTGTATACATTCTTTTGGATACCAATATCAATGTTGCTTGGGGATCATCGTACATCTGTGTCTGAGGATTCTGAGTATAAGCATTCACTAGAGTGCCTACTACGCTTGTAAGATTTTGTAGGCGCCCCGCCCTAAAATTTCTGCCTGTACGTGTACGGTATGATTTACGAGGAAGTTTAGAGAAAGTATACCATTTTCGGTTATTTGGAGGGTATGGCGGCGCGTTGAAATCAATGTCGAAAAGTAATCCAATGCTGAACTTGAACGTGAACGCTCACACTTCGAGCTGCGGCTGTGTGAGGTTATGGACCCCAGGCAGAGTCTCCAAATTAAAGACAGCCGAGATTTGAAATATGGTTTATTCGGGAATAGCCGTGTTCTGCCACCACAAACAAACCAAGTTCACAACCACCAACAGCAAAAGTCTGCACAGTATTGTGGGCTCTCGAAATGGTACGAATAGTATTTCCTCGAAATGCGGGTATGGTCTTTGCTGGCTTTGTTATCTCTCAGTCAGAAATGCAAGCGTACTGTCCCACGTGTGGGTTTGACGTTGCGACACCAGTAACGCGGTTCACCAGCGCGCCGTCCCCATTTTTTATCTTGATCACCACCAACGGAATAGTATCTCCTTCAGACGACGATCTTCTTAGCCACTACCTCCAAGGAGTCCGGGCGGATATCTCTGCCCAGGACGATGTTATCCGGCGCATCAAATCTTCTCTAACGAGAGCGGAAAACGAAAAGATTACCCTCAAAGGCGTTTTCGATAGCCATGCAGCGCTCAGGTCCCCCATCCGTAGATGCCCCCCAGAAGTCCTCACCGAGATCTTCCACTGGACAATCACTACACTCCTTGATGACAATCACCTCGGCCTAAGAGAATTCAATACTAGGCTTTCAAGGATAAGCGCAGTATGCCGTTTATGGAGGACCACGGTGTTGTCAAGTCCATCTCTTTGGGCTCTTTTCCGTCTCGTGGGCTCAGGAAACGAAGGCTTGATGCCATTGTTACAAACCGTGCTGGACCGTTCACGCGAGGCCAGTTTGTGCATTTCCTTTCACTCAATGTTTGATGTCGATATAGAGGAGGATGCTTTCCTTAGGCGCGCGCTTAACACAAGTCCACGATGGAAACGCGCGAGGATCGTGCTCGGCGACGACGACATAGACATCTATGCACGGATTCGAGGCCAGTTGCCCAGGCTTGAGTGGCTGGAACTTGTTCATTATTTCGACGATGAGTCGCCGAGTGGTCCACGCTTTGACGCTTTTGAGGACGCGCCTCACTTACGAGCGCTTGCTCTGGATGGCTGCATACCTGTCCAGACATTGGCCCTTCCTTGGACCCAGATAATCAGCCTCGACATAAAAGATGTCATTAGGGAGGGTCAGAGTTGCGATTATGGGTCGGTTATGGATCGATTATGGACTCGATTATGGATTCGATTATGACGCCGTGATTGACACCGAAAGAACCGATTTCGCGGCGGACGGGGCTTCTGAGAAGTCCGGTGCCCTTTTTTGGCAGCGGCGATTATGGTTGAAGGCATAATCGACCCATAATCGACTCATAATCGCATAACCGACTCCGGAGTCGGTTATGCCGTTGCGGTCGATTATGGTTATCCCACGATTATGCCCCCATAATCGACTCCATAATCGATTCCATAATCGATTCATAATCGACTAACTCTGACCCTCCCTATTGAACGTGATGACCTCAGTGCGGTGCTCTCCATGACTCCCAACCTTCAAGTCCTGACACTGGACTATCAAGACATTGGTGACTACACCGATGGTTGGAAGCCAAAGAAGTCGGAAGACATTGCCACATGTCCATCTTTGCGACGTGTCCAAGTCTACGACCTAGCGCTGTTCCGGTCCTTCAATCTTCCATCCTTGGAAGAACTTGGAGTCGAGGACCTCGCTTCTGGCTTCGGGGAGGGAAAAGATGATAAGAAGGCGGAAGATATTTTCCACGATTTCTTGGAACGTTCTGGTTCTCCCATAAAAAAGCTGAAACTGGCAGTCCGCACCGACGTTACCGATTTCCCAAGAACATTTGACATGGCGTTTAGGCTCGTGGATTTGGACATTACGCTACGTTGTCCAGCCACAGCGACACTGTTCTTCCGAGCTCTGCTCTCGACCGGGGATAAGACTGATGTCCTTCCTGAACTGCGGTCACTGAAAGCAGAATGCCGCACCGTCACTCATGTCAAAAACTTGGTAGAAGTAGACGACATTGCTGATATGATTGAATCTCGATACCATCCACCCAACGCAGCCGTAGCTGAGATACAGTCAGTTCATATCACATTACCATACCTTTCACTGTTACGCCGACAATCCTTCCAAGCCCGTCTGAAAGGATTTCGGGTTCACTATCCAGGCCGCAGCGTGCCTCAATAACGGCGTCGATCTCGATGCCCGATTCAAACTCGTCAACCTCGCCCGAACCTCCAATCTTCGACGGATCCAATTATGGGTTGAAGACGATCAGTACCTCCTTCCTTTCCTCATACGCCTCACAGAGTCCGACTTTTCGACTCCCACGCTAGAGACGCTGGACATCTTTTATCTGTCTGTGTATAGTTTAGATTGTGAGAAGCTCGATGACATTCTCCAGCATCCCTACTTCTGTGCGGTCCGAGAGATCAAAACATCCGTCCCGACGTACTTTCGCCGAGACGATGTTGTTGGGCAAGAGCCGGGGTGGTACTCGAAGCCCAATGACGGATCAAAAGCCCACATTGAGATGGGGATTAATATCGCAAAGTTTATGGACAAGTTGCCAAGGTGTCGGGCGAGAGGGATATTACGGCCCGCGGAGGGGTATCGGTTTTTTGATAAGAGTCGGTTCGGATCTCCAGCACGGCAGAGGAAGAGAGAGAGAGACTTTTGAATAGGATGGCTGGTGCAGTTCGTGGCTCGGCTGGCCCTTGAGGTATGCGCTATCGTCGTGCATGCATTCATTATCAGACCCCCAAAGAAAGTATTCAGAGTTGCATACGAATAGGATCCATATGTAAGCGTCGATTGCTCCCATAATCCTAGCATTCAAATTCAACTGCAGGACAAGATGTCGCTCAATTGCTTCACAAGCTTATTTTCAGCCAAAAATTCTTTCTTTTGAACCGGGCATTCGCGTTGTTGTCCAGTAGCCAAACCAAACCGGACTACCTTTCCGATGATGTACATATGTTGTCACAACTCTTCCTGAACCCTGATCACCCTAATAGCGTTTCCAATCGCGGGTAGAGATCCGGTAATGTCAGAAGGGCAGTTCATACTAGGCTCCTATGCAACCACGAAGGTATCCCGCTCGTGTGCATGTTCTCTTTTAGTATTTCTTTTAGGCTGCTTAACTTTCTTTCCGCGTGGGTAGGATTGTTTTCATGTTGTGCGATGTCCCTTGGATCACTGGGTAGTCACCGGTGTAAAACGACTTGTCGTAGGTGCAGAGGGACTCATGTGACAATAACATGATGATAAGGTGCGAAGCGGCTTCTGTCAAGGAAGCATTAAACTGACTGTTTCGCCAAGAAGTCCGAAATACTGCGTCGAATCGCTTATTAATCCCTATTACTCCAATCTGAGCTCATCCCCCGCGATTCTTCGGACATGCGATCGTATACGGTCCTTCATACAGCGAAGGCATCACGCAGTTCTCCGATAAGTGCAAGAACGTGGCAAATTCCATCAGTAAATAGTTCGAGGGACCATCGGGAATTGTACTGGAAAGTGGGTCCTTTTTCACTCAGGGATCAACAATCTTACTTAGTAGGCTTTAGAAATAACCCTCGTTGCCTGGTCTGTATTTTCAGCGTCCTCGAACAGTGGCTGGTACGAGTCTGTCGATATGACGCACCGAATGCCATATGTCTTGGGGAGCGATGTCATGGGCCCGTGGTCACGAATTCCCACTTAGTCAACGGGGCCGCCGCGGCCCCGTCATTATCCTCTTAAAACATCGCGTCTTCGTTCCCTATGACTTGAGAAAACATGAATCTTATCTGGGCTTTAGGAATCGCATTTTCTGCTTACGCCGTTGCTTTGTATCTTGGGCGTACCCTGCGGCGCAGGTTGCTCGTGAAGCAGACATGCGTCCTGGATATCGATTCACTGGGGCGCAGGCTACCTCGAGAGAAGATCAAAGGCACGGCCGTCATCTGTGGCGGAAGGTATTCCTTTATCTCTGACCTCGATACTCTGATCGTCTGATCGGCTGTTCAGCATAGGAGGTCTGCTCGCAGCTCGAGTGTGCCATGATCACTTCGAGGAAGTTGTCATTATCGAACCAGAGGTGTGGATGAACTCTGAAGACGCCATGCGTGTGGACGCGTGGAACCAGGAAAGCAAGCGCTCGCGTATCATGCAGTACGAATCATTACATGGTGTGCATTTCGTCTTCTTCAACAGGTGTTTTCCCTAAGATCTGATGGGCGTGCAACAGTCGTTCTTGCCATGGGGTACAAGGTCATGCGCAAGCTTTTTGCTAATATTGAGGAGAAATGTCACGCGTCGAGCATCAAGTAAGCTCTGATATATCATCCTTTCTATAATTTTTTTCATTCCAATAAATTTGCGCAGGGTAGGTCCCAATGATACACATATGCACATGTGGGGACATGCGTCTCGGGTTCCGTATATCGAATATGGCGGTACTCTTCCGGAAACATTCTGCGCTGGTCGTGCTGGGTTCGAGACGCTTTTACGACGCCTCGTACTCGGTGGTGACTACAAGCGGATTCGCCAGGTTATTGGTACGGTGACTGGTGTCTCTCGAAACGCTCACAATCCTGGATACCTTGACGGAATTTCGGTCCGTACTCCCGAAGGTATTCAAAACATCTCCGCTACTCTCGTTGTCGGTACGACTACACTATCTACGATTAATATGAGCGCGCTCAAGTCTTAAATTTCAGATTGTACAGGACCTGCAGCTGCGGGCCTTAAATGGCTTCGACGAGAAGGATACGGATTCGCGGATACCTATACGAAGAAACAGCTACCCCTGGACCAGTTGAGGATCGCATACGACCAAAAGCTTCAATACTCCACCCTCCAATTTCACGTCGCGCCCGAGCTTGGAAGGAAGATCCCTGGACTCCCGCTTCCCTACGACGAGTGTGGATACATATATTGCCTTTCCACAGACCCAGATAAAGACCATCGAAATGTGTATTCTCAGCGTATTGACGGGAACTTCAGTGAGTCGGATTTCTTCTCGCCCACGCCATTTATGTGACATCCTTCCAGTACAGCTCTGTTTCAGCACGATGGGCGAATTTGAACTTCCAAAGACTCTTGAGGAAGGAAAGGCCTTTGTTCGAAGTCTGATTACCGAGAAGCCAATTCCGAAGACCTTCTTCGCGATGCTGGACATGCTGGACGAAGTAAAGGACACCATGACTTATAGTCACGTCCGTTATCGTGCGTTTGCATTTTTTATAATCCCGATGGAGATGCTCATCAAGCTCTTAGCTGGCTCCAGCTACATCAGATACGAGAAGGCCGTCAACCTGCCTTCCAATTGGGTAGCTCTGGGCGATAGTGTCATGAGGGTGAACCCGGTGTTTGGGTACGCTTGGGTGGAGTCATTCTCGTCGGAGCTAATAGTAACGCTGCATGCAGGCAAGGCTGTTCGAAGGCCTTCTTCGGTGCTGTTTGTCTCAACAAGTTACTCGTGAACTCGACGGAGATATCACAAGACTTCTCGAAAAAGTACTTTAGTGTTCATGCGGAGAAGATCAAACCACTTTGGTGAGTCTATTGTCATTATTGTTATGGAAACACATTTTGAATGGGATTGGTCGATAGGAAATCACTCAAAGCCAGCGGTATGTACCATATTAGACGAACGTAGGACAATGATTGATTGCATCTAGATTATTCTTTCTCGACGACGGTTCCGCTTCCCGGAGAGACGTTGTCTCAGGGCTCGTGGAACCGGTGGTACATGAAGAAGCTAACTGTGCTGTCTTTTACTGTGAATTCGACCAAGCGCTATCATCATTCCGTTGCTGATGTCCTTTACAGGACGAACAAGCGGGCTCAGCACTTTGGCATGTCAGGACACTTTTGGCACCGAGTATCGATGCTGTTCAGTTGGGGCTTATATTCAAGGTATTTTGGAGCCTGGTTAAAGGCACGAGTGAGTGAACAATGTTCCGCTGACTCGAGACCTACTGTATGGCCGGAGATACATAGATACTGATGACCAACTTGTATAACATCTGTCGTTCAAAGACCCCGAAGTGAAGATTTAATAAGGATCTCGTATTGATATACATGCTACCGGGGCCACTGCTCTGGCATCTACGACTCCTTCTATTCAGTTTGCATGTCTTATTAGGATATGGTCCAAGTGTCGCACTACGGATCATCATCTGCGGCCGCGCAAGGATTGTCTCGTGAGGATACGAAGCAAGGAACAGCTACCGTTCTAGGGAAAAACCCACGATTTACTCGGCGCAAGCCTTATGCGCATTCTGGCGATCATATTCGAACTTGGATGCAAAAACCCGAAAGAGCACTGATATTGGTATCTAATAGGCGCAGAAACACCGGTATAAACACTGATATGGTGTTGGAAGAGGTATAAAGGGAGAATGTAACGAATGCAACACAGACAGTCATTGTAAGATTGGCTAGTAGACCATCCCGAGCACAGAAAACAAGAGTTCTCCCGATGGACATCCTAAGCGGCGATCAACATTCAACACGACTACATCTTGAAGAGCGAATCTCACCTAAACCCGGCTGCTGCATTCCGACGCGTTCTCTCTCCGGACCCACGGAAATTTTACTGACTAAGATCGAACAAGAAATTCAGCTCAAAGATGACCAGAAGGGCGGGAATGCACTTACAGGAGCGACAAGGTGATGTCACCATTGACCTTGGCCTGGATGGTGATCTGGACCTCGAGGTTGAGGTCCAAACGAAGCTTCAAGGAGGCCTTGAGTGCGACGGTTCCCTGGTTGGACTGCCCGACGAGTTGCGCGTCATCAACAGAGGCGTATTCAGAAGAGGCGAAATTGGTAGCAGTTTGTGGGGCAGACATGATGTAGATGCTGAAGAAAACTAGCACAAACTCGATCCTTTTATACGGAAATAGAAGGTACGCGTAACCGTGTTATTTTTCGAGTCGTGGCATGTTACTGTAGCCATACCAGTAAACCGGGTGCCTCAGACTCGCTCCAGGCTCGAAGACGTAGAAGACTGAAGGTGAAGCTACAGGCACGTAAGGACGCGGGTTTTTTTATATACAATTTCGTAACTGACACGCTGCGTACACGAGTGTGATGGAATCAAATATCATGGCTTCTGTTTGTGTTGGAGGAAGACTGTTCGGGTTGGGGATTGGTCTGCGGTACAGGCAAGAGATAGAAGCATTGAAAAACGGAGCTGAACCTGAGTCAAGGCTCATTGGTCGAGACGGTATTTTAACGAGAGTACGAATTAACCTAAACAGTCTCCGAGAGTCCAAGTCGGCGTACCCACGGTCTATCTATCTTGCCGCATGACACCAGATGAGCTAAAAGCTGGACGATTTTCTGCTTTCGAGTGACCGCTTTGAGAGCCATTACAGAGTAACCTAGGCCATATGACCTAGTTCAACATGAAAAAGCGAAGGACAATATCGCGACACAGCGGGAAGAGACAGTGCCTGGATTACATCCTTTCCGACCTGATTGCGCTCATTGAAACGACGTCGCTAAGGAGACCAGATGACAGCAATTAATCCAGGAGTCTGCCTCGCGCAAAAATAGGTCAACCTGGAGTTCAAATTGGACGAAGGACCGGGTATGGATGCTATGGTCGGGGAAACGAGGACAGGAACATACGTAGTAACAGCTCAAGCTTCCGGACTGTGTTTCAAGTCGCTCCAGCCTGGTGAACGTCGAAGGGCAGAAAGTGTCCGCAAAATATCATGCCATGTTTGATCAAGGTCATCCTTCGATTTTGAACATGCGGCAGCCTCGATGTAACAGATGATAGTGGAGGTCAAAGTCTGAGATTGCATTCTAGCCCGAAATAAGGACTAGACAGAGGTACTTATTACTTTGCAAGAGAGGCCTCAAGTTAACAACAAGCCGGCGGCGTGCCCAAGACCAAGTAACCAGCCGGGCCGATTCAGCCCGCATCGCAAGACAGGTCATAGTTGTGCGCTGCGTATTCGGATAGAGACATTGTTGGACAAATCCTTCCTAAAGTAGCCGTTGATAGCTGCTTCAAAAGTAAACGACGCTTCAATGCATGTATATACTATACATTCTATTTAGTACTGCACTTAGTAGTCCAAGCGGTGACCGGGTCTACGTAGTTATATTCCTAGTTGAGCATTTGAGACGAAATGGGCACCTCCGGCACAACAATAACCGTCGCTCTGTTTGATCCAACGGAATCCGGCAACGCATACTCCCATGTCCCTCAACTTTGCCTGCGCCTTCTGGTCTTCCTTTCTAGCTTTCTCTTCTGCTTCCTTCCGCGCCTGCAGTTCAGCTTCACGACGCTCCCGCTCCTCTCTAGCCTTCAGCTCTTTTAGTCGTTGCGCTTCGCGTTGACGCTTGAGCTCCTGCTGTTTGAGAAAATCTGTCTCAGCGGCCAGTTCGAGTTCAAGGGCACGTTCCCGTTCCTCGGCTTCCTTTCTGGCTGCCTCCGCCATCGCCTCTTCTGCTTTACGAATATCCTCCTCTAATCGTTTCGCCGCCTCGATTTCAGCCGCCTTGTCCATTTGAAGCTGATTCCATACCGCGTCCGATACGTCCGGATCCCGAGCTTCAACACCTTCCGGACCAGCCTTTTTGAATAGAGCAGGCTTAGGTTCGGCAGGTTTCGCCTTGGTCACAGAAGAGGTCCTGATGTTCGGTGCAGACACAGTCCCGGGATCACGAAATTGCACTGGCGGAGTTGCCCCAAAAGGAAATCGCGCGGAAGGGCTTGGAAGATTGGAGCTTCTGTCTTGACGGCCCGCAAACATCTCCTGCAAGCATGTCACAGCATAGGCAGGATCCAGAAGCAGATCCGTATTTTCATCATCCGAGGAATGCTGAAGCGCAATACCGATCATCTTCTGCGAGACCGTGATGACATCACGAGCGTTCCCCCACGATGGAAGCTGGGACCACTCTTCAAACATCTCGGCCAGCTGTGCAGAAGTTCCGCTCGTCTCGTCATCTAACCCTGGCAATACGACATTCTTCTTCTTCAGCTGCTTGCTCAGGATTGCGAGACACTCCTCCGGCCGTAGGTTCTGGAATACAATTTCTTCGGGGAATCGACTGGATAATCCTCGATTGACGGATAAGAGCTCGTTGATGTCCTCGTCGTAGCCTGCAAGGATCACCACAATCTTTCCTTTGATACGATCCTGAGTTAGGAGATCAACGATTTCATTGATGGCTTCCTTCGCATATTCGCCTTCCTTCAAGCGGTAAGCCTCGTCGATGAACAGAACTTGTCCAAGGGCTTTGGCGAACATCTTTCGCACCAGAGGTCCCGTCTGACCGACGTACTGAGCTATGATATCCGAGGCGGAACACTCAATAACGTCTGGACGGCTCAAGAAGCCCATATCAAAATAAACCTGTCCCATCTTTCGTGCGGTCGTGGTCTTTCCAGTGCCTTGTGTACGGAATAAGCATCCAAAGTCACGGATATAATACATAACACACCTGGTGGCCCCTTGAACACAAAACTAGTCGGAATTAGATCACGGACATCATGACCCTTACGGCGACCCGCCGATGCAGTCTTCTGGTATTTGCGAAGTTTGCTGACGATGCCATCACAACCAATAACGTCCTTGAAGAGCTCATCGAGATTATCATCTGCGTGGCTTCTTCGATCAAAGTCGGGATCGAAATCCGCCGGTTGGAATATCGTGTCAACAACAGTGGGCTGTGCACCTCGAATGCGAGATATGTAATTCATTTTGGCCTTGCTCAAGAGATTTTCAACGTCTCCAGCGTTGCCAAAGTTGGGTCGAATTTCTAGGGTGCAGATTTATTAGACATCATGACGGAGAAGTAGTAGTTGTAGACTGGACCGCTTACTTGCACGGTTGAGGACTTCTAATGCGACCTTCTTCGCTTCTACGGTCGCTTGAAGATTCTGATCCTTGAGCTTAAAATCCAAGATCTGCCGCAGCTCATCTGTGGAGAAATCATCAAAGTAGAATGCGTCCTCAATAGCAAAGCGACGGCTCAGGCCTGAAAAAGGAGATTTAGCTTCATAATTGATTAGAGAAGTAATGTATATACCAGGATTGACATTCTGAAATCCCGCGCTGTGAGCAAACACAAGGGGAAAGGATTATAATGACCTACTTCGAACATCTCAACGATTTGTTGCTTATAACCTAGCAAAAGAACACATCTATCCTCTCCCGGAGTACTTTGAACCTCAGCAACGATGGTGTCAATGACTGCAGTCTTATAGGGGTCGCTCTGTTGCCCTGTGGTGCCGCCGCCATAAAGCCCGTAAGCCTATTTACAAAGCGTTCCGTTGATAAGGAAATCTAGAGGCAGAAAGAGCCCATACCTCGTCTATTATCAACACCTTACCGACGGTCGTTGCAAGTATTGCCTTGGTATTCTTCTCGGATTCACCTAGTGCGCTCCCCACAAAATCGGCAGGATTTTTGACAACCACTGGACAAAAAGCGTTAACGTTAAATGAGGCATCATATGGACACACGCTACCTTCTCCATTGCTAAGAAGGCCTAGATCAGCGAGAATTTTCCCATATAGCTTCGCCACAGTTGTCTTTCCCGTTCCCGGCGAACCGAGGAAGACACGGTTGAGCGGCGATTGCATGGGTTCTTGCTCCTGTAGCTCGCGTTGATAGTTGAGTTGGATGGTGTCGTACAGGCCTTGTATAGATTCTTTGACCGACGCGAGACCAGTGAGCCTTTTGAGCTTCGTCCAGCTCTCGCTGTGGACAATGGCTTCAGATGGGTCAGGTCCGATCAAATCCTCTTTCAATAACAAAAGATCATCCGGTAGGTGACCAGCTCTCCTTTCCATACGGAGTCGTTCAGCTTGACGGTCGGTAATCTTTGAAACCATGTTTTCGAGCGCCCGAGCGTTTCCGAATCCTTCCTTGCCCCTACCTCTGCCTAACCTCCTGACAGCGATACGTCCGTAGAGGCCACCTACTCCGTCCTCGACCTTGAGGCGCCCTGCGTACTTCTTATGCAAAGTCTTCTCCAGCATCGACAGCAGCTCTTCATCCTTATAATCCTCGAACTGTAAACGATGCGGGACCCGACTCGGTAGACCCGGATTGTGTTCGAAGAATTTCTCCATCTGCTTGTTGTATCCTGCTAGAATGAATACAATGCTGCCGACATTGTTCTCCATCTCTGCTAGAAGGAAGTCTAGCACTTGAGACCCTTGGAAATTGTGTTCGCCGGTGAGTTGATAAGCCTCATCAACAAAGATAGCACCGCCGCCAGCATTGATGACACCTTCAATGAGTTTCTTCGCGCCCTGGACACCGTCATTGGCCAAACGCGATCCCGTGGTCTCTTCGAACGCTAGTCCGGGTAGGACCTGAAGTGAAGCCAGGAATTTCACGTAATGTCGCGCTACCGTTGTCTTTCCTGTGTGCGTTGTCAACATTCTGAAAGTAATACAAAGAAGCTGATAGAAACGCACCAGTACCAGGGTTCCCAAGAAGGACGATATTGAATCTTTCCTTGGACATATCAGTGTTCTGACGCTTGGAAACGTCGATTTTGGCTTTAATGCCAAGAATTTTCTCCTTCACAGCTTCCAAGCCAACCATTTCCATGATAGCATCAATGGCTTGATTGCTGGCGCCTTCAACATTTTTCTGGTGCTGCCAGTCCACCTCAGCGTTGGATTGACCGCTAACTGAAGGATTCGACGTCACAACTCCATGCCGGTGTTTGGAACTAGTAACGGGTCGAGTGCCTTTCTCCGAGCCTTGACTTGGACGGGACGAGTCACTTGTGCCTTTGGCAGGGGTCGATGGCCTGGATGCCAAAGGCGTCGTGGTCGACTTATCTGTCGCAGAGATAATAACACTAGGTCCCGCGGCGCTGTCCGAAGGTGTCGTGCTTGGAGGCCTCAAAGCAACATTTCGCACGAGCTCAGCTGCGTCCTGTAAGTCCTGCATCTTCTGCCGAATCTCATTCCTCCTCGCCTCTTTAACCTGTGTATCCTGCAGCAACTGTTGTTGCTTAGCGAGCTGTTCCTCGATCTCCTTGATGCGACGAAGGTGTTCCGCTTCCTCCTCGTCCCGTTTCTTTTGCCGCTCGAAATCCTTCTGGCGTTGGGCTTCGGCTGCTTTCGCGTCCCTCTCGCATTTTTTACAGACAAGAGGAGGGCTCTCGCTACACTTGTAGGATTGCTCATGACCTTTGGGTGTACAACGAAGAGGAATGATCTCGTGGCAAGCCATCTTGGAATGATCATAGAGTTGATGGCATTTTGATGGACATACGTGTAGCCCGCAGCTCAGTTTGGCGCCACTACAATAGAAATGAGAAGGGCTGAACACGTTAATAGATGGAAATTTACCATGGTTCCGAGCAACCACCGTCGGGACAGAGGGTATCAAACTGAAGTTCTGTGCTTAAAAGCGCCGTTCGATTGGGGTGTTGTTCACATCTAACTGGCAGGCCGTCGTATATGTGTTGCTGCCCTTTCAGTAGATCAAAGAGCGACTTCCACAGTTCCTTTCCCTTCTTCGCATTGGTGAATGTATCGGAGTTGCCTATCATGATAAGAGCATTCCTGGCACGAGAGAGCAAAACATTGAGACGCTCCGGCGCACACATGAAACCGATATCATTGTTGGGGTTGCTCCGAGTAAGAGATACGACAACAATGTCACTCTCCTCACCCTGGTAGTTATCTATGAATGATCAGATGGCGGTCACTTGATTAATCATAACTCGACATACCGATCGTCGCCAGACGAAGAGACCTTTTTGCTGATTTAGCTGCACCGGCGGTGAGAAGGCCAGCGCGGATGAGGTCGTAGGAATCGAGATCGTTGAGTACGGGATCTGTGTCCTCTTGGAGCTCGCGCCGGAGCTTATGAAGCTGGCCTAAATAAGGCGTCAACACTACCATCTTGTCAGTTCCGTATCCTTGCTGTGCTAGATACTTGACAATCTTCAGAACCATTCTTGCTTCATATGTGTTCTGCTTCGACGATTTAGAGCCCAAGTCGCGACGGTCAGCAATCTGCGGGTTGTCGTCCTCAGGATGACCGTGGTTGATGAAAACGAGATTATCCCGTATTCCGCGAAGGTGAGGTCGATTTTGGGTCTTGGGTGCATCGACAAGATCCGGATATGTTAAATGGCGGATGAGAGCAGATATTTCAGGGCGCATGCGGTGCTGCGCGACGAGGATCTGATGAGGGTACCCTTTGAGAACGAGCCGTTCGAACAAAGACCTATTGAGATCATATCCCTCCCCTTTTTCGACGGTGAGCCGGTAGTTGTTTACTTTCGGACGAAGCTGCCTAAGTCAAGCCTACGTTAGGACCGCTTCCTGACTGATGAATTTGAACCTACTTGTGATCTCCAATTAGGATAAGTTGCTTTGCCGCAGTCCCAAGAGCCGTAACGACATGGCTTTCCAATATCTCGCCCGCCTCCTCCACCAAAACAACATCAGGGGTAGCTGACTGTATAGCAATGCCATATTTCGCCGCCGCAGTCGTCGTGCAACCAATGATTCGCTTGCTCCGGAGCACAAAGCCGTCTCGTTCACGGAATTTGAGATTCAGTTCATCGAGGAGGCAGTTATAAGTGCGCGCGAGCTTATACAAGTCCTCTATCTCATCCTTCCTGATGGCTTCTTCCCAATTGGCCAGGTGACCTCGACGCGTCTCCGATGACATATTCCAGATCTCTGCAGCGGCCTTGACGTTTCCCAATCTCATAAAAATGCCTGCGTTTTTGCCAATCCTCCAGCGTTGCAGCAAGTAGAACTCGTTCACTTTTCGTCCCTTTCCACCCACAACGCTCATACCATCCTCGGAAATAGGAACTTGAAAAGCATTGTAGAAGATTGGTTCCTCAAACTCTAGGTAGGCCAATAGAGCGTCATTTCGAATAGCAGAATTGAGATATCTCTTGAAAAGCTCCGGCAAGCTAGTCGCTCGAACCGCAATATCAGCCTTGAGTTCGTCTATGATGGTATAATCACCGCGGCCAAAACGAAAGGTGCATGGCTGCTTTTGAAGAAGCATAGGATCTGTCCGAGCGGTGGACTTGCCACCTATGCGAACCATGTTTCCGATAGGAATACCGACATTGAGAAGATCCTCTAAGAACTGATCCAACGCATGGTTGGTATAGCAGACCACAAGGATCTTCTGGTCCGAGAAGTCGTGGATAAATTTGGCCAAGAGGGCGCCTATAAACGACTTGCCCGTACCTGGGTTCATGTCAATGGATCTATACAGCCGTTCGAAGAAAACGGTACGTACCTGGAGGGCCCTGAATGAGAGATACATTCTGTTTCAAACCCGACAACAGCGACGTAGCCTGGGCATCATCCAGTATGATGCTTCTGCCCAAAGACAACACGCCTTGAAGGTCTTGGCCGGGGTTACGCTCGAAAGACTGTATGGCCGATTGTAGGGCAGACGGTTGTGATGGTCGAGATAACTCGCTCCCATCTTTCCAGAACAGCAATTCCTGCGCGAGAGGAAGTACCTTCATCCGCTTCAAGGTATTCAAGATCGGTTCGTACGAGAACACAGCAGCCTCGATCTGAATGAGTTTAACGTGCTTTGCCGCCTTCATCTTCAACAAGAAATTCCGGACCGATGTCTCTCCTTCAAACTCTAGGACAATCTCCGGAGGATTCTTCGCCAACAGATCCTCCTCTCGACGTACCGACGGGAATGCCAAGACCTCTCCGTCGACGAGGAGGCTAGTCAGTGATTGGTGCCTCAGCAGTTTGTGGTTGTCCTTCTGAAGAGAAGCCTTTCGCTTCGCCAGGCCTTTGATCCTCTGAAGCTCTGGAAAATCAGCGAAGCACTGGAAAACGATAGCCCATTTGCTCCGTCGACTGTCATCGCCCAAGCTGACACCAATTATTGCCATGCCATCCACGACAGTACCGCGATGCCTCCTTCCCTTTTGTTTCCCCAACGCGATCTGGAGCTCCTCCCGCATCTCGTGGATCATGTCCTCCCTCATCAACCTGAACTGGTTGTCGAGATACAACGCTTCGCGATGTTCTTCTGTGCTAGGATCATCGAGAGCCGTGCCAGGACGAAGGAAGGGAGCCTCCGTAGAAGCAAGTTCATCTGCGGTGGGAAGGATGGCGACGTCACGAAAATCAGGGAAGTCGTTGTCGTGTCTACCGCCAGGACGGATATCATCCTTTGTAATGGCGACGGCAGAGGCGGATGCAACAGAAATGGTATTCTTGATGTTGTGAGCGATGTTGCGTACGTCTAAATGAGAAGAGGCGATCAAAAGAGGCAGCAACTCTTCGGCGAGGGGTACGTAAGGCGAGACGACGTCGCTTGGGATGAGAATAAGCTGTAATAAAAGCCACGCAAAGCACTTCTGCCCCTTCTCGGACAGTTGTTTGGCTTTGAACGCGCCTACAAACGCATTCCAGAAGATCGGAGGCTCCGCAATGGCCTGCAACATCTTCGTGAGGAACTGCCCACTACTGATCGTCTTGATCTGGGGTGCCTGCAAATACAGCAGAGCGTCTGTGGCAGAATTATTGAGGAAGGGAACGGAAATATTGGACCAAAAAGCATTCTGCAAAGAAGAGAGGCCAACGCTGCTCGCAATGATCTTGTCGATACAAACAGGTGGGTCTGGCTGAAGGCAGAGCGCTTCGAGAAACTGGGAGTATTGTGATGGAAAGGATAACGTCTGCCTGCCTCGCAGGACATTATTGAAGAGATTACTGAGCCTTGCTACGCGTCCACCATCGTTCGACATGATGATACCAGGCGAAGAGAGGTGAGGGCATACATGGGATCAACATCGTCTTTTATCTTCAACTGGGGCCGAAGCGCTATCCGTGCTGTAATCAAACCTTGTCAAGCAGCTTCGAATAGGCGCTGGGAACACCCTGAGCCTGTTATATTTCAAAAAAGGTATTAAAAAAATATCCTGGACGAAGAGAGGCAGAGATTTACTTGAATGCTTTATGTGCGTGCTTGTGGTCATCGTCGACATCCTTTCTACGAATTGATCCTATGGGGAGTGGTGATTTCGATTTGTTTATATCGATAGTAGATCTCGAGCGTGTGGTGTGGTGTGTGGTGTGTGGTGGGTCCACCGGCACACGGTCCCAATCAGGAACGGGCGGTACTGCCTTGCGGTAGGGGTGCGGTTCTAATTATGGATGGCGTCTTTAACTTCGCCGAGGCAAGGAGCCATCTCAAAAAGATTCGCGTAAAACAGTGACGATAATACATCGATAACAATCAAATCAGACTAACCCAAAATTGATGGAACGGTCGTTTCTAGGTTTGGGGCATTTGCGAAGAATTATGATATAATTTGTGAGTCGATAGTTGATTGATAGCGACGGGTCCCGAACGCCTGACAGGGCACCTGAGGTGATGGGTGGATGCGTTTTCCCTGGGTAGTGCATTCTTGTCATCCAATTAGCTCCAGATCAAAGCACACGAACCTGCGAAGTATCTAGGCCTTACGGAAGAGTCGGAATTCCATGCTATTGCTGATGTCTTCATGTTCACGACACCAAAAGATATAGCTTGTGGGAACCCGCGTCGCAGTTTAAGACAGGATCCGCTTGATTACAATCCGGACGAAGTGAGTGGGCGTGGATACGGCCGCTCCAAGGCGCATTCGGCACTGGGCAGCTGCAGAAGCATCTGCAACGATTGTCATTGAGGAAGGAGATTACCACAGCCGGCGTAACGCACACACCTCTGCCGACATGTTTGATCCCTTTGCCGAAATCTTGCAGTACTACCGCAGTAACGAGATGGCCTCTAATGCTGAAATCGTATGATAAGAGACACAGAACAATGACGAAGAAATACGGACTTGGCCAAACTTCGCTCTTCACATATTGTGCAGACATTCCAGAAAGATTCCCGCTCCAAAGCTGAGCGTATGTAGAGTCGCTCCCAAAACAGTTACGGCGTCACTGTCTAACAGAGAATCGGTGCCTCGCTCGTGTCGCGTTCTTGAGGTCCAAACAACTGAATTATGGGCCACTGGCGGAACCACAGCACTGATATTCCAAGCCTGTTAGAATGCATTGTCGAGACTCGGCGGCACAAAATAGTCCAAAGGGAATCCGCAAAGCGCGGGTACATTATGGAAAGTTCGACAAGCAAGAACCAATGTCTACAGTGGTCAGAAGGATGACGGTGAACCGTGAGCTGGCAGACGGCTGGCCAATTCTTGTCTCGATCCAAAAGAGCTCGATGACAGGTCTGTAGTGCAAAGGCGAGGCCGATGAAATTCAAATAGTGGTCGTAGAGTTTTAGAGTTTAAAAAACCGGTACGCAATCCCAAGGGCCAATAAGGAATGGCACCGTGGAACATGGGGGTTCTGTGCCGCCACAAAACGTGTCACAGACCGTCCGATTGCGGGACGGCGGGCCGGATTCTCCGGCCTGCTACGAACTACTGTCATCACAGATTCTGTCCTCGCCAGGCTATTGACGGATCTCCTCCCTGCAAATTTTTACAGGAGACTTTCCTTGTCAGCTATATTGTATACTCATTTTTACAGTCAAAAATCTCACAGGCGGAGCAAATTCAAAAGTCCTTCTAGCTGTTAAACACCTTGAGAGTTGGGAGTGCGCACTCTTTCACCGTGACGGAAATGAAACTATGCCATAGAGAAAAGATATCACTACGGGAAACTTGGTGATCCCCTGACCACGATTCCTTCTCATAGGTTTCGGTGTCGGGCTCATTGAGAAAATCCTAATTCGAGGTACCATGCTCTATCAAGCTTCAAAGACCAATCCCGCCAGCATGACCATTCGGTAGGTGTGCTGATAGCTTGTCTTATGGGGTCGAAACTTATTGCTCTCAGCTCGTGCTCCTACCACTCACCCACGTCCAGAAAATCAATTTCCGTACTAGAATTCATCATTCACGGACAGGTATGCATAGCTCACTTCATCTTTGGCCATGAAAGATGGATTATTACATCATATATGTGCTTTATGCCTTTATGGTGGTGTATCGACCTTCACTGGTATTCCATCCTTCTATGTATTAAGGAATCTCCCAACTCTCTTCGGTGTCTTTGTACTATAACGCGAGGTTCATGCACGATCTCCATGGACGTTTAGCAGAAGCTGAAAGTTTGGATCCGGTTGGGTATCTCCCATAAGTATCTGTTCTAGTACACTCGTCTAGTACACTCGACTACATGCTCAGTCTCACGAAGGGTTCGACTATCCGCAAATCTCCGAGTTGCCGCCTTGTGGGGCGGGTACTGTCTTGTTAACGCTCGAGGATTTTCTACTCCAACGAGGATTGTTGGGGAGTCTCTGAACACAGTATCAATTGATATTGATAAGGGTGAGTGTAAATTCACCATTACTACATGTCGTTATCTTTTGTCTTCCTTCAATTGTATAGGTACAAGACACATATCACACTCGACATACTCCGGTCAGATTGATACCACTGGGAACCTGGAGATGCGTGAGGTATTTAGACGCTTTCAATTTTCAGCATCCTCTTCATCTGAACATCATTTATCTGAAGCTGCTCATAGTAACCCTTGCTCTTGCTTGTGAGATCGACTGTACTTAATTCTCTTTCTAACCATGGAATCTGACTGTCGGGCTTTGTAGTAGTCGTCTCGGCCACACCGATCGGTAGGTCTGGAGGTACACCCCCATCCCCAGGGATAGACGTTGTAAGTCATTCAAAGCTAGACTATCACAGGTCATCCTCGCACAACGAGCGGCATAAATATTGAGGGGTCGTTGAACTGAGTGCAAGTTCACACCATAACCAAAGTTGAATCCATTGTCTAATGTATTATACAACGTCAGTAATTCAGGCTCGGGAAACAAAGATGTGGTATTCCGTCAGCATTTGAAGGAGCATCTCAATGCATCCCATCATGCCCGACTTTTACACAGTAGAACTCGACACGGACGGTAAATCCACCATGTTTCAAAGTCTACCAAGTATCGCTCGATTCACCGATGTTGGATATTTTCGAACTCTACGTATGCAAGAACTGTCCAGATCTTCTCGATGTCTGTTAAATAGAAGACGAGGTCCACGCTCGATCTCCACCGATGTCAGTTTACTATCCCGTATTTTCCCATGTCAAATCTTGCTCTAACCACTTAGGACCACCATTACTTTCCGGTCGCTCATAGTGCCTCGTTGTAAGGATGAAAATGAGGTGAGTGTCAGAGGTACTTTGCAAGAGAGACAGGACAAGGCGAGATGGTATTGGTCGGAAGCGGAACCGACGCCGATGGTGACCGATCGATGGTTAAATAAGTCGGGTTGATTGCCCTCTCCGGCATCGACGTCAACGTCCCGCAACAGTCATAGTTGTGCTATGCTTTCCGGACAGACTCGTTGGACAAATCTGTAGAAATTAGCATTGGACTAAAATAGCGGCACATATCCGGTAATAACTGGCTCAATGGTAAACACAACTTCAGTGCTTGACATTACACATTCTATCTAGTACAGCACATAGTCCAAGAACGAGGACCGGGTCTAGTAAGCTTCTACGTGGTTATAATCCTAGCTGAGCGTTTGAGATGTAATGGGTGCCTCCAGCACAACGATAACCGTGACCCTGATTGATCCAACGGTACCCAGCAATGCATACCCCCATCTCCCTTAACTTGGTCTGCGCCTTCTGCTCTTCCTTTCTAGCCTTATCTTCCGCTTCCCTTTGTGCCTGCAGCGCAGCTTCACGACGCGCTCGCTCCTCTCTGGCCCTTAGGTCTTTCAACCGCTGGGCTTCTCGTTGACGCTTGAGTTCCTGCTGTTTGAGAAAATCTCTCTCGCGAGCAGCAGCCAACGCAAGCTGATTAGCACGGTCCCGTTCCTCGGCTTCCTTCCTGATTGCTTCCACCATTTCTTCCTCCGCCTTACGAATATCCTCCTCTAGCCGTTTCGCCGCTTCGATCTCAGCGGCTTTGTCAATTTGGAGCTGATTCCATACCGCGTCAGATACGCCCGGATCCCGAGCGTCGACCTCTTCCGGGACATCCTTTTTAATAGGAGCAGGCTTAGGCTCGGCTGGTTTTGCCTTTGTTGCAGAAGAAGTACTGATATTCGGTGGAGACGCAGTGTTGGGACCACGAACTTGCATTGGCGGAACCGGCCCAGATGGAAATCGTTTGGAAGGATTCGGGAGGTTGGAACTTCTGTCTTGACGGCCTTCAAATAACTCCTGCAAGCACGTCACAGCATAAGCAGGATCTAGGAGGAGCTCCCCATTTCCATCCTCCGAGGAATGCCGAAGTACGAAACTGATCATCTTCTGTGAGGTTGTGATGACATCACGAGCGTTACCCCACGATGGAAGGTGGGACCATGCCTCGAATATGTTGGCCAGCTGCACAGAAATCCCGCTTGCCGGATCATCTAAACCAGACAATACGACCTTCTTCACCTTCAGCTGCTTGCGCAGGATTTCTAGACACTCCTCCGGCCGCAGATTTTGGAATACGATTTCTTCGGGGAACCGACTGGATAATCCTCGATTGACGGATAAGAGCTGGTTGATATCCTCGTCATAGCCTGCGAGGATCACAACAATCTTTCCTTTGATTCGGTCCTGAGTAAGGAGATCAACGATTTCATCGATCGCCTCCCTCGCAAATGTGCCATCCCTCAAGCGATATGCCTCATCGATGAACAGAACCTGTCCAAGAGCTTTTTCGAACATCTTTCGCACCAGAGGCCCCGTATGACCAACATACTGGCCTATGATATCCGAGGCAGAACATTCTGTAACATCTGGGCGGCTCAAGAAGCCCATGTCGAAATACACTTGTCCCATCTTGCGCGCGGTCGTGGTCTTTCCGGTTCCTTGTGTACGGAATAAGTGTCCAAGCTCGATTAATATTGATCCATAACACACCTGGTGGGCCTTTGAACACAAAATTGGTCGGAATTAGATCACGGACATCTTCACCCCTGCGACGACCCGCCGATGCAGTTTTCTGGTATTCGCGAAGTTTGTCGACGATATCAACACAACCAACAACGTCCTTGAAGAGTTCATCGAGATTGTCATCCGCATGACTTCCTCGATCAAAATCAGGATCGAAATCCGCCGGCTGGAATATCGTGTCAGGGAAGGGCCGTGTACCTCCGGTGCGAGACATGTAGTTCGCTTTGGCTTTGCCCAACAGGTTTTCAACCTCTCCAGCATTGCCAAAGTTGGGTCGAATTTCTAGGGACGGGATTTTTTTTAGTCCTCATGCGGAAACCAGTTATAAAATGTGACCACTTACTTGACCGGCTGAGGACTTCTAGTGCAACCTTCTTGGCTTCATCGGTCGCTTGAAGGTCCTGATCTTCGAGTTTAGAATCCAAGATTTTCCGCAATTCATCTGTGGAGAAATCATCGAAGTTGAAAGCGTCTTCAATAGCAAAACGCCGGCTTAAGCCTGAAAAGGTTTGAGCATCAAGACAGACTAGAAGAAGTGCCCTATATACCAGGATTGACATTCTGAAATGTTGTGCTGTGAATAAACAAAACAGTGGGTAAAGGTATAATGACCTACCTGGAACATCTCAACGATTTGTTGCTTATAGCCTAGTAAAAGAACACATCTATCCTCTCCAGGAGTGCTTTGGACCTCAGCAACAATGGTGTCAATGACCGCAGTTTTGAAGGAGTCGTTCGATTTCCCATTGCCAGTGCCCCCGCCGTAAAGCCCATAAGCCTATTTACAAAGTGTTCCGTCGGTAATGAAATCTAGATGCAAAAAGAGCCCATACCTCGTCGATTATCAAGACCTTACCGACGGTCGTTGCAAGTATTCCCTTGGTGTTCTTTTCGGATTCACCTAATACGCTGCCTATGAAATCGGAGGGATTTTTAATAACGACTAGACAAAATTTGTTAAGGCTTAGAACAAGGCGATCATAGAAACATACACTACCTTCTCCGTTACTAAGAAGGCCTAGATCAGTGAGGATTTTCCCATATAGCTTCGCCACAGTCGTTTTTCCCGTTCCGGGTGAACCGAGAAAAACACGGTTGAGCGATAATTGCAGGGGCTCTTTCTCCTGTAACTCGCGTTCATAGTTCAGCTGAATCATATCGCACAGGCCTTTAACAGATGATTTGACCGACGCGAGACCAGTGAGCCCGTTGAGCTTGGTCCAGCTCTCGCTGTGGACAAGAGCATCGGATGGGTCCGGCCCGATCAAATCCTCTTTTAAGAACAAAAGATCATTTGGCCGGTGACCACCTCTCCTTTCCCTTTGCACTCGTTCAGCTTGACGCTCGGTAATCTTTGAAAGCGTGTTTTCGAGTGCCCGAGCATTTCCGAATCCTTCCTTGCCTCTGCCTCTGCCTAGCCTCCTGATGGCAATACGCCCGTAGAGGCCACGTACTCCATCCTCAACTTTGAGGCGCCCTGCATATTTCTTATGCAAATTCTTCTCTAGCATCGTCAACAACTCTTGGTCCTTATAATCCTCAAACTGCAAACGATACGGGACGCGACTCGTCAGACCTGGATTGTGTTCGAAGAATTTCTCCATCTGCTTGTTGTATCCCGCCAGAATGAACACAATGCGACCGACATTGTTCTCCATCTCTGCTAAGAGGAAGTCTAGCACTTGAGAACCTTGGGAGTTGTGTCCGGTAGTAAGTTGATAAGCTTCATCGACGAAGATAGCACCACCGCCAGCATTGATAACATCTTCAATGAGTTTCTTCGCACCCCGGACACCATCATCAGTTAAACGCGATCCCGTGGTTTCCTCGAATGCTAGTCCAGGTAAGATCTGAAGGGACGCCAGAAATTTTGCATAATGTCGCGCTACTGTCGTCTTCCCTACACGTTGTCAACACTTTCTGGAAGGACAAAAAATTAACCAAAGGGGACTCACCAGTGCCAGGATTCCCAAGAAAAACGATATTGAATCTTTCTTTAGACATGTCAGTGTTCTGACGCTTGGAAACATCGATCTTGTCCTTTATACGAAGAATCTGGGCCTTCACTTCCTCCAAGCCAATCATATCCATGATAGCATCAATGTATTGATTGTTGGCGCCTTCGAAATCTTTCTGGTACTGCCAGTTCGCCTCGGCCTTGGATTGACCAATAATTGAAGGATTTGATGTTGCGACTCCACTTCGATGTTTGGTACTGGCAACAGATGGAGCGACTTTCTTGGGGCCTTGACTTGATTGGGATGCGTCACTCATACCATTGGCAGGGGTGGATGATTTAGATATCGAAGGTGCCGGGCCTGAACTGTTTGTCGCAGAGACATCACTAGGTCTCGGGGCATTGTTGGAAGGTGTGGGACTCGAAGGTGTTGCAGAGACAACACTAGGTCTCGGGGCATCGTTGGAAGGTGTGGGGCTCGAAGGTCTTAAAGAAATGTTTTGCCTGAGCGTAGCTGCGTCCTTTAAGTCCTGCATCTTTTGCCGAATTTGATTCTTCCTCGCCTCTTTAATCTGTGTATCGCGCAACAACTGCTGCTCCGCAACGAGTTTATCATCGATCTCCTTCATCTGACGAAGGTGCTCCGCCTCCTCCTCTTCCCGTTTCTTTTGCCGCTCGAAATCTTTCTGGCGTTTGGCCTCCGCTGCTTTGGCGTCTCTCTCGCACTTTTTACACTGGACAAGTGCTGCTGCAGGACCTTGGCTACACTTGTAGGACTGGTCATGGCCTTTGGGACAGCGACGAGGAATGATCTCGTGGCAGGCCATCTTGGAATGATCGTAGAGTTGATGGCATTTCGACGGACATACATGTTGCCCACATCTTAGCTGCGCACCACTAAAAATAAAATTGAGAAGGTTAAAAGACACCAACAAATGCGAATTTACCATGGTTCCGAGCAACCACCGTCAGGGCAGTGGGTCTCAAATTGAAGTTCCGTGCTTAAAAGCGCCGTTCGATCGGGATGTCGCTCACATTTAACTGGTAGGCCATCATATATGTGATGTTGCCCTTTCAGTAGATCAAAGAGCGACTTCCACAGTTCCTTTCCCTTCTTCGCTTTGGTAAACGTGTCAGAGTTGCCTATCATGATGAGAGCATTCCTGGCACGAGAGAGTAAAACATTTA
Organism: Armillaria solidipes; assembly: GCA_022818035.1. Classification (NCBI taxonomy): domain Eukaryota; kingdom Fungi; phylum Basidiomycota; class Agaricomycetes; order Agaricales; family Physalacriaceae; genus Armillaria; species Armillaria solidipes. The sequence goes on along the minus strand of JAIWYQ010000006.1, from coordinate 3,127,581 downwards.
GACGCTCCGGCGCAAACATAAACCCGATATCGTTGTTGGGGTTACTGCGAGTAAGAGATACGACGACAATGTCACTCTCCTCACCCTGGTAGTTATCTATGAATGGTCAGGTGATGGTCACTCGCTTAATCGCAACTCGACATACCGATCGTGGCCAGTCGAAGAGATCCTTTGTTTGATTTAGCCGCACCGGGAGTGAGAAGGCCAGCACGGATGAGGTCGTAGGAATCGAGATCGTTGAGTACGGGATCTGTATCCTCTCTGAGTTCACTCCGAAGCTTTTGTAGTTGCCCCAAATAAGGTGTTAACACGACCATCTTGTCAGTTCCATATCCTTGCTGCGCTAGATACTTGACAATCTTCAGAACCATTCTTGCCTCGTACGTATTCTGCTTTGAAGACTTCGAGCCTAAGTCGTGACGGTCAGCGATCTGCGGGTTGCTGTCCTCAGGATAACTGTGGTTGATGAAAACGACGTCATCCTGGATCCCGCGAAGGTGAGGTCGATCTTGGGTCTTCGATGCGTCGAGAAGATCGGGATAAGTCAAACGACGAATGAGGGCAGATATTTCTGGGCGCATGCGGTGTTGAGCGACAAGGGTGTGATGAGGGTACCCTTTGAGAACGAGTCGCTCGAACAAAGACCTGTTGAGGTCATATCCCTCGCCCTTTTCGACGGTGAGCTTGTAATTGTTCACTTTGGGACGGAGCTGCCTAAAACTACGTCAGAATTGCTTCCAGAACATTAGACTACACTTACTTGTGATCGCCAATTAGGATAAGTTGTTTTGCGGCATTCCCGAGAGCTGTAACGACGTGACTTTCCAATATCTCGCCTGCTTCTTCCACCAAAACAACGTCGGGGGCTGCTGATTGGATATCAACGCCATACTTCGCTGCAGCGGTTGTCGTGCAACCGATGATTCGCTTGCTCTGGAGCACGAAGGTGTTCCGTTCACTGAATTTGCGATCCAGTTCATCGAGTAGGCTGTTATAAGTGCGAGCGAGTCGATACAAGTCCTCGATCTCATCTTTCCTGATGGCTTCTTCCCAATTAGCCTGATGACTTCGACGTGTCTCTGACGACATGTTCCAGATCTCTCTAGCGGCCCTAACGTTCCCCGCATTCATAAAGATACCCGCGTTTTGGCCACTCCTCCAGCGTTCTAACAGGTAGAACTCGTCCACCGTTCGTCCTTTTCCGCCTACAGTGCTCATACCGTCCTCGGAAAGGGGAACTTTAAAAGCATCATAAAAGTCTGATTCCTCAAACTCCAGGTAAGCCAATAGAGCATCGTTTCGAATCGACGAGTGGAGATATCTCTTGAATGATTCCGGCAAGCTAGTCGCTCGGACTGCAATATCAGCCTTGAGTTCGTTTATGATGGTATTGTCACCGCGACCGAAACGAAAGGTACGTGGCTGCTTATGGAGAACCATAGGTTCTGTCCGAGCAGTGAACTTGCCGCCTAAGCGAACCATATGTTCGATTGGAATACCGATATCGAGAAGGTCTTCTAGGAATTGATCTAGGGCGTGGTTGGTGTAGCAGACCACAAGAATCTTCTGGTCCGAGAAGTCGTGGATAAATTTGGCCAAGAGGGCGCCTATAAACGACTTTCCCGTACCTAGTCTTTATGTCAATGGATCGAAACCGCTTCTTGAAAGTACTATACATACCTGGAGGACCTTGAATGATAGATACGTTCTGTTTCAAACCTGACAACAGCGACATAGCCTGAGCTTTATCCAGTTTGATGCTTTTTCCCAGAGACAACACAGCCTGAAGGTCTTGGCCGGGGTTATACTCGAATGACCGTATGGCCGATTGTAGGGAAGAAGGTTGTGATGGCTGAGACAGCTCGCTCCCGTCTTTCCAAAACAGCAATTCCTGTGCGAGAGGAAGCACTTTCATCCGCTTCAAGGTATTCAAGATCGGCTCGTACGAGAACACAGCAACATCAATTTGGATGAGTTTAACGTGCTTCGCTGACTTGATCTTCAACAAGAAATTCCGGATCGCTGTCTCTCCTTCAAACTCTAGGACAATTTCCGGGGGATTCTTTGCCAACAGGCCTTCATCTCGACGCACTGATGGAAAGGCCGAGACTTCCCCGTCGAGGAGAAGAGTCGTCAACGATTGGTGCTTCAGTAGCTTGTTGTTATCCTTCTGAAGGTATGTCTTCCGCTTCGCCACGTCTTTGATCTTTTGAAGTTGTGGAAAATCTGCCAAGCACTGGAAAACGATAGCCCATTTGCTACGTCGACAGTCGTCGCCCAAATTGACACCTATCATTTTCATGCCGTCCACGACCATACCGCGGTGTTTCCTTCCTTTCTGTTTTCCCAACGCGATCTGAAGCTCCTCCCGCATCTCGTAAATCATGTCCTCCCTCATCAGCCTGAACTGGTTGTCAAGGTACAGAGCTTCCCGATGCTCCTCTGTGCTAGGATCATCCAGAGCCGAGCTGGGGCGAAGGAAAGACGCCTCCCTAGAAGCGAGCTCATCAGCCGTGGGAAGGATCGCGATCTCGCGGAAGTCAGGGAAGTCGTTGTCATGTCTACCACCGGGACGAATATCGTCCTTGGCGATAGTGACGGGAGAGGCAGATGCAACGGAAATGGTGTTTTTGACTGTTTGCCCGATTTTGCGTACCTCTAGATGAGGGGAGGCAAGGAAGAGGGGTAGCAGTTCATCGGCGAGAGGTACGTAAGGCGAGACGACGTCACTTGGGATGAGAATAAGCTGTAGTAAGAGCCATACAAAGCACTTCTGCCCCTTCTCCGATAGCTGCTTCGTTTTGAACGCATCCACGAACGCATTCCAGAAGATTGGAGGCTCAACAATGGCCTGCAACACCTTCGTCAGGAACTGGCCACTGCTAATCGTCTTGATTTCAGGCGCTTGCAAGTAAAGCAGAGCATCTGTCGCACGACCGTTCAAGAAGGCTGGGGAAAGGTCGGACCTAAAAGCAACTCGTAGAGATGCGAGCCCATCCTTGTTGGCAATGATCTTATCGATACAAGCAGCCGGGTCCGGCTGAAGGCATAGAGCCTCGAGAAATTGAGAGGTTTGTGATGGAGTCGTTAAGATCTGCTTGCCTCGCAAGACCTTATCGAAGAATATACTGAGCCTTGCTACGCGGGCACCACCGTTAGACATGATGGTGACAGACGAAGACAGTTGACTGTACGCGTGGCAACAACAACAGCCTTTTATCCTCGACTGGAGCCGAAGTGCCGTCTGTGCTGTAGTCAAGCTTCGAATAGGCGCCTCGGAACACCGTGATCTTACTATATGAACAAGGATCAGAAAGTGGCATCCAGGGTAAAAAAAGGGAGAGAATTTACTTGAATGCTATAACCTGCGAGACGCTAGTCATCACCGACAAGCTTTCTAAAAATGTCACTGCCATGAAGAGGGAGCGCTTTGATTCCAGTGCGTTTATATTGAAAGACGTCGAATTTGCACGATGTGCGGCCTCAGTGAGGTAAAGGGACGGCGCCTGTTGGCATCGCCGGGGTGTATGGGATGTCGCATCTAGGGTGATAGCGGTAATTGCATGGACCGAATAACCGATCCGTCGGTATCATACGACAATGGCGTGGTGGCCACCATTTCTATCGCTGGAAGATTACTTCAAGGGGTGAAATACCTTGATGTCTTCCGGCGTGTAGAAAGCCTGCGTACCAAACCATCACAAAGACTGCTAGGACTTTCCACCGGATTTGACTAACGGTATTTGGCATCAAAATCCCTCTCATAACACCGCATGTCTTCTATTCTCCCTTTGTACTTATGTTTACATACAAATTTACACCAAATTTACCAATGGAAATACCGACTGCACCAAAGAACATGGCTAGGTAATTCCATAGGTGTTTACGGTGCAAAGATGAACGTAAACATAAAGACATAGCCAGAAAGAAATACATACCGTCTTTGCAAGGGTCTTTATGCCGCCAAATCACGCAGCCAAAGACATTAAAGTTCTACCGGTCTTTCCGACCGCATTTTCAGGTGAGTATTTTCAGTCTAAATACACATCAAACCCTTGGAGGTCCACGCCCCCAGAATTCTGAGCCGACTACAGCGGTGCATGCTCATGGGAGAAAGGAATCAATGAAATGTCAATGGAGCGGTAGCAGCCTGGAAAGAACGAGCTCGAATTGTCATTTTTGGAGTGAGTGAGTTCGGTTCCGGATCCAAAGAAGACCTGAAGTATGCTCGTTAGAAAGACAAATATTGATAGAGGCTCTAACGATTACTTGATGACTTCGGCCAAATCTGCGTTCTCGTAGCATTTGCCACCGTAACTCGTAAATCGAGATTTGGAATGAATGGCCATCGTTAGCGGAGGGACGAGGGCAATATTCAGGCAATCAGTGGAGGTCTTGCGCGCTGTTGCCCCTGAGGTAACGGATCCTTGCCATCAATTAAGCGCTTCATATCAAAATGTGTGATGCTTAGGCCCGGGTAAATCGGTATCACTGATGTCTTCTTGTTCGTCGATACTAGGACGACAGGTACGAGAGAACATATCGCTCGATGACGACGTGGATAAGCGTGAGTGCCGAAAAGCAAGCCGGTCACTGGTAGAAAAGAACGCCTGCAATGATTGAGGAAGGATTCGAACAACCGACATAGCGTACGCACCTCTATCGATGTGTTCGATTCCTTGACGATGGCCTGCGTCGCCTCAGTATAGAAATGCTAAAATCGCATGATATGAGTTACAGAATGACGGCGAAGAAGCTACGGACCTAGCCAAACTTTACTCTTCCCACATTCGAGTGTTCAAAGCACGAGCAGGTCCTTCCATGGAAATTTTCCTCTCCAAGACCGAGCCTGTGTCGAGCCGCTCCCGACGCAGCAAGGGTGCAACGACGCTAGCAGCGAATCGATGCCTCGTTCATATCGTATGCTTGACTCGGAGCTCAAGACGACTGTCGGAAACACTATTTCCAAGCCTGTTGAGATATGTTATTCCACTCCAAATTGCATATATGCGTACCTTTGACAGTTGATTCCTCTTCTAGTCATGGATCTGATACCGGTCTGTTTGTTTGGCATGTAGAAACAGCCACGGTCGTCGTTCAATGAGTGACGATTACGAGAATAATAATCAAGAGTCATGACGGCGGGGAGTCTGTCTTTTTTGCGGCGGTGCGTCGTTGTAGTGCTGAAGTTGCCTGTCACTGAAACGCGAAGGACTTGGTACAGGTCTAAGGTTAGGGTCAAGAGCTTGAACTAGAACCGGTATTAAACTTCCCACGGCTCTTGCTTTAGGATCCCGCGGCGGAAGCAAGTTCTGATGCTGCCGAATCTTTTAAAGTCTTCGACGCCCTGTTGCATTTAACCTGCTAGATTCTTTTCGGTGCTGAACCATTTTTGTTCAGTATGATTGTCTCCACCGCGCTACGACTGACATTGCAACGAAAACTCACTCTTGTATGGTTTTGGCCAAGTCGTTCATCGGCATTGGATGTACTAGATAGGGTCGTTTGTTTTGTCTGGTCCCCCCTCAACCCGATGGTAGATTGAAATTTGAGAAATGACATGTCTATCGTTCTTCGTAGTCTGTCTATATGGACGTTGGCTTCTACTACGGGCATTACATACAGTGTTGACAGACAGAAGTAACACTCATAGACAGCTGTGTCGCGAAATTCAACAAATATATTCCTCTGAGTTGTGTTAGTGAGCAGCAATCCAAAAATGAATTAGCACGCGAGTTCATCTACAAGACATTTGAATGAACAATTTTAGGCTGGGAGCGATACATCAACTCTCCAACAGTAAGTACAGCTCTGAGATAAGGCCCATGTACTCGGGCATAAAACTATTTTGCGACAGCGATCAGCACTGGGCGCAAGCAGATGACGTCGAAAGACTCTGTTTTCAGACAGCTGTTTCGCTTTGAACGCGCCTAGAAACGCATTCAAGAATATCGGAGGCTCCGCGATGGCCTGCATCATCTTCGTGAGTAACTGCCCACTACTGATCGTCTTGATCTGGGGTGCCTGCAAATACAGCAGAGCGTCTGTGGCAGAACCATTGAGGCAGGGAAGAAAAATATTCGACAAAAAAGCATTCTGCAAAGAGGAGAGACCAACGTTGCTCGCAATGATCTTGTCGACACAAACGGGTGGGTCTGGCTGAAGGCAGAGCGCTTCGAGAAACTGGGAGTATTGTAATGGAAAGGTTAACGTCTGCCTGCCTCGGAGGACATTGTCGAAGAGTTTACTGAGCCTTGCTACGCGTCCACCATCGTTCGACATGATGGTAACAGGAGTTGAGGGCACGCATGGGATCAACATCGTATTGTATCTTCAACTGGGGCCGTAATCAAACCTTGTAAAGCAGCTTCGAATAGACGCTGGGAACACCATGAGCCTGTTGTATTTCAAAAAGGTAAGAAAATAATATCCTGGACGAAGAAAAGCAGAGACTTTGCTTGAATGCTGTATGTGCACGCTTGTGGTCATCGTCGACATCCTTTCTACAAAGGGATCCTATGGGGAGTGGTGATTTCAATGTGGTTATATCGAGAGTAGATCTCGAGCATGGTACTGCCTTGCGGTAAGGATACGGTTCCAATTATGGATGGCGTCTTTAACTTCGCCGAGGCAAGGAGTCATCTCAAAATGATTCGCGTAAAATAGTGACGATAATACATCGATAACAGTCGAATCAGACCATGCCAAAATTGATGGAACAATCCTTAGGTTTGGGGCATTTTCGAAGGATTATAATATAATTTGTGATTCGATAGTTGATCAATAGCGATGGGTCCCGAACGCTTGACAGGGTACCTTAAGGTGATGGGTGGATGTATTGGCCGAGTCCATGTTTTCCTGGGGTAGCGTATTCTTGTCATCCAATTAGCTCCAGATTAAAGCACACGAACCTGCGAAATATCTAGGCCTGATGGAGGAGTCGGCATTACTGATACCTGCATGCTATTTCCGATGTCTTCATGTTCACGATACCAAAATATGTAACTTGTGGGAACGCGCGTTGCAGTTTAAGACAGGATCCGCTTGATTACAATCCGGACGTGAGTGGGCGTGTTCCAAGGCGCATTCGTCACCGGCGTTTGAGCTGGCAGACGGCTGGCCAATTCTCCTATCCCGAGCCAAAAGAGCTCGATGGCAGGTCTGTAGCGCAAGGGCGAGGCGGGTAGAATGGTAGTTGTAGTGTTCAGAGTTAAAGAACCGGCGGTCCCAATAAGGAGCACCCTGGAACACCGTGCCGCCACGAAACGTGTCATGGTCCGATTGCGGGACTGCGGACCGGATTCCGGCCTGCTTCGAACTATGTACCCTCGTTGCTGTCATCGCAGATTCTATCCTCGCCAGGCTATCGACGGATCTCCTCCCTGCAAATTTCACGGGAGGCTTTCTTTGTCAGCTACCATGTATACTCATCTTGAGAGTTAAAAATCTCACAGGCGGAGCAAATTCAAATGTCCTTCCAGCCGTTAAACACCTTAGGAGTGCGCACTCTTTCACCGTGACGGAAATGAAACTATGTCATAGAGAAAAGACATCACTACGGGAAACTCGGTGATCCTCTGACCACGGTTCCTGCTCATAGCTTTTGGTGTCGGGCTCATTGAGAAAATTCCAATTCGAGGTACCATGCTCCATCAAGCTTCAAAGACCAAGTCCGCCAGCATGACCATTCGGTAGGTGGACTGATAGCTTGTCTTATGGGGTCGAACTGACTGCTCTCAGCTCGTGTTCCTACCACTCACCCACGTCCAGAAAATCAATTTCCGTACTAGAATTCATCATTCACGGACAGTATGCATAGCTCACTTCAGCTTATGCCATGAAAGATGAATTATTCCGTCATATATGTGCTTTATGCCTTTATGGTGCTGTATTGACCTTGACTGTTATTCCAGCCTTCTATGTATTAAGGAATCTCCCAACTCTCCTCGGTGTCTTTGTACTATAACGCGAGGTTCATGCACGATCTCCATGGACGTTTAGTAGAAGCTGAAATTTGATCCAGTTGGGTGTTTCCTATATCTGTTCTAATACACTCGACTACATGTTCAGTCTCACGAAAGGTTCGATTATCAGCAAATCTCCGAGTTGCCGCCTTGTGGGGCGGGTACTGTTTTGTTAATGCTCAAGGATCTCTACTCAAACAAGGATTGTTGGGGCAGCTTGAATCGAACACAGTATCAATTGATATTGATAAAGGTGAGTGTAAATTCACCATTACTACATGTCGTTATCTTTTGTCTTCCTTCAGTTGCATAGGTACAAGACGCATATCACACTCGACATACTCCAGTCAGATTGATACCACTGGGAACCTGGACATGCGTTAGGTATTTAAACGGTTCCCATTTTCAGCATCCTCTTCATCTGAACATCATGTCACGGTATCTGAAGCCGCTCATCTGCTCTTGCTTGTGAGATCGACTGTACTTCATCCTCTTTCTAACTGTGGAATCTGACTGTCAGGCTTTGTAGTAGTCGTCTCGGTCACGCCAGCCGACAGGCCTGGATGTACATCCCACCCCCAGAGATAGACGGCGTAAGTCGTTCGGAGCTACATTGGCCTAAGTATTCTAGTCCGGAGCTTTGGACTGCACTTACAGCCTCTCCTCGCCCAACGTACAAGTGGGATTGATTCCGATTGAGCGGTCGTTGAACTGAGTGTAAGTTCATAGCATAACTCAAGTTAACTCCATTGTCTAAAAGTGCAAAGTCCCCGACGTCAGTAATTCAGGCTCGAGATACAAACATGTGATACTTGGTGAGCATTTGAAGAAAATCTCAATACATCCCATCGTGTCCGAGTTTTACACGGTAGAACTCGATACGAACAATAAATTCGCCGCCCGGGGGTTTCAAAGTCTACCAAGTATCGCTCGATTCACTGATGTTGAATGTTTTCGACATGGGGATGTTTTTGGTGTCTTTTAACTAGAAGACGAGGTGCACACTTGATCTCCAATGATGTCAGTTGTCAGATTGCTGTCCCGTATGTTTCCATGTCAAATCTTGCTCTAACCATTTAGTACCACGGTTACTTTCCGACTCGGTCTCTCATAGTGCCTCGTTCGTAAAGATGAAAATTAGCCGAGTGTCAGAAGTATTTACTTTGCAAGAGACAGGACAAAGTGAGGTATTAGTCGGAAGCGCAACCGAGCCCTACAGTGACTGATTCATAGTCAAGTCGGGGTGATTGCCCAGTACGGTATTGATGTATTTCTCGCAGGACAGTCATAGCTGTGGTATCGCTACGTATTCCGGATAGAGTCGTCGTTGGACAAATCCTTAGAAATTAGCATTGGTCCAAAACAGCGGCACATATCTGGTTGATAGCTCTTTCAAAAGTAAACCCAACTTCAGTGCTTAACGTGGTACATATGTGACATTCTATTTAGTACTTCATACAATCCAAGAACTGCGATCCCGTCTACTAAGCTTCTACGCAGTTATAATCCTAGCTCGCCATTGGAGACAAAATGATAGCCTCCGGCACAACAATAACCGTCGCCCTGCTTAATCCAACGGTATCCAGCAACGCATACTCCCATCTGCCTCAACTTTGCCTGCGCCTTCTGGTCTTCCTTTCTAGCTTTCTCTTCTGCCTCCCTTCGTGCCTGCAGTTCAGCTTCACGACGCTCTCGCTCCTCTCTAGCCCTCAGCTCTTTTAGTCGCTGCGCTTCGCGTTGACGCTTGAGCTCCTGCTGTTTGCGAAAATCTCTCTCACGAGCAGCGGCCAATTCGAGCTGAAGGGCACGTTCCTGTTCCTCGGCTTCCTTTCTGGCTGCCTCCGCCATCGCCTCCTCTGCCTTACGAATATCCTCCTTTAATCGTTTCTCCGCCTCGATTTCAGCCGCCTTGTCCATTTGAAGCTGATTCCATACCGCATCCGATACGCCCGGATCCCGAGCATCAACACTTTCCGGACCAGCCTTTTTGAATAGAGCAGGCTTAGGTTCGGCAGGCTTCGCCTTGGTCACAGTCTTGGTCCTTATGCTCGGTGCAGAGACAGTCCCGGGATCACGTACTTGCACTGGCGGAGTTGCCCCAAAAGGAAATCGCGCGGAAGGGCTTGGGAGATTGGAGCTTCTGTCTTGACGACCCGCAAACATCTCCTGTAAGCATGCCAAAGCATCGACGGGATCTAGAAGTAGGTCCGCATTTTCATCATCCGAGGAATGCTGAAGCGCAATACCAGTCATCTTCTGCGAGACCGTGATGACATCACGAGCGTTCCCCCACGATGGAAGCTGGGACCACGCTTCAAACATCTCGGCCAGCTGTGCAAAAGTTCTGCTCGTCTCGTCATCTAACCCTGGCAATACGACGTCCTTCTTCTTCAGCTGTTTGCTCAGGATTGCGAGACACTCCTCCGGCCGTAGGTTCTGGAATACGATTTCTTCGGGGAATCGACTGGATAATCCTTGATTGACGGATAAGAGCTCGTTGATGTCTTCGTCGTAGCCTGCAAGGATCACAACAATCTTTCCTTTGATACGATCCTGAGTTAGGAGATCAACGATTTCATCGATCGCCTCCTTCGCAAATACGCCATCCTTCAAGCGATAAGCCTCATCGATGAATAGAACTTGTCCAAGGGCTTCGTCGAACTTCTTTCGCACCTGAGGCCCCGTCTGACCGACAAACTGGGCTATCATATCCGAGGCGGAACACTCTATAACGTCTGGACGGCTCAAGAAGCCCATGTCACAATAAACCTGTCCCATCTTTCGTGCGGTCGTGGTCTTTCCGGTGCCTTGTGTACGGAATAAGCATCCAAAGTCACGGATATAATACATAACACACCTGGTGGCCCCTTGAACACAAAACTAGTCGGAATTAGATCACGGACATCATGACCCTTACGGCGACCCGCCGATGCAGTCTTCTGGTATTTGCGAAGTTTGCTAACGATGCCATCACAACCAACAACGTCCTTGAAGAGATCATCAAGATTATCATCTGCATGGCTTCCTCGATCAAAGTCAGGATCGAAATCCGCCGGCTGGAATATCGTGTCAACAGAGGGCTGTGTACCTCGAATGCGAGATATGTAGTTCCCTTTGGCCTTGCTCAACAGGTTTTCAACATCTCCAGCATTGCCAAAGTTCGGTCGAATTTCTAGGGTGCAGATTTATTAGACATCATGACGGAGAAGTAGTAGTTGTAGACTGGACCGCTTACTTGCACGGTTGAGGACTTCTAATGCGACCTTCTTCGCTTCTACGGTCGCTTGAAGATTCTGAACTTTGAGTTTAAAATCCAAGATTTGCCGCAGCTCATCTGTGGAGAAATCATCAAAGTAGAATGCGTCCTCGATAGCAAAGCGACGGCTCAGGCCTAAAATGGGAGATTCAGCTTCAAAAATGATTAAAGAAGTAATGTATATACCAGAATTGACATTCTGAAATCTCGCGTTGTGAGCAAACACGAGGGGGAAAGATTATAACGACCTACTTGGAACATCTCAACGATTTGTTGCTTATAACCTAGCAAAAGAACACATCTATCCTCTCCAAGAGTGCTTTGAACCTCAGCAACGATGGTGTCAATGACTGCAGTCTTATAGGGGTCGCTCTGCTGCCCCGTGGTGCCGCCGCCATAAAGCCCGTAAGCCTATTTACAAAGCGTTCCGTTGGTAACAAAATCTAGAGGCAGAAAGAGCCCATACCTCGTCGATTATCAACACCTTACCGGCGGTCGCTGCAAGTATTACCTTGGTATTTTTCTCGGATTCACCTAGTGCACTCCCCACAAAATCGGCAGGATTTTTGACAATCACTGGACAAAGAACGTTAAGGTTAACTGAGGCAACATACAAACACACGCTACCTTCTCCATTGCTAAGAAGGCCCAGATCAGCGAGAATTTTCCCATATAACTTCGCCACAGTTGTTTTTCCCGTTCCCGGTGAACCAAGGAAAACACGATTGAGCGGCGATTGCATGGGTTCTTGCTCCTGTAGCTCGCGTTGATAGTTGAGTTGGATGGCGTCGTACAGGCCTTGAATAGATTCTTTGACCCTAGCAAGACCAATGAGCTCTTGTAGCTTCGTCCAGCTCTCGCTGTGGACAATGGCTTCAGATGGGTCAGGTCCGATCAAATCCTCTTTCAATAACAAAAGATCATCCGGTCGGTGACCAGCTCTCCTTTCTGCATGGAGTCGTTCAGCTTGACGGTCGGTAATCTTTGAAACTATGTTTTCGAGTTCCCGAGCATTTCCGAATCCTTCCTTGTCCCTGCCTCTGCCTAACCTCCTGACAGCGATACGCCCGTAGAGGCCACGTACTCCGTCCTCGACCTTGAGCCGCCCTGCGTACTTCTTATGCAAAGTCTTCTCCAGCATCGACAGCAGCTCTTCATCCTTATAATCCTCGAACTGTAAACGATGCGAGACCCGACTCGTCAGACCCGGATTGTGTTCAAAAAATTTCTCCATCTGCTTGTTGTATCCTGCTAGAATGAATACAATGCGGCCGACATTGTTCTCCATCTCTGCTAGAAGGAAGTCTAGCACTTGAGACCCTTGGAAATTGTGTTCGCCGGTGAGTTGATAAGCCTCATCAACAAAGATAGCACCGCCGCCAGCATTGATGACACCTTCAATGAGTTTCTTCGCACCCTGGACACCGTCATTGGCCAAACGCGATCCCGTGGTCTCTTCAAACGCTAGTCCGGGTAAGACCTGAAGTGAAGCCAGGAATTTCACATAATGTCGCGCTACCGTTGTCTTTCCTGTGTGCGTTGTCAACATTCTGAAAGTAATACAAAGAAGCCGATAGAAACGCACCAGTACCAGGGTTCCCAAGAAGGACGATATTGAATCTTTCCTTGGACATGTCTGTGTTCTGACGCTTTGAAACGTCGATCTTGGCTTTAATGCGAAGAATTTGCTTCTTCACCGCTTCCAAGCCAACCATATCCATGATAGCATCGATGGCTTGATTGCTGGCACCTTCAACATCTTTCTGGTACTGCCAGTCCACCTCAGCGTTGGATTGACCGCTAACTGAAAGATTCGATGTCGCAACTCCATGCCGGTGTTTAGAACTAGTAGCGGATCGAGTGACTCTCTCCGGGCCTTTACTTGGACGGGATGAGTCACTTGTACCCTGGGCAGGGGTCGATGAACTGGATGCCAAAGGCGTCGTGGTCGACTTATCTGTCGCAGAGACAATAACACTAGGTCCCGCGGCGCTGTCCGAAGGTGTCGTGCTTGGAGGCCTCGAAGCAACATGTCGCACGAGCTCAGCTGCGTCCTGTAAGTCCTGCAAGTCCTGCCTCTTCTGCCTCATCTCATTCTCCCTCGCCTTTTCGATCTGTGTATCGCGCAGCGATTGCTGCTGCTCAGCGAGCTGTTCCTCGATCTCCTTGATGCGGCGAAGATGCTCTGCTTCCTCCTCATCTCGCTTCTTTTGCCGCTCGAAATCCTTCTGGCGTTGGGCTTCAGCTGCTTTCGCGTCCCTCTCGCATTTTTTACAGACAAGAGGAGGGCCCTCGCCACACTTGTATGATTGGTCATGGCGTTTAGGACAGCGAGAAAGAATTATCTCTTGGCAGGCCATCTTGGAATGGTCGTAAAGTTGATGGCATTTCGACGGACATACGTGTAGCCCGCAGCTCAGTTTGGCGCCACTACAATAGAAATGAGAAGGGCTGAACACGTTAATAGATGGAAATTTACCATGGTTCCGAGCAACCACCGTCAGGGCAGAGGGTCTCAAACTGAATTTCCCTGCTTAAAAGCGCCGTTCGATCAGGGTGTTGTTCACATCTAACTGGTAGGCCATCATATATGTGCTTTTGCCCTTTCAGTAGATCAAAGAGCTTCTGCCACAGTTTGTTCCCCTTCTTCGAATTGGTAAATGTGTCGGAGTTACCTATCATGATAAGAGCATTCCTGGCACGAGAGAGTAGAACATTTAAACGCTCCGGCGCAAACATGAAACCGATATCGTTGTTGGGGTTGCTGCGAGTGAGAGATACGATGACAATGTCACACTCCTCGCCCTGATAGTTATCTACAAATGATCAGACGATGACTTCTTGAATATTTGAAACATACCGATCGTGGCCAGACGAAGAGGCCGTTTTGTTAACTTGGCCTCACCTGGAGTGAGAAGGCCCGCACGAATAAGGTCGTGGGAATCGAGATCATTGAGTACGGGATCGGCATCCTCTCTGAGTTCACACTGAAGCATGCTCAGTTGCCCTAAGTAAGGCGTCAAGACGACCATGTTGTCGGTCCCGTATCCTTGCTGTGCTAGATACTTAACGATCTTCAGAACCATTCGTGCCTCGTACATATTCTGTTTGGATGTTTTAGAGCCTAAATCGCGACCGTCAGCAATGTGCGGATTATCGTCCTCAGGATAACTGTGGTTGATGAAAATGATGTCATCTTGGATGCCACGAAGGTGAGGTCGATTTTGAGTCTTGGATGCGTCGAGAAGATCGGGATAAGTCAAATGACGAATGAGGTTAGATATCTCAGGGCGCATGCGGTGCTGAGTGACAAGGGTTTGATGCGGGTATCCTTTGAGAACGAGTCTCTCGAACAAAGACCGGTTGAGATCATATCCCTCATCCTTTTCGACGGTGAGCCTGTAGTTGTTCACCTTTGGACGAAGCTGCCTAAGCCTACGTCAAAATTGCTTCCAGGTCATTAAACTATACTCACTTGTGATCACCGATTAGAATGAGCTGTTTTGCTGCAGCCCCGAGGGCCGTAATGATGTGGCTTTCCAGTATCTCGCCAGCTTCCTCAACCAAAATAACGTCGGGTGAAGCCGCTTGTATATCAACACCATATTTTGCCGCAGCAGTCGTAGTACAGCCGATGATGCGCTTGTTCTGAAGTACGGAGGCGTCCCGTTCATGAAATTTGCGTTGTAGTTCATCGAGTTGGCAGTTGTAAGAGTGAACGAGTCTATACAATTCCTCGATTTCATCCCTCATGATGGCTTCTGCCCACTCGGCCAGATGATTTTGACGGACTTGCGTCGACATGTTCCAGATATCTCCCGCAGCTTCGACGTTCTCGCTATCCATAAAGACCCCCGCATCTTGGCCATGCCTCCATCTTTGCAGCAAGTAAAACTCGTCCACAGTCCGTCCTCTTTCACCTACAATGCTCATACCATCCTCAGAAACAGGAACTTTGAAAGCATCATAGAAGTCCGGTTCGTCAAACTCCAAGTGGGCTAATAGATCATCGTTTCGAATGGTAGACTGGAGGTACTTCTTGAAAGACCCTGTCAAGCTGGCCGCTCGGATCTCAATATCAGCCTTGAGTTCGTCTATGATGGTATAGTCACCGCGGCGAAAATGATGGGTGCGTGGCTGCTTGTTAAGAGCCATGGGTCCCGTTCGAGGAGTGGACTTGGCACCTAAGCGAACCATATCTTCGATAGGAATGCCGATATCGAGAAGATCTTCTAAGAATTGATCTAGGGCATGGTTGGTATAGCAGACCACAAGGATCTTCTGGTCCGAAAAGTCATGGATGAATTTGGCCAAGAGGGCACCTATAAACGACTTGCCCGTACCTGAGTTCATGTTAATGGATCTATATTGCTTTGCGAAGAATAACAACATACCTGGAGGACCCTGGATGAGCGATACATTCTGTTTCAAACCTGACAACAACGACATTGCCTGGGCTCTATCCAATATAATGCTTTTGTTCAAAGACAATACAGCTTGAAGATCTTGGCCGGGGTTACGCTCGAATGACTGTATGGCTGATTGTAGGGCAAAGGGTTGCAATGGTTGAGACAACTCGCTCCCATCTTTCCAGAACAGCAGTTCCCGCGCGAGAGGGAGTACCTTCATCCGCTTCAGAGCAGTCAAGATCGGCTCGTAGGAGAAGAGGGTGACATCTATCTCAATGAGCTTGACCTTCTTCGCCGACTTCATCTTCAGCAAGAAATTCTGGGTCGACATCTCTCCCTCGAACTCCAGAACAATCTCTGGAGGATTCTTCGCCAACAGATCTTCGTCTCGACGCACCGACGGAAATGCCAACACCGTCCCGTCAACGAGAAGACAAGCCAACGATTGATTCTTCAACAGCTTGACGTTTTCCTTCCGAAGCGATGCTTTTCGCTTCGCCAGGTCCTTAATCTTTTGAAGCTGCGGAAGATCGGCCGAGCACTGGAAGACGACCGCCCACTTGTTCCGCCGATCTTCGTCGCCCAAACTGATATCTAGCATTTTTATGTCGTCCACAACGATACCACGACGTTTCTTTCCTTTCTGCTTCCCCAACGAGATCTGAAGCTCCTCTCGCATCTCGTAAATCATGTCTTCCCTCATCAGCCTGAACTGGTTATCGAGATGCAAAGCTTCGCGATGTTCCTCCGTACTAGGATCGTCGAGATCTGAGCTCGGACGAAGGAAGGGTGCCTCAGTAGAAGCGAGCTCGTCCGTAGTAGGAAGGATTGCGATCTCGCGAAAGTCTGGGAAATCGTTATCATGTCTACCGCCAGGACCAATATCATCCTTAGTAATGGCGACGGGAGAGGTAGACGCAACATAAATGGTGTTTTTGACTTTTTGTGCGATGGTGCGTATGTCTGGATGGGAGGATTTGAGGATGATAGGTAGTAGATTTTCGGCGAGGGATACGTAAGGCGAGACGGTGTCGCTTGGGATGAGAATAAGTTGTAATAAAACCCATGCAAAGTACTTCTGCCCCTCCTCGGATAGCTGCTTCGCTTTGAATGCCTCCACGAACGGAGTCCAGAAGATCGGAGGCTCGACGATAACCTGCAGCGTCTTTGTGAGATACTGACCACTGCTAATCCTCTTGATCTCGGGCGCTTGCAAGTACAGCAGAGTGTCTGTGGCAAGACCATTGAAGAAGGCTTGAGAAAGATCAAGCCTAAAAGCAGCCTGTAAAGATCGGAGACCAGCCTTGCTCGCAATGATCCTGTCGATGCAAGCAGGCGGATCTGGTTGAAGGCATAGAGCCTCCAGAAACTGAGAGCTTTGTGATGCATTGGTTAACTCCTTGCCTTGCAGGACGCTACTGAAGAGTTTACTGAGCTTTGCTCCGCGAACACCACCGTTGGACATGATGGTCGCAGGTAAAGACGAGTTGACGGTATGCGTGGGAGAAACAACACCCTTATCCTCGATTCAATGGAGCCGAAGTGCCGTCTGTGCTGTAACCAAACCCTGTCAAGCTTCGAATAGGCGCCTCGGAGCACCGTGATCTTACTATATGAACAAAAAGGGTCAGAAAGTGACATCCAGGGTAAAGAAAGGGAGAGATTTTACTTGAATGCTATAACCTGCACATCATCGACATCCTGTCTAAGAATGCCACTGTCATGAAGAGGGAGCGCTTTGATTCCAGTGCATTCATATTGAAAGACGGCGAATTTGCACGATGTACGGCCTTGAGGTAAAGGGACGGCGCCTGTTGGCATCGCCGGGGTATACAGGATATCGCAGGATGGTTCGTCTAGGGTGATAGCGGTAATCGCATGGGCCGGAACTAAAGGGAATAACCGATCCATCGGTATCATATGACGATAGCCTGGTTGTGGCCACCAATCTATCGCTGGCAGATCATTTCAAGGGGACAAATACCTTGATGTCTTCCGGCACGTAAAAAGCCTGCGTACCATACCATCACAAAGACTGCTAGGACTTTCCACCGTATTTGACTAAGGTATTTGGCATCAAAATCCCTAGATACACATCAAATCTTTGAAGGTCCACTCCCCCGGAATTACGAGCCGACCGCAGAGGTCTTGCACGCTGTTGCCCCTGAAGTAACGGATCCTTGCCATCAATTAAGCGCTTCATATCAAAACGTGTGAGCTTGTGTGATGCTTAGGCCCGGGTAAATCGGTATCACTGATGCCTTCGTGTTCGTCGACACTGGGACGACAGGTACGCGAGAACATATCGCTCGATGTCTACGACGTGGATAAGCGTGAGTGCCGAAAAGCAGGCTGGTCACTGGTAGAAAAGAACGCCTGCAATGATTGAGGAAAGATTCGAACAACTG
Source organism: Armillaria solidipes (assembly GCA_022818035.1). NCBI lineage: Eukaryota > Fungi > Basidiomycota > Agaricomycetes > Agaricales > Physalacriaceae > Armillaria > Armillaria solidipes. The sequence goes on along the minus strand of JAIWYQ010000006.1, from coordinate 3,109,544 downwards.
ACGTAGCGTACGCACCTCTATCGATGTGTTCCAGTCCTTGACGAAACCGGTATAGACATGTCATGTCAAACTGAAATCGCATGATATGAGTTACAGAATGACGACGAAGAAACTACGGACCTACATAGCCAAATTTTACTCTTCCCACATTCGAGTGTTCAAAGCACGAGCATACAATCCATAGAAAACTTTCCTCCGAGCCTGTGTTGAGCCGCTCCCGACGCGGCTAGGGTGCAACGAAGCTAGTAGCGAATCGATGCCTTGTTCATATCGTATTCTTGACTCGGAGCTCAAGACGGCTGTTGGAAACACTATTTCCAAGCCTGTTGAGATATGTTGCTCCACTCCAAATTGCATATATGCGTACCTTTGACAGCTAATTCCTCTTCTAGTCACGGATCGATACCGGTCTGTTTGGCATGTAGGAATAGCCATGGTCGTCGTTCAATGAGTGACGACTACGAAAATAATAAGCAAGAGTCATGACGGCGGGGAGTCTGTCTTTTTTTGCGGTAGTGCGTCGTTGTGCTGCTGGAACAAAGCAAGAAGCAAGTTGTCTGTCACTGAGGACTTCGTCCTAGGGTTAGGGTCAAGAACTTGGTATTAATTTTCCCACGATTCTGGGTTTCTTAGCGGAAGCAAGTTCTGATTTCTAAAGCCTTGGACGATGTTCTGTATGTGTTTAACCTGCTAGATTTGACCTTTCGGTGCTGCTGAAGGTGCTGAATTACTTTTGTTCAGCTAGTATTGTCTCTACCGCGCTACGACTGACATTGCAACGAATTCAGAACCATATGGATTGTATAGTTTCGGCCGAGTCGTTCATCGGCACCGGATGTACTCGATATTGAGAAATGACTTGTCTATCGTCATATCCGTCCTTTGCTGTCTTTCTTCTTATATGACGTTGGCTCCTATTACGGGCTTTGTGTTGACAGATGGAAGTACCACTCACCGACGGTTGTATCACAAAATTCAACAAATATTCCTCTCTCATGTTAGTGAGCAGCAATCCAAAAATGAATTAACACGCCGGTTTATATGCAAGACATTCGACTGAATGAACAATCTTAGACTCGGAGCGATACATCAGCTCTCCAACGGTAAGTACAGCTCTGAGATGAGGCTCAGATACTTGGGCAAAAACCTACGATTTTGTGACAGCGATCAGCACTGAGCGCAAGCAGAAAGACTCTAAACAAGACTGCGACCATAATTATTATTCAGCGTAATGCGATCAACGGCTACACATGGATACAAGGCAAATCGTATTGTTGATTCAAAGCTAGAAGTATAGGTAACTTGCTAGGACCTAGTAGGCTAGAAATTCTAATTTCTGGGCTCTAGCTAACTGGTCACTAGTAAACACAAAAAAAGAAATTTCGTATTACTGCCCCAGAGAGGCTCGAACTCTCGACCTTCCGATTAAAATATAAGGCCCTCAAATAACAGTCGGACGCTGTAACCAACTCAGCCATGGGGCACGGCGTCCTGACCCGTCCCTGTTACAAATATATCTTGACGGAGAAATAGAAGTCTCTTTCACAGCGCTCTGCCTAGAAAGCTTCCAACAGGAGTTGTAAGTTATATGCTTAAGGCTCTCTGGAACGTCAGCCATCAGAAATCCCTCCGTATGTGATTGTCGGTGCGTATACATCCGCGGAAGTAAAATACAGAGAACTAGGCCCCGGGGGTGAAGCAAAAAGCAGCTGGGTTAAGTCTCTGCCAACTATCAAAACATTTGAAGACCGAAGGGCAATGATGCCCGTTGACCTCCGTTGACTGCCCTAATGGTTTCCTCGCAAACCGCAAAATTTGCTCCCACGGAACCAAAAACAATTGCGGGGAAGTGCGGAGTCAAAGCGTAAGAGATCAACGGGCCGCCGAAGCGCGACGACGACTCGTCATGACGCGATATACGCCAGCTCAGGATAATAGAGCTGTCCTGCAGGTGCGACAATCTGAGAACGCAGTCGCACAACAATCAATACGGCGACAATTAATACGCCAGGAAACACGATAAACCGTATGCTCAAACGCGATCGTCGGGAAAAAGCTGTCAGGACGGGAAGAAGGGAGGTGCGATAAAACAATGAGCAGGCGGGGGGAAAGCGGCAGAGCTATTGTTCAGCGATTTTATTGTCTTTGTTTTCCAGAAGCGCGTTGTCGCGACGATCCGAGAATGGCATGTGTTGAAGGGCGTTGTTTGGCTGTTTGTCTAAAGCCTTGTTATTGTGCGCAGGGTTTTTGTTTGCCTAAAGTATAAGACCATGGCCGGGCACGACGAGGACGACCACAGCGAGCCAGTCTCCTTCCAACATTCTTAACGGTGAGCAGCGACCTTTTTGGGCTTGCCGACGATGCTGACGATGACGAGCAGACCTAGACATACCCAGCATACCCATACTTACTTATTCTACATACCCCACGACCATCATGTCCCGCCCACGATCCTCGACAGTCTCCTCGTTCACCGCCAGCATCACCACCTGGGCATCGGCGGTCCATCCAGGCTCACCAGCGCCCCTCTCGCCGCGGAGCGCCAACGCCGGGACATTCCCCGACACGCCCGCAACGTCCAAATCAGTGTATACCCCGACGTCTGCCCACTACGCCAAATTCGATTTGACAAATCTCGGCTACACATCTGTGTTCGTGCACCTGCCCAAAACGCCGTCCACGCCATCATATCTTAACAATAGGCCTAATCACACCCGTAACAATAAGAAAGACAATAAGCCCGATAATCACAATTACCCCTCCTCCCATAAAGACGAACTCGGCAATGTATCCCCTCACCAGGCGAAGAAAACTCCCTTCTCGCTCCTCTCTCGTTCTCGCGCACGCTCCAGATCCATGTCTGTTCCCGCAAAGTCGAAGAAGCACGCGCAGCAGCTGCCCCCGACGCTCATGAACGAGCTTATGCTCATGCAGTTCACGAGTGGTGGGAAGATGAGCACCCACATCACCCGTGTCATGGACGCCCAGACCAAGCAGCAGGGAAACCTTCCCGTTGGCACTCGTGCTGATGTCTACCGCGACGGCACCGGCCGTGTTTGGTGGGACCGCGACGAGCAGATAGAGTACCAATGGCTCTTGCAGAAGGACGACCCTGATGCCTCTGACTCCTCCGACTCCGAAGGCGAAGAAGCACCTTCCCAGTGGGTCAAGTTCCGAACAGAGTCTCTTGATGCTAAGGTTCGTCTACTCTCCTTCCCTACTTTTTCTCGTACACATCCTGATTCTCGCATTATAGAAAGTCAAACTCGCACCGATGACTCTCCAGCCCATCCTGACTGCCGATGGCAAGAAGAAGCGTCCTACGCCGCTTAACCTTGCCAGGAAGGAGTTTCTCGAGCAATCTTTCATGCCGCCGACCGCGCCTCTCCCTCCCATTCCCGTATCGGCTCCTCGTCCCATCCCATCTACCCACGCCCACTCGCACACTCCGAAAAAGTCAAAGATGAGCGTCAGGGGTTTCTTCCATAGGTCATAGATATCCTGGTACGTTTTCTCACCCTTCACTATCCTCAAGTTACTTACCGTTCCCTCTCTAGCGCTGGTCGTTGTACTATATGCATCCACCGCATACTCGCTCTTTCAACATACCTGTATTCTTATTCCGCAGCTCTACCTCTCCTTCACCGCTGCCTCTGTAGTAGTTAACACAACTGTAGCTTTATATCTATCTAATACTTACCGTCTTCTTCGACGTCCTATGTTTATGTACGTACAAAGCACCTAGGGAGAACTATTGAATATATGTCTTGATTAGAAATGCATGTCATGGGTTCGATTTACCGTAGCCATGAAAGCGCGTCATATGTTGAGGATTGCACTTTTCGCTTGCCGTTCAATATGCGCCGTTTGCCATGTCTTTGCGCGCCCCTTGCCACGCGTACTATCTGGTTCTCTCATCTGTTCCCTTTAAGTATTCGATTTTCCGCGTGGTTTCTATCGGTTGGCGGCTTGGGAGCTGGGCACGCTTCTGGCTTGGGAAGCGTTGAGTCGTATGGATAAGTACTATCACCACCATTCCCGGGCCGGTATCGTGTCTTTTCCAACTGGTGCACGAGTCAACGCATGCCTGCTCTCGACCTTGACCTCGGCTTACTCGTACTTTCTCTTAATTTCTCTCTTCTTTTTGCTGACAAGATGCTAGAAACGGAACCTTGTAGATTATTGATGACTCGATACCTTACTAGTAGTATATATATTTTGTCCTTTCGTCAGTTGCACCTAGCGCCTGTTAGCACCCTTGTCGGATCCCTCTTGGGGGTTGGGCACGGTGAATTTCGTGTTTGCATGATGCGTTCGTGCGTTCGCTGTGTTTGCGTTAAATCTGCATGTGTTTGCGTTATTGTGCATGTGTGGGGAAAAACGCGTGGATGCGTTCAATGCGTTTGCGTGTGTCACGAACTTGAAGGTGCATTGTTTTGCTGTTTTGTTTCCAATACATGATTAGGCACGTATTCCACTGACAGTGTTATTATTCGACTATCATTTTACTCTCAGGTTCTCCAAAAAGCGGAAGGCAACATCAGCGGCTGCAGAGGTCGGCAATACAAGAATCAGACTCAAGATCCGAGTCATAGCAAGGCAAACCCGAGTAGGCGACCGGTCAAACGCTCTCACAAACGAAACTAGCACTAGAAAGGATTTATGTATCAGTACCAGCCGAGTGTAGGACGCCATAGCGCACTGAAGCTAACAGCCAAGTCGTTGTGGACATGAAGGACGGTAAAGAAGTTGGCGGTGCTCACCCTCCCGGAGTCGAAAAGGGTATGCCATTCACTATACCGATGTTAGTAAGCTTGTACCGTTCAGTCCAAACCAGCAAAGGGTAAACGAAAAAATGGAGACGGCGGAAAAGGCGAGGGGAAGAAACTTCGTACTTTGAGAGGGTCCGGAGCTATACCATGTATGATTATTGTTGCCAGTAGTGTTGTCACACTGCACAGTGTATGAATAGCGTCAGTGTATGATTAGTGTCGATTATTATCGGAGTAACTTTAGTGATGAGAACTGCTTAAGCAAGGTATGATAGTCGTCGACCGACGACCGAATCGGGGAATCTTACATTTTTGGAAAGCCATGCAAATCACATGACTTGGTAACGAGTTCCGCGAGTATATAATAAAGCTGGACTTGCCAGGCTATCGTTTTACTTTTGATATCTGACGCAACAACCGTTAAATGCCCCATGCACACTCTGCCTCTGTTTCCTCCAACGAGTCCGATCCGAGTAGCTGGTCGACTATTTCTGACGTCTTCTTCAATTCTGTTCAAGAAAAAATAGAGAGCAAGACACCCACACGCACGTTCATCGTTCGAGCACAGGTAGATATTTCACTTCTCCGTGATGACCCAGGTTGCCGTCTCGAACGACCCTCTACCGTCGATAAAGATATTCACCCAGAGGCCGTCTTAGAGGCCATGCTCGATCACGCCACTGGAGCCGAAGAAGACGACAGCAAAACGCCTCGTCGCTACGTCGCCTGTGCAATCACTACCGCTGGCCAGGACTATGGCATTGAGCAGCTGATAGAACTGGCTAATACCTGGGTCCGGTACCTCTTCTGGCCTTGTACGTAGCTACTCATTTTTCTCGTCTGCAATATTGACTATTTACTGTAGTCAAAGCTAATGAAAGTAATATTCGAGGGCATCATTCTGCTTCGGAAATCGCTACACCGACTCTCAATGAGACCGAAACCTTCCATTTCAAGGGTAGTCGTCTACGTAAAGGAACGTTCGAAGATACGGTGCGTATCAAATATGCCCATCGAATGCATTGTGCTCCTATATATGCTCTCAGGTGAAAGAACGTGATGGTTCTCGCTGTATTATATCAAAAGTTATCGATCGGAAATCAACTACTCGGGATCCGACAGAGATCGTAGCGGACGTTGAAGCAGCTCATATCTTCAAGAGGGCGGTGGCAGCCGGAAAGCGTTCCAAGGTGTGCCGTCCATTTACTAGATCTTCAACTGAGTATAAATATGATATAGAATTCTTTGGCCGAGTATGCCACTTGGGATATTTTGCGCCACTTTATTGCTCTGTCCGAAGAACAGGTCGCTGAACTTGATGATAACATCGACTATGTCTACAACGGAATAACGCTGGAACACACTCTTCATTCGATTTTTGATGAATTTGGGTGGTCGTTGCGTCCCGATGTAAGCTGCTCTCTTATCGTTCTTGTGGGCATATTGATAGGATATAACACCAGCCTGATCATCACGACCGGTACCACTTCGAATATTTTATTGGCAATCCTCCGGTGACAATGGATATCCGTAATATTGGTGTCATCTCCTTTGAAGGATGTTCGGCTGAACTTCGACCAAGCCGCCAGCTCATTCAATTCCATTACTCTCTTGCCAAGGTTTTGCGTGCCAGTGGTGCAGGAGAGGTCATTGAATCTATGATGAAGCGATTCCTCGGAGGGGGTAGCAAATCATTTACTATGAATGCTAATGACCTAGACATATACTTAAGTAGCGAGAGGATGTCTATGATGACTGTTTGATAATATGTAGAATTGACAAGGGCACCTGGCGTAGTAGTCTCTCACAGTCACACGCGTCGATGCGTTGAATTTTGAACGTGTGCGTTTTCCTGGCCTAACGCATGCGTTTTTTATTTGACGCGTGCGTTTTCTTCAGTAACGCGTGTGTGAAGTCCTCTTCTCTAAGGCACTATAGCACACGAATGACACACATTCTAGTTCTGAGGTGAATTATCATACAGAAAAATGACGCTGGCTGACAACTTCAGAGCGTTTACAGGAGGGCAAGTCTAGCAATGTTTTAATCTGAAACGCATCAGGTCGACCCAAACTTCGCACCCAAACACATACTGACCAAACGCACAAAACGCGAATTCTCCCGGCCCTTGGGGGTTGGAACACAGCTTTTGGATATCCTCGCTCACGACTCGGGTTTTACTTGAGTATTCATTTACTCGTGTGTTAGCTCGAATACCCGTATTCTTAACACGGCATGACATGAATTTGACGTCCTTACGGCTCTTACAAGCCGATCGAGGTCAGCTAACGAATCTGGGCACGCCAATTAAAATAACAAGACTTTATGCGCCTGTGATCATTTAAGGTCAGATGCTCTGACGTCCTTCAAGTTTTGTTGCGTCTTTCATTGGAATCACGAGGCTCGAGAGGGCAATAAAATGAGGGTAAAATCCGCTGCAAACGAGATGATGGCGTACCCTACACGAGTACGGTCCTTTCTATGCGACAGTTCTATCTAAAAGCCGCGGGCAGAAGCAACGAAGTAGTGAAAGGATATTGTCAAGAAAGTTAATGAGCAACGACTGAGAAGGGGAGCGACCAGATAGCATAATGATCAGCGCCGTAATTCGGTGAGCTCGAATATCTAATAGAATCAACGAGCTTGGATATTGATATTGAAGTTTGTGTCGTCATAGCACACGACTCGGGGTCAAAAAAATAAATAAGGTGGTATTACTAACAGCTAAAGTCGAAGTTCTAACAAAAACAGCATGACATGTAATGATAATTACGAGGAGTTAGTAGTTACGCCTCAGGCCCCATATACACACTCTCGTATTGATAAACAGCCATTCACCGATAAAGTAATGTTATGGAACAAGAATATAAAGTGGTCGTGAAGTTCGCTGTTTGAATGTCGATAGCACTTTTAATCTTTCGACAAAGAGAGCATGGAGTAGGACTCCGCCAGTGGCCCGGGGACTGTATTTTTCGCATCGACCGTCTCTGATGGCGCTTTTCTAGGGCGAACAACGGCATTCACTGTGAAAAGAACATGTTTGCGCCGTGAAATGTGTAAAAGCCATCTAGAACCTGCGTACCTAAGGCAGACCAAGTTAACTTTTCACGAGAATCCTTCGCGGGATCGGTGAAAATATAGATCCCGACCATAGTAACCGCCTAGTTGGAGATCTCATGTCATCTCTCGAGCGTTTTCAAAACTCTTGAGTACTCACGGAAATGGACAGAAGGACGAGGCAGGGTAGTACGCCCACGAAATCTGCGTCTAGAGTCATTCTACGAACCAACGCTGTATTAAACTTGACGTACCCAAGATATCACCTGAATTATATCAGCGTTGAGAATTGGGTTAAATCAATAGCGACGTACCAAATCCATCTGGGGCTCCGGGCATAGTTGAACGTAGCTGAGTGAAGGCAAACACGGTCGCTACAGGAACAACGACTATCTCGTTTCTCTGCTGGAAGCCGAACCCTACAGTCATAATCATAACAAGACATATCATGAGGGTAATAAGCCCTGTTCAGTGGGGATATCATGAGAAGTCTGTTTCATGGGAACAAGGAAATCGCACCGACAGAAAGTAATGGTGATTATAATGCAATACCATTTTACTAAGGTCGCCCGTTCCAATGTAACAATGACAGCGAGACGTTTTGGATCGCCTTCCTGGGAAAAATCAGAAGCGTTAGCGACGTAGGACGTCGATATTTTGAGGCCTCTTGAAACCGTTTAATTATCAGGTCACGGAACAATTTGGGAGTACCTACACAGCCAGTCCAGAAGTGGACTTGAGAGATAATGGCACGGTAGCATTGCTACTTGCGTCTTCGGCGAAGCCAAGTATTAGAGCAAGGTAGCTATTTAGTGATATCAGTCATACTTCTACCAAGACGAGAATGGCCTCACCGATCAAAAGGATAATACACCTCACTCGAATGTGTATGTCTAACCGGATGCTTAGTATCTTCATCATCTGGAGGAAATACAGCAAGCTCCGTCCGGAACGTCGCGATATTGGAAAAGGTATCGTTATAGGACGCTGTAGCATTCCAGATGAATAAGGGGTCCACGGGTCTATTGCTGCCAGAGGGCCGGATGTCGCCTATATCAGAGTGGTGAAGAAGATTTCTGCAAGATGTCAGCATGTCTGGTCAAGGACGTGCGAAGCACAACACTCACGTATCAAAATAAATGTTAACAACTGTACATTTCGAAAAACAGGTATCGTTCGCATCTGTGCATTCATCTTCACAAATATCGTTCGCGACTGCACAGTCCCATTGACAGGTATCGTTCCAAACGCTCCAGTCGAGGACTACCGTCCCTTGTTTCAAATCCGCTGATATCAAATCGGCATGGAGGAAAATCTTTCGCTGTGAGTATATCAGTAAGCCGGGACGACAATGCAACTCACTTTTCGGGTAGAACCATCCGAAATGGCATCGTTGGCATTGTATACAAATTCTTCGGGATGTAATTCCAATCCCAAGACGATGCAGATTATGGGAATGACGATAACAAAAGCGAGTGAAAAGAAGAAACAACGCCGAATTTTTTTCGTGTGAGGAGGGTAGGTAGACATGTTGGACTCGCTGTGCACCTGCAGTCCTGAAAAAAAGTCCTCTGAGTGCAAAGGCGCTGTCATTAAGGTTTATATAGAGCCTGTGAGATATTCGAGCTTCTCATGGCACCGACAGTCAATCGCGGTTTGGGTTCTCGCAGCGATTTACTTACGTTTTGCTTATTCCCGAGGAGATTTCGTAGCATAGAAGCTGATATATTAGTCCCCATGTCGCGTTTGCAACAGACGTAACTTGCCACTCACTTCATTTGAGAACAGCCCCACGATTCTAACACAAACGCGACATGAAATACTGCTGTCCTGCTGGACGCCGTCGAAAAACGCGTTGCCTTTGCGAGGTCGTTGAAGTCGCACCACTCTCGTTGTCTGCTCGTCGCCGTCGTCGTTATACGCCCTTCTGAGGGAGTCGAAAATTACCCTATCGAGGTCGAATTCGCCCGCGTTGTTTGAAGGCCGAAGAATCGATTCGTGCCACCATTACCTGGCGAGGCCGATGGAGCCTTGTATAGCTCGTTACCTGTCACTGGCCGAAGAGTGAGCACTGTGTCGCTGGACTGTTGAGTTGCCGATGTCGAGGTGAGAAGCTGATGATTGTCGGAATTTGTCGCCTCGGGAGTTGTGGAATTGGGAGCCGCGGCATTGTGCCGAAACCGTGGAGATCACTGCCAGCCTGAGTAGCACCGTCCTGTGAAATGGGCTTTCATGCGAGCATGGTTTACTCATCATATATTCATCTCGATTTCTGGGAATCAGACGGATACATGATGTCGAATCCTGAGTAGGGTGATTCTCTACTAGCTTCCAAGCACGGGCATGCCACTTTATGCACGTAGTAAGAAACAGTAAAATACCGGATGAAAACACCCCCTTCTGGGAGGGGTCGGTTCCAGGAATTCCGCACAAAACCACACTCCACAAGTTACGGTGGAGTGGAATGCTCAAGTGCTTAATAACGCTCATTGCTCAATGCTAAATTCTAATTTAACGAGACACAGCTAAACCGAAACAAAATGAAAAATGCAATCCGATACGTACTCATGCTGCCCCAGAGAGGCTCGAACTCTCGACCTTCCGATTGACTCTTAACAGTCGGACGCTGTAACCAACTCAGCCATGGGGCAGACAACGTAGATTTCTTGGGCGCTAATATCTTTATTAGAGAGCATTCCATCAAGCCCCGATCCTTTTTCTGATACATTCAAGTCCGAGTCAGGTTCATCCTTCAGCGCGGCTTACACGTCCTTAACCTGCGGCAGAGAGATAACAGACTCGTACGGTACGAGACCATCATGTTTGCTTTGGCATTAATGTACTAAACTGTCGGACGTGATTTGATTGGATCAAGTACCACTTTTAGGTCACGTCGAGTCCTTCTACTTACTTTTCTGGTCTATCTATGAACACGCCAAAATTCAATGGCACCACCTGGATCTTCTCGCGGTCAAGGAACCCCAGCTCGTCAGGTACGATAACTCGCTCGTACTCTTCGTTCGTCGTGATCTTAATTCCAAGTAGAGATGATAAGAACGGCCATTGGGGTCTAGAAAGATAGACGTACACTCAAGATTTTCTCGAATGATTCGCCTTCCATGAGTGCTATACCATCCCAATCGCACGTCGAAGCCCCCATTTGCTTAAGCAAAGCATTGGTTTCATCGTTCACATGCATCTGTGGCATTCATGTAGTCAGCACGAATTCCTTGTTGAACACAAAAATCGTGACAACCCACCTGATCGTACTTGAGAATATTCTTTGACATTTCCGTGGATTTGAATAGTTCAGCGTGCTGGAGCCAGCGACGCGTGAATTCCTCCTTTGAGATACCAGGCTTCCTCTTCAAAAATCCGGCGACACGGACGCGGTTCTGAGTGAGCTTAAGTGTTGGGCTACTACTAGTAGACATAGTGTTGCTGTTTTTGATTCAGCATCCATGTCGCTCTTTATATTCCTGTGAACCGCTTTTAGCCGTTGTCAGCGCCCGCCCACGCGATTACATACCAGACAATCAATGTCCTATTCCTTCGGGATATACGTGGCAACTTACAAATTGCGTCCCTTTCACCGCCCCCAGCCGCCCGACAAGTTGGTAATCTGGGGGCCTGGCCTACTAGTGTATACTCCTAAAAAGACACGGTGGCAAATTCTACAAATCTATCGTAAAGTCTATCCAATGTCCCCATGTCCATTTCATGCACGGTCATTACACCATAATAAGTACAGTACTTTATTCTTCTCTCGATTATCACCCAAAACCTAAACCAATGGTCAAGCGCGTCCAGCGGAACAATAGCCTTGATTCCGACGCAGGTGAAGGTCGAACTAGATATACAACAAAGATAGCAGCAAAGGCATTACATATTTCATGGCCTCCAGGACATGGAGGTTCTCATTTCGGGGGAACGCGGTGGGGAGTACGATGGCTGGTATGGCACTGCTTGCGGTAGCTGGACAGGCCCAGGAGGATACAATGGTACGGTCGGCACGAGTTCGAATACATGCTGTGCAACACCTCGCGACACCCCCCTCGCCCCTTGCTGTTCGGTTGAGTTCATCACGGCATGAACTTGGGCATCTTGCACCATGTCATCGTCAGCAGAACCATTAGCCGGAGGCGTCGTTACGGGATTCTGTAGATTGACTCCACGACCATCCCATATGCAACGAACATCGTTGCCTGGTATGATTTGCACGAGCCTGCCAGTCTCGAGGCGGCGGACCTCAATAAAGCGGCTATCGAACAGAAGGATATACGGTAGATGCAGAGCAGCACGCTCAGCAGTACCCTCCCATTCAATAGTACCCGAAGATCGACTGGGATCTCCGTGTTTGTCGACGTAGAGTCCAAATTCTGCATTGCATAACACTTAGTCCTATTATCCCGTAAAGATAGAGGTCCACGACCTACCATCATAGCACAGAAGGAACTCGTCATCAGCTGATCTGAACATTCCAATAGGGCGACACGATTCGCCGCGCTTGGCGATTGCCGCCAACTTTGGGTCTTCGGAATGGGGAATCGTTGCACTCTTGAAGCTGTAACAACTGTGAGAATAGAACAAGGATACTAATGAGAACGGACGTACTCATGAAGATCCATGATCTCAAAGCCTTTTGTGCAAAGGATTGCGATCTTGGCTTTCAAGAAAATCAGATCAAACGATTCCGAAGGTAGGAAGAAATCCTGAGAAACAGCGTAAGAAGTCCTGCCAGTGGAAAAAAAGCACGACACGAACCCTGTATATCCTGAACCATTCCGATTTTGCGGAGCGGAACCCAAGACGGGACCCTAGGCCACCTGGAGTCTTCACCCGTTCATTGATCTTCTCCCCCACCGGTTCCAATACTCGGAAAATGCTGTTCAGCTAATCGGGTTTTGTAGATGAGCATTAAAGGACAAGGGAGAAAATTGGAATGTGCGTACCGCTTTCTTCTTCATGTAGATGACTAATGTCCGGCCATGAAGAGTCCCAACGCTGAAGAAATGAACGTCCTTATTTCCATTTAGCTTTTGTGGGACTTGCGAAGCATGCGCATTTTGAGGAGACGAAGGTACTAGCGCCTCGATATGGTAGGCAAAAAGAGACTATTTGACCCGTTAGCACCAACACTGAATCAAGATCGTCTAGCAGGAACCAATACCTTGTCAGCCAAGACTAAGAACAGTCCGAACTCTTCTAGCATGGCGCATTGCGTAACCAGCTTGAGATGTAGAACGCGACGCATCGCTATTTCGACAGTCAGTCGAGATAAGAACCCACCCAAGAAATACCTACATTTCGGATCATGCCTGAAGCCAATCCATACACCTTCCGCACATCCAATGGCAACCAGTCCGCGTCCATCCGCAGTATCTTGAAGAAGACACATCAGACCAAATCTCATCCGAATACGATCCACTTACTGAACGGAACGGAACAAGTGACCTTGCCCGTAAACGAGTTCTCCTGGTTCCACGCAGGCGGTGAAGTGGGCCCACCAACCATCGCAGGTACCAAAAACGTATCAGAACTCAATGTCTCGATCTCGAAGACCTTGTTTGACTCCTGCACGACTTTACGGATCACCAGAGCCTCTTCGAGCTTCTGCTTCCACTCCGTCCTCGCCTGGGCAGACTCTGCATAGAGGATGTATGGACCACCCATTCTACCATTATGGTGTAGCGTCAACGGGTACACAGAACGAGAGTCCGTGGTGCTCTCCGGAGACGATACCCCGGGAGTGCCATTAGGGCCTTCTGTGTGTCGCTCTCCTCTCAGGTTACGAAGTAAACCGGTACTACGCTGGGTCGGCGGATCTGTGAAATTGACCAAGGTAAGAAGATCCAGGGGTGTGGGCTACGAAACAGTTAGGATGAAATTGGATGGCGTGCTCTCGGATATTTACCCTTCTGTTCACGTAGTACATCGTTACACCATCCCGTTCCTTGGGTTTCGTCAAAACGACTAATGGCGCAGTCAGCACACACCATCGAGTTTGGATGACAAATAAACGAACGGTAATTATCGAAAAGGAGAACAAACAATTCACTCCATCCATTCCACTCCAAGCCGCTATCGGGTTGCCGTAATAATTTCCCCGAGTATATCAGCGAACGATTCTCATCAAGAAGATCCATGTCCTAGATTACCGGTTACCACGATGAACAATTGGAAATCGCATGAATTGACGTACGATTGATTCCCCGTGCTTAAAGACCAGATTGGAATTGTAGCGCCACAACTCTACTTTCTGCTTCGCGGATACGACGCCAGGTTCGGTGTCTTTGCCGATAGATTTGATGACTTCAAGGACTTGAGGTATCTCCTTTCGGTCATCGTGTCCGGGCGGCGTCTCGTCCAGGATACCTTTCAGCAAAAGCTCGTACCGAAGCAAACGGGGGATAGGTCGATTAATGAAGTTCTTCATGTCGAGACGATGGGCATCTGGATGACGAACGCATTGCTAATATAATAGACTTGTTAAAAACAGGTCATTGGATAAACGATGAAAATTACCTCCACAAAAGTCTTGAACGAGAGATTATTGGCCATTTCGTCGTCGATCCTGTACGCCGCTATTGGGTAATTAGGGATGTATTCCATATACGCATCCCTAAAGTTCAGAGCAGCGTCGAACATAGCCGCAGTGACAGTACGAATCACAGGATGCTGCTCGCGCTGAATCTCGTGGAACTTCTCCACCAACTTTCGATGGTGGTATCCCAGTTCAGCAAAGTTGTGAAACACGTCCTTGATGAAACTATCCAGTCTGGCGGGAGGAATAATCGGCGGGTTCGCGGCACGCAATGCTTTGATGTACATCTATGAAAATAGACTCAGGACCTGGAAGGAGATGGAGCTATTGAAATTTACAATGTCAATGTTCTCCAGATCCTTGACGTACGCCATCTCACCCTTGATGAGCTCAAAGATGATCCTAAAACGGAATTAAGAGAGGTGTACCGACGAAAAAGCCAAGACATACGATTGACGCTTCGCCTCCTCCTTTGGTAGACTTTTCCGTATCTCCGTCGAGACGAGATCATGCCACTCCCATTTGCCAGGTGTACCCTTTCCCATGGCGGATTGGAAGGTCCTCAGCTGAGCCACAGTTTGCAAGCTCTTGATAGCCTCAATCGCTTCCATAAGGTAATCCGCATCAGGATTTCCGACGGCTGTCTCATGGTAAATGGCCTCCAAAAAGACTGGATATTTTTGCAGGTGCTCCGATGGCCGATTGAGGAAGTGTTTTAGGTCAAGGCGCAAGTTGTCTCCGCCCTGTCTTGTTGTTTGCCTTGAACATTGCTACAACATACGATGAGCTAACATAAATGACAGCCACATTTCGCTCGTACCTCGAGGAACCGTCGGAATTCCGGGTTATTTTCGACCTCGTCCTTTAGCCTCTTTTCTGCCAAGGGGTAATGTCCGATGTAGATGGGATAAGCCAGCCTGAACTCGGTGGCGGCAGCGAGGAATACGTCTCCAATCCGCTGGATCACGTACTGCTGCTCACGTTGTCGGACATACATCACCTCCAGCAACCGTCGATTGCACTCCCGCAAATCCAAGATATTTCCAAAGACATCATCGATGAACTCTTCCAATTTTTCTGGAGGTGATATGATCGGTGGGTTGGCCAGTCGAAGAGGCTTGATGAAGTCAGATTCAACAATATCCAGATCTTGGATGTACTGATCCTCCTTGTTGATGATTTTGTGGATGATGCTGGCATTTCAAGTCAGCGACTGTAATCCTTCCCTTTAAGACATAAACATACGTTTGACGGTTGATCTCGCTCTCAGGCAGTGCATCAATGACGTCCTTGGGCACTGTACTAGGCCAATCTGGTTTCGGCACCGATACGGGTAGCTCCACTGGACCATTTGATGGACCTAGTATTGAGTTTCCCTGCTATTGATGTGAGCGAATGCGTGACAAAAGCCTAGATCGAGATCTCACCCTTCGTGGACA
The DNA here is from genome assembly GCA_022818035.1 of Armillaria solidipes. Taxonomy (NCBI): domain Eukaryota; kingdom Fungi; phylum Basidiomycota; class Agaricomycetes; order Agaricales; family Physalacriaceae; genus Armillaria; species Armillaria solidipes. The sequence continues at coordinate 3,093,732 of JAIWYQ010000006.1, read as the reverse complement.
CGAATAGGAATAGCAAGGAGACTCGTCGACACACGTCGAAACATAACATTTTGTCAGCATTGTCACCACGCCTGTCGGTAGCTCCTCCCGCATCGGAGCAAAGTCTGAAGTGCCCTCCTGGTCATCGAGGAACATATACACGTCCTCGACGCCATCTTGTAGCACACGCCCGCCCCACTCGACTTCATAGAAGAAGAGTTGGCTTTGTAGACTCCTTGCCACCTGCAGAGCCGCCCGCCGATCGTTCGTTGACATGCTGAGATTGATAGCGAGTTCGCGCTGTATCAGCGATTGAATTGTTGACTGCGCAGCATTTCAAGCAAAAATACTAGAGGAATGAAAGTTAACTCACCACAATATCCTTACCCGTAAACGCCCGAGGGTACGGTATACTCCCCTTCACATGAGTCCCTCTCGGGACCTTGTCCTTCAACTGAACGGCCAGGTGTGACAATAACGAAAAGTTGACAAAACTTTCTTCCCCTTCCTCCTCGTCTTCCCAATATTCAACGTCCTCCATTCCGTCGGGTTCTCCGGCATGTGAGTAATTCGCGATGTCGCGTAACATATCGCTAGGGCGGCGCACAACAGTACTAGGACTGGCGTCATAAAACTGGTCAGTTGGACTAGCAGGTTCCAGATATGAGGTAGAGGGATAGTAAGTAGCTACTGGAGGCGGGGGTAGATGTTCCGGCTGTGATGTTGAGCTTGTTAATTGGTGAAGGCCGTAATTGACCGAAGCATTCCGATGCTCTGACCTAACATCCACATGGCCAGACACTAGAGTTGCTGTTATTAAACTGCGCCATTATATGGAAGAAACAGACACGCACCTGGCGGGACAACATCTGATGATGTTGTGTAATCCCCCTGCGAGAAGTACTCATTTTGAAACTCCCTGCTCGGACGGCGGGGAACTGGTCGTGGAACTTCTAATGATGATCCAGAAAGTGACATTGTGTGACCTAAGCCGCTGCGGTGCTGAGGAGGAGGAGGAGAACTGTAGCCCGGGGAAGAAGAGGGATCACTGCCGCTTGGATACGGGCGGTGTGACGGATCTCGACCCAATGTACCTGAAGCTTTCTCTTGTGGGAGCGACGGAGATCCAGAAGACGGCATACCAAGACCTGAGTCGTAGTAATCAAAAGAAGGTGAAGGGGCCCGCCTTGTGTCTCCATTACTCGGCGACGATCGGTAGGAGAGTTCTCGACCCACGCCTGCACGCCTATTTGAGGATGAAGGTACCGGAATGTGCGCAGTATAAGAGTCTCCAGAACCGTGGTTGTTATGGTGGGGAGAAGCTCGGTACGGAGGGTCCCCTGTTCCATTTGAAGATAGTATCCGAGTGTCGGACGGGTGTCGAGGACTGGCGGTGGGCGGGGCCGGGAGGCGCCGACCGCTCAAGGATCCAGTCTTGCTGCTGGCTGCTGGCCCCCGAAGCATGTCTGAGGATGAATTTCCTGGCGAATATGACTCTGAGCTACTGAGACTCGGTCGATGCTGGGGTTCGTAGACGTCTGGCTCAGGCATGGAGAAAGACGGGGTCGATATATGAGCAGAACGGGGCGTGGGTGGAAGTCGACGAACACTGCCGCTCCCACTGATGGGTGATGGTGATGGTGTGTTTCGCGAAGGCCGTGATGAAGGAATAGGCAGCTCTTGGCGAGAATTGGGGCCTATACCGTGAGGGCGTCAATCTGCAAGTACAGCACAGGATTCAAATCAATCCACGCACCATGACCGGTCGGCGACGGTGCATACTCGCTATCTGCACCGTAGACGCTGTATATGTGGTCGAGGTCCCTTTCTGATGACACTGCCGACGATGGCTCCTCCACCGCAAATCCAGCCCATACTTCATCATACAGCGTCTGCAAATCCTGATCTACGGGCGTAGACGAACGTTGGGACGTCATGGACGTAGACAGCATTATTGCTGCGGCGCGGGGCGCCTGTAATCGGGCGGCTGATCTTCTCCTTTCGGCACTGTTGTTCACGACGGGGACCGATATAGTTGTTGACGTCGACCTCGACGAGTAGAGGAATAGGGTCTCGCAGTCGGTGATGGTGGTCGGTGAGCAAGAAGTGTGACGGTCGTGATGCGGTGATCACCGTTCTTGGCTTTCATCCACCACCACCTCTTGGCTATTGCTCAAATTCCAGCTCAGTCTTATGCAAACCTTGTACGGCGAAGGAAACGACAACATAATAAGCTCAGCCTATGCTCGGACCGTATCATCTGCCGGAAAGCAGAAATAACCAAGGGACCTCTAGCCCCTTCTTTTCGTTGATCTGAAGCACGACCGCCGATAAATTTCTTTCCCTTCAGAACAGCCTCACATGCTTCATCCTTGGAGAAAGTTTTAAACAATCAGAGTGGCTGTATTTTACAAGTGGGCATCGTTGACGTCGCGTTCCAATTATACGGCTGTGCAGCGCGTCGCAAATCATGATTTGGATAAAACATAGCATTTTGGCGCCCACGCTCTTGATGAGAGTAAGTGATGAGAACAACGAGAACAACGTCAGAGAAGGAGCTTCGAGCATCTGGGATTGTGCAAGAGTGACAGTCTTTAGAACACAGGATCGGGCTACGAACCACCAGGAACACAGTAAATGCCCTCGGGGGATAAAAGAATCCGCTTCAATATTCAATATTCAATCATCAAGCAATTTATTTCAGTTATCCAGTCATTTCCCGACATCGAACGACCGCTATCAGAAGACAACAGAGTCAGTATGAGGAATGAGATACCTCAAGATGGCGGACCATAGCTGTGAGGAGGTCCCATCTGCTTCAGCATTATAGATTATCAGCTGGTCGAGGCAATAGGTACTCGAAGGCGTAATTTGCGATAATTGAGAATCTCAGCGAAGAAAAAATCACATAGCCTAGAATAAAATGGCGGATTCTCGTGGATAATTATGACTGTCCGTTGAATGATTCAAAGCTAAGGGAAAATAAGCACAAGTCTCGACTTGATAAACTTTTGCAGATGAACATTAATATTAGGTCTGAAAGTGACTTTGGTCATAAAACTAATGTTGAATACCATGCTGCCGACGTGGTGTCGGGACCGAAGTCCAGCATACCCAAGTATGGAAATTCCCAATCCCGATGGCCGCCTTCTGTGTCTCTGTTTGCCTAGACCAAACCTGACCAAACATTGATTGTCTTCGAACTTTTCGAGTTATCGAATATCCTTCTTTCACGCCACTACAATGTCGAGTTCATCGTTCTCGGTTGCCGGAATGACACCACTTTCAGGCTCTCACCACAATTCTGCTTGGAATCCGGGCCCTAGTAGCTCCCTCAGCGCGTCACTCAGCGAGTCTTTATCCCAACCAAGGAGCAATTACCAGGCTGGATATCTCATGGTAAGAATCGTGTTTTACGAAATAAAAGCCATACTTTAACATTCGGGTAGCAATTGACACCGGGAAATGTAGATATCTATTGTATATCATTGATGCCACGACGCTAATTTTGGTCAGACATCCCCTCAGAGCCAGCGCGCTGACGACGCACCAATAGTACCAACAAAGGCAAAAATGAACCATTCATTACTGAGAGGATCAGCGTCGGACTTTGGCATGGATTCAATGTTCGAAACTTCCAGGTGCGTGTGCCGAAATTTGCATATATTGCTGGTGTTTGATGTGGTGTAGGCAAAGACAGTCCCTGGCTGACGATGAAGATGCGCCCCCTATGATGTCCGTCAATGATATTCCCAATGAGATACCCAATGTCAACATGCGTTACCAGCCTAGGGTACGTCCGCAGTGTCCTTTGTCCCGTGGTCCATCTAAATTTTTTCAAGTCGTCAACAACGGATCACTCGTCACCACTGACAAGGCGGTCCCGCACTCCTACAATGTCCCAAAATTCTCAGCCATTATATATAATTGTATTCGGCTACCCCCCGGATAAGTATAGCGTTACTGCGGAGTATTTCAAGTCGCTAGGTGATTCGACAGACGCAGATCCAAACACAGAAATCACGAATTGCTTTAGAATTGGGTACAGAGATCCAGGCGATGCCATGCGCGCCGTTCGCAAGAACGGAGAGATTCTCGCGGGGTCTTGGATGGTAGGTGCGAAGTGGGCGGTACGTGCGTGTTTCATGTCATCAGTTCCTTGACTTACGACTTTGACGAATAGGATCCAGCGCAGGCTGAAGCTCTACTTGGGCAGCCATTACGTGCGAGCGTGGACTCCAGTCATGCGTCGAATGCGATGGCCGTCGATGAGCCTTCCCCTGCGCCGCATTTGGGTACCAGCACCCCGTCGGTAGGAACACCGATCAAGCTTGCACCTTCTACCTCGGTATTCAAACGAGTCGGCGCTTCTGAAAAACCTGCAACCCCACAGCCTCATGCTTGGACAGCGAAGGGAGGAAATCCAGCAGGTTCTATAAGCATGCCCTCGGCTGGTCCTTCTCCGAGTAAAGGTGTTCTTGGTCAGGTGTCAGACTTGATATTTGGCTGGTAGAAGGTACAGTGACTTTTCAATACGTTGCACTATAACTGATTGGTGTGAGTCTAGGCCTGCGCGTTACCTCAGAAGCCACGAGACGTCTGTAACTGTTCCGTCGTTGTAATGTGTGAATGACAAAGTTATTTGGCTTATCCACAAGCCCGTCTTTCGCGCGCTGAACCCTTCGGGCGTGATATTCATTTCCGAAGAGAAACACCTGCAAGAATCTGGAAGACGAATACGAATCGGGTAGGTTTGCACAATAAATCCATCCTAAATCTTCATATATCCGATATGAACCACGTTGATAACAGTTGAGATCATGGCGCAGCTTTCGAGTGCATAAGGAGTACTGAAAGCCTTCTCAGGTGCAACAACGGTTCACCACATAGGGAAAATACCGTTCACGTTGCACACAGGCATCTTTCTTTCAAGTGCCCTGGAAGAAGCCTGTAGATCATCGGAAGTCTGTCTTATGTCATATACACGTGTGAACCCCCAGGTCGATCCCGCCCAAATCGCGCGAACTGTCTGCTGTTATAGGTCCATCGTTCTGAGAATTTTCTTGGTCCGAGTCGGGATGTCGCCTACCCCGCTGACCCTGTTCTCTGGTGTGTATCTGGCTGCCAAGAAGGACCGAAGGGTTGCGTTAATATCGTTGTTTCCAGAGATACGGATGAACGAACCGGCGACCCCAACTCAAAAACGCAGTGAGGCAAACTCAGCCCCACGGGAGTGATTCTTCTTTCTGGGAATGAATGGCCGGAGAAATCTTTCTTCCACCGGTTCTTACCTTCCACGCTCATTCAAATGAATTGCCCATGCCTCTGGTCGTTCGTATCGAACAGAAGGAGCAAAGAGCTATTAGTAGCAACAGTTGCCGCGTAGCAAGCAGAGGGTCCCATACGGAATGGCGTGCTCGCAAGGCACCCTGCGAGCCGAGAGGTAATGTTGCTGTAGTCATCATAGAAATATTGAATAACGGGTGCGCTGATTTCGTTGCCGAGTCCTTTTTATATAGGCTGCAATATTCGTGTCTCCCGCTCTCTACTTATGTTACTTACTGTGTGCCTGCCAGTGGGCCTGTTGCCCTGATTTTGATTCACTGGAACCTCGGAAGAAAAGAACTCAGCTTGATTTATTTCGGGCCGAATAGCCTTCCGGATGCCGGTAGGCTTCAAACTTCCGTAGGGCGTCCAAATCGGAGGTTACCCTCGCTAAAAACTGTTCCTCCGTCCCTCTTCCTTGTGAATGTGAATGTGAAGCCAGGCGGAGTGCAAATTACCCAGAACCTTTCTCAAGATAAGCGTTTCCGCTGTGAGTAATTTTACAGACCAACGTCACTTCCTCAGTTCCGCCGGACAGTTAGGGTATTTTGCTTCAGAATAAGCTAGCTGTGTCCAGTAAAACTCGTCGAGCTTCTTGCACGCGAGCGAATGATCGCTGCAAAAGGAATCTGGATCATGATCTGCACGTGGGGGGAGATCGGGTCTTGACCCATGTAGCTTTGATGAATGAATACCGGAGGCTATATCCAATTTTATCTCATCTCGTCCACCATCAGCTCAACATACTGGCTGCGCAACCCCCCTGCTGTACACGCGTAATCAAGTGCATCGTGGAGGCCCGGGGGATCCGGTACGTCATTCACACTTGGTTACTCGTTTATTTCCGCTGAAAACTCATATCTATCTGGGCCTGTTCTGGATCTGAGTCGCAAATTCTGGCACTTAAATGTATCGCAGTCCGAGGGATACAAGGTACATAACGATGTTTAACGTGGAAATAAGAGGTCGAGATTCCACAGCCAAATGCCGAACGAAAGAAGCCCTTCGAAACGGCGAGGCTGGATTTTTGAATTGATTCCGCGTGCCTCGTGAAAGATTGCGATACAAGCGTCTACCTCGACTATACTCGCCAACATTTGATCATTTGACCGGTTGTTAATGAGGGCGAGGATAGGCTCCTTGCCCGCGCGACCGAATCGTGGGACAAATGGATGAAATCGGAAATTGAGCAGAAACGTCTTTCTTTAGATCACACATGTCAATATCGGACGCGTCGCATTTCTGTGCCGGCCAGATGGTGTCAAATATAAAATGAACCTCAAAATGGCGGCCTTCTTGGATATCCAGATTATCATAACCCGTTTCTCCTCTACTTTAGCCTGTGCTCTTTCCCTGACGATTTATTGTAATGAGCCAACCACGACTCCGCGTAGCTATTTGGTAAGTCATGCATTCTACTTGCCTGAAATGCGCGCGTACTAATGTTTGCCGGACAGCGGCGCAGGTATAGGTGGATTGACATGTGCACTAGCCCTCGCAAAATACGGGGATGTACAAGTTGACGTCTACGAGTCTGCATCTCAACTAGCCGAAGTGGGAGCAGGGATTGGCATTTTCCCTCGTATGTCTATTTACCTCATATGTCAGTTATCACCGCACTGAAAAACTGTAGGTCCGTGGAAGGTCATCAAGGCGCTTGGCATTGACCAAGAACTGTTACAACGAACGGAATCAGAAGTGAAAGATGGGCCAGGTATCTTGTTCACTTGATTGTTCGAGGCGCCCACTGATCATCACTATTCAGTACGGGCTTTCAGATACCGAAAGAGTGACCAACTGAAGGGAGTGGATTTCTATACGCTTGTAACCAATGGTGAAGATGTTCCGCGAGTTGATTGATTTCGTACTGACGTCAAAATGGTATAGGTACTTTGATCACTATCCACCGAGCCGATTTCCAGCAGGTTCTTATCAGCCACCTCCCACAGTCCACGAGGATGTTCTTCAAAAAGCGTATACGGTCATATACACAGGATCTGACTGGCCCCGTGGAGCTTCTTTTCGAGGATGGAAGCAGGGCGACGTGTGATCTACTCATTGGCGCTGATGGCCTGAAGTCTTCCGTGAGAGCAGCCTTGCTAAACGAGAGAGCCCACTGGGCCCAGGCGGAAGGTCGGCCGAATGAAGCAGCCAGAGCGTTGGATGCCATCCATCCATCCTGGACTGGGCAGGTCGCGTACCGTGCTCTCATCCCTACTGCAAAACTCCGAGCCTGCAATGCAAACCACAGTGTCCTAACAACGCCCATGCAAGTACGTATTCAGAATCACTTCCTAACTTGTGCGAGACACATGCTGATGTTCTTTACTTTTTGACTTTAGTATCTAGGCAAGAACGGCGTAAGTTTGAAAGGTTTACCTACTAATACGGGATCCCCTTACTCATTATTATCTTAGTTCGTTATCGCGTACCCGATTTCTCAGGGTAGAGCAATCAATTTCGTCGCCTTCGTAATGAGGCATGACTTGGAAGGCACCAAGTTCAACGGACCATGGATGAGCGCCACTGATGTGTCGGCATTCGCGTCAAACTTCCAGACCTGGGAACCTGAGGTTCTCATGTTGATCTCCGTGGGTTCTACTTATCTAAACTCGTAGACTCCTTACTTATTTATTTCAACTCAGTGCGTCGACAGACCCCTTCAATGGGCCATACATACCGTCAAACCAATGAAATCTTTCGTCTCAGGCAGAGTCGCTCTCTTGGGTGATGCGGTATGTATGATGTGACAGCAACGATTGAATAGTCAAATCTCACGTGCGTTTTTAGGCTCATGCGATGTGTCCCCATCAGGGATCAGGAGCAGGACAGGCTATCGAAGTACGTTTCATAATTTCCGTTACATTAATGGACATTTATTCACCATATGTAGGACGCCTACATCCTTGCCACTGTCCTGAGACACCGAGGCACCCACAGGGGGAACATCGAGCGGGCCCTCCAAGTTTACGACAGCGTTCGACGACCCCTGGCTCTCCATGTGCAGGAGCGCTCCCGGTTGAACGGCCGTTACTTCACTTTTGCTGACGACATTGATTGGGAACGATTATCAGAGAGTCAATTATGGGAGAAGCTTCAACAGTTGGGTCATAGGTTTACACGAAACTGGGAGTGGGGTACGCAGATTGATCATACGCTTAGCATGGCGTCCGATGCTAACGGTCATTTTTCGTAGCCTGGACGACGTCGATCGATGGGTCGGTACAGGAGGCGCTTAGCATGCTCGAATCGCGGTAGTTTCAAGCGTAAATCATTTTATAAAAGTCTTACAGCATCAATACCCCTCATGGTCTCAAGCATCTTCACTGTTCTCGTTGGATTTAATTGTATATATACTGGAAAGGTGCGATCTGTGCTCTTTATAGTAGTAGTCGCCGCCTCCTTGTAAACCTATTACTGTTTTTTGCCTGTAAAATAGAAATGCGAATCGGACTTGTTACTTGTATACACACGCGGAGACGCTTGGTGTCCGTTGATCGGAAGAATGGAATGAAAATGGATGTTATTAATTATCCCAATGTCCAAAAAGCGTTACATGCTATCTCTAGGCATATGCTCAGATGCTTACTAGCCAAGGCGACAAAATCTTTGGCCAGCCTTTGAGGCCTTTGAGGCCGAACTCTGGCAGGACTTATTCATAACTCATGTCCTCCGATTACCCTTGAGGCGGAGGCCAGTGCTCGCCAGGCTTCAGGTCAACGTCGCCTCAGGATCATTCTGATGAGAGAGAGGTGTATAAGTCCACCGAACCTGAATCGATATCGAGATTGCACGGTTGTAATTTTCATAAAAAAGACGGCTGCGAAAACATACCGACGCACATGGCGCCTAGCATCCCTGTCCTAGGACACGGTTTGCCGTCCTCTACAAGCCCCATTAAACCCCCCATGCAGTACAGCGATTGATTGTTCCCAGAGGAACTGTTTCTGTAGCAGGGAGTGAAGGCCGGGCCCCAGAAGCTTGACTAGAGCTCTGGTGGTCGCAGTTGTTAACGATACGGTTTCCCGAATGTCATCATCCCGCGAAACGGAGCGGCAGGTACACAGACCTCAAGGGACAATGCCCGATCCTATCGAATTTATTAAGACTCTGTTCAGAAATTTAGGTTTTTTAATGAATTTCGTACGGAGCTGTCGATCGTGATTTATGCCATTGGTGGTACCCGGTGTATGTCATGCCGCGTCGTTGACTTTGCAAGGACGGGTCCAGGTGCCGAGGGCTCACTGTCGAATTGTAATGGCTATATTGTGCGTCGCCGAGTAGAGAGTCCGGGTCTAGATTCAGTCTAGCACTTGTAACTGTCGGCCATAGTAGGTCGTAATATTTCTGAATTTTATACATGCCGCGTCCTGAAGATCATACGCGTCTGAGGGGAGTATTTCGAGATCAAATTTCCATTTACCCGGCCAAGTAACGGTATTTGACTTGCATATTATAAGATTGCTTCCACGGACTGGCATTGGATTTGAGTGGATTAAACTCCGCGTTGACGTGGATTTGGGTGACATGGTCCAACATGATCCCCTCTCTTGCAACATGAGGCTTGCGTGCGTCCAGACAAGCACGATTTCTTAGATCCGGCGAAACACCGAGTAGAAGATGCAGCCGAGCGGCTATATAACAAGTATGAACTACATACAGACAAACGGAAAATGAACTACATGGAGCAAGATCAAACAGTCAACCCACCACAACGCAACCCCCAGAAAACGACTCAACGAGTACTTGAAGACTCTGGAAATTCCTGGCTTCCAAGCACGACAATACGAGGACTTCTGTTGCCTGAGAGCCCACGTTTTGGAAGTGGTTTGATTGGACGCGGGGAAGGTAAGAACGACGTGATAATTTCGGAGGAAGAATCAGTATCTGTATCCGAGGAATCCTCTTCGTCTGACTCGGAAGATGAAGACACGGCCATCTGAAAGTCAAGATTCTGTTGCTGGGACTGAACATCTTTACGATGCTCAAAGACACCGAGACCTAAGTTCTAAGGTAAAGTTAGGGACGCAGTAGAGCTGCGGTCAGATGGAGACGAACCATTTCAATGTATTGATCCATCCCCTCTGTGATATGTTCAATGTCAACACTTTTCGGATCTAACTCAACACGCTGCGTCAAAATAGCATTTGATGCCTCCATCTGAGGCAGGAATGCTTGCACGCGAGATAGAACTGACGCGTCGTAAGCCTAGCAACCGAAGGAATATCAGAATGCTCACGTTCGCTGGGGGGATCCACCGCAAAGGTCCTTCTTTCGCCAAAGTCAAACGGCTTGGCTGCGGTCGGTGGAGGCCTAAGGTCGGAGGCAGTATTGAGCTTATGCATTACGGCCTCTGCACGAATGTCAGACAGAATTCACAGTGCAGGGAGGCAAGCGCACCTATTCTCTTGATACGGGCATCATCTTCCTCTACTTCCAACTTTTCAACGGGAATTTGAGCGTGCTCGTCGTCCATACAGCGTAGTTGAGTCGTGATAAGGAAAATACAAAAGCTGTATTATCTTATCGGAGTGTCGCAATTTAAAGTCCGACAAGCTCCGGAGTTGCACGTGATGCGACGCGTCCTAGGAGAAATGCCACTTTTTCTCGTTTTTTTCAGGTTCAGTCCGAAAAGTGGAATGAGCGTTCAGATTTTGTACATAAAAACTAAATTGCGCTGTTTCAGACGCGTTATTTTTGTAGTCTCAGCAGAACGTAATTATTGATGTACTCAAAAAGGAAACTGTGACGTGACCTTTAGCACTTGCCTTTCTACCATCACATTGTCGCCACAATACAGCTCAATTTTTTCTTGCAACGATGCCTAGCGACAGAGATAGTCTGATTGGCATGGGATTTGAAGCCGCACGTGTCGACTGTAAGGAAATTTCATCCAAATGTCACGATTATCTCAAGTTTCGATCGCGACTCGACTCTGCAGGGGCACTCAAGGCGACTGGAAATCGTGGACTGCAGCCAGCCATGGACCACATATTGGAGCATGGGGAACAGCCTATACCGGATATGGGTTCAGTGTCAGAGTCAGCCAGCTCCGCACCGATGGACGTCGATGAGGACGATGACGCAGAAGCTGCCGCTAATCTAGCTGGCCTGGAAGCCAAGGTGTGTAACGTATTATCATATTATTACCTGGCTGATAATAAACGTAGAGCATCAAATGCTCAGAGTGTGGCAAAACCTTCCGGAATACAGCTCTCGCCAATTTCCATGCTGAAAAGAGCGGTCATACCGCATTCGAAGAGTCGACGGAAGAGGTGAGCTCACTTCTTTGAGGAATCCCCGCTTCTCCGCATGATCATCCACATGTGTAGATCAAGCCCCTCACCGAGGAAGAGAAGAACGCGAAGCTTGTCGAGCTTCGGGAAAAGATGGCCGAAAAGCGTGCTAGGAAAGCAGCAGAGGAAGCTGTCGAACACAAGGAGAACGAGAAAATCCGTCGGAAATCGGGCAAGGTCCGATTTACTTCTATTTTATTTCCCTCTTCCGTTGTTTTATTACCGACCAACAGGACATGAATAAAATTAAAGAGGATCTCAAAGCCAAGGAGGCCATAAAGGAAGCGGAACAAAGGAAAAGAGGTTCATTTATCATCGTTGCTCTTGTCACATTTTATTCACCCTTGATGCTCAGATAAGATCGAAGAGGCTAAGGCTAAGGCAGCAGTAAAGGCTCAGATTGAGGCCGACAAGAAAGCTCGTGCTGAGAAAGCTGCCAGGGAAAAGGCCCTTCGAGAGGGCAAACCTATCACTGATAGTTTATCGACCACGGCTCCTGCCGCTTCCACTGCCCCAGCGGCTGCTTCGTCGTCGTCTGGCGTTAAAGGTAGGGAGTTCAAAGAAACCCGATTACAAATACGTATGTCCTCGGGAGGCCAGCCGTACACAACGACTCTATCGAGCGATGCTCGTACGTATCCCCATTCACGTTACCTTAACAATCCCATCGCCTGACCTGACTATCATCTCCCAGCTTTACGTGAGGTTGCAGAGTTCCTTGCAGGACAGACGCTATCTGTTGATGTTGAAACGGTAGTGTTTGCCCAACATTTCCCGAGGCAAGTTACCAATTACGTTTTTCTGGCATCGAAACCTCATGATGCTGCTCCTGGATAGGAAAGCTTTTTCTCGTTCAGATTTCTCAAAGTCTTTAAGGGAGCTCGGACTTACTCCCTCCGCAGTACGTGCACCTCATTCTTGTGTATGGCCTCCATTATTAATGCTAATAGAAAGGTCCTTATTGCGACTATTCCATGAGATTTTCACCTGACTTCAATTACCATATATGCCATCAATCAAAGATTCAGATGTATGATACTAACCATCGGCGTATCTTCGTACGATGCAAAGCATATGCAGATCATAAAAAACATAAGACGTATCGAGTCATCTACATTTAGTGTAAAAACCCAGGGAAAATAAGAGCGTGCAGCTAACTTACGCAAGTTCCAAAACAATTACCCTCCCATCTAGCGTTCCAATGGCTATCTTACCATTTCTCTCGTCTAAGGTCACCCGGGTCCAGCTAGTGCCTTCGTGTATGTTGTAGATGGCCGAGGCATTCATGTAAACGACTTGACCCTCGTTGACAGCACTAAGTACGCAGCCGGCAAGTCTTTGTCCAGAAGACGCTTGTAGGAAATAAGATTCTGTGTCTGTGTCCAACCAGACTGCCGTACTATACTCCCCAATGGCCATGTCGCTCAGAGCGAAAAGCCGTAACGGCGCAGATATGGTCTGTACTTGAATCGGAGTGAAGTTGTATAGCGAATGTGACCCTGGAGGGTTGGGATATATGACAAAATGATTGAGCATGTTTGTGGGCCAAGGGAATGAGCTCGCAAATCTGACTAAAATGCTGATGGGCCGAGGACCCCGTGTGTGGGAAGTGTGAAAGGCTAGACGACCTGAGTCGACATTCCATTGCCAGACGTGATGTGCTAGGGGGTGAAGGACGCCTCGGCTTGTCGTTGACTGACGGAACAGACGGAGGGAGTAGATTGCCAGGAACCTGGATCGTAGGATGATTAGGAAGTCGTTAAAGACGAGGGTTTCGAAACATGCTTCAGCCTGCCCGGGCGATAGTGAGAAGAGCCTCGGGTGTGGCTGCGTCGTTACATACCTGAGCTGGTTGTGCGGCTTGGAGAGGCGGGAGAGGAGGTTTGATAAGTTCCATCCGGTGTCCCGCACGCCGTACGTCACAGACGGAGAGTTGATCAGTATGATTGCGTATCAGGATGATCGATCCTGCGAATGCAAGGAGCTCGTGTACTGGACCGGTTATCTTGGCGATATTGGTGAAGGCGGAAGCTGCGTTGTGGGCGGTAGTGGAAATAGCGAATACCTGAAGACTGTGCCAAGGAGTGAGCATGAGCATCGTCGAGAGCGTTGAAGGAAAATAACGCACCCAGAATCCTGGCCTTTAACCGCAACGGAAGGTGGGTAAGAAGTATCTTTATTGAAGGCACATCCCCCCAGCCATGGCCCCTGGCGCCTCGCGATACACAAGGGGGTGCGGTTAATATCCCAGCACTCGATACAAAGCTGAGGAGGATTCGGCTGCGCATGAATACTGAGTGCGGCGGAGAGAATGTAGGAGCGTGGGCCACGAGTGAAAAATTTGAGTGCGATAACCCGTCTTTGCTGGGCGGGTAATCTAGTCGGCGCGATACTGATTTCCAGTTGCCTCGTGGCGCGGGGCGACGGCGAAGTCCAGTTGCGACGGGCTCGAACTGCACGGACAACGAGGCCTTCTAGCTCCCCTGCCCCTAGGTTGTTAAGCCATCCTGGAGGGCCTGAGGGGAAGGGGATATTCCGCTCTACGATTTGTGTGCGAAGGAGAAGATGCCAGACACTAGGCAGTCTACAAAGCTCTTGCAAGTACCTGCAGACCTGTTTAAAGTACAAATAATCGAGATCTATATCGGTGATTGTGATTAGGAAATCAATAGATTTACCTGTCTTATCCTCAGAATGTCGTTAAGGCTGAGGAAGCGAAAAATAGCCAGAAAGAGGTCCACGGGGAGGTCTAAAAATGGCATGCTCCTAGGACTTCGATTAGCGCGAAGCAAAGGATTGAAGGTAGCCACCAACGGGAAGCGTGTGTCGATCTAGTGTCGACAGGAGCGGGGATACGACCAGAAAGCAGACGATGGACGTGCACCATATAGAAGGGGGACACGAGGTCTTGGAAGAAAGGAGGAAATCGATAAAGGTGACGATGAAGTAACAGCGAAGTTGTTACGGATGGAGAAATTCAGTTTCCGTCAGAATTGAGCTTTTAAGGAGCAGGAATGCACGAATTCACAAGATTACTGTGCCGTGTGGTCAGCCGTGCCTTTGGGCAAACCGCTATTGGCACAAAGCTAGATCAAGGTCGATGCAAACAAGACGTTACAATTACGAACCAACACTAGTCACCTCTCACGATGTGGACGTTGTAAGCGATGTTTTTCGGGTGTTCCATACCTTCCGCAGAGGTGACAGACGTATTTCACGGGGGTTCGGATACCAACTTAACAACCAATTCGACATACGAAACAAACGGAGACAACAAGCGTCCGGCCGACTCCGTGGTCGATAAAATCGCACATTTTGTATATCTCTTTCTGTAAACGCCGTTACATCAGATTCTATCTCAATATTAACCACATAGCCATGCCTTCATTCCCGGCTGTTCTGAACCAAGAGTGGGTCCGTTCCTAGTCACTTTTGACCTTCATCATGATGTGGCGCAATCCGGGTTCATGCAGGAACTCTTGGGAGCAGCCAACTTTGTGAATGATCAACAGCATGAACTGGAGTTCCGGTTGCACTGTCCGCAATGACTGATCCTCCTGCGCGAATTCTTTGAGCTGGATCCCGGCGATGTATGCAGCGCGGATACCTCTAATTTTCTTAATCTAATCAGCCGGCTGACCTGATCGGTATCGATGATATGAGCAAATGACACCCATGAAATGAGTGCGATCAGCCCTCTGAAAAGTGCGATTGCGCCGTGGGTAGGCGAAGGTGATTGTTACCCTCGGCTAGGTTGATTCGGCAAGTTTAGTAGGTCTCTACCAGCAAAACTGGCCCAGGAGAACGGCTCATAATCAAGAACCTAGGTCAGAATCAAGTAGCCCATTGACCAATGAGGTTCTGTCTGTTTTTTAGTGGCTGCGGGTCCAGAACGAGTCCTGCAAAAAGTTGGACGTGACGTTGTGACTTTGAATGGGATACCAGGGATACCATAAACAGTATAAACAAACGTGATTATTTGGCTGGAGGATGCAAGAAATATAGCAGCCCATACGCCCAAACACTTCACATAAGTAGTGATGTGAAATTCCCCACTGCAGGTGACAGGGACCGGGTGTTTGAATATTACCTTTATTGATCTACGACATGGCGGTTATAATGCCTCAGTACACCATCCGACTGCATGGGCTGATTTATCAGAAAGTGTACCGGATATGCTGCGTTCTTCAGAAAACGTCAGCTTAGAGGTGAGAAAGTTTGAAGAATCTGATCTCTCTGCCAACGAAAGTTTAATTTCCCGATGACAGCAATTGGCAGTGACAGAAACCCGCGAACGGGATCGTGCTTCAAAGATAGTTCTAAGCATGCACGACACGTTGAAACGTGCATTATTACAGGTCTCGACCTCAAGTGGCGTCAAAGGGCTTCATTTTGAGAAGGTGAAAAATCTCGAATCTCGAATCAGGGGTGTAAGTAATTGAGTGGCCTTATTCTATTCCTGCATCTTGCTGCCGGCTGCGACGTTCAGTAAGTAAGTACGTCAGATTTTGCTTTGTATCGCCATGGCGCCTTGCGGTCCTGGTCAATACAACGATTACCTATCCGCGTTTGGGATAAGTCCCGATGCCCGAAATCCAGATTTGCCGCGAGAGCTGATTACGTTGGCTCGGACTCGGTAGTCATAGTATGATATATAGTCGGTGTCTAGCTATGAAACTCTTCCGACTCGGAGAGGAGCGCGATATGATAGGGCGAGAAATATTGAATTGAATCCAGCACAGGACGGATACTAGAGCCGGCGGAGCAAGTCTAATCTAGTCATTCGTGATTAGAGGTTCCAAAATTAATTGTCGAGTTGCGATGCATACTCAATATAAATACGCATGTCGATGACTAACGGATGGATCGTGCAGACTACAGAAGATTCTGGTGAACCTTGACTGGCAAGAAGTAAAATAAAGTTGCCGTGAAGTTGAGAAGTCAATTGGCTCTGGATCAAAGAGTATATCGATCGTGAACTAGCAAATCGACAATAATAATAGCATCAGAAAGTCCATATGTGCGAGCTAAGGTCTATTTGCGCGTACTTAAAAAATAAAAGCTAGTAAAAATGAAAAATGAAAAGCATCACGCTCACAAGGCCTCAATAGCCTTTCTGACCTCCTCCGCCTTCCTCTCAAAGGCGGCTAATTCCCGCTCACCATCCTGCTTGAACTTTTCATATTCAACGCCCATTTGGTATCGGATCCACTCTTCAACGGTCATCGACAGCTCAGCTTCCGTAAGACTTTCCAGCGGAACGAACGACTCCAGTGCGAGAGGAGGTAAGAACTGGAAACCAGCATCCAAGGGTTGGGTACTGTCGTCCTGAGGGCCAGGATTCATTGATGGGGGAGACACCCGGACAGGAGAGGGCGTAGCGCGAGGAGGAGTCAACGGCTGTGTCTCCACATCGAGCATTGAAGTGTCCTCATTTGCGTCATACATTTGCACATCCGGTGTCTGTGGTCGTGTTCCTTCTGGGGTCTGATTGCGTGACTCGGACGAAATACCCACCGTTGCCGCCTTCGCCTTTCCTTTTCCTTTTCCTTTCCCCTTCGAGTGGGATGGTTTGAGTTTTTGAGGCGGTGGATCCCTTTCATCCTCTTCCTCCGATGAAATCTCGACTAGTTTCAGCCCTGCATCTATCTCGCTCCGTTCTACATCGCTTGCCGTACCGCTTTGACTGGCATGAGAGGATAATGGGGTCTTAGAAGCGAGGTTACGTTCGGCTTGCTGAGAAGTTGTCGTCTTCTCATGTGGTGCATTCCCTGAATCTGGGGCCACGTGAGGAACATTGTACCGAGCGCTGGTGCCATTCGGTATCATTTGGGACCGCCCATGTACTTCCTCCATGATTACGTCTTCATCAGGCCCTGAAAGTCCATCGTTTCTGGTTCCAGATAGTTGCCGGGACGAGGAGGAATGTGCCTCGGAGGACGAAGGCTTTCTTCCGTGACGGGGGACAGAAGGTGCCTCATGGCCGGTTTCAGCGGTCTTGGCTTTCGTGGTCTGCGATTTGGAGGGCTTCCGGGCATGTGAGGGGACTGGGACCGGTGCTGGAGGTACCAAGACCTCGTCGTCGGCGTCAGGAGCCTGAGGACCCTCAACTGAATTGGGCTTCGACTTGACTCGCGGTTTAGATGATTTCTTCGACAGCGCCGGAGTCTTTGGAGGAACGTATTGACTCATGTCTTCCTCCGACTGTAGCTCTACTTCTGGAACGGCCCGTTGCGTAGAGGTGGGCTTCGGTCGTGCCTTCGATGTAGGTTTAGACACAGGCTTATTTGCGTTGGGTTCCGGGATGGGTGGTCCGAAGAATTCATCCTCTGGCTGGCTATCTGAAGGTGGTTGACCCTTATATCGAGTTGATCGGGACGATCCTTTGGTCGACGGTTCGGGAAGAGATTCGTCGTCGTCCGGCGGGGGCTGCTTTGGTTTGGATCTGGTTGATCTGGAAAGAGTCTTCTTCGTCAGGGCGGCTTCATCTTCCGACTGAGTATCTGGAGGAAGTGGAAGGGGTTTAGACCGTGATGATTTTGTCGCTGCTTTGGAAGGCGGTTTCTTAGCAGGCGCATCATCATCGAAATCCTGCTCTAACAGGGGCTTCGCCAGAGGTCTAGACGACGGTTTACGGGTAGTGCTTTTCTTTAGAGGTATTTCATCCTCGTCCGCCTCTCGCTCCGCCACCACTCGTGATTTCGATCTTGATTTCGACGGCTTAGGAGGCGGGAGATCAATTTCACTCTCTTCCTCCGTTTCAGGTACGCGCTTTGGTTTGGATCTCGTTTCATCAGTGGAGTCGGCTTTTGTCTTGGATTTCGCCGACGGTTTACGCGTTGTGCTTCTCCCCAAAGACGCCTCGTCCTCGACCGTCTCTGGGACCTCAACCGTCCTGGGTTTTGCTTTTGATTTTGATCTTGAGGACTTGGGAGGAGGGGGGCCTGGAATATCATCCTCCTCCCCCTCAGTTTCCACGGCGGGCTTTGACTTGGATCTCGATTTAGATGGTTTGCGGGGGCATCATCATCGACTGAGGGGGCGCGAGAGGCCGAACGAGATCTGGTCGAGGCCTTTCGGGTCCTGGATGGTGGGGGAGGAGCGGTCATAGTATCGTCTTCATCATCCTCTTCTGTAAGTGCAGAACGATGACTGGCTTTAGATGAGGCCCGTGAGCGGGTGCCAGGAGTTTTGGCGCCCTTCCCGGTAGCTCGAGGTTTACGCGGCGTCTTGGCAGTGCGGCTGCTCTCAGGCATGGATGAGATATCAGAAGACTCTTCTGCGCCGTCGAACCCTTTCGTCGGCATAATCATGTCGTTATGTTTGCTTTTGGATTTCGATTTGGGAGGTGGCTTGGGGGGTGGAGAGAGGTCGGCAAAGATAGGGCAGTTGTCGTTGGCCTTCTTGACTCGCTTTAGATGCTCTTCCCTGTAGAATAAATGAGAATAATACGAGAGAAAATACGGGAAGACGCACAATGGATCATCATCATCGTCCCATCCACTCAAGGAGACACCGCAATACAAGCACGTAGCAAGGTCATCCCCCGGTTCTTGAGGCATGTATATGAAGCCAGCACGCGCCATCTATGATAATTAATGAGTACGAAAGCTGGTACATAAAATTGTCAATACGTACCTTCTTCGAGGTGCATCCGTTCTTGGTACTATCGTGAGGCCAGCCATCTCCGAAAGTAAAGGTGTCAAGTCGGGCCTTCTCCATCACCTTGGATAAAGGCATACGATTCTTATTTTGGGACACAAATCTGTGAAATTTTCAGCTGCGAAAAAGGCAACAGTGCCCCACTTGTCCTTACCTTCCCTGATGGTCTACATCATTTCGCAAACCACACCGTACTACTGCCCAGGAACACGTCTTTGCGCATTTACGATAGTGGATATCGAACGGGTCATCGTCGCTGTCCCACTCACTGAGCTGCTTGCTGCACATGTAGCAGGTAACGCTGTCCCTGTCCTCGGGGCTGGGGTCGTAATAGAAACCAGCCTCTGCTAGCGTCTCTGGATTCGCCTGGAAGCTGGATGGATGGGGCCATTTCAGTGTAACGGTTGTCTTCGAGCCATTTTTTACGCGCTTTGAACGCGTGAACGAGTCGATACGATTCTGGAGCACCTCCATTGCGCTGAGGGTGATGGGCGTCTGTTGAGCGTGACATGATAACGCGTCGTCACTTGTGTGACAGCCACGAAGCACGTGGCATCACGTGGACCACCACAAATATCTCCACGGTGGCACGGTCCGTTCTGGTCCACCACCGCATCCATGTCCCTTCCTCGCACCTACGGTCGCAATTCCACCAAAAGGCAGCTCATCGATACTGCTGGCAGCGATGAAGAAGTTCCGAAGCGTCGAAAGCGCGACACCCCACCAACACCCTCCAAAATACCAAGAGACTTGTCCCAAATATTCGAAACGGCATCGCCAGCAGCATCGTCGTCGGGATCCCCAGGAAAGCTTGCAAGACGCATGCTGGGGCGATCTAAAACAGAGTCTTCAATAGACAGCACTGGCCGGTCAGGAAGCTCTACACCAAGCCTGGCTCGACGGACGCCTTCGTTGCCCTCCGTTCTCTCACCTCCGAAACCAATTCCAACGCTCTTTCCAGACCCACCACCCCCACAGCATCGTGCGCCAGTAAAACGCACATATGCTGGGAAATCAAGATCCTTTCTCGTTTCGTTGCCCGTCAACGGCGCTGCATCTGGCCTAGGTCTCGAGGATGATGACTTTCTTAACCGGGAGTCATATTCTTCGCTTCGCTCTCGCTGGGGCGTTGACACGTCAGAGGACGACCCGTATCCTCAACCATCACCATCGCGGTCACATTCCGACTCTAATCCTGCGACACCTACTTCATCTCCTCCCAAAAGATCCAAAAGCAAATCGAAAGGCAGGGCTACTCCCAATGGTCTCGTCCCTGAACCCCTTCCCAGTGGAATGATGAACCCCCTGAAGAGTATCACGGAGCTCAGAAGCAAGGGAGAGAATAGAAGGTTCTTGGACGAAGTTGGATATCTCATTGAGGGTATGGACAAAGATGGCAGAGTAGGCTTGCGAAGGTCAAGGTGAGTGTCCATCTTCTCAACGTAATTCTGTACTTATGGAATCTAGTGCATTGGAAATAGCAACAAAACTATGCGACTCTGACTTTACTCGCAAGGCCAAAGCAGCAGACTTTATCGGTCAAACCTGGGACACCTTCGTTGAGAACGGTGCAGGAGATGGAAAAGACAAGGTCGGTCCGGCACCTGTATGTTTAGCCTTGTCTAAGGACCTTTCAGATTTTAGACCTTATTCTGGTATTTTTCTCGGCACTCGTTGCTAGAGACGACGTGTCTCTAGCCGACGTCGCTGAACGCTCCAGTTCGCCATCTACCAGTTCTTCGCCAACGTCATATTTCGCCACAACCCTCTTTGCTATGCTCGCCCGCCTCACTCCTGAAACCGACCTTTTGTCGATCATAGCAGGAAGTTCTCCGGATATCCAACTTCGCAAAATGGGCGTCAAGAAGAATGAACAAGTTTTGGTAACTACAATACGCTTCATGTAGGCGACCATTTATTGACCGGATTGTTCAGCTTCGTTCCATTCATTCAACTATCGCGTCATCCTCCCTATTTGAAGATGGAGTTGCTGTGAGTCGCGCTGCTATTTTGATCCCTTTCCGCCCTCAAACGCTTATTAGATGACAACTTCTTTGTTAATTACACATACTCTGGCTGCTCTTCCACCTTCCTTCCTTCCTACAGCTCACTTCACGACATTACTCAAGTCCCTTCGTCATCATTTGGATAAACCCTTTCCTTCGACAGCTACCCGGCATGATAACAGTATAGATTTCCCAAGTACTCATAATATCTTGCGACTGCTTGACAGCTTCCTTCTTGGCCGATGGGCAGGCCCCGGATACGGCAGTGCTCAGTCAAGAAATCTTCTTGAGGGAGCACGAGAGGATTGGCTGCTCAATGGGCTGATTTCTTGCGGGGTTCGCACCGAAATTGCGATGAAGACTTCCAAGCCCTGTGGCAACGCAGATATAGGTGCGTCTTTGTGACATCAGGAGTTTCCAACGGCTCATTTTCCCACAACAGACAGTTGCTTGGATATGGTATTCCGCGTTCTGGTTAGCCTCAGTCACAGAGACCAGGACTGGTGCGAGAACCTCCTTGCACATCCGACAGCGCCACTGTTCATCATTCGAACGATTGTCAGGGCCGATCGCATACGTCATGAGTATCAAGGAAAAGGAAAGATGCCACACGACAGGACGAACACCAAAGTGAAAAAAGAGGAAAGCGATACGGAGCTCGACGACGAAGAAAATTCTGATGATGACATGTCCCAAGCTCGTGTTCTCGACAGACTTTGTCTTGCGTTAGGCCTCTTCACCAACCTGGTTCAACAAGTCGAAGACGCGAAGCATGTCCTGCGAGGTTTGCGTATGTATCGTTTCATTTTACTTGGCATCAGCGGACTGACCTCTGTTATAGTCCTTGATCCTTCCTGTGCCTTGACAAAGCCTGCTTGTCTGCGCAAATGCTCCTGTCGTCATCCCACCAGTGCCCTCAATCTCCTGGCTCAAGTGTACCTCCATCAAGTTCCTATCTTTGGGGACCCAAAGGTCAAAATGGAGCGCCAGTCTTCACCCGTTTTTGGCACCGATCCACTGCAGAGCGCCGACGCGTCCTTCCTACTAGGTCATCTATCGGTTCTTTTTGGATTACTCATGAAAGGAAGCGAAGACAACCAGACTGTCATCCTAGATGGGCTTTGTTCTACCAGGATGACGCGCACCGTACAGCTGAATTCTTTGGTAGAACACGCGGCTGATCTCGCTGCTTTCTATGCTGTGATCAAAGGAGAAGAGGCTGATACAGAAGGAAACAAAGGGGAAGATGTCGCCAAGGATGTTATCAAGTTCCTGCAAGCTCTACGTGACAAGCAGAAGTAGCTCCTGTACAGCGCGACTTACGCTACTTTATCGATCCTTTTTTCTACTAAACTTGTTTGAGTAATGAGCCGTGTCCGATCAACGCAAGTTCGCTACCGCAGGTGAAATTCATCAAAGGCGATAAAGAGCTTGTAAATGAAGCCTTTACTCTTTCCCCTTGCTACGCACCGCCATGCTCCTCATCGCTACATAATTTCCGTAGAGGGGCGGCCGGGATTCACATGTTAGTTTGAATGCCGACAGGTGAAATGCCGGAGGTCCACGGCAGCCGCTCTGCACTGAACGTCCAGCATGGGGTCCAGTTTCTCCTCCAACAAGGCCATCGTCCACGGCAAACGTCTCGAGCGCGCTCGTCTTTTGGAGGAGGCGAGCACCTCTGGCAAGAGCAGTGACCGTGAGAAGTACTTGCAGGCGACCGGTGTGTACAGGTCTTTAGCGATGCAGCTGCTTACTTACCATCGATATTTGCAGCCTGCGGCATTGTATCCCGTATCGAAAGTGGCGAATGGACAGCTACGGAGGTCCTCGAGGCGTATATCGCGCGCGCAGTTGAGGCCCAGGCGGCGACGAATTGTTTAACGGAAAGTACGGGCTGCATGGGCTGGCTAGCGCGTTGGAACTGACGATTGAACGTAGTTATGTTTAAGGACGCGCGCGTGCAGGCCAAGGACCTCGATGCTGAGTTCGCAGCTACCAAGAAGCTCCGTGGGCCCCTCCATGGAGTTCCGTTCAGTGTAAAGGTTTGTGCTCGTTCTCCTGTCAGGGCATAGAAGTATTACATGGCGCATATATGCAGGATTTCTGTGAGTAATATCGATAATTGAGGTATTTTGAGTCTTACAGGGAATAGATAGAGTCAAGGGTTACGACACGACGATTGGCTTCACCCAGTGGGCTAATGATCC
The DNA here is from genome assembly GCA_022818035.1 of Armillaria solidipes. Classification (NCBI taxonomy): domain Eukaryota; kingdom Fungi; phylum Basidiomycota; class Agaricomycetes; order Agaricales; family Physalacriaceae; genus Armillaria; species Armillaria solidipes. The sequence continues at coordinate 3,070,257 of JAIWYQ010000006.1, read as the reverse complement.
CGCCGAAGAGAATGCGGCGGTACGTCTTTATTCATACGATGAAGGAACCGTCAAATTAAAATAGTCTTGTAGCTCGTTGACCATATCATCGCTGCAGGCGGTATTCCGATGGTCAAGACGAACGTACCACAGACTATGCTTTCTTTTGAATGTAATAACCCCCTGTGGGGGCGCACTACTAACCCATACAACCCCGGTTACACTTGTGGAGGTAGTTCTGGAGGGGAGGGAGCTATTCTGGCCATGGACGGCTCTGCTTTAGGCATAGGCTCTGATATTGCCGGTAGTCTACGTATCCCAACTGCGTACTGCGGTATTTACTCCCTCATGCCGTCCTTCCCCAGGGTCTCTACGGTCGGGTGTCGAGGTATGCTGTTATGCCCGTACCGTCATCGTGTCTGATTTCATGCTCTCAGGACCCGATCCCGGTTTCGAAGGACTGATAGCAATCAATGGCCCAATGGCTAGGTCAGTTACTGGTTCTCTCCAACTTATTCAAACCTGTCTGTCAAGTCAATTCATACTACTTATTTCATTTAGGTCGGTTGAAGATTTGAAGCTCTTCTGTCGCACCCTGTTCGGGGTGCCAGACGCCATTTCCCTTGTTCCTCCTATGCCCTATCGGGAGCCCAATTTGCCCGAGAAGCTCAAATTTGGTTATTATACGTCAGGTTCGTGACTAGTACCTTTTGGGGCGCGTATGTTTCACCTAAAAGCATACTAGATGGATTCTTTAAAGCGTCTCCGGCTAACAAGCGGGCAGTTTTGGAAACTGTTGCCGCGTTGCGCAAGCAAGGCCATGAGTGCATTGAGTTTGAACCTCCTAATGGTTAGCGCTGGCCTTGTCGATAGAACGGTTCTAACCATCAATATCAGTGCACGAAGCGCTGGTGACATTTGTCGCGCTTAGTTCTTCAGACTCGTACCGACACATGCTAAGCAGTCTTGGCCCCGATCCTTTGGTGGGTTGCATGAAACGTCAACCTTGATTCCTCATCGCCGTTGTTCCAGGACAATACACTCAAGCTGGTTGTCTATGGCTCAAGAGTCCCATGTGAGGCTCCGTTTCATGTGGCTGCCATCAGCATCAATTCATCTACTACACAGACCCGTTGAAAGCCTTGGCTCATTTTACTCTTTCCAAAATCCTGGATGATTGGAGGGCTGCAGATGTGATTATGGCTGCAGGCTCCAAGTCGTATTCTCAATATAGCAAGTGGATTGAAAAGAGGCAGGCTTACAACGAAATGTTCTATATGAATGTGAGGTCGTCCCGCCAGCTTGAACGACGTTCTAACTACCTCGTCATATTAGGTCTGGAACAAGTATGGCTTCGACGGGATCATTGCTCCGGTTCAGGCTCTCCCCCAATTACTTGAAGGGTGAGTCCTTTTTGTCGTCGATGAGATAATCATGCTCACGAGGTTCGATATGTACAGTGGTGCAACAGAGCTTTCTCCTCTGGTAATGGGTACGGTGCTTTACAACGTCGTCCAGAGCAGCGCCGGATGTATTCCTGTAACGCGAGTTGACCCTGAGAAGGACATGTTGACGGACGAGTGGACGAAGCCCTCACCTGACAAAAAGAGCATCCTGGAGGATCAGCTTTATAGAGGGAAGAAGCCGTTCTATGATCCAGTGCCCATGAAGGGCATGCCAGTGGGTATACAGGTGGTAGCGAAGAAGTGGGAGGAGGAGAAGGTGTTGGCAATGATGAGCGTCGTCGATAAAGCTTTGGGGGAGGATAGAGGATTCGGGCCGGGAGCTTGTAGACCGCCCGAAAAGGTATAAAGAAGGTAACGTTTATTCTCTTTCACAAATTTTCAATAATGGGGTCTATGTGTAGTAATTCTTTAGAACATAAGTTATCGCTTTCCGATAAATCGAACCTTTTCGAACGAAGGATCAGCCGGAGATTCCCGAGCCTACCCTAAAGTCCATCTAAGTATTGTTGCATCAGGCTTCTACTCTTGCATACTGATATCACTTACACTCCATTCCATTCTTCCCGTCGTTCCTCGTTCTTCAGCCTGGATGAAAATTACCATCAAATCATTCTTCGAATTTTCTTCGTCTATTTTGCCTAGTTTCAAATTCAACTTCATATGCTGCAACATAACGCATGTTCACTGGTCGGCCAGCAGTATTTCTTTTGTCGCCGTGTTCTCCTATATCGCTGGTCTCAGCTTTACAGTCCCGGTATCTCCAATCACTATCCTCACATACGCGAACAGCTACGTGACGCCCACGACATGGTGTTCTGCTTTTGTGGACGTCTAAATATCATACACTCTCGTTTCTGCGTACGATGTTGCAAACGACTATCTGCGGAAGGACGTGCCGAGCTCCAGGAATTCCAAAAATCAGTGGGTATATGCCGGTAAAATTGGTACGTGAGCTACCCTATGTCACTTTATCCATTGAGGTCGGTCTGATTGCCTTTTGAATTTTTCGCAGAAGCGCCAGAGACTGCAATGTTGTCGCTTGTCGTCCGATACTGTCTTAGCACCGCACCTTCCGACTGCGTGTGGCTATAGTCATCGTGAATATACTAGAAATGGCTTACCCGTGGGTTACTCAAAGATACAGACGCGTCATGCTGGCGGCGGAAGAGCTGGTAGGTAAAAGTAGGCCCACGACTCGATTTACTGACGCGTCCAGTCAGCACATAGCCGCGTTGAAATGACGGAGCGTACTAGTTCCGTCCTTTCAATCTCCTCTTCAGATGACTACCAAAAGAATTGAATACCCTGAATGTTCTGCTGGTACGTAATTTTTTTCAACTACTATTTCATCCCCATATAACTTCTGAATAGCTCGATTTTTGTCGAGTTATGTGGAACCCGACTTCAGACTACCGTCTGCCAAGACGGTGACGCGGTGGCGTATTGTTGAGGAAAAAACAACTTGGGCAGAGTCCGTTAAATCAAATCATGTGTCTATGTTCCAAGCAAAACCGGGACCAGTAAGTCCATGTCGGAAGGATTCCTTGTCATCTGCTAATTTATCAAACAACTGACCATCCAGATTCGGGATAACTGTAGGATACTGCGAAGTTTGTTCAACATCTACGTATTCGGCTCATATCGTGCAAGTGTGGCAGAGCCATCAGCGGTTACAATGATGACGCGACGTTCATTCTCGTCGAGGCTCCAACAGGCTGATTCCCATGGATGGTCCGCGCGCTAGGTTTTTGTTGGTCACCTCTCGTATCAAGTACCGCTCGCGGAGAAGATGCGAAAGCTGAGCACTGCAGGCGACAACATCCCCTGATGCATCTTAGGATACCACACGTACGCCACCCACTTGCCCATCGCTCAAGCGTCTTTTCTGATCACCAAAACATGTAGATGGCTTGGCTTCGTGTTCTCTTCGTCGGCTTCCATACTCGTAGCGACTTTCAACATCAGTATCCACACCAATTTGCCGCGAATTGGTACAGTGCGGAGTGTCTGCATCATCAGTCTAGTGGTGTGCGAACTACCATGTTGTTGAACTACGACGGTATGATCGAGGAACGCAAGCTATTGCTGATGTTCTACATCACTTGCCTGACATGGAATGTAGATCCCTTAAACCGTTCTCTCAATCTCGTCTGTTCGCCGCTGATGCTTTGATCTGCCAGGAGATCCGGTACGCGCACTGCGGATGTAGCCTCCCGGTTGAACGTATTCGCCAACTAGTACATATAGTGTGCAACCACTGCGCACTTACCCATCTCAAGACCGCACTGACATGTATTGAACGATGGATCCAGTCGGGTAAAGGGTGTCGACACCGCTTACGGATAACAAGCGGGAGAAGCGAAGCATGCGGCAAGTGGAGAGAGGGTATAGGGGGGAAGCTTAACCGGATACGTGGCCATGATTCCAGTAGTCCCTGTGCCGTTGTGCTTTATTCCTATTCTGGTGGCGTGTGGCGACGACCGGCAATATTGCAGGTGAAGTGGAGAGAGCTGGATCCGCTGGTGATGCTGTTTGTCATGCATGATTCTTAGTGTTTGCTGACGATTGTTTATGATGGGTCCAGTGCTAGAAGGTTTCACGGCAAGGCGATTCTTAGTCCAGCTGTCCAGCTCTGCTTGGCTTTTATAGTAAGGAGTGTGATAACGTTCATAGCTTGTGGAGAATGTTGCGGGTGCAGTTAATTGTGACATTCAAAAAGGTGGTTACGAATCAGGTTTGGTATTAAAAATACACGTTCATTCATGACGCATCTTTCGATTTTATTGTACTGATTGCCAAAATATTTTTCATAGGACGAGGCGGCTCATTTCAAAGTCTGAGATGCTCAAATCATTCAATGTGCTATGATAAGACATGCATTTATTGACACAGTGCGTATGTTTCTATTATTCATGTTATGCAGTGAAGCCTTCAATCGCTTTCGGTAAATCACTCCCGATGTGCATGCGGATTATCGAATATTCATCGCCATACATTTTTTGCCTATTAACACCGACTTGCTCCAATACGCTTATCCCGCTCTCAAGGCTTTCAACACGCTGTCCAATTGAATTTCCTTTTCTATTTTCCTCCACTGTCAATTCCGAGAGTTTCAAGGCACCCGCCTTCGTCTTTTCAAAATTCAAATTCCAAGCGCCCATTTTTAATTTTGTCGCGGGCCGAATCCGTTTCTCACGTGCCTATATTTTTAGGCTCGACCCCTTCGATATGTGGGAATGGGATGTGTCCGATACCGTTTAGCCTCGGCGCTTGACATTCACGATCTTGTTACAGGCCAGCCACTCTCCCTAATCTTCTGTTGCCTCTACCGATACTCGCCCTCAGGGCAAGGGCGCATTAACTCACTTTGACTATCCGGCCATCACTAAAGTTGCAATATGACAGAATCTGACGTTGCCGTCAACCTTTCTCCCAGGTCCTCTTTTCGCACGAGTAGGCCAATGGGACCTCGAACACGACAACCGTCTTCCCCTCTGGCGCCTCTTTCCTCTGATTCAAGTCTATCTCAGAGCAGCGATTTGGCGCAGTCACGCAGCCCTACTCGTACCAGCTATTCCACAACGTTGACGGCCTATAACTCCAGTCCAGGGCCATCATCCCCAATAGCGTCCATTGGAGGCTCACCGCCCGAGATCGGAAGCAAAATGCTCCCCATAATATGCGACAGGACCTTCCAGGACGACGCAGAGAGTCGTAGTAATGGACCTAAGCATGACTCTGATTCGACTTTATCCACCGACACCGCAGCGTTTCCCGAGCCTACACATTCATCCTTGACGCCACCTCATAAATCTACGTTTCCGCCAGGATCTCCTCTAGCACTATTATCCCCTGCTTTTACAAGTATACCAGAACCAATTGTGACACCACCACCTCTACTGTCGCCTACCGTCACGGTAGAACCCACTTCACCAATTCGTTCTGCGTCCTTACCACCTACCCTACTGTCACCCCTACCGCCGCCACCTATTGTAACGTCAGAGTCTTCGTCGCCAGTCACAACAGCTTCACAAAGTGTATTTCATCCGCCGCCGCCACATGTCGTCCAAGAACCCTCATTGTCTATCTCTTCGACTGCGCGTCCCTCGCTCACACCTCCACCTTTTACCGACGTGACCCCGCTCAGCATTCAACGTACCAACAACGTGTCACCTTCGAATTTGTCACCAGTTAGTCGACCGATTGCTCGAAGTCCGACTCTCCCGCCTCCTCCTAAAGTCAGCTTCGATTCCGAAGCCGTCAAGTGGAAGGGTCTACCATTAGAGGCCGCGCTTTGTATGTACCAGTTTCATGTTCTCTTCTCGTTCTAGTTTCTCAACACGTCCTAATTGCAGGGACTTTTGATTCCGCGGAACTTCAAAATATCGTCTCCCGCGCAATCAGATCGTCCGCTCAAGAGTCCTTCATTCGCCTCGTGTCGATCGATAATCTGGACAAGGCTCTCCCCGCGGAGCTCGATCGGCTTGACGCACTCAAGGCTGTAACACAATCCAAGTATCGGTTCAATACGCATAGACGAACGATGTTGTTGCAAGCTTTACTGTCATTCAGTGGTGCTGGAACTGGAAAGGAGAAGGATGGTGGAGCGAGTCTTGTAGGGACTGTGGCATCCCAACTATCAGATATATCTGCCGAGTGCGATTCCCTCGCAGAGCAACTGGTTAGGATAACCGATCAAATTGGCCAAATCAGAAAGCTTGTAGATGTACACTGGGGTAGCGCCTTGGCAATTGCGCTGAGAAAGGTAAATGAACCTTTTGAATGCATACCCTTTCTATTGCTGACGTTCTGATGAAATCTACAGCTGAACGGGAGCTATGGTAAGCGTACTAAGGACCTTCTAGATGCGCGAGCACGGATCACTCAACTTGAGGCCGAGTTAGAGGATTCGTGGAAAGAGGCGGAGAAACTAGCCCGGGAACTAGACGAACTAGACGATCACGATATTGACTTCGATGAGGACACCGTTGTTATTAGAAGAGCCCAAATCGTTTCTCTTCCTCGATCTCCCCTAGTCACCGTCATGAACATTCCACCTCTCTCTCCCACTCCATCTCCACCAGCACCCAATACTCCAACAACATCCTCTCCTTCCGTGTTTCCTTTGTCTCCACCCCCCCTTTTGTCACAGAAGCCTTTACCTGTGAAGGCGATACCCGAGGACGTCATACCTGAGGAGATAACGGAGGAAGCTGAAGTGGAAACCATGAAGAAGGGCGATGACCGTGCCAGTATACATAGTGCGAAGAGCGCACGGATCCGAGTTGCAGACCATTCTCGTGTCGAAATGATTTCAGCTGCCCGGCGACGTAGCCTACGTGCATCGATGGGAAGCTTACGCCTCCCGCGGTCGCTCAGTCTGCGCAGCAACAAATCGTCTCGACATCCTCCGCTACCTGCCATACCAAAAGAGTACTCCTCTACGTCATCTTGCCTTCCTTCAAACCCCAATGCTCCTTCGGTCCCTTTACCAGACGCCACACCAACTCGCCGAACGAGCATTGAGGATATCGAGATTGTCGCTCGTGATCCGGAGGAAATTCGGCATGCAACTACAGATGATATGTGCATCATGCCTCTTCGGGATAATGAAGACGACCACGCCTCGCGGAAGAAACTTGCGCGACGATCAATCGATAATGTCACGTTAGCTGGCGCTAGCATATATGGGCAAGATAGCAGTAAGCTCTGAATCGATTTCCTTTCTTTCGGTGCTTAGATGCCTTCAGAATCTGGGACGTCGATTCCTTCGATATGGCTGAATGCTGATACGCCGCAGACGCCTGCGGAACGTGTTGAGTCGCTCATGACGACGCATACTGAGAGCCAGAAGGGTACCTCATATATGAAGCTAAAGTCGTTGACGAAGAGATATTCATTACCATTCCCTACGGTGATCGCAAGGACATTCTCCGGAAAGTCTTCGAATTCAGGATGATTATGCACGTATACACGACCCATTACTGTATGTACTATTACTCTCGGGACATCGCTGTATGCATAGGTGTATATGTAGGACTCACTAATATGCTATGGCATTGAATACTGTCAGTGGACCGTTGGGGAATGCTTATAATTGAAAGGCTGCCCAATTTGTATTCTACGGTACGCACGCACAAGCAGGGGGACAAGGATTGATGTTGATTTTCAGCATAAGAAAATGTCATTCGTAAGTATGTAAGAAAAAGCGAAGAAGAGGACCTAATTTCAGAGGGACTAAATGGAATTGCCGACCCGTACAATCATCCTTTGCAAAAAAAAGCCAAGAGCTATCAAACAATCAAAATTCACGGAGGCCAAGGGTACGAGGAGGAGACGGGAGGTTAGATGCTCGTCCCCTGTAGACTCACTACAAGACTGTTACGAGCTTTCTGAAGTCTTGTTGGTGCGGGTCTCCCTGTAATAAGTTCGACGGGTCTGTAAGTAGAGACATGAGAGATCCCTGGGCCCTTAGACTAAGCGCCACGATCCATACGAAAGGTGCAGAGGCTTTTGTGCAAACGCCGGTGGGCCTCATTCTCCGACCTTCCGAAAGAAACGGCTTCAACTTATCTAGAAACTCAACTACTCATTGCTAATAAATAATAAGTGTACGGATTTGCCCCATCTGGGACTTTCCGTCGTCATATAGGTCTCTAGCCAATTGATATCTGTACGTGGGAGCGTATCCCAATCAACCCTGCTTGATGGATCGAGGATGAACAAGGTAATGGAACGATCACGTGTAGAAGTTCAAACAAAAGAATTCAGTGCCGGTGACCATAATTTCTGATGGCGAGTTCGAGGAGTATGATACGCTTCTTGTGGATTGTATGGCCGAGTTCGTTTATTCAAAGATCTGTGCAACATAAATGATCGGAGAAAAAATGACTGGTTGAATCTGATTGTAGGAAATAACGAACTGAACGCCCGGACAAGGCGTCTGCTCAAGGAGAGGAGGAGAAGGAAGGAAGAACAATAGCGTGGAATGTAGTCTGCAACCATCGAAGTGGCATCTTCACTTTATTACCTGTATGTAGAAATTGATATCGCCTTAAAAAGTGTGCATATGGTTCGGGACGCATGCGTTTCGGTCTACCTGCAAGAAGCCGAAGGCTAAACTAGGTACCTCGAGTTTTTACTAAGTCCAAACATGATACCTATGATACCTGTACAGCACCTCCGCTTAGCCGACACAGTCGAACGCGTGGTCGATTCTGCAGCAATGCGCCTTTTGCAAGGTCCCCGCTAGACATGGCATGGATAACGAGCCGTAGTTACCGTCCATCATGTTCAGGGACATTTGCCGAGGGTACGTGTAAGATAAGTGCCTCACCCGTGTCGACCACGAATTACTGACTGTGCCTTCATGCCAGCGGAAATTCGCTGATCCTGCAGACAAAGATGAGGGGTGGCGGTGATGGACCAAGAGCAAGTTTTAAGATATCGCGCCATAATAAAGTACATAGAGAGAATACTTGCAGCAAGGCGAGCAAAGAGACGAACATTCACAGCGGCTAAGGGAATCACTCCAAAGGAGTCTGTGCAAGCGCAGCCGCACCAGCGTTAGGGATAGACACAAACCGATTGCCCTCTGGTGTCTCTTCTTCCGCAGCTCGGACAACGGGAGGTAGTTTTTCAGAACCCAGCCACCCCGCGATCGCTATACTCTTCCCTAAGGTAGCCACCTGAAATATCGAAGTAAGTGACGATTCATCATTCCAATTGTATTCCGAGTACTCGCCTTGATCTCCAAATTTGAGAAGAAGCTCGAGAGTCTCAGGGTGCTGAAAATACCCCTGTGGAATTATTCGTAAGGACGCAGAAAACATGAAAAGAAAGGACTTCGTACTCCGCGATGGTTTCACCTATTCTAGACTCAGGCCTGGCGGTCCCCGTCAACAGGCCGGGACGGAATACGATCGTGTCGGAATATCCTATGTTAGCTAGAGCCTCTTCCGTTTGACCTTTAGATCTAGAACGAGTAAGACGCGTAATTTTGATGGAACACGATAGACAACACCCACCTAGAATATAGCAATAAGGAATTGGAATTGGCGCTGCCGCCCTACAGTTCCGTTTAGTATTTTGAGTACTGGAAAGAAATGGGACCCACCGAGAGATAGACAATTCTTTGCGGGAGGTCCGGTACTCGCGCTTCCTTTGCGGAATTGACGACATAGCTGAAGGGCGATGATATGAACTTCAAATCTTGAGATCAGCGGAAATGAACGGACTCTCTGTCGATCTTCTGGAATCCTTCCGCGCCTCCAGCAGCCTTTCTGGTTGTCCCTAGTCTATTGAAATTCATCTAGGTTGACATTTTGAGCATTAAAAGAGGGCCCTTACGTGATAAATACAACGTCCCATTTCCCGTCCTTGATTCCAGATTCTTCCAGCTTCTCAAAATCGATCGCCTTTTGAACAAGTTTGTCCTTGCCAGTAGAAAGCGTCGAGAGGTCGGTAAGCCGCCGTCCGTACTCGCCAACTTTCGTGAAATGCGAAGACGTCAGCAGTTCTTTGAGCAGATGTTGGCCAGTTGCGCCAGTCGCGCCGATAATGAGAGCTGTTTTTCCAGACATGATGGTGGTTGGAAAGGAAGAAAGATTAGTTCAGATCTTACGGAGACGGACTCGGGCGGTGAGATTGCGTCATGGCTGCCGAGCGCGAATATGAGACAAACAGGCACAATTAGAATCTACGTATATCTGCTCAGTCATCCTCACCAGCAAATAATAGGCTAAGGGTTGGGTTCTTCAGTATTTGGGACGCGTGAGGACCATTTCATTCTTATCTCTAAGCCAGGTTCCGACATACTGTGGCTTGATTGTTTTCTTTTCTTCGCACCACGCGTGCATAGGAGGAATGAAAAACTATAGATCATTGTTATAAATGTGAGCACCGAAAAATAGCTCAAGAATTTGATACTTACCTAAACATGGTCAAGACGTAGGTTGCATGATGTATCTCGTTGTCATGCACGAACTGTACTTCCTCGTCAGTATCTGACATGAAGACAAGCATATCTAATGGCTACGGGGACGTAAGCCGAAACAATGAGCTGCCCAATACTTGTATGGAATAGGCGGCGGCTACTCTTTGGGCAAGATTGGGTGATAACTTACGAAGGGGGTAAATGCCGGAAAACTTTTGCTGCTGAAGTCTGACTTACTTTCTGATAGCTCGGAGTTACTGCCAAGAGTTATTTCCGTGTAAACCGGTGCACCATGCTCAGTGACTTTTACCGAGGGTGTCGACAGGTAGGCACCTCGCCGTCTCAACCACGACCCACTGACTGCGCGTTGGCTGACAGGGTCACCGGTGAGCCTGCGCTTAAAAGCCACATCTGTACATAAGATGAATCAAGAACAAGCTTTCGGATATCATGCCAATAATAAGGTACACAAAGAGAATACTCGTGGTAAGGCGGGCGAAGGAAAGATCATTCTAAGTCAGGGGACAACTGTTGAGGAAATTACTCAAAAGGAGTCTGTGCAAGCGCGATTGCCCCAGCGTTAGGGATCGACAAAAACCGTTTTCCCTCGGGCGTTTCCTCCTCCTTTGCTCGGGCAACGGAAGGTATTCTTTCGGAACCCAGCCAGCCCGCTATGGCCATACTCCTGCCTAAGGTAGCCACCTGAAACGTCCAAGTGAGTAACGATTCATCATTACAATCGTGTACCGAAGACTCGCCTTGATCTCCAAGCCTGAGAAAAAGCTCGAGAGTCTCAGAGTATTGATAACACCCCTGTAGAATAATTCATAAGGACGAAAAAATGCGAAAAGCACAAGCTTCGTACTCTGCGATGACTTCAGGCATTCTGGATTGAGGCCGGGCGGTGCCCGCTAATAGGCCAGGATGGAACACGATCGTGTCAGAATATCCCATGCTGGCTAGGGCTTCTTCCGTTTGACCTTTACATCTGGAACATATGAGACGCGTAATATTGGTATAACAAACTAACGACACGTTACCTGGGATATAGGAATGAGGATTTCGCGTTCGCGCTGCCACTCTACAGTTCCATTTAGTATTTTTATTCATCCAAAGACATGGAACTTACAGAGAGGTAGACAACTCTTTGCTGGTGGTCCGGCACTCGTGCTTCCCTTGCAGAATTAATAACATAGCTGAAGGACGATACAATGAACCTCAAATCATAGGATCAGCAAAAATCAACGAACTCTCTGTCTATCCTCTGGAATCCTTCCGCGCCTCCAGCAGCTTTTCTGGTCGTCCCCAGCCTATTGGACTTTGTCTAGTCAGACATTTTGAGCATTGGAAGAGCACCCTACGTGATAAAGACGATATCCCATTTCCCATCCTTGAGTCCAGACTCCTCCAACTTCTCAAAATCAATCGCCTTTTGAACAAGTTTGTCCTTGCCAGTAGAGAGTGACTCGAGATCGGTAAGCCGCCGTCCGTACTCGCCAACTTTCGTGAAATGTGAAGACGCCAGCAGTTCCTTGAGCAGATGTTGGCCTGTCTGGCCTGTCGCGCCGATAATGAGAGCAGTTTTTCCAGACATGATGGTGGTTGGAAAGGAAGAAAGGTTCCGGACTGCACGTACTCAAGGAGGCGGTGTGATTGCGTCATGGCTTTCGGGCGCCGCGAACACGAGTAGTAGGTACAATTAGAAGTCTACACGTAATATCTACTCAGTCATCCTCATCATCGCCAAGGATATGATTGGATTCTTCGGCGTTTGGAACGCGTGAGTACCATTTCGTTCTTATCCCTGATGCCATCTCTATGCTGTCGTTTGAATTGATTTTCGCATCGGGCGCATTTCGCCCACTGATGGTGTACAGATGAATCATCCACACGATGAGCGTGTATAAAAGGAATGATAAACTGTAGGACACTGTGAGCACTGGAAAATAGTCTAAACCAAGAAATTGATACTTGCCTGAACGTGATCAAAACATAAGTTACATGATCCATCTCGTTATCATGCACGAACTGTACTTCCTCGTCAGTAGCTGACATGAAGAGAAGTCTAGTAGTCGTTAGAAGGCATATCTAATAACTACGGGGATGTTGACTTACCCAGCCGAAACAAGGAGCTGCCCACGACTGTTACTACGGGAACTGGTATAAAAAAACTGGGTGATAGCTCACGAAAGGAGGTAAATGCCGGAAAACCTTGGCTGCAGAAGTCCGACTGCTTTCTGAAGGTGAGTCTATGCCTGAGGAAAAGCGAGGGATTTGAGCTGCAAGAGTATGCTCGCTATTATTGTCGTCCTCCACAGGAGCTTCGGGATTCGTTGGACTTGAGAAGAAACATATTTCAATGATACGGGTGAAGCCAGCAAGCATTAGAGTGTAGCCAAACATCGCATGTACCTGGGTCATGATGGATAAATCAAGGTGTTAGACATCCACCCTACAGGCGTCGCACCTTGGTTGAGATCATGAGAGCCTGAGCATGCTCAGACATACCCCAGCCGGTCAAGATGATACTAAACGTAGGTGATCAGGACTGAAGACTGAAGACTGCGCTGTAACCTACATCACTCCCGGAACTACGTTGCGCTATGAAGAAATGAGCGGATGGCAGAGGAGATAATGCACGTAAATCAAACCTGGTTGTTCCGAGCGAGGAAAATTCCGAGAGCGCCGCCGCACCACCCTATTACAGGCGGCGTTAAATATAAAGGACGGTTAGACCAAATATACGCTTACACAGAACTCCTAGAATTCTGGACGGAAGAAATTAGAGAAGATGGATCACGAGAAGGTATGGAGACATACGTGTGTTGCATATCCTTGACGGACCAGCCACCGCCATGGTGTTCAGTAAAGGTGTTGACTGATCATATTTATCACCAAGGAGATGATTTGACTAGAATCTGACATACCGATGCCCTGTGAAGAAAGCTGTTGGATGGGGTCGATAAGTACTAGGCATACAGATGCTTACCCAAAGCATGATAACCCTTCCACCAGTTTGAGTACTTGTTTAGTGAAGAGAAATTTGACGTCCTCACCATGAATCCCACCACTCTGGGCTGCGTCCACTACGCCTCACCCAAGCTTCGCCAACAAGTAATAGAATGGCCATAATTATGCCATAGGCGATAAACCCGCCGCCCATGATGTAGTGCGCGAGACATTGCCCCAAATGTCCTCCGCGACAGTAACCTCGGAAAGTAGCAATTCCAAACACCATCTGCACCCATCCAAATATCGGATACGCCTTTCCAATAACTCCGTGCAGTCGAACCATGTACGGACGAATCGATTTCTCATGTATATGCAGCTTGAGATAAATACCGAGGAACAGTTGCGCAAAAATGGGTATAAAAAGGATGTTCGCGTAGGTTCCGTGGACTGATTGTAAGAACATTCGTCCTTTATGTTTGTGGCCCAGGAAGTATCCAGCGAGTGTCAGAGCAAATCCCGTACTCTACGTGGACCTCTCAGTCAGTATTCCACCGTCCTGCGAGAAGACATACCTGGAGGGGGACGTGCCATCGACTCCGTGTTATCCCAAGGACCATTCCAGCAGGGAAAAGGAGACCCCAGACCAGCGCCTGCAAAGCCATATGGATCCATAGGATGGCGTCCACTGGGGCGTTTTTCTGTTCGTCGGTAAGGTTATCATGATGGGAATGTGCGTATACAAGACATGAAGCTAGAGAAAATACAACAGAAAGCAGAAGAAAATTGCGCGCCATGGCCGTGTAAGATAAGACAGGCTGACCGACCGCCTGCACGACCGACACCGGGTCCGTCGTAACGGACTGACACCGGCAAAATATATTACGTAATACACATGTGTCAGCTTCGGAGCGCATCTTCGGATATTCCCGCGTGGCTCTTCCACAAACCCTGTTAGATCTACATCTACTGCCTCCTCGACGCGTCAAATGTTGATACCAAAGTATGGCTGGATATCCAAGTGCTATTTTGCCTCGGGGATGAATTAACAGGATTTCCCTGTCTCTTCGGCTCCATCATCACCAAATTTGCGCGCGTTCGGTACCAAACTCTCTCCTTCCACGCGTCTCCTAGGCTTGGTACCAATCTCTTCCATATGGGCTTACTTTACTCAGGGAGATCATCTCTTTGTTCGTTGTATCGGGTAAGAATCTAGATTGAATTTTACGACATAGTCAGGGTGGCTGATAGCCGCCTAGTAGCGGTGTCCGAGCTTTCCGTGCTGTTTCTACCTCCACGAGACCATATTTCTCTGTGCTGTATAACTACGAGTCGCCGTTATACTATGATACGGCTATGCTCGAGCTTCTGGAGCTCTTGGGACCAGCCTTCGGTCCATTACCGATCGCCCGTGGCACAGTGTCCAAGCCTTTCAAATACAGCCTTTCTTGAAGCAAGCCCCGGTGTTATATTACGCTCGATCTTTTATTATGGACTTCCTAGCGCGGCTCGCGCTTTATTATTTCTGCCCCGATCCCGGTTACGGTCGGTGCTTCGTGTTCCTTAATCAAGAAAGAGCGCCTGTGCGAACAGTGCGTGTGTCTTCATACTCGATCATGCATGGTCGTGACTCAAGTGGCCTGGGTTAAATAAGCTCGGCTGAGGGTGTGTCTCTTCATTACTCTCTCTCATGTCATGGATGCCATCCAGTGTTATGCCTTGCAAGACACTCAGGGTCACCCCATCGTCGCCGCAGGCATGACCCTCAGGGATGCCCAGAAGCTTTCCCCCACATCGTCGACACGGCCCCTCACTCAGGAGAATATGCAGGACGTCTTTCCCACCCGACCTGACGGTGTCGTCCTTGCTTTTGGGCGTCTTGTCAGCCACACCTCCAACTTGGTGTCCGTCCTTGAAAGCTTCTTGGGCGACTACCTCCCCATTGAGCTCAAGGTCATCGCCCTCGACGGTGTCTTCCACTCCTCACTGCGGGACTTCCTTCTGTTCTGTCTCTCCCGGAAGACGCCGAAGGATCTCAAAGTTCATGTCATACAGACCATCGGGGATTCGTGGAAGCTATCCAAACAACCCGACATCACGTACTCGTTTGGTTTTGGTGTCTGCCCGTCGTACTCCCCTAAAAGCATCAGCTCAGTGTCCGTGTCCAGCAGGGTGTTAAATGGACCCATAATTCGTTCCCTCGGTTTCTTGTCCAACCTTGCGGTGCTGAAAATCATATCGGATGACGCTGTTGCTGCGAATCTTCCTCCTCCATCAACCTGCCTCTTCCCGAGTCTTCTTAAACTCGAGTTTTACGGGAACATACCAGATGCCTGCACCGCCTTGATGGCCTGCGTCAGCGCTTCGAATCGTGTTCAAGAGTTCCAAATACAGGCAGCTTCTCTGAGCAGCCCGCAGGATATGAGAGTTCTCCGCGAAACTATTCATGCTTCCTGTCCAGTGTTGAGGTCCCTTAAGGTTACCATCCGCGACTGCCATCCTGCCGAGGAAAATTGGATGAATATGGCTGACTTTGTCCCATGTCCATATTCGTTGACGTCGCTGGCGGTGCTGCACCCGACCGTGTCTTTTTCTTTGGCTAATGGGTTTTTGGTCGAGGATTGAGAAAAAGCCGTGGCGAGTTCGTTTAAAATGTACGTCCATCTCTCCTAGCTCGGCATCCACTAGGTATTGATGACCCCTCAGTTTTTCAGGCTTTATCGTTATTTTTTCGAATTATATAGATGTATTTTGCTGATTTCGTTGTCACTGTTGCTTGATGTCGTTTATGCGCACATAAGTTATACTCCCTTCTCATACCGTAGACTGTACAGTACCTGTAACTCTTTACTAAAGAAAAGCTTATGCTGCGGGTGCATGAAATATTTTTACCCCGATGCTTTTTCCCAGTTTTTTTCCCCGGCAAATTCCGAAGTCCGCATTTAATTCTCTCAAGCGCCGTCACCCTCGAAAGGGTACACCAGGGCAGCGTGCCTTTGATTTGCTTCAAATGGCTCACAATAGCTAGCAGTTGCTGTGGACGAGTGTTTGGATCCATTGTCCTTTTTCTACTAGAACCCGCCTAAAACGTACCACTTTGCCGTGAATTCAATCTCCAATCTCGCATTTCTCCGCGTCACAGCGATCTCCCCCGGAAGGAACAATGATATTTATGTTGCGTATCATTCTTCGATCCTCACCGCACTGATCAGTGTCCCACGACATCAGCATTGTCCTATTTATGGCACAACATATTACTGTGACTCAGGCTGTGGGCAACGAGCAGTGCACTAGTGATCCCTTAAGAACCAGCAGGGATCAAACCTTTTACCACGGAGCTGTTGCAATTATCTCACAGTAAGTAGAGTCATCAAGATTCAAAACCGAGACGAAGGCTCACTAGAGGAGAGAGCTACTTGGGGCGCTTGTCTCCAATATAAAGGAGTCATTCCACGACTCGGTGGCTATAACTACAGATCATTTGGCTTCTATTGCAGTCCTTCTTGGATCATATTGTTGTTCTACAATGGGTTTCTTTGCTGAACGCCTCAACGAACGCGACAAAGGGACAATTTAAATGATTCGACGGCGCGTCTCCACTACACAACTTCCCACTATGAGCTCTACTCAGTCTTCCCTTCTGCCAGCGGTTGGCAATGTCAACGGCTACGGCACTCTCTCCGATGCGAACCAGGACAGCACGTCTCACCACTTGACAAATAGTTCATCGTCGCCATCTGTACTTTCAGACGTTGGCAACAGTGGCAACACCTGTGAACAACCCAAAGGACTCGCGATATTTTTCGGAAATTTCATTAGCCACGCCACCGACACCGAAGACCTGCGTGCTTACCTGTCTGGATCTCCGGCACAGTCTCATTTCATTCTCACCAATAATGCCGGCTGGTCCCCATCGCTGCAGGACCACATCCTGTCTCGTCATTCTGCAAAGACAGGTGGAGATCTCACGGTTCGCATCGTAGACCTGCGAAGCCAAGAACTGGTCTACACCTTGAAATATTTCTTTAACCTTTCCATATCGCCATCACACCCTCTGGACAACATCGGCGCGGTGGAGCTGACCACAAGCATTTTGGAAGCCACGACCATCAGTGCTCTTGGTTCACTGCCCAATCTGCACACACTCAAAATCATTGCGAAGCGTCGCATGTCACCCGTTTCGCGGCCTTCTCTCCCGCTGTTTCGTAATCTCGTCGAGCTTGAGGTCGAGGGGAGGATCAGAGACGCTCCTCGTATCTTGAAAGCGTGCTTCAAGTCCCAGAGTCGCGTTAGGAAGTTCTGCGTCTGTTCGTCTTCGTATGGATCGACTGAGAGACTTGACAAGCTTTTGTTGGTCTTGTGTCCCAAGGTCAACCACGTCAGCATTATTATTCTCCCGAGGGTCAAGCGGAAAATACCCACGTAGGACTGACGGCTCTTGGACGGCTCTCTCATCAGCGTGTGTGTGGTTTCCTTGGTGTTTCCGTAGTACAATATATCCAGACATATTTTTTGTATTCGGACGATTACGGCTCTTGTGACCGTAACTTTTTCCCCTTCAAGTTCCTTAGACTTCCTCCTTATTCCTCACGTAGCAACTAAATTGTATTTACATAGCGTTTGGAGTAATTTTTACGACGCAAATGACAGGTCTTCTCAAATGATCGACGCAGG
The DNA here is from genome assembly GCA_022818035.1 of Armillaria solidipes. Classification (NCBI taxonomy): domain Eukaryota; kingdom Fungi; phylum Basidiomycota; class Agaricomycetes; order Agaricales; family Physalacriaceae; genus Armillaria; species Armillaria solidipes. Next base: position 3,052,254 of record JAIWYQ010000006.1, on the reverse strand, counting down.
TTCAAACGCTTCCAAAATCCTTGTCTCGACGTCAGCAGTTGATGAAGGCTACGTGAACGGAATCTATCTGCGGAGCAATTGCCGATACTCTGCCGACAGACCGCATTACTATGCCGGCACATCGGAGATCAAAGTGTAGTCTAAAGCCGGCACCGGCCGTAGTCTGGTCAAATTTTTGCCCTTTATGAGTGCTCCTCTTCTGTCAAAGTTCGAAGGTCGATGTCATTGCCAGCCACGACGATAAAAAGCTGGCACGTCTACTCTCTCTTCCGCTCCTCTTCCCTTTCCTTCGCCGCCCATTCTCGTCCCTGGCTGCCAATCCTGTCACAGCCAATATGAACTGGTCGACCTCTGTCCTTACCACCGTGAGCTCAGACACGGAGCCTTCCATTATAGTCACGTTCGACAAAGCCAAGTATATGTTCAATGCGGGCGAGAATAGTGGACGCGCCTTTCTGCAGAGTAAAAGGAACTGGAGAAAGACGAGGGGTATTTTCTTTACGGACGTTGGTTCGCAGCGTACAGGCGGCTTGCCTGGTAAGTTTTTAGATTCGAATTCGGCCCATCTGATGTTCTCCAGGGCTTTTGATGACCTTTGCCGACGCGACGATTAACAAAATAAATGTTTTTGGTCCGCCAGGCCTTTTGCATCTAATGGCTGCTATGCGTCTGTATACTTACAGGTATGTTCACCGATCTATTTCGACGGGGACTTGTATCAATCGTTCCTTTCCACAGAGACACCATGACGGTTGAGCCAATTGAGATCCCTTTGAGGACTCAGATGTCAGGCAACCCTACACCGACTTTCAAGGACAACAATATCACTGTCTACAGTATTCCAGTTTTCCCGACTACCGATGTGCCGATGCCGGAGAACACAGGTTCCATTTTGGAGACCATTACGCCAAAGACACTGAAGCGAAAGCGTCAGAGCGAAGGCCTCGAGGCGACCCAATCTCCCGAGATTCTGGAGGGCGAGGCTGCTGACGACTGGAGACGGCTTCTTGTTCAAACCATGTTTCCTGAGCCAGAAAAGCCTGTGAAGAAACAGCGGTCATCTCAAGAACAGTCGGAGGAAACTTCTAGCTATGTAAGACTCAAATTCCTTCTTTAAGTCGCGGTATACTCATTGTTGCTGCAGAAAGACGAGTACCGTCGCCGCCGAAGGGCTCCTCAGGGCTTCTACAAACAGCTGCCAAAGTTTGTTTCCCCGCACCCCCGTCGCGATTCCGATCCTTCGCTGACACCAACTCTGTCATACATTATCGCCGGCCCTCGTGTTCGTGGCAAGTTCGATGCGGAAAAGGCTGAGATGCTGAAAATTCCTTCTGGACCGCTCCGGAGTAGACTGACCAAAGGACAAACGATAACTTTCAACGTAAAGGAAGGCGATGCTATGGTTGAACGGACCGTGACGCCAGAGGAAATTATCGGGCCTTCCGAAGTTCCTCAAGTGGTCATCGTCCTCGAAGTTCCGTCTGTTTCACACATCCCTTCACTAGTAGCGTCATTCACCGACTCGCCCTTCTATGCCAAGTTTCGATCTCATCGTACTGAAGATATGGCCGATTACAAGATACGTACCGTGTTCCACATCTGCGGCGAAGGTGTCCTCGAAGACGAGAGGTATACTGCTTTCATGAATGGATTTGATCCACAATGCCATGTAGGACCAATGCCTGATTGTTGCAACCGTATGTTCACTGATGATGGAACCTTTTCAGCATGTCATATCCTCGCGCGAGCACTGCCCTGACCCTGTAACTTTCACCAGTGCTGCTTTCCAGCAGCTGCGTTTGCAAAGCCTTGATCCCGAGATATTCGCTGTTCCTAAATATTCTCTGCAACCGACCAAGGACATTAAAGGTTCGCATTTGTACAGCCTAGAGTGCTCATTATTCTAAGTTTATATCTTCAGCGATCCCCAATATGCCTGAACGCTGCCATCTGATGACATCCAGCTCTACAATTCATCTACGGCCACCGACGGAGCTTATCCAGGAGGATATCGTTCAAGATTTGGACCTCTTCCATCCCGCTGTGTCTGCACCCACACCTATAACCCTTCCATCGATCACAAAAGACAAGTATGCAGAAGCACAAGCTGCTGTCAAAGCAATCGAATCAGATGCAGGCAGAACATTGTGTAAAGGAGCTGACATTGGTGTTTATCCGTTGGGTACGGGGAGCGCAGTACCCAGCAAGTATAGAAATGGTTTGTCTTGTTCAGTTTGTCGACGTCAATTTGAAGTCTGACGTATATCATCCATGATAGTATCATCAACTCTTATTACGATACCAGGCTTCGGTAATGTTCTCCTAGACGCAGGAGAAGGGACATGGGGACAGTTGGCTCGGCTGTTCGGTACGGATAAGGCTGCATCCAACAACGTTTGGGAGGTGCTCCGTAACACGAAATGCATCTTTGCGAGCCACATCCACGGCGACCATCACATGGGACTTTCTACCATTCTAAGAAAGAGGTTGACGGTATGCTTTAACGTATGCTATGCCTTGATTCCCTTTAAATCTTGGCCTAGCTCGATCCTCCGCCGACGTCCCCGCTTTATCTCGTTTCCATTCGATCCGTACACCTTTCTTTAAGAGAGGTATCGGAAGTGCAAAATTTAGGCTTCGACGATCCTTCAGGTAATAGGGTGATCGCAGTGATGAGCGAAGCTTTACATTGGAAAGACCCAGCAACTTATCCTGATTCTGGACGATGGATGTTGGGAGGACGCGAGGCCTGGACAGACATCGATGAGTACGGAATGCAGTAACCGTCATACCCTAGACTCTTCTAATACGAATTTCATTTAGGTCTAAACGGCACGCGAAGGACCTCTGTGCAGCGTTGAACCTGAAGTCGTTCAGGACCATAGATGTTCGTCACCGGACGACGTGTTATGGTCTTGATATCAAAAGTCTGGACGGTTGGAGCATAGTGTAAGAGACCAGACTTCAACGAATCAGCAACCTTCTCTGACGAACTTACTTCCAGCTTCTCCGCCGACACCACCCCAGCGGACGCCCTTGTCTATGCCGGACAAGGCGCCACTTTACTTATCCACGAGGCCACAATGGCAGATGACCAGGAGGAACTCGCCAGTGCGAAGGCCCACAGTACTCACAGTCAAGCTGTCGGTATTGGCAAACGGTAGGCAGTTTTGTCAGCATGTCGCGTTCCACTGCTGACCAATCGATGTAGGATGCGAGCTGAAAATATCCTCCTTACTCACTTCTCCGCAAGATACCCGAAGCTGCCATCTTCAGGTGCCAGGCAGCAGGAAGGCGTCGTAGTCCACGCATTCGATCACGCCAGCCTGACGATCGGGAATATGTGGAAGCTGAAGCATTATCTCCCAGCGGTGGTACAGAGTCTGAAGGATACGGAGGATGAGGACGACCAGGAGGCTGATGATGCGATTGCTCATTCTGGAATGGACGTTAGCCTCTGAGCATACCTCGGGCTTTCGACACATTCAAATGGGTAAAAGTATGTTTAAACGTGATCTAAGAGATTGGCATGTGTATCTATGTTATCAAATATTAAGATAGTACCCGCTTCATCGAATTCAATAGGTTAGATGAGGCGCGTCTGCTGAGCTTCGGGCTTTTTGCGATGTCGAATGTCGGTGGGTCGATGGAGGCAACGTCAAGTATTGAATTGGAATTAATGGATTTCGACGAAATGAGGAATGTTACTGATATCATACTATCAACATCCCCCTAGGATTATTCCGTCGTAAGGACCTAATGAACAAATAAGCCGAGAGGGATAAAGAAGGACGAAGGGGGGAAGGCATACCAAGGTGATCCGTAACATTACTTTCTAGGAGATTACCGACTTCTCCGACAATGCATTGCTCGTCCGGGTTGTCCTGGCCTAAGGGTCGTCATTGTGCCGTCAGCAATGGTGATTGTGTTTGAAGAGACGTACCTGGACAGTTGACCCATTCATTAGAGTCAGTGATATGTTTCTCACCAGAGCAATGGTGGTAGCCAATCTCTCTCCCTAGAAGGAATCAGGACATTGATACATGATGAGAGTTCGAGCTCTGTTAGTCTTACATGGGAGTATGGGCACCAGGTCCTTTCTGGATGTGTATGTTGTTGAGAGAACCGTTCCGGAACAAAGGGTGGAGCCACGTACTTGTTGTTAACGTGAGACACATTCACATTTGCATCAACATAATCCGCGAATGCTTGATTTCCGACCTTTTGAATGGGTCAGACATGTACTAAGGGATGAGTGATGACAATTGCTTAGGCTTACCCTGGGCATACCATAGCTGATCACCGATACAGTTGCCGAAGGAAGCTGTAAGTCAAGATAAACACCATCAAGAAGAGCGATTGCGCCTCCGAGAGAATGTCCAACGACAGTGACAGCGCTTGTGGAGTACGTCGACATAGCAATCTTCACGTATGAAAGGACACTCTCAGCCGTGCTGTGCAGCTTTAGCAAAACAACCGATCGCACCAAGTTGGAACAACGTACTCGGCTTGTGATTCCTTGAAACCGCTGTGGACCTTTATGTTCGAGCTGATTCCGGGAAATAGAGTACCATCGAGGTTCGAGAGAATGATGTTGAGATCGGCGAGAATAGATTGCCTATGACAAAGAAGTCAGTGGACCGCAGAACGTGTGAGTAGATTGGAAGACCAACAGTTTCGTAAAATCAGTTCCCTGGTGGCCCACGATGACGGTGTCGAGATTGGGATCGTATCCGACATACCAGAACTGTACAGAATCTCCGTTGCCCCCGGATGCAAGGGGTTTAAAGTCAGGGTTGGCCTCGCAACGAGCTACGGAGACCGGTCAATACTATTATCGATACACGAAGTAGTTGTCTGCTCACTGCCGCAGGTCCAGTTCAGTGTCGTTGATGGCTGACAGCCTGCCGCACCGGCATAGTAAGTGTATGGCCTGTAAGCGGCAACCTGCTCAGGCGTCAGGTCTGTTATCGACTGTCGCCGATGAAGAACAGATTCCTCCAGCGGTGAAGCGGAAACAAACGACAAGGCAAGAGAAAGAGCAATCCAGAGACTCGAAGAAGGAACCATGGTTGGATGCTTGACAAGGGTAACATCGCGCGAGTTTATAAGAACTATCCAAGCAGCTCCGGTGGAAAAGAGATGCGCAAGTAACCTGAATCATGCCTTCCATGATCAGCACAATTGAATTCTTTCTCGACTTCGATGCAAGACGTCAGATTCAAACGGAACTTGAAAGACGATGGAAAGCATGAAGCTGCAAACGCCTGACCACGGTCCTAAGAAAAGAACGACACGATAACAGGAGCTATCATGTCTCCGGAGAGCTCTTGTGTGAAGGACCACAAGGAGGTGTGTCGCAGGTTCCCGGGATTTGGAAAGCCGGGACGCTGTACCTTCCATGCGAACCTCGGTCCATTAGAGAAGTTTTTCTTTGTAAGAGGACGAATTCTCAAAATTTCCTGTCCGGTATCCCAGAGAGTAGCTGAAGAGGAAATTAGTCTCGATACAAAGTCTGCGAAGCTCGAGCCACGGTTGCATCAGTGGCGAGCGTCTGATTCATCAACTGTGTTCGGAGCCCCAAATCAGAGCTTCGGCTCGGACTCGGATAGTCCCGCTTTTGGGATTGTTTCCTGACCTTCAGGAAGGAAATTAAATTCCGGCGGTGGCTAGCTTCTTCCAAGTTGATCGAATCTGTGGAGATGTAGCCGAAGTATTAATTATGATACCTCGGTGATAGCGGGCTACCGATGGGCTTTCTTCAAGCCTGGAGGTGCGCATTCATGTATTCATTGACACGGTGACTATCACATCAAGATTTCAGAGAGTTCAGGCCTTATTATTTTTCCTGCTGTATTTTGTTACTAAGCCATGGACATCTCCCATGTGAAGCTGAAAACTTGAATAGCCGCTCTGCAGTGGGAATAAAAACATAAGATATACCCAGCTACATTATATACGTCTCAGCCCGGCTACCCTTCTCAAGTGGAGCCACTATAGCTTAACATCCCATCTCTACCCCGTCGAAAGGACCTAACGATCATATAAACTAATTGAACATAGGATTATGAAGAGAGACATACCCGGGTGATCGTCTGCATCACCCACCAGAACGTTACTGACTTCTCCGACGGTGCATAGATCGTCTTCGTTGTCTTGGCCTGAGGGGGAATCGTTATGACTGTCCAAAACCATATTGTGAGAACTTTTACCTGGGCAGGCAACCCATGCATTGGAGTCGGTGATGTGCTTCTCGCCAGAAGGATGATGAAATCCTAGGAATCGCCCTGGATAGGTTATATCTATTAGTAAATGAAGCGCTTTGAGTATTACTATTTCATGGTCGTACCTGGGAGAATGGGCACTGGGTCTTTCCTGGAACTGTTTGAGAAAACCACTCTGGAATCGGAGAGTGCAATGGAGTAGCGTACTTGTTGTTCACATGGGACACGCTCACATGCGCGTCAACGTAATCCGCGAAAGCTTGGTTTCCGACCTGAGTAATGCGTCAAGCGTGTGCTTAAGGTACGAGGTACGAGGCACCGCTTACCCTAGGCATGCCATAGCTGATTACAGACACAGACGCTGTAGGAAGCTGCAAGTCAAGATAAACACCATCTAGAAGGGCAATAGCTCCTCCAAGGGAATGTCCAACAACGGTGACAGAGTTTGTTGAAAACCTCGACATGGCAGTTCTCACCGACGAAAGAACTGTCGTAGCCGCGCTGAAAGATTTTGATTCATCAAAGATCTAAATCTGCCAAACTGCCAAACGTACTCAGCCTGCGCCTGTTTGAAGCCACTGTGAACCTTTATGCTTGACCCTATGCCAGGAAACAAGCTGCTGTCGAGGCTTTCAAGGAAGAAGTCGAGATCGGTAATAATAGGTAGGCTGTGAAAAAGAAGACATGAAGGGACTGCGGAATATAAAAGCAGATGGAAAGACTGACATTTTCGTGGTATCGGTTCCCTGGTGACCAACTATGATGGTGTTAAGGCTGGGATCATAACCTACATACCAGAACTGTACATCATCGCCGTCACCCCCGGACGCAACGGGTTTGAAGCCTGGGTTGGCCTGGCAAGGGGCTGAGGAGACCAGTTAAATTCATCGACATAAAAAAAGAGATATTTGCTCACTGCCGCAGGTCCAGGTCAACGTCGTCGATGGATGACAGTATCCTGCACTGGCGTAGAAAGTGTAGGGCTTGAAGGCGGTGACTTGCGTAGAGGTCAGCGTCGTCACCGACTGGCGCCGTTCGAGGACAGACGATTGCAGCGGCGAAGCAGACGCCAGAGAGGCAACGAGAGAGAGGGCAGCCCAGCAAGTCAACGAAGGAACCATGGTGAGAAGTCTCCCAGGGATGGACAGGACCGGGGGTACCATCTCGCAAATTTATAAGAGCTGGCCAGATAATAATCACGTTGATGGACACGCGCGCTAGACCAATTCATGCTTCGGTATAGCCAAGAGCAGATGTAGACACTGATTCTTTGTTCATCATACGTATTCGGTGCAGGATGTCATATTTTTCTTTAAAAAAAAGTGAAGGATAAAAGGTTGTGAACGCAGAATCATGGCGCAAACATATTTCCGGGAGGGTCCCACTTCCGTTGTCACAGGATATATTATTTTGCTGACAGTGTTCGTGGAAGAGGCCAGAAGGATCAAACCAAGATCAAACACGACTGACGGTACCTTCGGCGTGAAGATGCCTATCCACTCGGGTTCGCCAGAAAAGCATGCTTTTTCGCGGATCCTCTTCCAGAGTCGCGACCCATGTGGCTGATAACTAACTAGGGATTGGCAGAGCAAGGCGCTAGAGAGTCTGAGGGAGACCACTAACTCGTGATCTACTTACAACCGATCACGGTAGTATTCGAATCGGAGTCTGAAATACTTCTTTCCACCTCGACCACAGCGACAATATGGCGGAGACTGTATTTGGATTGTTTCCTCGGTGTGATGCGTTCGTTACTTTGGCAGGAGAATGCGCGTACGGCGCGTTCACACTCAATCTCTCCATTTTTTGTCTCTTGTGCTCTGACTCGGTAAAAGTATCATTGAACCGAATTATCCTGGCACCTTTTCTGAGTATCTCTCAAGTGGTTTCGTCAGCTGATGACTCGGTCGACAAGGCGAAAGAAAGCACTCGAATATTTTCTGAAGCTACCATTGGGATAGAAAACTCTTTTTTCTGGCCAGTATCGATGCAAGGATCGCTTTACTTAATACCACTCGAGACGCGTCAAGCTCCCAGCTTTTACTCCACTACGTCTCCTGCGGCCCCTCCCCCCTAGTTTATGTTCACGCAGCTCGTTTCGGGAAGCTCTGATCTACTCCTGCTTATTTTCGCCTGGCAAGCCAAACGAAGGATGCTTGACTGTAAAAGAAGCCAGCCTTGACGCGACAACGGGCACATGGTGAAGTTCGAAATTAATAGTGAGCCGTGTCCTTTTAAAAAGCTGGTTTCTAAGCCTGGCCTGTCATTCTGTCTTCATCCTCATGTACTACCTCTTCTACGCGTCGTTCATCGTTCTTCTCTCTCTCTCTATTTCCGTCCAGGCTGGCTTGCCCAGCAAAGTTTATGGTGTCAACCTAGGGTCCTGGTGCGCCTTGTCAATATTTTTTGAACCGTGATCCCATGACACACCTTGGTAGGCTTGTTCTCGAGTCTTGGATGTTACCACAAGGTATTGTCGTTTTTGCTTTGCTTGCATCGACGCTGATCTCGGTCCACAGGATGGCTCGATATGGGTGGCCAACAATGCAATGATTGCTCCCAGTGTATCGCTACAGAATTGTATTATCTTTTTCCTTTGCTATTCGCACTTCAGAAAGCCTCACGTCTCTCAACTCTAGCGCATTTGCTCGTGCATACCCCGACACAGTGGATGAGATATTCGACAAGCATTGGTGAGAGCCAATTTACTACTTCTGTCTGAGCTGTCGTTGACCTTTCGCTGAGACAGGTCTTCGTGGTTCAACCAAACCGATGTCAATGACCTCGTAGAAGTAGGCATAAATACCGTCCGCATTCCGGTGGGACATCGCTTCCTTGCGCGTGATCGTATGCTAACCGTACCTTTCGAGATCAGCTGGGCTATTGGATCGTCGAGGCTCTTGTCGATCGCAAGACCGAGTTCTATCCCCGCGGAGGTATACACCACCTTGTGCGTTACCTAGGATTCCTGCTGAGGCAATCCTGACCGAGTAAATAGAAACGAGGATTAAGGGAACTGAAGGACGCCGGTATCGTGTCAATCCTTGATCACCACGCGCTTCCAGGTGTTCAGACTCCGGGTCAAATGTTTACCGGAAGGTTCGTCACCTGAATGAATTGTCCCCTCCAATCCTAAACGTTGTTCAGGTGTACATCCGATGTCGAGTTCTACGTGAGTTACCTTCTTTTTCTAAGAGATGCGCCAGGAACTCAGTAATCTTTATAAGACTGATTACAATTACCATCGTGCCCTTGTCTGGACCGCCGTTATGACCGCCCTCTCCCACCTCGATCCGGACTTCAGTAATGTCATTGCCGTCGAAGCTGTGAACGAACCCATCATGAATGCTACTCTGACCCCAGGATATGGCAATTGTACGCTTTTGGCACCTCTTTTATTTTCCTTACTCAAAACAATTATGAATAGTCCAGAAAAACTTCGTTCAAGTGGTGCGAGCAGTCGAACACACTTTGGGCATCTTTGGTCCTTGGTCTTGGCCGAAGATGACCGGTACAGATGCGTCTGAATTTATATTATCTGTGGAGAACAGCACTTCTTTCTCTTCGAACCCTGAAGTTCAATCCGCCCTCAAGGACGCACTACCGATCCTCGTCCAAATTGGTTTGGAACTCGAATGGAGCGACATCAAACACATGTTTAGTTCCCTCAACAATCGAGAGCCCTTGCACACAAGGTATGTCTCTTTCGTAGTGAAACGCCGATGGTCCAAAGACATCGCTTTAGTTTCATGGACATCAACTGGCAGTACAGTAACCCCGCCAACCCGAGTGCCGCACAATCGGGACCTCAATTTTACGACAATCATCTATACTATTCGTGAGTTGACAGTCCGTGTTTTTTCCGTGGTCTTCATTGATTCTTTAGATTCGGAGTGGGTGATCTTTTTCTTGTCGGGAAGCTTGCATGATTGTAAACTGCTCAATATAGGGTGTCGCAGACGCAAACGAACAGGCTTATATGGAGAGTATCTGCAGTAAGTTGACGCGATTCGAATACCCAAATACCTACTCAAGCATGAAACAGACCTTCAGCGCGTCGAAGCTGATGCCGCGTTAGGCAACAGTCCGCTTGTATTCGGAGGTTTGGGGCATGCGTTCAACTGTCTTTCTTCTTGATTAACCCTTCTTCTAGAATGGGCCTTGACAACGCAATTCACTGCTAGTGACGAGTTCCTCATCAACTGGGCGGATGCTCAGAAGCTAGCCTACACCAAAGGCGCCGGTTGGATCGTGAGTTTCACTGCCCTTCTGCTGGCGCTTACAATATGTAATGGTTTTCCGTCTCGTTCAGTTCTGGAACTTCAAAGTAGAGAACTCAACCCTGTCGGGTGACCTCGGCCGGCAATGGTCAGTGTGAATGTGTCTTTCACGAGGAATTGCATGCTGATCCCATATGCTATAGGTCATACTTGGAAGGTGTTCAACGAGGTTACTTTGCCCGTGATCCGTCCAAATTGCACGATACGCACGTTTGTGATGGTTACATCCAGTAATCCTTTGTCCTCTTTTGATTGTAACCGTTATGTTTGGGCGTTATTGTTATCTCTCTACGGGGTTATACTGGGTCCCTGGTGTACGGAGTGTAGGGTGCAGATACGAACGATTTTGAAACTGTTGAGTTATACATTACCTTGTACTTATAATGAACGCGACTATTTGACTTGCTGCCGGTATCTAAGGTTCACGACATCTACGATCGACCTTTGCGCACCCTCTGTCTGGTCTTCTACGACATAGAGATCCTAGTCAGGACCATACGGCTATCTCAAATAGCCTAACATCTATTCTTAGAACTGCTATCACGCCTCAGCTTCTAAGTTTGGACTTAAAACCTCCGTGGGATTTCGCACAGGCGGTTACTGCGAGGTCATCAGATCAGGCGTAAACATCTACTGTCATGCTACTTGTTTCTCCCTTCTCTGGGAGAAAGGTATAGCCTATTATATATAGACACTGGTTCAATGCCATGGGCTTGATATTCCATCTGTTCCCACAGTGCAATGGCGACCCTCACCTCTGTGCTTCTGGTCTTGTTCTCGGTCTCCAGAATCTCTCTGGCAGTCCCTACTTCTTTGCATGCCCGCCAAGGGATAACCGTCTTGTCCACAGCAGAAATCACAGCCTTTAAACCATACACCTTCTTCGCCAGTACGGGGTATTGCGAACCGGACGCGACTTTGGCTTGGGACTGCGGATGTAACTACAACGTATTCTTCTCTTCACTATATTATTGACTTGCGCATCGAAAGCCAACTGTGAGGCAAACTCGGACTTTGAGCCTGTCGCGTCGGGAGGTGATGGAGGCGACGTGCAATTTTGTAAGCTGTTGCTGCCGCTCATTCACGAGACTTTGCTCATTCAAACCTATAGGGTATGTCGGCTACTCTCCATCTTTATCCGTACGTTCCAACAATCTACTTGGTTCTGGTCGCATGGTGTTAACGGAACAGAGTAGACAGTCATTGTTTCTCATCAAGGGACGGATCCTTCACAGATGTGAGTGCCATATGCGTTTGACACGTCCATCTGGAAATATTCACCACCATCTCAAATTCTTAGTGAAGCGCTCCTTACCGATGGAGATTTCGCCCTGTCCCCCTTGGACTCCGGTCTTTTCCCTGGAATTAGCTCTGATATCCTGGTTCATAGTGGTTTCAGAGATGCCCAAGCCAGGTGAGTCCATGGCGATATCTGCTGGCTTGCGATTACATCTTTCCTTGTGTATTGTATAGATCGGCAGAGGATATCCTACACGCTGTCACTACTGCTTTGTCGGAACACAACACGAATAGCGTAACTCTTGTTGGCCATTCCCTCGGTCTGTTGTTCAACTTTCGTGTATAGCCATTCATTAAACAGAAAATATTTCCTAGGTGCTGCTTTGTCGCTTTTGGACGCTGTCTATCTCCCCCTCCACTTGGATGCCTCATACACAATGGTTGGCTACGGTTTGCCTCGAGTTAGTATAGCAATCTGCCCGTTTGAAGTTCAGCGCACGAGCTAATCAGCTTTTCAATTCTTAGGTAGGGAACCAGGAATTCGCCGACTATCTGGACGCTTCTTTGGCCGGTAAAATTTCACATGTAAATAACAAGTAAGTCCCTCTTAACCCAAAATTCGCAGGCATAATTTGCTAACTGGTGAATCTTATCAGGCAAGATCCTGTTCCAATTCTACCTGGTAAGCAGTCACCTGTGGTATGTACGATATAGGTTAGTTGATCTCGATCGAACGTATAGGTATGGCTCTGGGTTTTCACCAGCCATCTGGAGAGGTTCATATCGATTCCGACAATAATTGGAATTCCTGCCCAGGTAAGAATAAACCTTGCAAGGTTCCATCTCTCGAAATAAATTAACTTTGCTCAAACAATGCAGGTCAAGACAACCCTGAAAAGGGATGTACTGTTGGGGATGTCAGTAGTATACTTGTTGGTGACTTAAATGATCATGACGGTCCCTACGACGGTGTCGAGATGGGCTGTTGAAAGCACTGTTCCCTATCCGTCGCTTCCCGTATGGATCTGTCAATGCTTTTCTACGGGGATAATGATAGGTACTTGATGTGATCCAAGAATCGAGGTAGATTGTTATTCTCGAGGCTAGATGCTCTCAGTATAATCTTGGTATGATCTGGAGAATTGAAAATATTGATGCGGCTCTGAAGGATCAACTTTCTTCAATTTGCCGCGTACAAGGCGTTGTATAGTTCACAGTTTTTACGTATGCGGACCCAAGAGATACAATACCCACCGAGGTGGAAGGAATCCGGGTAAAATTACCTTGCTTGTCAAGGTCTCTCTAGGTCTAAAATCTTCGCTTACCAAGGAGAGGTCGTCACGTGTTGCACGTGATATACGCGTCATGATTCTAATTTCTTGGTCGGACGGTCCACCGCTTTCATGGTATCCAAAGGTATAGCTTATCAAGAGCGTCCCGGGTAGACAGATAAACTGTGGTCTTCGCTTGAGAGCCTGAGAAAACATGTAGGGACCTGCTTTGGAGGCCCATGGAGGGTGAGTGCACACTGCACCTAGTACTGTCAGGGTGGTTGCTGCTTCTCTCCAAGTAAGCACTCTCCAGCTGGGATTTTTTTTTGGCATTTCATTAACAGCTACAAGTACACTAACTACCAAGACACGGTGAAGGTGCGGGTCCTCAGGCACCATGCTCCATTCTTCAGGTCTTCTGAATCTCTGTCCTCAGATTTTGGTAGTAGTGTATGGTTGATCCACAAAATCACATTGTTGTACTCGGAAGTGCGAAGCAAGCTGCGTGAACACCGCTCAAGCAAGGTATCAAAGTCGTCGTCTGACGACCGCTAGTAGAAAAAGAATCGAAAATGGTTCTAGCTCACGTGCGTCCGGGTTCCTTCCTTACCGAGCTTTCCTTTTCGGTGAATTTTCAGCCTTCCAACCACAAACGCGAAGTTCCAAGTTGGCACCCTCAGTACACGTAACACCTTAGAGCAGCAACAACCGACGTTTTCAGTTTAGCAAATACTGAAAGACTACTACACTTCGTCACATCAAGACCGTTTGGACTCAGCTGTCGGCATTCCATTCTTGGAGGATCTCTACTAGGCCGTCACTGTGCACCCAGCATCGTAGCTTGGCTGTAGCAGACTTAACAGCTTTTCCACAAGTGACTTGGACCGAGATGCCGTATACTTCATCGCGCCTATAGCGCTGGAATCAGGTCTTGAGCTGCCAGTCAACTTCTTCTGACGATCAGGATCTTGATATTCTGTTTCCTGTTCTTCGACACGTATAATGATCGTCTCAGTTGAATTCTTCTTGCTTGTGAAAACAGATGCGCAGCCGAATTATTCGTTCAGCTCACCTCTATACCATACATCTTTTTTTCGCGACGGATTAACTGCTCATCAGCGTCTAACGCTTGTATCACACTTGGCAAGTGCCTTTTGATCATCACACATATTTCCCACCACCCCCCTGCTGTGCTACAACATTGTCTCATCAGCGGGAAGCTGCACGGTATATGTATGGATGCGATAAAGGCAGGGCTCTTCCCACCAGAGGTCCCCTCATCATGCCGTTTCTCTTCAAAGTTGTATTCTTTCTTCTCAGCTTCAAACTCTTTGGCATAAACGGGAACACTCCTGCTTTGCACGTCCGTGCGGCCACAGTTGCTGTCCTTACTGATGACCAAATCACAGCCTACAAACCGTACACGTTTTTTGCTGGTGCGGCGTATTGTCAACCTAGCACTACTATGAATTGGGATTGTGGATGTGAGTACCAGTGTTTTCTATCTGAGTCTTGCTGTTGATTCAGGACTTAGCTCTTTGCGCGGGAAACTCGGATTTCATCCCCGTTGCATCTGGCGGAGACGGGGACGATGTGCAATTCTGTGCGTGTGACTTGAAATACGACATTACAATCTTTTGAACAGATCAATATTCAGGGTATGTTGGATATTCACCATCGCTATCGGTGCGTCGCTACTTGTTTTGATATCATACATTCGGGAGTTCAACGGGCTGCGAACAGACGGTGATCGTCGCTCATCAAGGCACTGATGTCACTGAGATGTTCGCGTTCTATTTTTCATCGCGGCCCTTTCCTCTTATCCTCTCCTAGCAAATCTCTTCTCACCGACATCGACTTTGTGCATACTAACTTGGACCCCGACCTTTTCCCGGGGCTCAGTTCTCGTATTAAAGTTCATAATGGATTCAAGGAGACCCAAGAAAAGTCAGTTGGCCCCTTAGGCATGTTCTCATCTTGACTGACACGTTTCGGCTCGGTTGAGGTCTGCGGAAGATATCTTACAAGCTGTGACAACCGCATTGTCTAATCACAACACCAACAGCGTGTCCCTTGTTGGTCATTCCCTCGGTTTGTTGCACGCCTGATCTTCGTACCGCTCTGATTGGTCTGCTTCTCAGGCGCCGCACTATCGCTCTTGGATGCTGTATATCTCCCTCTCCAATTGCCGAATGCTACTTTCAGGATGATCGGTTACGGCATGCCGCGTGTATGTTCAAAGCACCCTCTATGTGTTTAAATCCTAAGTCTGTTCACGACGTCAGGTTGGAAATCAAGAATTCGCGGACTACGTGGATTCTGCTCTAGCTGGAAACCTCACACACATCAATAATAAGTGAGTCTGCGACTCGGATTTCTGATGGTATCGATCTAATAATACTCCAGACAAGATTTCATCCCAATTTTGCCACGTCTGTATATGTATCAATAACAGTTCGTACTGATGCTGACGAAATTACATTCAGCGAGGCTTCTGGGATTCCACCATCCTTCCGGCGAGATTCATATCAACGACAACAATTGGAACTCTTGTCCAGGTACGCTAATCTTTGGCGGTTCGGGATGTGTTGATAGGGAGATCGCATGTTCAGGACAAGAAAACCCCTCAGATGAGTGCACTGACGGTGCTGTCGAAACCATTCTCTCTGGTGATATATTTGACCATACTGGTCCCTATGATGGAATCACGATTCGCTGTTAGATAGTCTTTTCTTCTCTTCCTCTGTATACCCTGGATATGATACAAAAAAAAACTTAATCCAACTTCAAGCTCGATTGCCAGTTTATCATTTATGTACGGCTGTAAGATGGTAATTCCTCGTCAAGACCGTTTCCGCTACCTGGATAACCAAGTCTCCCAATAATTCCGTCGAGCTTCCATTGCCACTCGTTCCCTTCCGGCCATTTGACCAGCTCGCCGCCAAAGTTCACTTCAAAATCGCACACTCCCTCCACGCCGATGGCCGCAAATACATCGTATTGGTGGCGAGGAAGATAGATGCCAGTGAACGCGTTAGGCAGGCGAATACCATTGTATGTGTAGAATAGGGCGCCTGTTTGAAACTCAAAGCCACACCCTATCGTATCTCCAGGCGAGATGTGTTGTAGAGTGCTGGTATAGTCACGACCGCCAGCGGGATCTTCAAAAAACTTCCTGAAGTCGTCGAGATGTAGGCCTGCACTTAGGCGGTTCCATCCTGGCAGCCGCCACGCCGGATAAGGCTGACATGCAGTGCCTACAAAGGCGGGACTGTCAGTTCAAGTGTGGTGGTGAATTATTTCAGATACCCACCGACAGCAATAAACCCGTCCATTCTATGTATAAGGATTTCGTAGTAGAAACCCACTTTTCCAGGAGTTTCGTACAGCCCAGCCATCACAGGAAGGTCACTGAAGAGACAGTAATCAAGACACTTCTTGTTGGTGCGTACTCTGACAACTGAGGGGGCTTTGGAGTCGGGTTTGGGGTCAATGTTGTAGATGGTGCCAGAGAATCTAGAGCCAGGAGGAGGAATATCTATGCCCCAAGATCGGCTGCCGTTGTTGCTGATCTTGTCGACAACATAGGAAGGCATAATTCTAGGCGGCTGCACCGGATATTTATCACAAAATTCCTCTGCGTCATCATATTCCTGTCCAGGAGCCTCATGGTATAAGCCATATTCATACTATGTTGCAGATATGAGCAGAAATTCTTGACGAATGAGATGTGGCACCGTACTGGAACTTCGGGAGCAGCGGACCATTGAGGAGGAGCCTGGGTCGGATACGAACGCGAAGATCCTTCTCTGTTATTTCTGATGAAGCGAAGCATTATTATTTGAGAGTGGCAGGTAAGTGAGAGTGGGAGTTCAGATTTAAGATGCGCCCTGTTCCGCCGTCATCAATAAATAGTCGGCCCGAAACCCGATAGCATCGATCACGTCATTTTTTCTCACTGCCATCTGGACTCATCGGCTGTGATGCTGTTCTGTCCAACCTGTGCGAATCTCTTGGTAATTTCTTCAGAAAAAGGGTATAACAAATGGGCGTGCAACACCTGCCCATACGAGTTCCCAATAACGAAGCAGGTATGCATACACACTCATCTTCCCTCCATCGATTAATTTCGCCTTGCAGATGACTTCAAGGACAAGGCTAAAACGAAAAGAAATCGATGATGTTCTTGGCGGAGATCAAGCATGGGAGCATGCCGACGCAACGCAAGGTGCTGTCTATCCCCTGAAATCTGTGTACGCTATAACTACAATACGGTACAGCTTCGTGCGGTAAATGCAACAACGACAAGGCATATTTCTACCAGCTGCAGATCCGTTCTGCGGATGAACCTATGACCACCTGTGCGTTCACTACTACATCCTATATCTCGTGGTGTTTATTTAATCTCACGGCGTTTCCTCTTGTAGTCTATCGGTGAGATTCACCTATGCTCTAGGCGCACCGCCAATACTAAATCTTGAACAGATGCACAGCTTGCACGCACCAATGGAGAGAAAACTGATCAAAGATGTCCAGAACGACAGGCACGGCAACATCTACATATCAATGCGGTCCTTGCGATATCCGCATGGCAGACCCTGCCCTCTTCGAGAATGCTAATATATAAAAGATAGATCAGTATTGGAATGTGCTTGTAGTCTCCCCATCAATTCTCTGTGCAAACGAGGTCTATATGAAATCATTTCTGGCAATGGTGATTGTTACGGTCTGCGTAAACCTCGAGGGCGGTTAGACGGTTGCGCCCCGTTGATACTTGCGTAATCGAGCTGTATCTGCAGAACGCGATGGCGACAGCGAGAGAGCAGTATGTACTCATCTCCATGCTCACAGCAGTCATTGTGTCCTGTTGATTGAGTCTCTCCTTATAAGCAACCACATATTTGGATTCCCTCATTTTCAGTCTTTCGACAAGCTTCAACGCTTGAGTTGATGAAAGTTTTCTGAGCACGTCCTAAGAAAGTTCAGGCAGGCAATACACGTGATCGTTGTCTAACGCGGAATCCGCGCCGAATTTCAATCTTTACCACCCTCACTCAGAAGAATCATGTCCTCAGGTGTCGTGAACGTATTCGTGGTCTCTCCCGATACTCGGTCTGAGAGACGTCTGGAGCTCCACACAACAATCGGGCAATTGAAGGTCAGACGATAGTCACTACCGGAGGGTAAAAACGTTGACATTGTGTTAGAGCAAGCTGGAACTGATTACGGGCATCCCGGTTGCAAATCAGTCTATATCACTGTTAAATTCAGATAGCGACCCTACGATCATTGCACAGTTGTCCGATGATAGCAAGCCGCTGGGTTTTTACGGCGTTAGAAGTTTGCAGCTACTGAAAGTATGCGCGTTCCTGTCATACTTATTATAGCGGAGGGATTGATTGTGTCAGGTAGATGATTTGGACCCTTCGACATCATTTACGGGACAATTAACGGACACTTCACAAGTGGACAAGTTCGAGCTGACGGAAGCGGAGTACGCAGCGCGACCAGGTAAGATGCAACAAATGAAGTGATATGCCGTACTCATCAAAACGCGCCAGATACTGTGTTGGCATATAAACAACGCCACCAAGTGGGTAGATTTGCACCCCAGGACGAAGCCAAAATACGGCCCACTCCTGAAATCGAGATTCCGGTAGGCTCTCGTTGTGAAGTCGAATCTTCGGAACCTGGGTTCAGCAAGCGAGGGACCGTACGCTTCGTCGGACTAACGAAATTTGGATCTGGCGATGGTATATGGGTAGGAGTAGAGTATGATGAACCTTTTGGTAAGAATGATGGGTCGTAAGTCGTTCTTCACAGTATCCTTGATACAACCCACTGAAAATATTCTCAGAGTACAAGGGGAAAGATACTTCGAATGCCGGCCAAAGTATGGTGTCTTTGTCCGACCAGAGAAGGTAAAAGTTGGTGATTTCCCTCCCGAAGAGATCGACCTTGACGAAGAGATGTGAACGTGAATGTATCCTTTATAAGAATATTATGTTACTGGCACCCCGTTGTACCAATAGTGATCTCGACCTGTCTGTTGTCTGTCTCTTTACTTCGCCTGCGGTGCTCGAGCCGGTAGTAGTAACTTCCAGAAACAGCGGGAAGGGGACCCCACGTGTTTTTCTTTGTGCTTATTTGCCAGCCACACGTTACAGTGTGGACGCGCGTCCCACCTCTTTCCTTTATAACGTTCATCTGTCCCACTATTTCTCCGCTCAGATTCCGTTACAATGGCTGATCCCAGTGGTGCACCACCCCAACCCGGTCCCAATGACATTTCAACTGCAATTTTGCGGCCCAAGAAGTCGTGAGTGGTGCTGGAATATCCTCGGTAAGGGTACTGAAATCCGGATGTCTTGCTAGGCCAAATCGTTTGATTGTCGATGAGTCGCTGACGGACGATAACTCTGGTGAGTAACAATACTCATTGGCAGCAGACGAATGGTTAATGATGGTACTTTGTAGTCGCGACTATCAACCCCGCCACGATGGAGACCTTGTCTCTCTTCCGAGGCGATACTATCATCATCCGGTATGTGACCCCCGCTATTATGGAACGCAATTAACATCGACGCAGCGGCAAGAAGCGAAGGGATACCGTTTTGATTTGTCTGAGCTCAGATGATGTTGAAGAAGGGAGAATCCAAATGAACAAGGTCGCCCGTAACAATCTACGAGTCAAACTCGGTGATCTCGTCAACGTTCACCCATGCCTCGACATCAAATACGGAAAGCGAGTGCATATTTTGCCGTTTGACGACTCCATTGAGGGCCTCAGTGGTAACATCTTTGATGTTTACCTGAAGCCATATTTCCTTGAAGGTAGGCGGCACGACTAGCTCTCTTTCCTGACGCTGATTTCTTATAGCTTACCGACCGGTGCGGAAGGGTGACACTTTCCTTGTCCGAGGAGGCATGCGAACGGTCGAATTCAAAGTCATTGAAACAGACCCCGCCGAATTCTGTATAGTCGCCCAGGATACTGTCATTCATACCGGTAAGTCTCTGCCTGAACCTTAAAGATATTTTTTTCACTCATCCCTATCTTTCAGAGGGAGACCCTGTCAAGCGTGAAGACGAGGAATCAAATCTCAATGACGTCGGATACGACGACATTGGTGGATGCCGCAAGCAGATGGCCCAGATTCGTGAACTCGTCGAGCTACCGCTCCGTCATCCTCAACTTTTCAAATCTATTGGTATCAAGCCTCCCCGAGGTATTCTTATGTTCGGCCCACCCGGAACCGGTAAGACGCTGATGGCGCGCGCGGTTGCAAACGAGACCGGCGCTTTCTTCTTCTTGATTAACGGTCCCGAAATCATGAGTAAGATGGCTGGAGAGAGTGAAAGTAATTTGAGGAAGGCGTTTGAGGAGGCTGAGAAGAACTCGCCTGCTATCATCTTTATTGATGAAATCGATTCGATCGCTCCCAAGCGTGAAAAGGTGCGTTCTTCGAGGTTTCCATCTACATCTTCGTGACTGACTTGTTTCAAAGACCAATGGAGAAGTCGAGCGTCGTGTCGTGTCCCAACTCCTTACGCTGATGGACGGACTGAAGGCGCGGTCCAACGTCGTGGTTATGGCTGCTACCAACCGACCCAACTCTATCGACCCCGCTCTGCGACGGTTCGGTCGTTTCGATCGTGAGGTGGACATCGGTATCCCTGACCCTACCGGACGTCTCGAAATTCTGCGTATACACACTAAGAACATGAAGTTAGCCGACGATGTTGATCTTGAGCAGGTACGTTCATCTTACTTATTCTAAGCAGCCATTAAACGACATTGTTTTATAGATTGCCGCTGACACTCACGGTTACGTTGGTTCCGATGTGGCCTCCCTCTGCTCGGAGGCAGCGATGCAGCAAATTCGTGAAAAGATGGACTTGATTGACCTGGATGAGGACACTATCGATGCCGAAGTTCTCGACTCTCTCGGTGTTACCATGGACAACTTCCGATTCGCATTGGGTACCTCTAATCCCTCTGCTCTCCGGGAAACTGTTGTCGAGGTACCTACCGTCACTTGGGACGACATTGGTGGTCTGGAGAAGGTCAAGCAGGAGCTCCAGGAGACCGTTCAGTACCCAGTGGATCATCCCGAGAAGTTCATCAAGTATGGCATGTCGCCATCGAAGGGTGTCTTGTTCTATGGTCCGCCAGGTACTGGTAAGACGCTGTTGGCGAAGGCGATTGCGAATGAATGCAACGCCAACTTCATTAGTATTAAGGTTCGTGCAGATCGCTTGGCACCTTGTCATATGTACTGACGATCCTTCAGGGTCCTGAGCTGCTCACGATGTGGTTCGGTGAGTCTGAAGCCAACGTTCGTGACGTTTTCGACAAGGCTCGGGCTGCTGCACCGTGTGTCATGTTCTTCGATGAACTGGATTCGATCGCTAAGGCTCGTGGTGGATCGTCAGGAGATGGTGGTGGTGCAGGTGACCGTGTGCTGAACCAAATTCTTACCGAGATGGACGGCATGAACTCGAAGAAGAACGTGTTCATTATTGGCGCGACGAACAGACCCGATCAAATCGACTCGGCGCTCCTTCGTCCTGGTCGTCTTGACCAGTTGATCTATATTCCCCTTCCTGACGAGCCTTCGCGTCTGTCGATCCTCAGGGCTGCACTCAAGAAATCACCTATTGCTCCTGAAGTTGACCTTAATTTCCTGGCCAAGAGCACACACGGCTTCTCTGGTGCGGATTTGACTGAAATCTGTCAGCGCGCTGCCAAGTTGGCCATCAGAGAGTCCATCGATGCGGATATCAGACGGACACGGGAAAAGCAAGAAAAGGAGGAAGCTGCTGGTGATGACAAGATGGAAGAAGACGTGGAGGAGGAGGATCCCGTCCCCCAAATTACAAGGTTTGTGAACGCATAGATCTTCAGCGTGGACACTGCATATTCACGGCTGATTTTAGGGAGCATTTCGAGGAGGCGATGAAGTATGCCCGTCGTTCGGTTTCCGACCAAGACATCCGACGTTACGAGATGTTCTCTCAGGTATGCTCTCTACGTTTCGTTCAGTCTGGAGTGAACTAATTTCGCATTGTAGAACCTGCAACAGTCGAGAGGGTTTGGAAACAACTTTAAGTTCCCCGAGGGCGAGTCATCTGGTGCTACGGCAGGTGCCGCTTCAGGAAATGCTGGATTCACGGACGAGAATGCTGATGACGATCTGTACGCGTAAGAAAAAAGGACTGCAAAATTTTTCACCCTTTGTTTTTTTTGTACTTTCTACATATGCGAGATGAATGTTAGACGATCCAACACATGAATATTGAATAATTGCTCGTTACATGTGCTTTATGAGTAATTTGCCGTGAATGCTGCCACGTGG
Source organism: Armillaria solidipes (assembly GCA_022818035.1). Classification (NCBI taxonomy): domain Eukaryota; kingdom Fungi; phylum Basidiomycota; class Agaricomycetes; order Agaricales; family Physalacriaceae; genus Armillaria; species Armillaria solidipes. The sequence goes on along the minus strand of JAIWYQ010000006.1, from coordinate 3,029,881 downwards.
AAATCACTCTGCGTAGTCCCTTTACTTAGCCTAGTTCCCTGCAGTCCTGAACGCGGTGTAGGGTTCCCCCCAAGAAATTTGGCAGAGCAGAGCAGCGGACGAATTCCTTCTTGGCACCGCAACAACGGAAATGTCGACGAAGCTCTCACCACCGCTGTCGAAGCCATCACTTCGCAAGACGCTCTCGGAACTCGCAACGACACCGCTAACGCCTGTAAAGAAATCGCTTCATGACAATATCGAGTTTGTACCGTTTCGTTGGGGGGGCTTGAATGGTATGCTGAAATGAGTGTCGCGCAGCTTCGTTCCGTCCTCGATACCGGCCCAACGGAGGCTTGAAATGCTGGCAGTTTCCGCCTGGTCGATTCTGATAGTCGGGTCCTGCGCGCTGTTCATGTTCCTGTGGTGCGTTGTCGTTGGTATTCGCATTTTGGGGGGAAAGTGCTGAAAGTGGCCGAACCAGTTCATTTCCGCCGTTGTGGCCTCTCATTACTTGCTATACGATCTGGGTGCATTACCTTGACAAGTCGCCCGACCACGGAGGGCGAGTCTGGCAGTGGTATCGTCGGTGTGCGTGGTGGAGGTATTTCGTGGCATACTATCCTATTACGTGAGGCGTCACTTCTTGTTCTGGTTTCCGGGCCTGTGTTGATTGTTGATACTTTTCCAGATGCTTGAAGGTCGGTCCGTCGTTTACGAAGAAGTACAGCTTTGACCATTGCATCATCATGCTTAGGAGGTAGATTTACCGCCAAGTCGAACTTATGTTTTTGGTTACCATCCTCATGGTATGTCGACATACTCACTACAAATGTTTAAAATTTCTCAATCAGGTTACGAATAGGTATTATTGGCATGTACGTTTGTAGTTCAGCTTTGGTTTGTTTTACGTCTCCGCCAAGCTCAAAGTCATCTCCAGGGGTGCTTTTGCTAACTTCGGTACCGATGGTATGTTATTTCGACCAATCTCATTGTTTCAAATTTTTTTCATTCGATAAACGTGTATAGTGACTGGATTCTCGAAACTTTTCCCTGGTATTACCACACACCTCCTCACTCTTTCGAGCAACTTTAAGCTTCCATTCTATCGGGAGTGTATGATACACCTAGGAATGGGGAGCGTGAGCAAGAGGTCGTGTGGTAACATCTTACAGAGCGGGCCGGGACAGTCTATCACCATCGTCGTCGGAGGCGCTGCAGAGAGTCTGAGCGCTCATCCAGGAACCGCTGATTTAACCCTTCGTAAACGGTACGTTATCGTACCGTTGTCGTTGCTACCTTGTTTTTTGAAATCGTCCATAGACTAGGGTTCATCAAGATTGCTATCCAGGAAGGGTCGGTCTCGTTTTCTATCTTGTTATCTATGTTTGTTTTTTCATTATTCATTCATGAAGAGCGGACCTCGTACCGGTATTCTCCTTTGGAGAAAATGATGTAGGTTTTATTTTCCCATGAAGAAGATGCGGTCAACTGAAAAATAAAATAAATCCATCAGATTTTCTCGCAAATGCCCAACGAGAAGGGGACTGCTATCTACATGTTCCAGAAGAAGTTTCAGGCAATATTTGGCTTTACTTTACCGCTTTTCCATGGAAGAGGGATGCTGAATTGTTTGTTATCTGTTTGCTTTCCCCCGGCGCCTCGATGACAAGCGATGCGTTACTAGATAACCTCGGTCTACTCCCCTATAGGCGGAGAATTACTGCCGTCGGTGAGTCTTTGGACCTGCATGTGGCGTGCTTCATGACAGATTTTCTGACAAGTTTTTCCTCAGTCGGACGTCCCATTCCCGTGAAACGAGTTGATCAGCCGGATATCGAGGAAGTTCGGCGCATCCAGACTCTCTACATTGCGGAACTGCAGCGGTACGCCCTTTTCTCTTCCCCTGAGCGCTTAGCGATTGTTCTGAATGATGGCCCCAGGATTTGGGATACCCACAAGGACGAGTTCGCCAAGGCCAGGAAGCGGGAGTTGAATATTATCGATTAGTATACGTTCATTGAACGATTTTTTGGTTGTAACTAGAACACTTTGTTCCCAGTACACGCTATTCTTCTACCTCTAGTCAAGTAGCTGCGACGCGACAACCTAGCTTAGCTCTAGATCTAAATTTCATATGTATCGTCATCGGAAAAACTCTCCCACGCTTCGAGAACTTCTCAAGCTCGCCTAACCGCTACTAGCCGTTGGTTCCAGAGTTGTTCCGCTACCGCAGCGAAGCTCACGGATAGTGGAGCCCAAGCGGTTAGAGCGGCGCATGATGACCGATTGGCCTCCGAGGTCTGAACTTCGACTGAACATAGGCACACGATATGTTAAATTATCGAGGAAAGATTATTTAAGGATGACCCTGAGTTGCTATAGTGAGGAAGTCAAAATTTTAAACCCACCATCGATCAGGGTTAGCGTGTTATCTGAAAATCAGCGCGCACAATTTTCATGTGGGCCGGAAATTTTTAATCAGATAACTGGATAAGGAACCCTCAAAACGACGGTTCAAATCGCCGCCGTGTCATCCTTGAATCACAGGCCTGAATCAGCGAGCATGCGGTCGTCGGTATCTCAATTGAGGTCATTGCATGCATACGAAACTATCGGAGAAATGGCTCCAAATATTGAACAAGCTTAGTACCTTGTAAATGGGAGACCAAACCAGCGGTATCTTTCCTCGAAATGAACTTGAAGATGATGTCATAAAATCAGTGTCTACATACATAGTCCAACCACGAACGGTACATATTATTCTCCTATTCATCCGCGATTCTAATGTTTTCGAGCAGATGACCCAAGCAGAGGGTTCTAAGGTATCAATGCAGGTAAAATTTAAAGATAAGTGCTTAAGAAGATGCGAATGAGCGTATAACAATGCAAGATCTATTCTAAATGACTGGTTATGAACTTAAACATTCAAAGGCACGCTCAGGTTTCCGTCGCAGCGAGCCAGGGAGGCACTCACGATACAATAAAATGAACCCGGCGACTTCACTTCACGTCGGTTCGCTCCTTCGAGTTCCGCCACGGTTTCCAGTTGTCGACTCGTCTCGCAGGCCAACCAACATATACGGCACCCGATTCGGCGACTTCGCCCGATGTCAAAAGCGTGTGCTCACAGAGCATGCTGCTATCCTCCATGGAAGCGCCGGAAAGCAATCTGGAACCAGTTCGCATAGCACAACTGAAAAATCTCACATGAGAGAATGTTCTAGAGTACAAGCGAACCGAGCAACTCACCCGTTACCGATCTTCAGGCTGTTAAGTGCAAAGTTTCCTCTCGAGTTGATATGCGCCACGACTGAGCAGTTGTCTAGAGTCACATCATCGCCAAGCTGTCGATAGATCGTCTTTAGTAAAGGTATTCCATCGAAGGAGAGTCCCTTACCTCAACCAGATCGGGTTCGGTCATCAAACCAGCTTTGCCACCGACGTATATCCCGCAGTTCTTGCCGATCTTAGCACCCAACGCCCGCAAATACCATACAATGAAAACGGTTCCCGTCAGGGGTAGTAGTATTCCTCCATTTCCGTACCCCTTGTAAAGCGGACGGGAAAGGACAAGATGGAGTTGCCATCTTTGGCAGTAGCTGCTCTTGTCCCATTCGAACTTTCCCGCTTGACGGCGACCAATAACGATCCATTTGGTCAAGATTACCCACAAAATGGCGGCCAGAGCTTGAAGGTTGAGCACGACAATGAAACCAAGAGCGATAAGGCCATAGAGTACAGCAACACGGTACCAGACGGGGCTGAAGAAATGAGTCTCCGGGAAATGGATGTGTAACTGTCGAAGGATCTGAGCTGCTGCAACGGCGCTGATCGACCAGAAAGCGGCAGAACATGAGGCAACGACGACGTTGATGCACAGGAGCATGGAATAAGGAAGGACAAAGTAATCTGCCTGGCGTCTATAGAAGGCCTTGCCAAACGGTGTGGTCGTGTCGCTAGTTGGATCGGGGTCCTTTGAACCTTTGTTGAAGCAGATGGCTTGACCACGATCTTGATTTGAAGTCAGCTCATGAACCCGCACATGGATATATATGACATACCACTACCCATCCATGTTGAGCGCTCCTCATAGACAGCATTCCGTGTGGTCATAGTACCCGATCCCAACACGGCGCGTCGGCCCACCCGTACACCGGGAAGAAGAATAACTCGGTCGGCGATCATAGCTTTGAAAGGTCAATTGAGTTTTAGGGTGCGATAGCATACTAATTTCACTTACCGCCGTCGCCAATGACTATCCTCTCAGATGAATTTGTATCCGTAGTGAAGACCTCAGAACGCGACCCAAAGACGACATCGTTACCAATTTCCAACAGTTCCGGTTCGAGACAGTACATGCCAGATCCGGGCCAGTAGATTCGACGACCAACCTTGGCGCCCATTGCACGGTATACGAGCTATACCAAATGGAGGATGTCAGTTGAGGAAACTCTAAATGCATAAATTTGCCGACTCACAGAAACAACCTCATAATGAGTGCCCAAAATAGAGAAAGCGTTCTTCAGATGATCTTGAGATAGGAGCACAGAATTGATGTATCGGCGAAGCAAAACCAGCTGTGTCGCATCTTCACTTTTGCAGGGCCTGTTCAGACCAAAGATCCGTTTCACGATGATCGAGAGAACAAGGTGAAGGAGTGGAGTGACAACAGCCCTGACTATTCTTGATACCGCGTGATAGAGAACTCGATCGGATGTAGCAAACCAGTAGATCACAGAGACCAGAGCGTTACCGCGAGGTCGAATAAAGGTAGTTTCTTGCAACATCAAATAGATGCACGCGAACCAGGGTATATCTTTAACGAGTGATCAGTCAAAGGACGACAAGGCTAGTCAATGATGCAACCTACACGATGCGAACAGCACTAAACCAAAGATGGGATAGGCGACGAAAACTTTCAAGAACCAATGTGGATCTCGGAAAGAAGTCCTATTGAATGCTGCATACTCCGGTGGAGAAGGAGCTTCGTTGCTCGACGAATGGGGACCATAGACAGCGCCGTCTGGAATGTGAGCCCCGGGTGCCACTTGGGTGTAGGTATTGACGACGGCATTCTTCCCAATAACAATGTTGTCGAGACGGAACTGACCATCCCTCTCGACGCAGAACGCACGAATGAGAGCGGTGTCGAGACGACAGCCGTCCTCTAGTCTGATAAGGTCATACTCGCCGAGCTTCGCCTTATGTGCTATGTGGACGTTCTTGCCTATGTGGGCACCCAGAAGACGGAAATAGAGCTTCTCTAGGGCTGGGTGCGCCGCGAATACACCACGACCAGCCGTCCGCAAGCTCTGATTCACAAGCCACCAACGCATATAGTATGATGACCACCTACTCGTTGGTCAGAGATGACCCAAAGTGTAACAACGAAGCACTTACAACTTGTAAGTCCCACGTTTATACCTTCCAATGACAATCCACTTAAATGCTATCGCAGCAATCGGTGCTACGACACGTGTCGTTAACCGCGCTGCAGCGATACAGCACAGCAGGGCGCCCATGCGTTGCCAGAAGCTCTCGTCGATATACCTAGCGAGGTGAGACATAATGTACAACAAAAGCGTCCCTGGCATATCGTAAGAGGTGGCTTAGAGCGTGAACGGCGAGTTACTCACAAGTCAAAGCGGTTTTGAGAGGATAGAAAAAGATGAATGGGAAGATCTGGACCAAGATGGAAAGAGGATGACTCTGCCCACGAGATCCCGTAGACGAGTACGTGCCGTCCTCACTGCCATAGCTTAGCGTTGAATCTGAAGGTGTGTTGGGTATCGTTTTGTAAGGGAGAGACGTTACGGAAGTAGAATTGGACACGCGGTGCCCTTGTTGACTCTCGATTAGCTCCGCGATCCCAGAAACAGTACTGTTAGTGAAAATCGCAGAAATGGGTATAGTTGCGCCTGTGGCCTTCCGAATGAAGTAGGATAACTTTCCAAGAAGAAGAGAGTTGCCGCCAAGTAAGAAAAAGTCGGAATCCCCTTTGATCCTGTCCGACTCGACAGAGAGAAGGTCGGAGATGATGTCGCGGACGAGAAGCTCGCGAGGCGTCATGGTTGAAGCGTTCTGGCGAGCGAACTCTTCCTCCATGGTAGCGAAATCAACTTCACCATCAGCGCTCTTCAACAGCGGAGTCCTCAATACGCGAAGGGGATCAGGTAGGATGTAGCCCGGGAGGATTCCGGATATGTACTTCATCAGAGTTTCCTCATCAGGCGCGTCCTGACCGGTCATGGACACAAAGGCTTCGGGATTGCCGTCGTGGCGGAAGCGTACAGCGACATCAGACACTCCAAATGTTGATAGCAGTGTACGCCTGAGTACGCTAAGGTCAACTGACACCTTCGAGCATGCGACAGGTTCGGACAGTGCTGCCAAAGGAGGAGGAACTTCTGCTTCGAAATGACGTTGAACAACAGGGACACTGTCGGTCATGCATCCAAGACCGAACCGAGTCGCCAGTTTGATTCGAAGAGGTTTGCCAGCACTATCGACGTCAGATCATTGGTGGGCATACAATAAACATTAAAGCTTAAAGCCGCACCTGTTCTTGGGTAAGTCCGCCATATAAACGATCGCAAATGGCCACTTTGAAGGGTGCAAGTGGTCTCTACAACAAAGTTATAGCCCAACTGAATAGTAAACTACAGCTCCGCTTACTTTAGTAGATCATGGAGCTGCGAAAGCCCGACGCGGGGCCTGTCAGGCATAGGAACTATAACAACACCAATGGCTTCCTGCAGCGCATTGTGCTCGATTGCAAAAGCCAGGGAAGCCTTTGACAAATGGTCAGCTGTTAATTAGATTCATGAATAGATGCAGCCTACCTTGACATGGTCTCTGGCAGCCGTCATAATGGCCTCTTCGATCTCGAAAGGTGAAATGACTTCCCCTCCCTTGTTGATAATCTCCTTGGAACGGCCAGTAATAAACAGGTAACCATCAGAATCCACATATCCCACATCTCCCGTATCAAACCAGCCTTCACTCGAGAAGGTCGACGTATCGAGAGGCATGTTGATGTCCGGAGAGACTTCATACCCTTCAAATGTGGGCAGTCCGCGAACCGACACCGCTCCAGTTTTCCCAGTTGGTAGCCCACGCTCCAAATCATAGGGATCACGGATCGAGACATATGGACCGCACGCTATTCCGGAGCATCCGGGACGTTCAAGTCGGTACGTGGTAGGTGGAGAAGCGATCGGCATGCACCTAAATAAAGATCATGGTCATCAGAGTGCGGGAATAAGAGATTTAGTTTAAACTCACTCCGTCATTCCGTACGAGGGCAAGATGGTGGCCTTTTTGAATCGCTTCTGGAGCTCAACAGCAAGAGAGGGTAGTAGACCGCCGGCAGCGTTGCAAATCATACGAATACTGATGTCGCGATCTGGTTCAATGTAATCGGGTTGTGACGTAAGGACAGCATGATGAATCGTAGGCGCCGCGTAGTACCTTTGCCGCTAGCGTCAGCCAAATAGACGAAGTACTAAAATATGACATACCAAGTTGCATGTAGCTGGGAAGCGAGATTCCAGAATGCGATCGCGTCAAAACCGGCGCACATGATTGCGCTGCCTCCAGAAAAAGCGGGAGCCCATAGATTTCGTACAATCCCGCCGACATGGAAAAGTGGCATCATGTTTACTGTTCCGAGAGTTAGAATTATGGTAAGAATATAGAAATATCACTCACAGTTGACATCGCGTGGTTGGAGATCCCATGAATGAACGACAGCCCAAGTACCCACAATCAAAGACCGTAAAGTATACGGCACAACCTTTTTCTTGCCACTAGTACCCGAAGTGTGGAGAACGAGAGACTGGTCACGAAGCCCGTGCGGCGTCGACGGCGGAGGAATGATCATGTTACCACTCGCCAACGTCATATTGAACAATCCCGCGGGTCCGGTTGTATGACCTTCAATGTAGACGATCTCGCAGCCTAGGGCATCTCGAAGAGCCAGAAGCTCCAAACGATGTTCAACCTCCTTCGTAGAAACGATTGCTTTGGCATTCAAGCGGTGCGCGTCCTCTCGAAGCTCCGATGCCGTACAGCTCGCATTGACCGGGGCGACGGTGTGATAAGTAGCAAGAGAGAGAAGGGCGAGAGCGTTCTCGGGCCCAGTGGGGAGTGCAATCATAACTCTGTCATTAGGTCCCAGAGGTGCCCGGGATGGGGAGTGGGGAAGCGCAAAGCTTTTGACAAAAGAGTGGAGGATGTCATGATTTAACGACGGCCGAGAGGCGTCTGGTGAATGAATGGCAGGCGCCGGCGTCGAGCAGAGACAGTCAAGCAGCGTATGGACCCGTCCTGAACTGATAACACGTTCATCAATCAGGTCTCCAAGGGAGACACCTGACGAGGGGGAGAGGTCCCGTAAGAAGGAGAGTGGGATGGACATGTTGTCAGAGGGCTTCAAGCGCGAATCTGACTCTGCGTCTCCTCAGGGGAAGGGGAGGAAGAAAAACAGGCTTAAGTAGAGGGTATCGACCGGCGGTGCTTAAGAAGGCACCAAGACGCGGCCAATCAGCAAAGATAACTGTCGGAAGCACACGACGTGGAGTTTCACATCCAAGGATATAAGCGACGGAAGACAGTCTCGAGCTAAAATGTGATAATGTGGGAAACATTTTTGCATCACAATTTGATAGACCCATGGAGCGAACGACGCATGTAATTCTGAGTTTGGCAATTGAATCGAAGTACGGAATGAATTTCGTTTCTGAGGATCCGGGATTGCGGGGCCGGCAGATACGCAAAAATAGTCTGTTCCTGCAGATTTCTTCTTTGATCTGTTTAGGCGCGAGCAGTTCGCCTATCGAAAGTGACCAGCATACCCTTGCGGTTTTCCGTAGTAAAGCTCATTTGAGCTAGGCAAGCAAGCTCAAAGCGCCGCCAGGGTCGCAACATACTACAGGCACTTACACACTTCGCAGTCAGTGGAAACGAAGACGTGTTACTGGAAGACAGGACGATAACTTGCCTTTCCTTTCGTCATAGAAACTAATTGAGCCTGGTTTGTGGACCGTACCGGTTCGCTCAGGACAGGGCAACGGACGCATGGAAAAGAAGCTCGACTGACAACTTTGATGGCGGTCCAGTTCAAGGGATGGAAACAAACATACGTAAATACCGGCGTTCCATTACGCGTGTCGTCAAGTCGCCTGCAAGTGTCGCAGTCGCAGACCGAAAATGCCGAATAAACGGCATCGCTGGCTGTCAATTTGAAGAGCGACGCTACTCAAGCAAAGGCTTGGCATTCCAGATCTTGGCGCACTGCTGACACTGAGGTACCAATTTCAACCCAGCATTTCAACTTTATTGATAATTTATCGGCGTTGATTGTAACTTGAATACTACCTACCTACCATCGGGTTAATAGGCGTTGGCTCCCCAACGTGCGTGGGACCTGGTTTTTGGCTAACCATTTGGGCGCCCTTCACTAAACTCGAGACAATTGGGAATGAACTGCCTTGTACAGGAAGCTCGTGCTCTTCCTGACTCTGCCACTGCGATGTTTGATTTTGATTTTTATCCTTGTCACACGGATAACGCCAGCCAGCCTGCAGCGCTCAGTTCCATATTTTGGGGTCCTATATCATGGCCATTTAGGGCTCATGCCGCGTCCTTCTCGGGAAACTTTGTATTGGGTGAACCGAGCCGTCTTGTCTTTGATGAATCCATTATCTGTCGGGCTTCGGTATTTCACATACATCAAATATTGGCGCCCATTATGTTGGTACGGGGTCTTTTATTGAATGGCTCTGTAGCCCTCGCTCTAATGCAGTACCCTTTTTCGGGTGGCCTGAGCACCGATAGGAACACTGCATGTATCATGACTCCTTTCTCATTGCCTTCGCAAGTCGGCCCGTCCCGGAGGAGAAAAGTTGGAGAAAAGGACAGTTACACCGAGCGTACGTTAGTGAAAAAAAATCAAAGCAGAGACATTTTTTATTCTGGTCTGTAAATGTCAGAAAACTCAGAAAGGACTGGATAATCGAGGGTAATCGTCATTATTGCGTGCGGGTCCTCCAGGAAATGTCTTGGCTTGAAGATCATAGTGAGATCTTCCCAGCGTTGATCGATCGATTCGATTTTGAAATACGCGGCGAGGTTGGAGTACGCACTTAGAACTGTGTTAAGTATACCATAGACGAAGATCGAGGAATACTTGCCCCGGGGACAATTCGCGCCCCGGCAACCGTTTGGAAAATGTCGGGTTGGTCGGCCGTTCCATGTCGAGGTGAGAGTTCGCGATATTTACTAAGGGGACGGATTCGGGTTTTGAGATCGCGCCGGTCGGGGTAGTTTCAAAGCGAGAGATCGACCTAGGTCAAGATGGTCGATATGGTGCTCTTTGAGAAGTGAAGCTCGGGACTTTTGGGACGTTTGAATCCAACAGTCCGTTTATTGGTAGGATTTTGGGTATCTTGAGATACTTCTGTTTCCTTTTGAGATGTTATCGTTTGGCATTAAATCTTAAGCTCTACTAAGGGACGGTGTCTGGGCAAACGAAGCCTGCCGCTAACCTCACCTGTGTGCGAAATGGCAGATGCTTGAGCGCAGGGATTATACAGCCAATACAATGTGTGGGTGCGCATAAACCTTCTCTAGCCCACTGCCACATTTTGAGATCCTTGTCCGTGAGGGCAGTGTGCATTAATGTTCCATTTCTCCAACTTCCAACCTCCTTGGCATTGAGGCGTTCCAAGAGGAAGGTAAGCGTAACTTCTAACAGAATTAATATGGGTAGTATCATAATGTCACTAAGTCACCTTTTCGAATGCCCTACGTTACAAAACAGCGGCTGAAAAATATTCCCAATAAATGACCCGAACCTAGCGTATCGAATGACCCGAACTTCAGGTATCAAATGCCCAGAACTTCTGCACTGAGCCCTCAGTGTCTAGGATTTCCGGCGTATCGACTGCAAACGCGCCCGACTTCATCCTCAATCATCTTAAGATCTCAACCACTTCGAATGTCGCGGCGTCTCCGAAGTAATCTCTGTCGTCTGACTCGGGCTCAAAGCCCTGGCTGCTATTTCTCAGAATCACAGAGATCTGACGTTCTGACTCAAGTCTAGACTGCGTTCGGATAGTAGAGTAGCCGCGGGGATGTCGAGCCTTCATAACACATGTACTTTGCATTATGGAAATTCACTTCAAGTGCTGTCAAGTTGAGTTTTCGGGCTCGATCATAACATCTTGGAAGAAGTGTAGCCAGTGCCGTAGATGCAGTGGCAGGCATTGTGTAAAGATCAATCTTCAACATTGTGGATTACTGATGAGAGTACGGTTAGACAGAGTCCCCGGTCGGTCAAGCAGAATCCGCGACAGGCTTAGAGCGAGTCGCAGTCAGCATAATTCACAACTTACAATTATGATAACGCGTTGCTATCATAAGAACCCGAGGCTAGTCTGTCAGCATTTAATTTGTCCAGCAACTATCACCAAAATCGAGACTTGAGCGAATTCAGAGTGCTCAATCCTCCTCCTACTCCATTAAAAACCCGACCATATGGATGCCCTGGAGCATGTTCCCATCCAACTGTAGTATAGCCTGCCTGCCGGCGCTTGTACCCTTCATACTACCACCCACGGTCGAACTTTAGAGGTACTTGGCAAGTTTCGCTAACACCCGACTACTCAAGAAACTTGAATCTTCTATAGCACTCACCAATGTATGTCACTTTCGCACACGTTCGAACTTTGGAGATGCTTGGCAGGGCTGGCCAACACCCTTTACCCAAGAATCGTGATTCTTCCCAATCTCTTGGTGATGAATGTTACTTCATCTGCATTCCCAGGAGATAATGAATATGTTCTGTGTGTGAACTCACGCGATAATGCATCGTTCATGTGCAACCCGCGCAATAACACTCATACCATTGTGACACACGGAGAACTCATGCGAGAGTCTCCATATGCTTCAAGCACAAGTTAGCGCAGTAACGCCTTCAACAAGCGCGGACCCAGGATCTAGCGCGCGGAACGAGATCAAGAAAGGAGCGGAGCGGACAGGAGTAAAGACCATTCAAAGTAGGAACTGTTCGCGTCAGGATTTATGGAATCGGTTGCTATCCAAAAGATTCCAAGCTAGTCATATTCCAAACGTACGTTTGCGCAGAAGTGACGTTGTTTTCCCCTCCCGCGAACATCGTAGTTAAAATCAAGAATATCAAGTTCAAAAAAAGATGAACGCTCGGGCGCATCATCCGAGCCATCGGCAATTACTACTGGCACTCGATCTATATGCCGGAGTATTTCCCCCGAGTCGAGTGTCAGGAATGTATAAGCGAGACACTAAGCCCTAATGGTCAGCTGGCATCACTCTTACCCGCCCCAACCTCGTGGCAATCATCGATGTCCGGTGAAGGAACGGTCGAGCAACAGCGACAATGGGAATGTTATTCCCAGGAATTTACGTAGAAGTGCCGAAGAGTGTGAGATAGAAACGTGTGGGTGGTGCACTGTATCGGTCATAGTACTCGTCTGGGAGGGAGTATGATGACTTTGATGACTTCGAAGTCAGGGCCGATGTTTTTAACCGCTCGGAGAAACCTGTTGACCGGGATGTGTCTCGTGCGCGTCGTCCTTGGCGCGATTACCGACTACTGCACATTGGAAGCTGTAACGTCAAGGATAAAAAACAGGTGGAGTCAATATTTGGTGTTCTCTATGGAGCCCACGAGTCGTTGCAACACATGAGCAGCATGATTGTCGAGCGTAATATACGCAGCCAGCACAAAGAAGTTGAAAAAAAAACTTGTGGAGTCGTGAGATAAGGCGGGTCGCTGATATCTTATCTCAAAGGATGGCTCTGAGACGCCAAGCCCTAGCAGGGTCCGTGTCCGACGGCTTGCCTAACCTGTAGAAGCAACTCTAAATATGTCCGAGAGAGGATGGAGAGTGCCGCACCAATCCCAAGGATCAGACTAGTGATCGGCACAATGGTATAAGTATCGCTATGACAAGAAACTGGGGGACGGAGATTAAGCAGGCACTGGCGGAAACCTGCGCGTAATTCCAGGTCCTCCGAGATGTTGGCATATCTTGTCAAGAACCATGATAGGTTGATAATACTACATACCTTTCTCCGAGGAACCGGGGATCCGCCCACCCCAAGTTTCTGCCTTGGCTTTCTGATACTTGGCCGTAGAACTGAGGAGCGGAAAATTCCAAGGTTGGGTAGTACCGCCGCGACCCCGGGTACTTAGTAGAATACGTCAGCAGCACTTATGGAGATAACGGCACAAAAAGGCGAAAGATAGCGAACAATGAAGCTTGAAGCACTTGAAGCCCGAGGATAGTTGTCGTTGGGAAGGGAAATCATCTTAATTCTGAGCCGAATTCGACAGAGAAATGTGTTGACGTGCCTTAGGGTTACAGCTTTTGCATACAGCTTGACAGTCAGGGGTGTTTTTGTGGATGATGAACTAGAAAGTTCGGACTACGTGTTTTTGGGACTTCAAGCGCACCATAAACCAGCCACAAACGCGTCATCAAGTCCCTAAATCATCGTTTACGACTAGTTTATGACGATGTCCAAATCACACACTCAGCTTCTCTAGCGCAAAACACATGTTACTGTCAAGCTGTATGCAAACAGCTGTTAAGTCAATGCCAAGTTTTCGCGGCCGCCACACCGGAACGACGGATAGGCTGGTTTGCCTGGACTCGAACTTTACTTGAACTCCCCACTGTCGCCCGGGTAACGAAAAATGGACGATGACGTCGATGGTGCATTGATGATGCGACTGAGTTCACGTATGTAGCAGAATCGATTGTCATCGAGCCTGGTGAGAGGTTTGGTCTTGCTGCCGGCATCCAGACAGAGTGAGCTGGATCGGACCTTTGCATGTTAACTTCGTGAACCATCATCGGTAGGTGCCTTTGCGAGAATTTGTCTGTGTGTCGATGTCTATAGCGGGCCGGCCCACAGTGAGAGTTGGGTCGTAACTTCTTGAATCTTCGAAATTGCTTCTCATGTACTTACAACGGCTTTTATTGAGACATATTATTGCGAGACCAGGAGCTTCAAAAAAAAGAAAATCTCGAGTTACCTGTGTAGGGACTCTGTATCAATGCCGGAGTGGTCGTATTATTCAATAATATCTTACCAGACCAGGTCGAAACACATTCATCGCTACAGGACTTTCGCCGATACATATTCAATCAGTCAATGGACACTCTGACATGGCGGTCGGGGTCAGGGGGATTTATCGTGTACAGTGAATGCAATTTAGCCAGAAGTCTTCGTCCACGGACCATGCTGCCAGAACATGGTGATCGTACCTTGATGATATTAGGAGGTGATCTGTGCCTGGTACTATTTCGCTTGGAGGAATGGGTTGGTATGCGTATCAGAGGCGAAAAATGCTTCTCGATTTTTGGCCTCAAGAATACCCAAGGATAACCTGGATCAAATCGGAGAAATAAAAGAAACTCCGCATACAATGCGAACCAAATGCGAACTTTCAGGACGTGAATGACTTGACGTGATACACAAGAGTCCACAAGTCCCTGAGATGAAACGACTTGCAGTATTATTGGAAAATGTCAAATTACTGCACCGCAATACTGCGCAGTCCACTTTAGTTAGTATCCGTCGTGCTTGACGGTCCGACCTGAAAGGACCAGCTGATGTCGATGATTCCTTGTGCCTAGCGATCTTTGGTCTCCCTGCCAGGTACCGTGAGCTGAAGATCCAGGATTTCAAGTTACTCGTTCTTTTTTACATGGGGGTTCGGAGGATGAGAATACCTAGACATAGCCGCACCGCGGGCGGCCGCAGGCCACTTGTTAAGTTGAAAGCACGAGAAATAGAGCAAAGGTAGGAAATAGCCTTGCGATTAGAGCTGAAATTGAGATGTGCCCCATCAGTGAAATCTGCTCTTGTCTGCATGATCGAAAGCGCAACGCGGTCACATGATCGGACGCGCCACGCTTTGGACAGGCAGCCAAAGCGACACAAACATCGATGGGGTATAAGAACCTCGGAGGGAAACAAATACGACGCCCACCTTTCTTTCCTTCCTACCTCCATCTGCTCAGATCCCGGTGATCTTTGAGCCTTTACATTCTACATTCTAATCATTCAGCCTATTCTGCACATCTCTATTAATATTATCCTATCCCCCGCTTCTTTTTTCTACAACCTAATACGCCATTCGACATGGTTTTCGTGACTGCTCGCTTTGCCGTTCTCGCCGCCTTTATCTCTCTCGCCGCCATTTCTCAGAACCCGCTCTCTGTTGATGCCGCCGCTCTACCTCGCTCTGATGTCACGAACGCTATGCCCGCCGTTCGCGAAGAGGCCTCGGTTATGGACCTCCCTCCGAGTCATCACAAACCCGCGCCCGTATCTCACAAAGGCAAGAAGACTGAGAAGAAGGGAGACAAGAAGAAGGAAGGGAAGAAGCACGAGGAGAAGCACCATAATGCGGTTCGTGGCCTTATTATCTGTTGATGCGCGCGAAATTGACGCATATATGCGCCTTAATTTGTAGAGATTCGCCAGCCCGGGTGAGGAACCTGTCGCCACGAAGAGGGCGGAGCGGCAAGCCTACTTCGACCGTGACGGCACGTCCACTCATGCTGCTCGAGGTCGCGATCACGACTCGGAGCATGCTCGCGCCCATGGCGGTCACGGAAGTCACCGCAAGGTCATTGTCGACGGGAAGAGCAATCACGCTCGCGTTCACCGACGGAGTCCTGATCATGACCACGACCACGACCATGACCACGGACACGAACACGAGCACGGTCATGATCACGTTCACAGGCGGAGTCCTGACCACGACCACGACCACGACCATGACCATGATCATGACCGCAACCACGACCACGACCACGATCACACCCACACCCACGACCATGACCATGATCACGACCACGACCACCATCGACGCTCTGCATCTGCCTCCGGAAAGTCCTTCCTAGTTTCCCCCGCGCCCAAGGGTCACTCTCGTCGAAGTCCTTCAGAGTTTACTAAGGGAGATGCGCCCCAAGGAATCATCGATCTTATGGTACGGCACAAATCTATTTCATAGAATTATCTAACCATTTTTTGAGTATAGTCCTGCGGGAAGCCAGTAGGACATATTTGGGTGAATGAAACAACCAAGGAATTGAAGGCGGAACCATCATCGAAAAACCAGACAAACATGTATCTCGTCGAAACTGGTGTCAACGGCGCGCATAAGACTGTCGAAATGCAGCTTCCTGTCACCGATACCGAGGAGGCTCAACGTTTCGCCTATTGTCTCACATACTGCGCAAGACCTTCGCAGCCTCAGGACTTGTACTTCAGCCCCTGCGAACAAATCTCTGACGATTGCAGTCAGACGTTCTGGTACAACGGGACTGACGGAAGTCTCCTTCCCATGAGCCCTGGCTCTAGCACCACATCTGGTCCGAGCGCAGAGACAGCTAATGTCGGCGGCGGTGAAGAGGACGCCGGTGATGAAGAACACACCACGGACTTTGAGAAGAGGAACGAGACGTCGACAAACGTAGCGCTGGTGTTCGTTCCGAGTGGTCCAGTAGCCAACGTCACAGATGATGCCAACGCCGAAGACGATTCTGATGCGTCCACCGTAACCGTGACAGAGACTCAAACGACCACTGTTACTGCCACCGTCACTAGCACGACTTCTGCGCTCTCCTTGGCGACAGCAAAAGATATCCCGGTTTCAGGCTCTGACGACTCGACGACTGTCACGACACCCACCTCGATAGACTCTAGCAGCGTTCCCTCGACTACATCCAGCTCGCTCAAAGTCGAGCTCTATGCCCCGAACGCGGTGACTGACTCCGACTTTGCATCTTCGCAAGAGGTGACTTCAAGTACCTCTAGCACCACAGAGGCACCTCCGTCGACATCAACGGATCCCGTCCAGGTCGCTTCTGATAGTCCCATTTCGTCGGTGGTATCGAGCACGGACACATCGAGCTCAACAGCGACAGTGGCAGCCCGGTCACAGATGACGGCGGCGAGTACGGAGCCCTATCACTGGGTCTTCGCGATGAAGTAAGAGCTGGCTAAAGTATGTGTGTTCTGTAACAGTGAATAGACGTTTGAGTTTTTCCGAGCCGATTTCCGATCAGAATATTCTGGATATGCTGTTCATTGAACGCGCCTTCCCTCCGGATTTTTGAGCATGGTATCAAGCGTGCCCATCGTTAATGCATTAATGGATAAACTTTGTGCAGAGCAGATCTAAGTCTTCTCCTTCATGGTATAATCGCTCACACCCTATGCAAGCTTTAGTCCTCCAGCATATCAACCTTTTCGCTTTCACCGACACGTTTGCATTTAAGGAAGACACGTCAAATGCGCTCGACATACACACTGCATAACACATCATCGATATTCGCACAGGTAATTCCTTCATCCCATTAGCCGCATTCTGGCCACCGTCCTCTGTCCAGGAAAAAGGGGATGTGAGTACTCTGGGAGGATGGCTATTTCCAATTCGCCGTGCATGTCCTTGACGATTCTTATATCGTCATTCTTCTCTGTTCGGTCATGCAGTGTGACGTGAATACGATGCACACAGCGATATCGCGTGAGGACCCCTCCATAAGCAAGGTTTACGAGACGAGTCTTTGGGCTGGGAAAGAGATTAGTCGGTGGAGCCAACATTGAAAAACGGAAGGGAAGAAACTGACTCAAATGCGACGCCACCAACCCTTTCTATCTCACCCCTCAACCTACCGACAAAATCGATCACAGCGGCTTGGCGGTCACAAATTGCATAGTCCATTGCGACAACAGAGTATTCCCCATCAAAGGCAAACAGTTCGCCTTCCTTGGCCGTCGTGTTTTCTTGACGAGAGCTCCAGATATCTTGTTGATCCGCCGTTGACGAGTGCCTATCCACTCCGTTATCTTTCCTCGAGTCATTCCCCCTTTCATTTTCTTGCCGATGCTTCATGATAATCCACTCCGCCTGCGCTTCGAAGAACCCTCGTATACGCTGCTGATAATCATTAAGGAGCTGCAGAAGCGAAGCGTATTCAGGGTATACTGGTTTGCGCGGTTCCTGGTTGCCTTCGTTCAGTGCAGGTCTTTCAAAGTCAGGACGCAGAACCTCACCCTTCGAAGAAGCTTATCAGCGGCCACCTCTACTGCCCCTTCCTGCCTCCGCCTCCTCTGCATTTTAGTCCTCTGGCGACACTCCTTGCACATCTTCCACTTGTACGCCTCCACCGGCGGAATGACGGTGCCGCAGTTCCGAATGGTGCATATTCGGTACCCGGGCGGGAGGTTTGGTATAGCGGGTTTCGACTGCTGAGAGGGCATCAGAAAGGAATGAAAGAACAACAAGGAGGGCGGCTCACACTGGGGCTTATTTTGTCCTTATCAGTGTTATACGTTCCCTTCGTGATTCCAAGCCGCTTGCGCTGGTACTCGCGGTGGTGCTTTCGGCAGGCTTTACAGCATTTCCATGTGTATTCTTGGTCAAGAAGAGCACCACATGCATTGATTGCGCATTTTTTCGGGGGGCCTGGGGTACTAGAAGATGAGGCGACTGGCGACGAAGCAGCTGCGACTTTCTCTGGGCTCCTGGGGGGGATTCGTATTACCAACCTCACTGGCTGTACGGGCGGACGTACTTGACGTGTTGCTTGGGAAAGAGGCTCATCGTCCTCGCTCGTGGTATCGCCAGAGTGTCCAGACTCATCTATTCGTCGTCGATTTACTCCTTCGAAGAGCGCCTCTTCGTCGCTGCTGCTCAGATCCGTGAGGTCACTGTCCCATCCAGATATGGATTCCTTTTCTAGGGAAGGGGCGGGAGTGCTAGGTACCGAAGTTGGGGGGGCGGCCGGTTCTAAGGCCTGGTATGCCTCCCTCTTGCGCTTGGCTGGAATGACGATTATCCCTACGCGTTCCTTCCTCTCCCGCTCTTTGCCTTTGCCGAATATTCTGTTCTTCCAGTCCTTCATCACACATGGCGGACAACGGTGCGCAGAAGAGGAGGCGTGGATGAGGCCGTGACAGGTTGGCGTCGCGCAGGAACGGAGAGGCTGTGGAAAAAAAGGTAAGGATAATGTTTTGAGTCAGACGACCAAAGAAAACACACCGCAGGCGCAGTCTTTTTCTTCTTAGGAAGAGGCGGCCGCGGCAAACGTGGTATGGTTGGTGCTTCTGGTATCGATACTACTGTTGGCACTGTTGGCGTTGCAATAGGCGCCTGTTCACCGTCCTTGCGTACAGTCACCTCAGGCTAGCTCCAAGTCAACATAATACCGAAGATACAGGGGACAATATCATACCTCGGGATAAGATAAATCGTCAGGCATCGGAGCACTTGTAACATCATCTGGAATGACAATTGGCGAGTCCTTCGACTTTCCAACTACTTCCCTTCTCTTCATCGAAGTAATAGGCACGTCGACATCAAACGCGCGCCGAGGTTTCACCGTCTTGGGAAACTGCCCCACCGCAGCCAAAGGTCTGCACCTCGCGCAAAAGACATCTTCATCGGCCGAGTTTCGCGGCGTCAAGATTGAGCCGCAGCCAAAGCGCATGCACATACGGATACTGTGGGGCGCGATCATTTGTGCTGGGGTGGGGATCGTCGGGTGAGGGAAGATAAATTCGCCCTTGGCGTTGAAGTGCACTGGGATGGAAGGGGAAGATGAAGGCGGGTACGGATTGAGATCCGGAATTGGCGCTACAGGTTCAGATGTGACTTGTTTCTGCGGGAAGACAGAGGTGGGTGGGTCAAGGTACTTTCTTGCATCCTTCAACATTTGGGTATGAGTCTTGTATTCAAACCTTTCTAAAATAACTCAAACTCACCTTTGAGTTCAGATTTCTCCCCTTGACATTGTCCTTCATACCGAACGAGCGCCAATCACGATAAGTCAAAAAAGGCTTGAAAATAAGCGCTGATGACATACATTCTGCTTCTGCTACGCACGCTTTGTCAGTTCTCTATGTTCGCATGGAAGATCCGGGGACATCAACCTTATCGTTACCGAAAAGTTTCTGTGTGCTCTCCTGTTTCCTGCCCTCCCATGCGCGAACGACCGCTTCCACTGCATCCATATCAGGGTATCATCAATTAAACGCACTCAGTCTCCGATGTGACAAGAAAACACTTGAACAAGAATTGGCACGACGAGGTAGGCTAGGGGGACAGCGACGACGACTGTTCATTTGATTTTGCAGTCTATAAAAAATTTAAGTGCGAAATTGAAAGCCCGCAGCGCACCGGGCGTGCGAATTTTTTTTTTTAGCTCGCTGACGTGCTGAATGAAGTTTTTATCATACTTGGGGCGGATATATACACAGACTAACTCCACTAAATACACGCCATAGAGAGTGTTACAACCTGGAGGAAACGAACTGAAGGGCCAACTTTAAAAAATGTTGGGGAAAGCTCCTATGTATCCTCCGTACAATTCAACCCGCAATGCGATATATAGCGGACCAACGGCGGTGATGGACAAAAGGGGATGTCGACAATGAATAGAATCGATAAACAGAATAGAATGTATGTTGGCATACCCGAAATTGCGACGCAAGGTAGTGAACACCATCTAGAAACGTCAAGGCAACGCAGAGGATGAGTAAACAGTTTGGTGTGGTTCGCAAAAATCCAACGCAGGAGAGAAACGATAGTCTTTTAGGAAATCCACACGGTCATCGCTGTGGCGGTGAACGGTAAAGGTGAGCATGACACGGACTGCTGAAGTCCGAGTTGACCGCGCTGTGAATGAATGAAGGTGTTGAGCGTTGCCACGAACAGGATTGGCCGCAACAAAGGTACAAGTCTTATCGTGTTCCGAAAGTTTGGACAATGAAGATGTCCGAATGATCCTGGGCGCCACCGGTGACGCATATCACAGTGGGTGCACGTTATATAAAGGGGCTGGGTCCCTTCCTGAGCGAGTCCTGGATTAAGTACAACCCTCTCTACTCGCAAGGCAGACCTATCTGTATTCAGTCTTGTACTCTTGTCTGCGTCTCTGGAACGATGGAAATAATAGAAACAGGATATAAGTAATAGCTCAGTCGGGCACAGCGATGGTAGAACGACTGTGTATTGCAATAGACTATACCTAATAGAAACAGGATATAAGTAATAGCTATGAAGGAGCGTAAGTAATAGTTGCAGATATTGTAACGGTATATACATACCTCAGTCGGGCACAGCGATGGTAGAACGACTGAGGTATGCGGGTAACTACGGGCAAGCTATATAGGTGATCGAAGACAGGAGATTGATATAAAAGGTAAGAAAGAATGAGTGACGATCGAAAGTAAAACATACGGGTATACAGTACGGATATCCTCCAACAGGAAAGTATCATGATTTGCCAAGAGAGTGATGACTCGGGGGTAAACTGACTTCTGTGATCAGTAAAAGAATGCGACAAAGTAGTACGACGTACACTTCTTTCTTGTGGCGGGCTCCGGAGGCTTGAGGAGATGATTTCAGCAACGAGCCACTAGGTCAGGTAGTCGACGCTCTTGGGCAGTATGACAAGAAGTACATATAGTATCGTTACCTCCTGGGATCTTAGACGAAGGACGAGCATCGGGCCAGCCGTTCCAGGGTTGGCGATTACTGAGCCTTTGAGGTAGTTGTGATAGACAGAGGTGGCAGTTAAACTGACAACGTTTGATCAGCAAAAGAACGCGACAAAGTAGTACGACGTACGATTTTTGCTTGTGGCAGGCTCCGGAGGCTTGAGACAATTTTTGCGACGAGCCACTAGATCACTCCAGAAGCGGTACCTCCTGATCTTGGGCGAAGGACGAGCATCGGGCCAAGCGTTTCAGGGTTGGTGATTACTGAGCCTTTGAGGTAGTCGTGATAGACTAAAGATACGGAAGCACCAATTGAGCATGAAGGAGAGTAGAATGATGCGATGGTGCAAGTGCTAAAGCGGACTTGGTATACTCGAGATATTTTTTTCGGTGTTTGGAACTGTAAAAATTTACTTTATCAAGGCAAATCCTAAAATTTCACCAGGCGCGATGATTCACCTGGAGTTTGACTCGGGGCGGTTTCTTTTTTGGAGCAAACCAGAAGTTGATGCGGTTCGTCGGGCTGCACCATGTGAAGGATATTCACAAAAGTAGACAAATGTACGCGTTCAACCTGTGCGTGAGAGAAAAGCACAGAATGATATGGGGATCCAAGAATACATAGTTGAATCTTGGGAAAAGACGAGTGCCTCGTGGTCACCGATCAAGGTGGAGTTGGATTCAAAACGCCTCGGTAGAATTTGAATGGGAAAAGGATGAAGCCAAGATGTTAAGGCCCACAATGGTAGAATCTGTAGCGTACTATAAATACAGCGAACAAGAATAGACGGATGACATCTGACCTTGCTCTCAAAGATAGATTGTTGGCCTGAGAGCTTGGTGTGTCATCCAGTTACTGATGTTCCGATGCCACGTTGAGCCACGTCGTATAGTCAATTTGACGCAGGAGATCTGAGATACGATTCTCGGTGTCCTTGTTCTAAGAAGCAACGATATAGGATATTGAAACAGCGAACCTGAGGGTTAATTATTGCAAACAAAGTTACTTACTGCGATCTAGGCAAGCCCAACGGTTCTTCTAATGATTCTCGCAGAGCGTGATAGCGCGATAGGTACCAATAGGTCTTCATGATCTGAGAAGCTCAGCGCGTGTGCAGCAGAATGAGCGTAGTATTCAGCCCTGAGCGGCTGACACCAGGGCTAAAGTTATCCTTCAGAGCTAGAGATTTATTGGCTGGAAACAATAGCAGATACGAAGGAAAAATCTGGTGGGATGATCCTAGAAGCGCGCAGTCCGGTCTTCATTCGGGGCCCGCATGAGAACAGAGAAGAAGGCACACCCTCGCTGTCGGGATTCGGGAACGACGCGTAGGACACGGTGACGGTAGGAGCAGATCCTGAAAGTGGTCATGGTGGTAGGCGTTGTTTGGCTATATTTGCACTATCGCCACTTCTTCACGACTTCACCGTCCGTCACCTTGATTCTACCCATGATATTCGTTATACTGACTGTCCCCTTGGTTGTATGTTTCTGGAGGCGCGAGTCCAACAATGGGGCTGCCCAATCCTCTTTTCGCCGTGTTCATCGTCTTTTAAGACGCGTCCATCTGGCCTGCATCGCAAGGCTTCGACTTGTTGAACGTGACTTGGATAGTAGAATAATACACAGCAAGCCCTCAAGCCTTTGACGGCAGACGGAGGCATCGCTAGAGGGGACAACGACGGTTTTGAAGGGTTCACTCACTTTCTATTGAAGTAACAGTGCGTGTACCGGCTACGGAAGTGTCTACTATCCTTATAATTATCTCCAAGATATCCACAAACGTCACACCCAGGGTCGAATAATTGCTTCTGTATTTACTTGCGCTTGGACGAGGTGTACGGTCTTCCCATGCTAAATCGACGTTACCGAAGGACGGGGATCCACCTCGGAAAGGAAGAGGAACGGCGCTCATTTCAGTATTCGACTGGGCTGACCCGGATTCACTGCAACCGAGTCCGGCACAATAAGCGGCAATCTTCGTCCATTTGGAAGAATCACTGCCTCAATCAATGCGTTCTGACCTTGACTACCACTCGTGGAGGTATCGACCTTTGGTTTAACTGCCAATTGACGAATCCCGTCCACTATGGCCTATTCGTCTTCTCAAATCCCCAGTGCCTATGAACCATCCGACAGCGGTTACTATAATTCCAATGCCAGTTATGTACCCCCTTCATCCGACGTCTACGGCGGCAAACGCAGCATCCTCTCAGCACATACCGATCCATCTACACGTCCGACAACCTACAATCAGCTCATCGATTACCTCGGCATGCTCGCGGTACAAGTTATCGATCCTGCCGATCTCTCCATCGGCAAGTCCATTGGCGTTGGGGCGACGTTTTATGTCCAAGAGGGGACCTTGAACAACCATACTGTTCGTTCAGCCCTGGTTGCGGTCAAAACACCTCGCGAGAGCGTACATAAAGATACCTTCATCCTTAGCTCCCTCATCCGGGAGGTCCTCGACGAGATTCGAGTGATGTCGTATTTTTCGTTGCACCCAAACGTGATTTCGATCTTTGGTGTCTGTCTTCAGAAGAGTGGCGAGGAGAGGCTTTTACCGCGGGTCATTGTTGATCGTGCTGTGGGTTCCCTCGGATCACTGCTACGGAAATCATCCAGCAACGGTGGTGAAGGCATGCCTTGGGAGTTGAAGATGAAGTTCAGCCTCGAAGTGGCAGCCGGCCTGGAGGCGTTGCATCAGATTGAAATCGTTCATGCTGATGTTAAAGCGGACAATGTTCTCATCTTCTACGATGCAAAAAATTGGGACGTCCAGACTGTGCCTCAGTTATATGCCAGGGTGTCGGATTTTGGCTTCTGTGTACCGGATACGTCGTCGAGGGTTGCATATGCTGCATCGAGAGGTACGGTTCGCTTCAGAGCACCAGAGGCTCTAGCGGAGGCACCACCTTCTCTGAGGCAGTACGCGAATCAGCCAGAGAGGGACGTATATTCCTATGGGGTGCTGCTTTGGGAGATTTTTAACGACGGAAATATTCCATTTGTGGGTGTAGACAGTGCTGATGTGGCGGCTCTGCAGTTGGATACAGAGGATGGCGCTGCTAAACACCTCATTGCCACTTTCCGTGGAAAGAATGGTGGCTCAGCGATAGGCCCTCTCGGTGCTATTAACGGAGCAGTCCAGAGAGACCCTCAAAGGAGAAGCAAGTGGCAGGAAATTTTCGATGTCATTTGTGCATCGAGCGATATTCGATATTTGTCTCCGGATCCGAACCATTCATTTGTCGATGTAAGAACAGCCTTTTCATGCCCACCCTACATATGACATATACGTCCCTAGTATTTCACTCAATCATGGTGTCGTCAACGAGAAATATCTTGGAACATCTTCCAGGCCCAAGGATTATGGTTACCAACCATTCCGATACCGTCTACTGTACGCTCTGGTTTGCTCACTCATTCATTATTAACCAATGGTCTATTCTAGTCTTCTGCTGACGATGGTACCTATTCCGATATTGTTCTCCGGGAGCTGGAAAATTCAATACAATCGAGACCATCCGACTGGATCACCATGATCAGATTGGCCCTTCACTATTTCATGACTCGCGACTTGGGCATTATGGAGAACCTACTGCGACGTTTTGTTGAAAGCGATGTCGTCGAACTTGGCGAATACGGGAGTCCCCTCCTCCACCTAGCTGTTCGCGTGGATGCTGTCGATGTCATACGCGCGCTACTCGTCAAGGGAGTCGATGTTCATGCCGCTGATATCATAGAGGATCAGACACCATTACACGCGGTCCGCTCTATCGAAGCCGCCCGAGCATTAATCGAGTTCGGAGCGAACGTAAACGCACTGAAGCGCGCTACTCCTCTTCATACATGTATATCTGCCGACATAGCTGAAGTTCTGTTGCAAAACGGCGCCGATATCAACGCCCCCGACAGTTATTACCGTTCCCCGGCTCTACATACTGCCCGATCTGCCGACATTGTCCGGGTTCTCCTCAAGTACGGTGCAGATGCGTTGAGTAAGGATCGATTCGGAGATACAGCGCTGCACCGCGCCGTTTCTGACGAGGTGGCTCAGTGTCTAATGGAGACCTGCCCTGAGCTTGTCCATGTCAAAGGCCTGCTTGATGGGCCTCCCCTTCATCGTCGTGTGGCGGATTGGTCTGCGGAGACCATACGAATGGCGATTCGTCTAGGTGCAGACGTAGATGCGCCCAATTCGGATGGAGACACTGCCCTCCTCCGGTCACACGAGTTCACCGAGGCCCTGTCTGACGTGGAGGTTGTGCGTACCCTCATTGAGGCAGGAGCCAAAGTGCCGTTACCCAAAGGCGGTTCGCTTTCGTCGACGCCATTGCACGAAACTGTTTCACCGCCTTTGATGGAGTACCTCCTGGAACATGGCTTTCAGCCATATGTTAACATTAGAAGGACAACAGATGAGCAGACTCCACTGCATGTTGTAGCCGCTCGCGACATGGCGCTTCATAAATCATGGTTGAGTCGACATGCCAAGGAAGATCGGAGGGGCGGTGAGCCTGCATCTTCGTCTACGAAGTACGGTGGGATAGCACATCTCCTTGAGCAGTCTTCCTCGATTCCATCCGTGGACCTGATGAAAGTGCTCCTTAAATATGGCCCAGACCCAAACACCGGTGACGATGAGGGAGACACGGCCCTTCACTTCGTGGCGCGAAACTTTGTTGGCCATCCGGGTCACCTGGAGAATCTCAATCTTATTCATCGTCTGTTGGAAGCAGGCGCAGACATTAGTGCTCGGAACTCTGCTGGCGAGACGCCTCTTCATTGTGCCGCGCGCGCTGAGACCGTCCTCGAGTTTCTCCGTTTGGGCGCGGATCCAACGCTTGCTGATCACCAGGGTGTAACCATCCTTCACAATGCGTGGCGCTTTACGGGGGATTGCGAACGCGTAGTTGAAGCTCTTACTGAGCATGGTGCGGATGTTGACGCTGCAGATAACCGAGGGTCCAGACCGTTGCACTATGCATGTCGGGGCTATGAGAAGGATAGCCTAGGGCTGTCGCAGGTCCAGCGCTGGGCACAGAGTACGTGCTTTCATCACGGGACCCCTCCTTTAGGGCCTACTATCCATGCTGCATTTGAGAATGCTCTCCCCACCGTCAGGGCTTTGTTGGATCGTCGTGCCGATATCCATGCTCAGAATAAGGTCGGGGAGACGGCTGTGAGGGTGGCGTCGAGGCACCCCTTTGGACGGGAAGTGTTTAGATTTTTATGTGAGAGGGGGGCAGACGTAAGTGAGATTCCGAGGCCTTGGTGGAATTTTGATTGAGCAGCAAGAAGACTACATTGAAGGAAGGACTTGAGTACAGATATGGGTCGATAGAGCCTAACACCGGATTCATCATTCGGCGTCACACCATCCTGTTGCTCGAGCACTTAGTAGTGTAGACTGTGGTATGACACCTGTTTTTCAAGCCCAGGTCTGTCACTTCCCCCCTCTCAACCATCGTCTGCCGCAGCGAATCAACAGAATTATTGTTGCGATGGTGGATATACTGCAGACCGCAGAGTTGGTTCAACGCTTCTGGAAGGACAAGATGTCACGAAGACGATGTGCTCGACGTTACGCCATCGGTGTGCGACTCAAGCTTTCTGTCAAGCTCTCTCATGATATCGGGCTATAGATGACTCACTTTGTCGTTGGGGCAACACTTCGAAGGGATGTGACCTGTCAACTTGGGCGACATGCTTAAGGAATCATTCATACCATTCAGTCAGGGCGCTCCGCATAAGAAAAAAGTGTGCCCTCATCATACTATTCTATGGTATACACCACATCCTTCCATTACATTTTTTTCCAAACGAAAGGCGTCGACAGACTCAGGAAATTAATTTTTCTACGCTCGCCTCTTCTTCTGCTCGCAAATCAGCACAATGAGTGAGTAATTCAACACGACATGACAAACCTTGAACCCGTCCATTATCTCCTGCAGAGGACATAAAACTTCCTCGTAGAACTCTTTCCTGATCACCTCCGTCTTCTCATGGGGCTGCGTACTCTTCATAAGACACGTTATAGCCGCATCTGCATACTTCGAGCCCATCTTGGAGCTCAGCCGATGAGCATAGTCTAGCAAGCACTTATGATTGGCTTCCTTGAATCCCAGCGCTGGCGTCGCCGGAGAAAAAAGCACCCTCAACGTCTTCCCAAAGCCGATCTCGATGAGTAGAGCCCCAAGGCTATACATATCGTGCCTGATATCAAACATGACAACATTGTCGTTGCTTCCACCCTGTCGCTCAGGATGGTGATACAAACTGTGAATAGGATGCGTCGTTGGAAAGCAATTCGAGACCTCGGTGTCCTGAGAACGAGCAATTATGAAACCAACGAGGTATGCCGAACTGACATGAGCGTCCCCTTTCCCTTCCTTCTCTCCTCCCCTTGTCGATACGAGTACATTGTCACTGCGAATCGATTTATGAACCCAACCAGCCGCATGAATCTCCATCACTGCCGTGGTGATCTCCACTGCAATGCGAAAACGATCTTCGAGCGCCATCCGGACGTTGCTGTCCAAGGCGTAGGAGAGTATGGGAAGACGAGCCGGATTAACGATCCCTGGGACCAGGGTTGGAATTTGGTAGACGAGAAAATGTTCAGTTCCATGATACACAGTAAAACCGAGGCATGAGAGAAGATGCATTGAAGGAAGATCCGGTGAACGAAACGCTGTGGCCATCCTTGTGAGCACGTCCGAGCGGGGTCCATGTCTCTCCAAGTAAACTAGACTTGACTCGTATTGGGCAAGGACACGATCGGTAGGGACAGGTCTGACAGCAGGTATCAGTGTAGAGACTGGGATATGGTAGATTTGTAGATTCTGGTCGCCGTGGATTCGTCTTGCCAGCGCTAATGTGCCGGTCAGCGATTGGTCACCTGTGCGAGATAGGCGCTCGTACAAGGAATCGAAGTTTTTGATACTCAGAACAGTCAGCAATAGACTGTACGTGAATATCATCGACCCCACCTCCTGCTCCCACGTCCTAAGTTGCAGGAGCAAACCGTCGACTCGCCTTTTCTTCCACCCAATCCAGGCCAGTTTTGTCCTGAAACTGATGTCTGGAGGTAGCTGGTCCCTCAGATCATACAATATATCCCCAACCTTTTGCAAGGATTGTCGAAAAACTCGCTTGGCGTCTTCGGAAAGACCTCCCTTTGTGTTACTGAGATGTTCACGGAACATCTCCAACCGAATCTCCACGCACTCCAAGCGATGCTGCATCGAATCAATGGTTTGGTCCGCAACACGATAGTCCGAATACTTCGTGTAGATGCTGTTTATCAGTTTGATAACCTCGACGGTAGTGCTGAAGATGTCCATCGGAAGATTAGGTGGTCGGCGTAGAAATCGATACAGAAATTGCAGCGTAAGAAAACGAGACGCCGATTATACTATAGATTACGGAAACCGGGAACCAATGCTACCTACTGACAGTCGCCATAGAGCACAACCCTCGAGGGTGAGAGTAATAGATTACGAGAGACCGGAACTGTGCCGAGGTCAACCCTGGCTAACCTGGTGTCGAGCAAAAGGAAGGCCTCGAGGCATTACACTGTATCTGCCGCGACATCTACGGTCAAGGACAATACCTGTGGCGCACTATACAATACCAAATGGAATGGTTCTGCAGAACACTATAAGATATGACAGCTACAACGGCAAGAAAAGGAGCACAAACATCGGAGCAGGCAGAGCGGACTCAATCAAGCGCCCAAGAGTTGTTCTAGAAGTATGACTAGGGCTTGCGGTCCGAAAGAAACGGCGCCGTCTTACCCAAGGAAACTACAATGCATATATGAGGGCTATGGTCGGAAGTAAGACTTTGCACATTCGGTGTTTTTTCTTCTTAACGATTTGAAGCTGGCCAAGCTGATTCAAGCCAGGTCTGCGGAGATTAAACTCTGCCGGTGTATGAAGAGATGCCGCCATGTTGCCGTGCGAAAGCCATGCAACTCAAATCGAAATATCCCTGTATTTGCCGAACTCAACAAAAATCGCCGCGAAATCAACGGATTTTCGGATTTGGGATTTGGCGGATTTTAAGTTCACCTGTCATATTTTTTGCTTCCGTTTTATTTCATCGACATCCGAGTCGGACATAGAAATCGACGCACAATCGGCAGTAAACTGTCCAGTGTCAAGTATTGTAATAAATTTGTACCACCATCATTTTACCGATTTCACCGCGATTTCACTCCGAGACGCCGTCTTCCACATTCTACCACTGGCCTCCCCTCGAGTCGAGTCTCGCAGATCCTTTGTAGACCAATATCTACCCTGACAAACAAATAGCTATATT